>JAIFGZ020000258.1:0-600000 GCA_019925245.2 Oryza australiensis
CCTGCGTGAGAGAGGGCGAGTCCACTTGCTAACTACCTCATTTAATGCCTAAAAGAGCAAGGCTAAGCGCCCGCCTCGTCGCATTTAATGCGACGTGAGGCGCGCCTGTCAACCGCTCTCATCATCACCCTTTTGCCCATTGCGAGGTAAAAAGGGGTATAAAGTCTTTGACGACGACCTTGATGTGACTGCTCGGTCACTCTACGGACGCTCCAGTTGCATTGAATGCATCGGATAGCCACGAGGGAAAGAGAACACGAATATTAGGGGTGTTGCGTCGGCGCCTCTCCAGGTGAAGGGCCACTTACCAGTAGGCCCCACTGGGTAGGTAGGCTGGCCTATCCTCATGTCAACAACATGGCAGCCACGACGCCCGCTTTTCTCCGACCAACTCCGTGACGCAGCAACAGGGACAAAGATGGGGGTGGCTTCTTCGATAATATAAGGCAAGAGCCGCTCCATCACGTGGAGCGGAGTAGAGAAAAATCAGGACTACTGTGGTGTCCCCTTCACTATAAAAGGAGGTCCAAGTCCATCATAAAAAGGGTTCATTCGGTTCGCCCAGTAGAGAAGGTCCTGGGTGCTTGTTCCTGAACAACGGCCAGTTCTTAGCAACTCCTTCGCCACTTCAGTCACCACCTCCAACATCCTAAAGAGAACACCCTCATCAGTTCCTATAATTCATCCCTCATATTACACAAAAAAACAGGAGTAGGGTATTACACCTCATAGGTGACCTGAACCTGTATAACCCCCTTGTGTCCATTGCAGTTGCGATCCTTCTTCGGTTTTATCGACCCCTCCCCATCCTCACCGTGAGTTTAAGCCCAGATTCACCACTCCCCTGTGCCGAACCAAAAAGGGGTCCCTCGATCCCCACATGTCGAGCGCACGCATCGACAAACATTTTCAAACTTAATAATATATACCAAGTTGCAGCCATTTAATTTATGAAATCAAGTAAAAATGGCAGTTGTATCAACATAATGAAGATCAAGTGAATTTAGTTTGACATTATTTCAAAAGAAAGAACATCTGCCAGGCTAGCTTATCTTTTGGAAAAAGATGGACCGTACTGTATGTACATATATATATAATAAAATACAACATGACAGGAAGAGAGTCATTAACAAGAAGATATGGTAAAAGTAATAACACCATATTAGCTTTATTCTGCAAGAGTGTTCCTGCAAACAATCTATCTATATACTTATCATTTGCATATAAACTCAAACAGTTGTGCAATGTTCAATTGTTGGATATCCAAATCAAACATTGAACACCTGTATGCTAGAGTGAATGGTTGTTACATGTAGTCACTGAACTAAGTTACCAGTTCATCATAGAAATAATAAATCATCCAATAAATCTTCCAAACATCCAGTTCATACAAGCACCCAGTTCATCCACTGAGCAGGCAAACACTAGAACTATAATCCAAGCATGAGCTCACCGCAATCGCATGTACGGCCACAAATTAAGCTACCGAAACCACCAGAATCGTATCATGACTCCTCATGAGCAAAGCTCGTAAGCGTCAAAAAATCGTCAAGAGCGACCACTACGGAAGACGAATCAAACCGAGAATGAGATGGGGAAACCGGAGAAGAGGAAGGGAAAGGGGAAGGGGGCGGTCACCGTGACAGGGGCGTCGACGCGCTGGACGTTGCTCTCCTCGATGAGGATCTCCATGGCCTTGAGGCAGAGCGCCTTGACCTCCGCCTCCGTCAGCGGCTCGCATCGCTTCAGCTACTCGATCTGTCGGTCCAGATCCGACGTCCCCATCCTCCCCCTCCCGCCCCCACGCACTCTTCCTCCCGAATCCCCCACGAGCTTCCAGAAGCTTCCGGAGGCGGGGTGGCGCACGCACCTAGGGATTTACCGCCGCCACTTCTGGAAGGTTCTAGGGTGTGGAGGCGGGCAAAGACGAGGGAGAGAGGAGGCGCGCGATTGCGGGAGGGCATGGCATGGGTGGAAAAACAGGCGCGCGCCCGAGATAGCGATGCCGCTTTTCTTCGCAACTACAAGCCAACGCAAAACTCGATTTAGGGAACCGCTAAAAATAAAAAGGCATATTAAAAATATGTTGGAAAATATTTTTATATAAAATTTTAAATTATTAAGATTGATAACCAGATAAAATATCTCTTGAAGATGCTTAAGTACCTAAAGAATGAGGACAGAGAATTGAAGAAACGTACTTTCTTCGTAAAAAATAGCTAATCTTAAGAATATATGAAAATTTTATTTTTAGGATTGAATTGTTTTTGACAGAGCGAGTATATATTACTACCTGTTGATTGCTAGCTTAGCTATTATACCTAATCCTAGTAGACTACTTAGAATATAAATTGTGTGCCCTAAATTTTGGGACCCTGTTCAATATCTGGGAACTGCTATTTTACTTATGTGCGTTCTTAGCGCACACTTTTTTCTTGAAAACTTTTTATCTACAAATTTTAAAAAAAATCATCGAAAACTTTTAAAAAAATCATAAGAAAAAGTGTACAATAGAAACGCACATGGTCAACTAGCAATCTTTCGTTGGAGCTAAGAGGCGACTCTGGTGTCCGCTGCACTGCAGTAGCCCCAAACAAACGATGCCGCAGCCGCCAACACAGTGGACAGTTCACACCCTAGCGAGCACGGGCGTAGCCGGCGAAATCCAAGCTTGTCCACCGCGCCCGCGCGCATCTGCAGCAAAACCGTAGTCGCCGCACACCGCTCAGTCTCCCACCGTCAAATCGACGACCATAGCAGAAAGGCGGAAGAAAAGAGGGACAGGTTGGTTCAGAGTTTCTCTTTCTTCTTCTTTTTTCTTTTTCCGCGAAGAACTTGATTCAGAGAAATTGATAGTGGCATACATTGAGGTTACCTCGCGGTGCGTATTCCTAACAGGCTAACAGTACATCTCGTCATTGAGGTAGGTAACCTAGCATTGCTTCAAAAAGAGGGGGGAAAACATTGAGTAACCTTTGCATTTTCTTAATCTAATTGAGCTATGTTCCTCACATATATATAATTTTTGTACGATTCTCCCAATGAGTTGACTTCACTGTAACTGAAATGGCGTAGGATCAGGATGAGCAACTTCCTTATTAGCTGCTGCACTGCTATATGACCACTAGGCAAGTGATCCTCTTTGCCCTTCTTTCTGGAAAAAAAAACGATCCAAAAGTCCAAATCAAGCAGCCAAACTTTGCAGGATTGCCAGTTTGATCAAGCAACGCGGAGGCAGAGGTATTTTCTGTTCTTATTTAGGCTTGCATTTGATCTATGATAGCATCACAATTTTGTTTTGTGGAGACGATGGATGGACAATGTGTCAAGACTTAGATTATCTGGAATAATTCAGAAATGAAATGATTGAGTGGAAAGAAGTTGTTCTGAACCTGCTTATTGATTTTTGAATATCATCAACAGATTCAGTGGAGGTTTAGTCAACCATTTATTCAATCTATAATTTTCTTCTGATTTCCACTTTTAACTTTTTTCTGTTGATCTATTTGCACTATAACTTTCTTCGTTTATGTATATGTGACTATCAAGGTGTAATTGACACTTACATGGGAACTGATTTTGAACTACTGAAAAACAGTGACAAGAGAATGGCAGAGACTGCAATTCTTCTAGCCGTAAAGAAGATAAGCATAGCTGTGGCAGGAGAAATGTTAAGCCTGTCAAAACCCATTATTGCAAACAAATCTGAACTAGTCGTAGCACTTCCGACTAACATGGAATTGGTGAAGGATGAACTTGAGATTATAAACGCATTTCTCAAGAAAGTTAGTACTTGGGATTGCCGTGATAAAGTCTTAGAAACTTGGATAACCCAAGTCAGGAGGTTGGCATATGACATTGAAGACATTGTGGATCAGTTCATATATGTTGTTGGTGAACACCAGGGTAAGGGATTCTGGGGTAATTTAAAGCAAATTTTCAAGAAACCACAGTCCTCGTTTTCATTGGATAGGGTTGCTACTGAGGTTGAAAAGGTAAAACTGAAGCTCAAGGAACTGTCAAGTAGGAGAGACCGCTGGGTACAATCAACGGTTTGCAGACTCGATGCTGAGATACCGAACTATGATGATGAACAAGGAGTGTACCAATTCAGACATAGCCAAGTACCAGATTACGACGACAATGAGCTTGTAGGTGTTGATAAATACAGAGAAACCCTCACAAAGTTATTGTACTCTGAACATTGTTCTCTGCGCATTGTTGCTGTTTGTGGTATGGGTGGCTTGGGCAAAAGTTGTCTTGTTTACAATCTCTTCAAGAGAGAGCGGTCTCATTTTGATTGCTCTTCATGGATTTCTGTATCACAGTCATGCAAAATGGATGATATCTTAAGAAATATGTTGAATCAACTACGTGGCGACAGCAGCAATGTAAACTACGACACATCAAGGATGGGCATTGAGGTATTAAAAGAAGAGTTGAAGACATTTCTGGAGAACAAGAGGTACATAATTGCATTGGATGATATATGGAGAGCTCCAGTTCTTCTGGAAATTAGAGATATCCTTTTTAGTAGTGGCAAGGGAAGTAGATTAATCATTACAACTAGAATCAATGAAGTAGCTGCAATTGCTGAAGATGCTTGCAAGATCAAGCTTGAGCCTCTGAGCAAGCATGATGCATGGATTTTATTTTGCAAAAAGGTATTCTGGAAAACAGAAATTTATGCTTGCTCCCCGGAATTGCAGAAGTTGGGTGAAAAAATAGTCAATAAATGTGAAGGTTTGCCATTAGCTATTGTTGCAATGGGGAGCTTACTATCATTAAGAGATAAAACCGAGGCAGTATGGAAATGTTTCCATAGCCAAATAATTTGGGAGTTGCAGAACAATCCAGACATAAGTCATGTGGATTGGATCTTGAATTTAAGTTATAGGCATCTGCCAAATCATTTGCAAAACTGTTTCTTATACTGTGCGATGTTCCCGGAAGACCATCTCCTTCGCAGGAAGAAGCTAATCAGATTGTAGATTGCAGAAGGATTTGTTGAACACAGAGGATCAATCAGCTTAGAGGAGGTTGCTGAAAGTTATCTCGTAGAACTCGTCCATCGGAGCATGCTTCAAGTGGTAGAGAGGAACAGTTTTGGCAGGATTCGACGTTTCCGTATGCATGATCTTGTACGTGAACTAGCCATTAAACTATCTGAAAAAGAGAGTTTCAGTTCAGTTTATGATGATACTTCTGGAGTTGTACAGGTAGTGTCAGATTCTCGTCGTGTGTCGGTGATCCGATGCAAGAGTGAAATCACATCGAACCTAGCTTCATCGAGGCTTCGGACTATTTTGGCTTTTGACATAACAATGCTGCAATGTTCATGGTCTTGTTTTGTTCCACCCAAATCTAAATATCTTGCTGTGCTGGACTTGTCAGGCTTCCCCATTGAGACCATCAGCAATTCGATTGGGGAATTGTTTAATCTTAAACATTTGTGCCTCAATGATACTAACCTGAAGTCACTCCCAAAAACTATCACCAGACTACAGAAATTAGAGACCTTAAGTCTTGAAAGGACTCAGGTAACAAGTTTTCCAGAGGGGTTTGCAAAATTGCAGAAACTGAGGCATGTACTTGTCTGGAAATTACTGTACAATGAGCACTCAGGTTTCAGTAATTCCTTGGGTATGGGAACAACTGAAGGCCTTTGGAATTTGAAGGAATTGCTAACTTTGGATGAAATTCAGGCAAATACAAAATTTGTCAGCAGGATAGGGTATTTGGCCCTACTAAGGAGCCTTTACATTTCGGACATAAGGAGTAACTATTGCTCAGAATTGTGTTCTTCATTATCGAAAATGCAAAACCTGTTGAGATTACATGTGAAGGCAAGCAACCAAGATGAGTTGCTCAGGCTGGAATCTTTGCAATTACCTCCTGAACTTCAAACACTTCAGTTGACAGGGAAGCTGGCAGGAGTGTTGAAATCTCCATTATTATTCTTAACTAATGGAAATAATTCCCTTGTGAGACTAAGTTTATGCTGGTGCGATCTTACAGAAAACCCAATCCCATATCTCTCCAAGTTATCGAATTTAACAAGTTTACATCTTCAAAGAACATATAATGGACATCAACTAAGGTTTCATGCAGGCTTATTCCCAAAGTTGAAGGGGATGACCTTGCAAGATATGGTAGAAGTTAGAGAGATTTACATGGATTAGGGAACATTGATCGGTCTTGAGTATCTAAAACTTGATGGTCTCAAACAACTTGCCGATGTTCCTAAAGGTATCGAGTTTCTCTCATCCTTAAAGGAGGTATATTTTTGGACCTTACATGCTCATTTCAGGGGAAATTTACAAGAAAGTGCCAGAATGGAAAGACTAAATCATATCTCAGCCATGAACTTGCGGTAAAATAAGGCAAGTAAAACTCCATAACCACCACTTCTGCCTACTCTATGCATGAGGTAAAGCATGTCTCATACACAAGTTGCACAACTAAAAATGAGAGAGCAATTTCCTCAATTTAATTTGAACCAGTGTATCTTTATATTAATCCTATGGAGTGTAGTTGGTTTTCATACATCAATCACTTTTAAAAAAAAGTTTACAAATGTTAAGGACTCCTTTAGAACATGGGATTACTAAAATACATAAATAGGAAAAACACAATATTGAAATGTCATGGCTGGTTGATTCCTGTAGGATATGAAAACATAGGAATTACTTGAAACATGTGTTTGGATGCATCACGGGAAAAATACAGGATATTTAAGATTATTTGTTGATTTGGTAGAGAGAACAGGGCGAGAAAGAGAAAAGTTGAACGTGAAATTTAAAGGATTTTTTTCAAAAAACATGAGGTTAGAACTCATGTTAGAATTCCTCTAAACTATGGAGGATTTCTTTTCCTATCCTATGAAGTTCCTTTCAAATGTTCCTACAAACCAAATCATTCGTATGGAAATTATTCCTGTAGATTGAATTCCTTCAAAAAAAATTTCCAATAAAAACCCTTCCATCCTAGGGGTGGCAATCCTACCCGCGGATGCGGGTACCCGTGGGTTTTGTACCCGACGAGCATGGGTATGGATAGTAAAATCCACCCGTGGGTGTGCCCAAACCCAAACCCGAAGCTCGCGGGTGTGGGTACGGGTTCTATTTTTACCCGTGGGTTTACCCGAACCCACGGACAAACTCGAACCCGCCCCAAAAAATTCCCAAAATACCCTAGGCCGCGTAACCCGCACCAGTCAAGTGACACTGACAGTCATCCAAATTTTCTCTCCATTCTCCCTCCCAATCCACAAGGTGGCGGCTCACGCAGACTCCCTCCCGCGCCGGCGCCCCCTCGGCTCTCCCTTCCCTATCGTCGGTGCCTTCTCGGCCTCCTTGGCCCCCTCGGCTATTGTACTGTACTGATTTGTGAATTTTATGGTTAGCTGTACTGAAATGTATACTTGTTGTCTGGCTACACTGGATGTCATTCAAATTAAAAAATGGCTGCTAGGCTGCTGTGCTGCTAGGACACAATATGTATGGACATTGTTTTTTTGCCTGGTTGCTGCTGCACTGGATGGACACTGCATGAAATTGTACATTGTTTCACAGCTGCTGCACTGCTGCTAGGCTGCGACTGCCAGGTTGCTGCTGCCAGGAATAAATGGGATTATATGGCTGCTAATGATTCTATCGAAATATATATTGATGCTTCTACCTGTAAATTAATTATATGTCGTGCTGAGTGTTGCTTTTAGGAATATAGGCTATACCCGTGGATACCCGAAACCCGATGGATACCCGTGGGTTTGGGTTTAAATTTACGCCCGTGGGTTTTTTTGATGGGTTTTGCTTGGGTTGATGGGTTTAACCGTGAGTGGGTTTTCATTGTACCCGCACCCGGGTTTGTGGGTGCCATCCCTATTCCATCCAAAGGAGCCCCAACGCAAAACGGTTAATAATTAACGGGGCAAATTTTTACGCTGATCGATTCCAAATTAAAAAAACACTTTTACCCTTCTCTGTTATTTACTATATATTAATCGTTTTGGACTCGTAGACATTTTTTTTATCTTCTTCTTCCTTGTTTGCTCGTCGAATAAATGAACTCTTCTCACAAGTGAATTCTACGATTATCTATTTGTAAATTAATAAAGGACAAGAATTACTAAATATTAATCGTTTTGGAGAAAGAAGTTAAAACGTATGGCCTAAAATGTTGTTTAATACTATCCTACCAGGTATGGCCGCACGGCATTACGGAGACAAACACGCATAGGCTGTACAAACCAGGATCAAAGTTTGGTGGTGATTCCTTCAAAAAAAAAGTTGGTGGTGAATACTTTGATGACAATTTATGTTCTTGTCCTTGACCATTTATGTGCTGCATTAATGGTCATTATTACCAACTTACCGAAATGTATTTACGACCAATCTTTGATCAGTTGGGTCAGTACGTGAAGCCATTGAAGATCTCAAGAACAAGTTGAAAAAAAATCTGTTTTTATATGGAGATGATGGTAACCATGACAAGATCATATGGAAGCGTTCTATATTTCGGTCCAAAATTTCTGCAATTTTGGTCTTTCGATCCCCTTGTCCAACTCTCTCCCTGGCAAATTTTGTTTAAATTCAATCAATTTGCTCAAAGTTTGAAAAACTGTCCAAACCAATTTTCTAAAATTTCAGTTCTCTGAGTCCACCCAAATATTTTGTTGCTTTCCACAATATGGAACCCAGGAATATATATCACGAGAAACAACAAATTCTTCATGCATGGAAATCCTGCAAGAGTATTTCAAATATGAATTTGCAATTGTTATTGATCTGGCAAAGCAAAATACACCCCCGTCACTACGTCAGTTCTCAAATAGATGGCTAATGAAAGTTATAGGAAAATGAGCGGAACAAAAGAGAGAGGAGAGCAGAGCATTCTCCGACCTCGCTTCCCCCACCACCGACGTCCCGGAATCCATGGCGAGACCGGTAAATTGGTGAGTACACGTTGTGAAGGCATGGGAGTCGTGCAGGTGCGCATCGGCACTGGTGGCCCCAAGGAAAGTCGCCTCATCAAATGATCATATTTCGTCTTCGGCAAGACACTGAGGTAAAAGATCTATTTTTGGTTAGTTTTTGATGTTGGGCCTTAGCGCCAAGGCCCATAACGCTGAGGTAAAAATCAATTTTTGATTATAGTTTTGGTCAAGATCTAGTTATAAAATAAGTTTAGTAAAAGAATTAAAATTTCAAAATTACAGGCATTTGAGTGGTGGTTCCAGATGTGAACAAGCCCTGTGAAGAACTGGTCAATTTAATTGTCCAGTACAAACAATCTACACCTGTATTTGCACTGAAAGAGAGAGCCCAACGGCAGGGAGACCGCAGGCACACGCCATATAACAACAACCAGGACCTAAAGAGTTTTAACGTTGTAATAATTTAGACACATACAATAAAACTACCGCTATATATCATAACCGCATTACTGTGTGATATTCGCTGCATCACTGTGCACAGCAAGAACATACCTTCTGGCACAGAATGCTGAGAAATCTTGTAACTTGTCATAGCTGCCAGATGAACAAAGAGCAACATGATGCTACTCCAGTACTCAGGGCATAGAACCACCTTTGTCAAGGCCGTAATCAGTCATGCTCATGCCAACTTCGTTCTGGTGCTTGATGAACCCACCCGTTGCGGCTCTCGAGTAACTCCAGTAGTACACAAGAGATGCCAGGAGGTTTATAAGCATCAAGGCAGCAGCTGCTGCAAACACTCCCTTGCGAAGCGTGGCGCATGTGACCAAGTCATGCTTCATGTAGTAACCAAGATACTTGGTGTGGTATGCATTCCTCACAGATCCACCAATAAGGCAGGCTTCTGCGGTGAGAAATGTTATCCTGCAAACAAGAACAAAAAAACAGGACGCTATGAGAAGGGTCATCAGAAGATCTAAATGTCAATGGTCATCACAATGAAAACCTTGATATGGCAGCTAAATCGGATCCTGATGGTATTTAACAACTATATTTGATCTATCATTCAAGACCAAATTGTAAATAATCCTAGTCTTGAATGCAGTATTTCTGAAGCATGAATAGTGACTACAAAAACCATTCCCCTTTCTTTTGCACTGGTGTCTGATTCCCCAACTGGTATGCAGTAAATATAGAACAGCAATCATTAATCTGTAATGAGCAGGCAACTGGACTAAAACAAAACAAAGGGGTTTAAGATTTTAGTGGAAAAGACTACTTCCACAAATAACCCAAACATAAGTTGTACCAAACAAGTCAAAATGGTTCGAGCACCTGAGATTGTTATTGCAATAAGCTACTGCTGCACAGTTCCACATTTTGGTGAAGAATAGTATTCGTGTAACAAAATATGCTAATCAAAGAAAAATTCTTAACAATGGCACTCATTAATCAGCACCCAGCATGCATCATCCATCGCTGCAGTTATTTTATAATGGGGATGATCTGTAACCCTTCTGCTGACTAAAGATTAATTTGGTGCTGATAACACCTTACTTTGCTCTAATAGCACAAGTTATCTGTGTGGCGGTAGTAGTAGTGTTTTCTGATCTAGCCGGGGGTGTGTTCAGTGTGATTGGCAAGATGTGGCCCAGGGGGCGTGTGGTGTTGTGTGATTCTTTATTTGTTAACTGGTAGCCCCTTTTTTTTTTGCTTTCCCTCTTTTGTACCGAACAATCGTTATGCTTTGTCAGTAAAGCTGGGCGAAAGCCTTTGGTCTAAAAATAGCACAAGTTATCTCAGAAATACTGTATCGTGTTAGATCAAGCCATTCCAATCCACTTTTCGCAATATGAATGAAAGAACAAGTTTGATATGTGCAGGTCAATGCTGGATGACTTTGTCAAGGTAATGGTCCAAACAGGGAATTTATTCATACAATTAAATCAGCCAGGTGGAATTCAATAATTTGCCCATAAAACAGATTCACACATCACCAGGAATAAAATGGTGTGAATGGATAAGCCTTTAGTCCTGTCAGATTTAGAGCAGGATTATCTAAATTTCAACTACAGCAAAGATGACAGTGATCCTGAAATTTTCCCTCAGTTTATGGAGGCCAGGCAAAAAAGCAAACTGCTCTTGCACTACACTTGTCCCAAATGAAAGAGCACAAACAAGTAAATGAATAAATGCCCATTTATGCAGTTATTTCCTCACAAACTGGCTGCTGGCTGTAATAACTGTTCTCTAAAAGCTTACGCTGACACAAGAAATTACCGAAAGCAGCAATGGTTTCGAGTTTTGTCTCAATCTGACACGAAAACAACAGTTCTGTCAGTTGCTGAAGCAAGAATAAAGACTAGAGAAAACATCCAAGATTCTTGTGTCCCCATCCATTTGTCATCATTCCAACCAATTTACCCCCCCCCCCAATCTTGCTCCTACAAAGCATCCATGGCGGGTTTCTCGCCTCATTGCCTCACTCACCAACTAAAATACGCTAAGATTTCCGTACGCTCGAATCCGCAAGCGCGCACTCGCAATCGCAGCGAACAAAACTCAAATTGAACAGAATCTGACATACTGAATCAGGTCAAAACACCAAGCAAGTGGAGGAAATGGGGGCTAAATAGGGTTTAACGCGCGCACCATGAGAGGACGAAGGAGGCGACGGCGCACCCGCGGGAGGAGAGCGCGGGGCCGAGGCAGAGGCAGCGGGTGACGGTGGTGACGAGCGCCTGGGAGAGGAGGAGCACGAAGAAGGCGGTGACGCCGTAGACGGTGGAGGCGTCGGTGTCGTAGAGGCAGTAGGACCGCAGGTCGTACTCGTCCGGCACCACCTTCCCCTGCGCCAAAGGTCAAAGATCCCACGCCGCCGCGCTAGTCAGAGACCAGCACCGGAAGAGAGAGAGAGAGAGAGAGAGAGAGAGAGAGAGAGCGGGCGTACCGTGCTACGGCGGCGCTCGGCGCCGACCGCGAGGAAGAAGGCGAAGAGGTTGAGGAAGGAGAGCAGCGCCGCGAGGGCGATGGAGGCGGGGCGCGTGGTCGCGAATCCGGCCATCGTCTCTCGCCCCCCACCGGGCCAATGCAGCGCGGCGGCGGCGGCGGCGCTGCGGTGGGATTCGCAGAGCTTTCTTCAAGTACTACTCGGTTGCTCTGAAGTGGGAGGGGAGGAGTGAGCGGGGAAGTGGGGCCCACCCGTCGGTGGCTCGATATAAATCCGCGGTTCCGGGTTAGCTGTCGCTGTGCTCTCTGCGGCTCTGCCCCCCTCTTCTCTTCTTTACTGTCCTTTCTTTTTTTTCTTTTTTTTTTCTTTTTGACTGTTGTAGTGGGTGGTGGGGACAGGGTTTGGTACAATTGATTCCTTCCCTAACATATGTATTTATTGGTACAGTCTTATATTAAAATTCTCTCACGAATGATATCATCGGATTTTGCGAAATCCGTTGAAAAATCGACAGAAACCGATAAAGTTTAGATAAATTTTGTCGAAATTTAAAATTCTATGTGAATATTTTTAAACTTCCATAAAATCAAGTAGCGTGTGATTTCTGCCCGATCCGAATAGTCCGTAGGATTCCAATGAAATTATAAACGCTACTTATTGGTTACACCTTTTTAGCTTTTCAGCCGTAACTAAAATTTAAATATTTAAATAGTACAAATATAGCAGTTAATTTTAATGTATTTTTTCTTATTGTAGTCTATTTTTAATCATGGCTTTAACTCGCTCATAACATAAATATTAAAAATATAAAAGTAATATTGTTTGAATTCTTTAGAATAAGATATTGTTTGAATTGTTTAGTTGCTCCGTTTAAGTTTCATAAGGTTGTCAGCCATAGCTTAATCATTCTGATGACCGTAGATGCTTAAAAGCAGGGGATATTAGATAAGCTTGTCGATTATATTCTTGGTGGCCGGATGTGAAATTGAGTCACTTGCTTGAACATTAAGGCCCGATCGAAAGTGATTTTCAAATCACTATTTTTCTCGTTTTTCGTTAGCACGTTTTTCAAACTGTTAAATGGTATGTTTCGTGGAAAAAATTTTTATAGAAAAGTTGCTTAAAAAATCTAACAAATTTATTTATTAATTTTTATAAATTAATACTTAATTAATCATACGCTAATTCGTTTTGCGTGCGGCTAATCATCACATACAAACTTCACTTGCGAACGCGCCCTAACTCTTTCGTCTCAAAATTATTTAATAATTTTGATTAAATAAGATATCTTCTATTTAAAATTTTATATTCTATTTTAGACGAAGAAAGTGCATAAAATGTCGTCTTGGAAAAACCCTTTATAGTTTCGGTTTGAAACCCATTTAGTCTCGGGTTGTAAAGAGACCATGAAAACAACACTAGAATATTTTTTTAAATTTTGCTCCGTTGCTTGATGTTTGTTTATATATTATGCATATATTTATATAAATACATATATATGTATAATATATATTATATGTATATATGTGTGTAATATATGTATTTACACATATATATATGCAATATGCATATACATTTATAAATACATATTTTATGCACATATATATGCACTTAAGTAAATATATACATATTTTACCAAAATAAATACACACAAATATATATATATAATAATCCTTCTTAATTTATAATGTTGTGTATCGTATATTACAAAATCTAAGCCGTGGGGTGTGGTTGACGAATTGGATTTCTATCGTAGTGGAACTCTTCCGCGTGATCAATATCTGATAATTGATAAATCTCATCGGTTCTTCTTGAACAACCTTTATAAAATCATCGTGAGAGAGTGTCCTCATGTAAATAATCTATCATTTGAAAAATAAGAAGTAAATATATGAACTAATAAGAAATCGAGACATAATGTATGCATAATTTTTACGTACATCCAGATCTTTGTCAGATTTGATTTGATGAACTAGGCGATGAGTGTACTCGCAGACGTAGTAGCCGCATAAGTTTGTCCTTGCTCCTATTTTGCACACTAAAGGAAAAATGATAAAAGATTTAATATACATTTCTATTTTAGAACAAATTAATGATTCAATATAATTTTGGATCATGTACTCCCTAGAAATTTCGTCCTCACAACAATTTTTTCTTTCTAAGTCCGCGGACCAATGTAGGGAACCGTGTCATGCCCTATGTACAGTTACAAGCAATGAGTAATTATCTGAGATCCACATAGTAGCAATAGTAACATTCATAATGACAGTGAAATAGATGGCATTACATGTCTATCACTTCAAAAATTTCTCCGAAAGTAGACTCCGGTTTATCCATTGAGTCATAAACATGGATTTTGCATGAGGAAAGGTCAAAAGAAAAAGGACCAAATGGAATCTACAAATGCGTGAGATGATATATATGAAACTTTATATGTACGAGAAGGAAATTGGTATGAAAAACAGAAAAAACTCACACCATGTTGTATGACAATAGTATGAATGTCCTGAAATGTTGTTGCACTAGGAAATGAACAATATTGTCCTCTGTAGCTTGCTCAAAGTCTCGTATCATATACGTGTTAACTTTGCGGGGGTCCATGAATCCAATATTGAAACACCCCTAGTTATGACACAATTGAATCTCCATTCTACAACGGATAAAAGGAATTTTCATCAGCTACATACAAGGAGCTAAGGAAAGAAACAGATTTAACTAAATGATACTTACAAAACCCAGCAACTGAGAAGAGAGATGTCGAGGGCGTCTAACTGGTATAAGTCAAATACATCCTTGTAGCGGATCCACATAATATCATCTCCTTGGAAGTAATCTACATTTTTTATCTGCACTCCAAATATCTCTCTATCTTTGGCTGATTTTTTCACGTAACATTGATGGAATTGGTACATCTGTGTAGAGAGGGCATTCACTTGATAAGGCTCGACAAGTGGTTCACCAAGGTAAATTTGTATTTCAAATCCTCTTTTGTCATCTTTTCGATTGATGCGTGTAACGCCCTGAAAATCGAAGAATTTAAAAACCGAAAATTAAAAATCAGAACTCACAAAAACTTTCTGCTTGTTGCTTCTTGATCAAGTTTTTCGCTTCTTATTTGCTAACTTGGTTGCATAAATTTATATGTGAGCAATTCATCTCGATGTTTGAGAAAAACCAAACCATTTGAATTTCCATTGGGGAGAAAAATTTCGGAGTTTAGAGTTGGAAATTTTAATATAAAATAGGAAAAGGGTTATGGATTTATAAAAATATATAATTAGGAACAAAACATTATTTTGGTGGTTGTGTAATATTAGTTAGTGAATAAAATTAGTAATAAAATATTTTAAAAGATACATGTGAAGTCTAGAAATTATTCGAAATCAAAATTATATTTTCTGGAATTTAGGGAAAAAAGATTAAATCAAATATGTGAAATATATTTTTAAAATAATAAAAGTGGGTGAAAAGTTGAAAATAGTTGAAAATATATTTTACAACTTAATTTTGGGTGTACTATATTTTATTTCAAATTTTAGGGGTGAAGGAAATAGAAATTGGAAATTTGGAATTAAATCGGGAAAAATCGGAAATGTCACTATTCATTGTCCGCCAAGTGTTCGACGCCGTACCGGCCGTATCACGCCCGCCGCGCGCGCCACACGCCGCGCCGCGCCGCCGCGCGCCGGCCCGTCCTCGGCCTCGCGCCGCGTGCCCACGCACGTCGCGCCCGACCCCCGCGCCGCGTGCGTCCCGCCGCGCGTCGCCCGCCCGTACCGACCACGCCCGCGCACGCCTCGCCGCGCCGCGCATCGCCCGCCACAAGGTCCCCGCCGCCGCGCGCGCGCCCGCACCTCGCACTCCACACCCGGACACCGCCCCGCGCCGCGCCACGCGTCGCCCTGCGCCGGACCCTGCCGTCCTCGCGCGCGAGCGCGCCCATGTTCGCCGCGCCCGACCCCGCCAACCCCCCGCCGTGTGTTGTCCGACGTACCGCCGCCATGCCAGGCCCTCTTTTCCTCTTTCTCCCCTCTCTCACCGCGGCTATAAATAGGGTCGAGCCTCCCCGTTTTCCCACGTCGCCGCCACCTCTCCTCCACTCCTCGCCGGTTCTCGCCGTCGTGCGCCGTGCGTCGAGCGTCGCAAGCCGCCGCAAGTCATCACCGCCGTGCGCCGGTGCTCCGCCGCTACCCCTCGTCGTCGCCAGTAAGTCCCCGAGCTGCCGCCCCTCGCGCTAGCGCCGGCCGCCGGCCGGAAACAGAGAGGAAGGGAGGAAGCGCACGGTCGAACAGAGAGGAAGGGAGGGAATAGGAAAGAAAAAAAGGGAAAAGAAAAAAGAAAAGAAAAGGAGAAGAAAAAGAAAAGAAAAAGGAAAAAGAAAAAAATGGGAAAAATATGGAAAAATTCAGGAAAAGTAGGAAAAATATTTAGAAAATATTTGGAAAAATATTTGGGCAAAAATATATTGTTTTCTCGTGTATTTTCTCTATGCAAATTTGGAATTCAAAATCGGATTTTCGAAGATTTCATTTTTGCGTCATTTTTAATCCGAGTTTATCTATTTTCTTTCCACCATTAAAAATATAATCTTTGGTGCTCGGACCTCCAAAACCTCGAGAACTAATTCTTTTAATCAAGCGCTTTTTAAGTTTATCCCCTTAATTAAATTGGATCGACATTTTGCGAAAACCCTAAAATCCCTAACTCGCTTTTTAAATCGGATTTTATCCCAAAAACTCTTGTCCGAACTCAAGTAGAACTGTAGGCTAAGTATTCGGAGTCGCTCTTATGGTTCTTTACATCTCTTGATGTCTTTATTGAATTCTGATCAAATTCAATTGATTTTTCGCACGTACGGATAGCAACCGAGGGAGCAGGCACTGACTACGTTGAAGACCCTGGCCAACAAGAGTGCGAGCAAGGCAAGTCAACACTTCTCTTGGAACATATTGATCCTACTTTGCGAAATGATGTTGATTTAAATTACAAATTGCATGCTATACACAAATGAGTGCCTATGCTTGATATACCCTGCCTTGATGTTGATTACCATTAGAATTATTCTTTGTAACCTTCGATGTGATATGACCGGAGGATAACTTCGGTAAAATGCTTAGCCCTGCTGATATTAGATTCGTGCATACTCATGATTTTACAAAGAAGCTTCGTGCTTGGGCAACTATCTTTGGGAAGGTAGTTGGAATACGGCATGTGGAGACATGAGCGCCACATTGCCTTGATCATGATGAAAATAGTTTTGATGAAAAACAAAAAGTACAAAGCCAATGTTTTGGACTAGGGCGGATGGTTGGATTTGGGTGGATTCCGGTAAAGGCAAGAACCGTCCCTGGTCAATTAAGGACCGAGCTATGAGACTTATAACCTAGAACGAGCCAGTACAACCATACTTCTCGAATGAGTATAGATCTAGCGGAGTAGATAGCCGAGCGGAGGCAGTATCCCTGCATAGTGGTTCTTGAGTGAAGAGGTGGTTCTGGTTTTTGAGATAAGGATGCGGCCTAAGTGTTGAGTAATGAATGAGAACGTTTTGAAAGTTTTCCCTTGCCCCGGGAGCGCCAGGACTCCTCTCACTGCTAGAAAAGGATGGCTAAAGTGCAAGAGGATTTAAGTTCATGGAGCAGGTACTGCCGAAGCAAAGTTATCGAAAGGCTTTGCCGTGACCATCCCATATGAAGGGATGAAAGCTCATTCAATGAGTAGTCGCGGAGTACGGGTAAAGTGTACATCCACTGCAATGTGAGTAAACCAATCTATTCGAATAGCCGTGCTCGCGGTTAATGAGCAACGTGACAAGTTTCTCCCGTGGCTAGACTCATAAGTTTTAAAATGATGGGTTGGGATTGCATAATGATTTGTGTGCTGGTGGACTCAACTTCTCAAAATGCGAGAAGGGGTGGACTCCCC
This sequence comes from Oryza australiensis, assembly GCA_019925245.2. Classification (NCBI taxonomy): domain Eukaryota; kingdom Viridiplantae; phylum Streptophyta; class Magnoliopsida; order Poales; family Poaceae; genus Oryza; species Oryza australiensis. The sequence goes on from JAIFGZ020000258.1 coordinate 17,814, forward strand.
AGAAAACCATGACGAACCGGAGGCGGGAAGCCATCCTTGGAAATCACGATGGATGGTAGACAGAGCCGTCGCCATTGTAACATACTATGGAACTAAAACATGACTTGGCTAGATATTAGGTTTGTGAAATGATTTGTGAAAATTGGCTTTATGCAAATGAACCACAGCCATCCTTTGAATGACCCTATCATGTGCATCATTCCGTGTCGGCTTGCTGAGTACGTTGGTACTCACCCTTGGTATACGCACAAACCTTCAGATGGAGGAAACAAAGAACTGGAGGACCCCTATGCTTACTGCCAGGTGGGCGATGGAGGAGAAGGCGTCTACTAGGTCTTAGTCCCGGTCGTTGCTGTGGCATCGACATGCCGCCGCCTTCCGATTGCTAATCTTATCTAAATTCGCTTTTGGTTGTATCCAGGACCGTAGGTCCTATATGTATTGGATATTGCCTTCGGGCCTATTATTGTAATAATTTCGATGTAAGACTATTCGTGCACTTTGCACCTGGTAATTCAGAACTGTATTCGTGGGTACCAAACTACTTGATCTAGGGATATGGTACTATGGACACGAATGATTCCCGTCCTCAAAAACGGGGGTCGACAGAGCTGGTATCAGAGAAGTGCAACTATAGGATAAGACCAACTGGCGCCCCACCCCCTTTATAGCTGGTTAAAGGGAAATATCCTACATAGGATTATTTTCGAAAGTACAAACTATTTTCACAAAACAAATATGTTTTCCCTCATACTCTTATCCCCATCTCCTTTACTCAAATTGTTTGATATTACCGCTCTCTGACCCTAAGCTACCTTCAAAACAGATGTCAGACCATGTTGGAGTTTGGGAGATCAAGGTTCCGCGGCAGAAAGGATTCGTGTCACAACTCCAGCTGTTGCTATAGTGCCTAAGATACCCGGACGCACCCACCTATCGGATTAGAAGACATGGCATCGAGGGACATCCAGTATGGGAAGCTACGGTTTCAGTTGAGGCCCGTATTGGGAGCGAGACACCCTATTGCTTCCATACACGTTACCACAGAGATTTGATAGAGGCAACGCCTCAATGCCATCCATCGTGCTGAGCTTACAGTAACCGAGTTTGTACACCATCCCTACCGAGAGGAAGGCAACCCAGTCTGCATTGTGGAGGCCACCCCTTGCTGCTATAACCCCATGGTTACCCGTTTGTCCCGCTGGGCGGAAACAGCTGATGATTGCTATGAAGAGGCATTACTCGAGATAGATGAGCAGCAACGACGCCTGAATGATCTGGAGGAGGAACACCAAAACTGTGGAGACCAGATCGACTCTCTGAAGACCCAACTGCAAGCTAACGACGCCCAATACGAGTAGCTCTCTGATCGTTATGTGGCTCGTGGAGAAGCTTTGGTTGAGTTGGAGGAACAGCTTAGGAAGAGCCAGCAACAGGTCGGCCAACTGGAAGAGCAACTTCGCTTCAACCCTGTCCCCGCCGCTGGTACTTCTACTGCAGCTACACCAACACCCCTTGCTCCTGTGCCCGACCACTACTACTTCATGACCCCAGCATGCTTGACCACCTTTCAAGCCATGGTGGAGCAAGCCTTCATGCTGAGTACTGAGTCAGGACCATACCGGATTGACCCCACTGCTGCTACCTCATCGGAGCCCACCCCGATTTCCACGGCTGTACCATCCGAGCCTGGTTCGGGAGAGGATAACCCCATCTAGATCAACACTGACTCCGAATCCGAGACAGAACCTATGGAGATCAAGTGAGAGCTCAGTGACACAGACCCATCAGAGGAGGAAGCTCTTACCCGCCGCATGACACTCACCGGAGGTCCTATCACCCTCAGGACTGCCCGGAAAAGCACCAGGCCACCAAGCAGGAGGATCGGACATGACTCCGAGGCCACTACCTCTGAGCCATGGGGACTTCGATTCGCTTCGGCCAAGGATCACCCTCTGCCAGCACCTGGATCATGCGGATGGCTGGATGACTAGTTGGATACCAACAACAGCTCTGGTCTTGCTTTGGATGGAGTTAAGACAATAATGACCATGCTCCTACCCCTTTTATGTATGAGACCCTAGAACGATGTTAGTGATGTTGTATTGTGTTGTATGGACTACACATGTCCAATGTATCCCCCTGATATAACATCTATTAACTGATATAAAGTTCCATGTTATGTCATAAATGAGTTTATTCCACCAAGCTTGCTTTGAAAGATCACTTCAAATAACTCAAAGAAAATTCCTTAGTATCGTGACGTTAGCTAATCAAGTCTCTTACCTCATCCCCGTTGTTCAGATGGCGCATCGTCGTAGAGCCCCAGCAGCTACTGAGAACCCGCCAGAGCCTAACCCCTCCACCTTAGCGGAAGTCATGGCTTTATAGACCCAACTACTTCCAGCTATCGCCAACAACCGAGGACAACACGGAGGATCAAACCTCGGCGAGTTTATGCGAGCCAAGCCGCCTACCTTCTCCTCGGCAGATGAACCCATGGATGCCAAAGATTGGCTAAGGGTAATCAAGAAGAAGTTGACTCTCGTCCGAGTACGGGAAACTGACAGAGTCGTCTTCGCCACCAATCAGCTGGAAGGACCCACAAGTGACTGGTGGGACACCTACAAGGAAACCCGGGCTAAAGATGCCGGTGAACCCACTTGGGAAGAATTCACGGCAGCCTTTCGTGGAAACTTCGTCCCTACTGCAGTTATGAGGATGAAGAAAAACGAGTTTCGTAGGCTGTGCCAAGGCAACACCACGGTACAAGAGTACCTTAACAGGTTTACGCAGCTTGCACGTTACGCCACAAAGCGACCTGGCAAACGAAGAAGAGAAGATGGATAAGTTTATCGAAGGACTGAACGACGAGTTGAGAGGATCGATGATCGGCCAAGACCACACCAGTTTCCAGAGCCTCATCAACAAGGTTGTAAGGCTTGAGCATGACCAAAGGACGGTTGAAAACAACCGAAAGAGAAGGCTTGCAATGGCCCGTCCAATTCAAGGAACACCCCAGCGACCCAAAGGAGCAACCCCGTCAGGTTGGAAGCCAGCCATAGTGGCAACCAATCGCCCTGCCACACCCGGCAACGTCAGCAGGCCACCTGCAACACCGTCTCGCACTCCGACACCTACTTGGGCAACCCCAGGAGCCAGGAATGTCAACTGCTTCAACTGCAAAGAGTTTGGGCATTATGCCAACAGCCGCCCTAAGCCGCGCAACACCCCCAACCGCACCGGAGCCAATGCCATTGCGCGAGGAACCCCGCTCGGCACTGGACGCTTTGTTCGAACGCCCAAACAAAGGAAGCCGCAGGATTCCGCCGTGGTCGGGTTAACCATGTGCGTGCTGAGGAAGCTTAGGAGGACCAAAGTATGCTAATGGGTATGTTTTCTATCCATTCTGCTCCAGTTAAAGTTTTGTTTGATTCTGGAGCTTCGCATTCATTTATATCGTCAAGAATAAGCAAAGAGCACAACTTGCACCGAGTAGACCTTAAGAGACCAATGGTAGTACATTCACCCGGGGGCGATGTAACTATACCCCATGCGTGCATTAATGTGCCCATTCGGATCAAGGACGTTGTATTCCTGTCCAACCTTATGGTTTTGCCACCCCAAACCCTGGACATCATACTAGGAATGGATTGGTTAACCAAGAACCAAGGGGTATTAGACTGTGAACGAAGAGAAGTTACCCTATCTACCCCATGGGGATCGCCGATGATAGTAGCCATGGATCAAGACCCTATGCTCTGTGACCGAGGTACGGGAATATTCACCATGTTACCCATAGTTGGAATGCCAGTAATCCAGGACTACCCGGATGTATTTCTTGAGGAACTACCGGGAATGCCCCCAGACCAAGACATAGAGTTCATCATCGACCTCATGCCTGGCACCGCCCCCATAGCTAAGAGACCCTACCGGATGCCGGTGAACGAATTGGAGGAACTTAAGAAGCAGATAAGGAACTGCAAGAGAAAGGCTTCGTACGCCCTAGTTCTTCACCGTGGGGAGCCCCAGTACTGTTTGTTAAGAAAAAGAACGGAAGCATGAGAATGTGCATAGACTATCGGTCACTGAATGAGGTTACCATTAAGAACAAGTACCCGTTACCTCGAATCGACGACCTATTCGATCAGCTCAAGGGAGTCCGAGTGTTCTCAAAGATCGATCTTCGATCTGGATACCATCAGCTGAAAATTAGGACTGAGGATATACCCAAGACTGCATTCTCTACACGCTACGGCTTGTACGAGTTCATAGTAATGTCTTTCGGACTGACCAATGCCCCGGCCTACTTCATGAACCTCATGAACAAAGTATTTATGGAATATCTGGACAAGTTCGTGGTAGTGTTCATTGATGATATCCTCATCTACTCCAAGGATGATGAGGAACACGCAGAACATCTGCGCCTGGTACTAGAGAAGCTGCGAGAGCATCAACTATATGCCAAATTCAGCAAGTGTGAATTCCGGCTTAAGGAAGTAGCTTTCCTCGGACATGTAATCTCAGTAGGAGGCGTAGCAGTAGACCACGCCAAGGTCGAAGCTGTTACCAAATGAAAAGCACCCCAGTCAGTAACAGAGATTAGAAGTTTCTTGGGATTGGCTGGATATTACCGGAGGCTTATAGAAGGATTTTCTAAGATAGCTCGACCCCTGACCCAACTATTGAAGAAGGAAAAGAAGTATGCATGGACTGAGCAGTGTCAACAGGCATTTGACCAGCTCAAAGAAAAGTTAACCACCGCCCCGATCTTAGTCCTACCGGACAACCGAAAAGACTTCGTCATATACTGTGATGCATCTCGACAAGGATTAGGAGGCGTGTTAATACAAGATGGAAAGGTTGTGGCTTATGCCTCAAGACAACTGCGACCGCATGAGGAGAATTATCCCACCCATGACTTAGAATTGGCCGCAGTGGTGCATGCCTTGAAGATTTGGAGGCACTACCTGATTGGAAACCACTGTGATATATACATGGACCACAAGAGCTTGAAATATTTCTTTACCTAGACAGACCTTAACCTGCACCAGAGAAGATGGCTAGAACTAATCAAGGACTATGACCTAGGAATCCATTACCACCCTCGTAAAGCCAATGTTGTAGCTGACGCTTTGAGCCGCAAAACCCAGTGTAACCAACTAAGGATGGAATATATGGCCAACGAGCTTCAAGAAGAAATGGCTCGGCTTAACCTACAATTGATTCCTCATGGACAGCTGAGTTCGCTGGAGATACAACCTCTCCTACGAAGTCAGATTAAGGAAGCCCAGAAAGATTGCGAGGAAATCCAGCTAATCAAGGAGCGCATGGCTGAAGGACTAGCCAAGGAATTCACAACCAACAACGATGGAGTCCTATGGTATCGAAAAAAGGATTTACGTACCGGAGAAAGGCGGATTGAGAAGGCTAATCTTAAAAGAAGCCCATGAGTCAGCATACTCGCTACACCCGGGCAGCACCAAAATGTACCAGGATTTGAAAACGGAATACTGGTGGCCCAACATGAAAAGAGACGTAGCGAAATATGTGGCCATATGCGATGTATGCCAACGAGTTAAGGCTGAGCATCAGCGACCGACAGGCTTACTACAACCACTCAAGATCCCTGAGTGGACTTTATAGTGGGACTACCCAAAACTGTTACCGGATATGATTCCCTTTGGGTGATCATGGATAGACTGACCAAGACTGCCCGATTTATCCCGGTCAAGACTCGGTATAGCAGCGCCAAATTGGCAGAGCTATACATGTCCAGAATTGTGTGCCTACATGGAGTACCCACATGGATTGTGTCGGATCGTGGTACTCAATTCACATCTCACTTTTGGGATAAGTTTCACGAGGCGTTGGGAACTCACCTCGCCTTCGATCGTTTTTTATCACCCTCGATTGATGGATGACCGAGAGGACGAACCAGTCCCGGAGGACATGCTAAGATGTTGTGCATTGGATTTTACTAAGGACTGGGAGAAATGCCTGCCCTATGCAGAGTTCTCCTATAACAACAGCTACCAGGCTAGTCTGAAGATGTCGCCGAACGAGGCTTTGTTTGGACGGAGATGCCGAACCCCGTTGATGTGGTCAGAGACCAGTGAGCGAACTGTATTTGGACCAGACATCATTAGAGAAGCCGAAGAGAAAGTTCTTCTAATAAGAGATTGGCTTAAGGTAGCCTAGTCTCGGCAAAAGAGCTATGCGGACACTCGCCATAGAGAGTTGGAATTCAAAATAGGCGACTTTGTGTACCTGAAAGTTTCGCCACTAAGAGGAACCAAGAGGTTCAAGGTCAAAGGAAAACTGGCGCCAAGATATGTTGGACCTTTCCCGATAAGCGCCAGAAGAGGCGAAGTGGCCTATCAACTGGATCTGCCAGAAAATCTTTCCGATATACACCTTGTCTTTCACGTATCACAACTGAAGAAATGTTTGCGAGTACCGGAAGAACAAATCCCCTCGAAAGACGTCCTTATCAGCGAAGACCTCACATACCCCGAACATCCCGTGAAGATTTTGGACGAAGCGGAGAAAAAGACTAGGACCAAAACGTGGCGGATGTACAAGGTGCAATGGAGCAACCACACTGAAGAAGAAACCACTTGGGAAAAAGAAGACTTTTTGAAGACCGAGTACCCAAACCTATTCCGCGAAAGGTAAGAAATCTCGGGGACGAGATTTATTGTTAGGGGGGTAGGTTTGTAACGCCCTGAAAATCGGAGAATTTAAAAACCGGAAATTAAAAATCGGAACTCACAAAAACTTTCTACTTGTTGCTTCTTGATCGAGTTTTTCGCTTCTTATTTGCCACCTTGGTTGCATAAATTTATATGTGAGCAATTCATCTCGATGTTTGAGAAAAACCAAACGATTTGAATTTCCGTTGGGGAGAAAAAATTCAGAGTTTAGAGTTGGGAATTTTAATATAAAATAGGAAAAGGGTTATGGATTTATAAAAATATATAATTAGGAACAAAACATTATTTTGGTGGTTGTGTAATATTAGTTAGTTAATAAAATGAGTAATAAAATATTTTAAAAGATATATGTGAAGTCTAGAAATTATTCGAAATCAAAATTATATTTTCTCGAATTTAGGGAAAAAGGATTAAATAAAATATGTGAAATATATTTTTAAAATAATAAAAGTGGGTGAAAAGTAGAAAATATATTTTACAACTTAATTTTTGGGTGTACTATATTTTATTTCAAATTTTAGGGGTGAAGGGAAATAGAAATTGGAAATTTGGAATTAAATCGGGAAAATCGAAAATGTCACTATTCATCGTCCGCCAAGTGTTCGACACCGTACCGGCCATACCGCGCCCGCCCGCCCGCCTCGGCCCGCGCCGCGCGCCCACGCAGGCCGCGCCCGCCCCGCCCGCGCCGTGCACCGCTCCCGCCGCGCGCCCGCCCGCACCGACCCCGCCGCGCGCGCCCGCGCGCGCGCGCGTCGCCCGCCACGTGCTGACCCCACGCCCGGTCCCCGCTGTTGCGCCGCGCCCGCGCCTCGACTCCGCGCCCGGACCTCGCCCCGTTTGTGAAATGATTTGTGAAAATTGGCTTTGTGCAAATAAACCATAGCCATCCTTTGAATGACCCTATCATGTGCATCATTCCGTGTTGGCTTGCTGAGTACGGTGGGTACTCACCCTTGCTATACGCACAAACCTTCAGATGAAGGAAACGAAGAACTGGAGGACCCCTATGCTTACTGCCAGGTGGGCGATGGAGGAGAAGGTGTCTACTAGGTCTTAATCCCCGGTCGTTGCCTGTCGCAATTGACATGCCGCTGCCTTCCGAGTGCTAATCTTATCTAAATTCTGCTTTTGGTTGTATCCGAACCAGTAGGTCCAATATGTATTGGATATTGCCTTCGAGCCTATTATTGTAATAATTTCGATGTAAGACTATTCGTGCACTTTGCACCTGGTAATTCAGAACTGTATTCGTGGGTACCAAACTACTCGATCCAGGGATATGGTACTATGAACATGAATGGTTCCCGTCCTCAAACACGGGGGTCGACATTGCGCCTCCAAACAATTGCTCCCTCTTTAGTCCTGTCTTTGCCATAAATTGACTTATCTCCTTCTCACCAAGTAGCAGCAACGACTCAACTGCTTGTTCTGGTTGCTTTCCGAGCTGAGGGACATCTTTCGACTTTCCTTTTGCCTTCTTAAAAGACTTCCTAATTGATCGGTCATAGTTCGACAGTAAGGTCAGTCTAACCGGTGTGATCAGCTTCTTAAAGAACTCCTTAGCTGTCGGGTCTATAGGAATCTTCTTTTGAAGACTTCGTGGCTTCAATTGCGCCTTCACATCCGCTGCTACGATCTTGTCAACCTCCTCATTAGTGCGGTCGTACGCCCTTTTCTTGAGAGCGGGCAGCCTTGGCGCGTCAAGTCTTGGCTTCTTCGTTTGTTTTGTTGACCTTGACGGCGTGGGACGAGTTGGGCACGACTTGGCAGCTGGTGCATGCGGAGGAGTCAGTGCCCCACGGAGGATTAGGTGCTCACAGAGGAGTCGGTGCCCGCTGAGGAGTCGATGCTCGTGGAGGAGGCGGAGGAGACGGTCTAGGCGGAGGAGACGGTAGAGGCGGAGGAGATGGAGGAACGGACGCCGCTTCTCGCTCGGGAAACACGATGAAACGCTTGCACCATAGTATAATGGTGTGGGTTGTGTCTCCTAGTTTTGTCTCCCCATCTCCTCCGGGGATGTCCAGTTCGAGATCGTGAAAGCCTCATTCCACCTGCTCAATTTTGACCTTTGAGTACCGAGGTGGAATCGGTCTGCAATGGTATGTCCCGTCTTGTTCCACTGGTATGGCCATGCCTGATGCCACCTTCACGAGAAGAGAGGTTATTAATTAGTAATCAACCTATTGTGGACCCCCGTTTTTTTGGAACGGGAATCTTTCGTGTTCATAGTACCATTTCCCTGGATCGAGTAGTTTGGTACCCACGGAATACAGTACTGAATAATCAGGTGCAAATGCACGAATAGTCTTACATCGAAATTATTACAATATAGACCCGAAGGCAGTATCCAACATATAGGACCTCATGGTCCAGATACAACCAAAAGTAGAAATTAGGTAAGGCAACGGAATGAAGGCAACGGCTTGTCAATTGCCACAGGCAACGACCGGAGACTAAGACCTAGCAAGCGCCATCAGCTTCTTCGCCCTCCTGGTAGTAGGCATATGGATCCTCCAAGTCTTTATTTCCACCATCTGAAGGTTTATGCGTATAGCAAGGGTGAGTATCAACCATACTCAGCAAGCCAACACGGAAGTGATGCACATGATAGGATCATTCAAAGGATGGCTGGGGTTCTTTTGCATAATGCCAATTTTCACAAATCTTTTCACAAGCCTAACAGCTAGACAAGTCAAGTTTTAGTTCCAGAGTATATTAAATCAGCGACGGTTCTGTCTGCCATCCCTCGTGATACCAAGGATGGTTTCTCGCCTCCGGTGCATCATGGTTTTCTGGGGAGTCTACCTCTTCTCGCAGGTCGAGAAGCTGAGTCCACCAGCATACAAAATCATTATGCATACCAACCCATCATTTTAAAATTTATGAGTCTAGCCAAGCGAAAGTCTTGTCACGATGCTCAATATCCGCGAGCACGGCTATTCGAATAGATTGATTCATTCACACCGCAGTGGATGTACACTTTACCCGTACTCCGCGACTGCCCAACAAATGAGCCTACGTCCCAACACATGAGACGGTCACGACAAAGCCTTTCGACAACCTCACTTTGGCAGTACCCGCTCCATGAACTTAAGTCCTCATGCACTCTAGCCGTCATTTCCTAGCAGTGAGAGGAGTTCTGGCGCTCCCAGGGTAAGAGAGAAAATTCACTTAATCTTTAAGTCATTGTTAAGTTTATTATTCACATAAAGGTATTTTGTCTCAATCATAATTACGGGCACGCTACCATTGGTAGGCCCAGGACACTCTACCTATCGGTAGGTCCTCAACTCAACACCTACACCTGAACCACTATGCAGGGATACTGCCTCCGCTCGGCTATCTACTCCGCTAGGTCTATACCCATTCGAGAAGTACGGTTGTACTGGCTCGTTTCCCGGCTATCTCATGGCTCGGTCCTTAATTGACCAGGGACGGTACTAGCCTTTCCTGGAATCCACCCAAATCCATCCATCCGCCCCAGTCTAAAAACGTTGGTTTTTCCTTTTTGGTTTTCGTAAAAACTCATTTCATCATGTTTTAGGCAATGTGGCGCTCATGTCTCCACATGCCGCATTCCAACTATCTTCCCAAAGATAGTTGCCCAAGCACGAGGCTTCTTTGTAAAATCATGAGTATGCAAGGATCTAATATAAGCGTGGCTAGGCATTTTACCGAAGATATTCTCCGGTTGTATGTATCACATCGAGGGTTACACGGAGTAATTCTAAAGGTAATCAATAAAAGGACATAACAAGTATAGGTAATTCTTTGTGTGTAGCATGCATGTTTAAAGTTTAAAACAACATCATTTCGCAATTGAGTTCAATATGTTCAAAGAGTGTGATGACTTGCCTTGCTCGCACGTTTGTTGAGTGGGGTCTTCGACGTAGTCGCAGCCGCCTTCTCGGATGCTATCCATACGTGCGAAATAAAAGATTGAATCCAATTAAAATTCGATAAGAACGAATAAGGAATCAAGAAAAACCAAAAAGAGTACTCCAAATATCTCCCTATGATTTTACCCAAATTACGGAGGATTTTAGGGCAAAATCGACCGTATTGTCTAGTTACGGTTATTTAGGGTTTTTCGTAAATAGAATCAATAAAGCGATGAAGCCAAAATCTTGCGAATGCTTGTCCAAAAAGATTTACTGATATTTCTTTTTAATGTATCCAAAAGATAGGTATAGCTTTGAAGTAAAGGAAAAGATACATTAATTCTTTTGGAAAGGGTGTTTGTAAATGGAAGATTTTCCCGAAATTCGTATTTAGGGTTTCATTTTATCTAAAAGAGAAATAGCTGGAAACTACAAAAATTTGGCATAAATTTTCCCAAAATACTCCCAAAATATTCCCCAAATTTTTCTAAGATTTTTCCCTTTTTTTTCTAATTTTTCTTTTTCTTCTTTTTCTCTAGACCAAGACTGCAATATCTCTCTCTTCTCGACGTGTGGGCCGGCGGAGAGGAAGGAAAAAAAAAAGAAAAAATGAAAATTGGCAAAATTCCACGAGGTTGGGGTTCGAACCCGCAACCTCTTTCTCACCACTCACTCTCTCCACCGGGTTATCGCGCCTTTCTCGTTTCCTTCTCTTCTTTCTTTTCTTTTCTTTCCCTTTCCTCTCTTCGGCAAAAGGAAAGAAGAAGAGAAAAAGGAAACAAAATGGCGAGGGAGGGATTCGAACCCGCGACGCCGGTGACTCACGCGGCTCGCTCAACCGCGCGCTACCGAGCCGATGTCATTCACTCTCGCTCCTACCTTTTTTATCTCTTTTTGCATGGTTCTTCTTCTTCCTCGCGACGCCGCAAATCTCCCGAGCGAATGACGGCGAGGGTGGCCGGGCTAGGGGTGCTAGGCTACTTTTAACCATCTAGGAGCTATGATGGTTGCGTTCAAGGGATAGTGAAGCTTTGGGGTGGTAGAACGTCGCGACGACGACCATGTCACGGCGACAATGGAGCTCGTCGCCGGCGTGCTCCGGCGATGGAACAGCCACGACGAGGGGTCGCAGAGTACCTACAAGACCTAGCGACGCTAATGGCAACGGTGTCTGGCCGGGAAGGCGGTGGTGTGCTAGCGACGTGCGGGGTTGTGGTGGTCCGAACGGACGCACGGGGGCGGGCTCGCCGGTGGCGAGTTTCGGTGATGGTTGGGCTCGGAAAAGCATGGGAAAAGCTAGAGCGAGATGAGAGGGACATGTTCTCACCTTCAATTGCGCATGAGCTCGGCCGGAAGCGGCGAATTCCCAGAAATTGGCCTCGACGGCTCGACGGCGAGCTTGAACAACCGAACTTCGGTTCTTCGCAAAATTAGAACAATGTGGTGGGGGATTTTTGGGGGAAACAGGGGGAAAAGCACGAGGGAAATGTGGTGAAGATTTGCGGTGTTTAGAGCTCGGCTTGGGAATGGCTCTTATAGGCTGTCGATGGAGGGGAAAGGACGACGCGACGGTGACCATGGCGCGGCGTCAGCGGTATGGAGCTCGTGCGTGGAGGTCGTGCGCGACGTGCGGGCGTAGCGCGGGCGTACGGCGTGGACTGTGCGAGGCTAGGGGGTGACGCGGGCGAGGTACGACGGCATGGCGGGCGACGTGGCGGCGCTGTGCGCGGGACGCGGTGACGCGGGCGACGTGGCGAGCGGCGACTTCGGCGTCGTGCGACGTATGGCTTCTCCTGTGCGCGAGCGAGGCTGACGCCGGGAACGTGCGTGCACGAGCGCCTGGCATGGCGAGCGACGCGTGGCGCACGCGTGCGAGCGTGAGAGCACTAGTCGAACACCTGGTGACAAGTGAATATTTCACTTTTGTATTTTCCCGAATTAAGTCTTATCCTTTTCCATTTCCTTTTTGCCTTCACACATAAATCTAAAATATGATTTGACCCAGTCATAAACTTAATTAACTCCTATATTTCAACCCCTTTTGTGCATTTCTATATATTTTATTATATTACATATATTTTACCTATTTTATTTTCTTTTCTTCCAAAATATAATCTTGGTTCAAAATGAATCCTTGTCAACTTCCCTTTATATTTATTTAATATTACATATTTTATTTACGATTATTACTAATTCCTCTCAAAATAAGGTTTTGGTCCAAAAATAAACTTTCATCAAACCTTAGCCCTTTCTATTTATATTCCTTTATAATTTTTTATTTCCAAATCTTTATTATTTTTTTGAAATTTTCTTTCTTTTGGGATTTTTAAATTATTTGGTTTTTCTCAATCTTTTAGATAGATTTTTCTCTTTATTAATTGTATGCAACAAAGCTGGCAAATAAGAAGCAATAAACACGATCAAGAAGCAACAAGCAAAAAGTTTTTGTAAGTTTCAATTTTTAATTTCCGGTTTCAAATTCTCCGATTTCAGGGTGTTACACCTATGGACCAACTTTCGCAATGTATAAGTCATATATCATAAAACTACAACCATACCTTGAATGACAAGTTCTTGAAGGGAACATGTAGCTCACATGGTGTTTGCCGCGTGATTTCATCAACGAGGCAGGGTGTTCGTCTGCAGCCTTCCATGGCATGTTCTCCTACTTGCCCCGTAGATGCGCAGCTCGCTGCGATTGCCTGAAGGGCTCACCATGACGAGCGAAATAGACGGTTGGGTCTGCTGGCACCCTGTTCGGCCAGGCGTTGGTCCACCTGTCATGACACCTCCACTTGCATCCTTTGCACGTGGGTCGCGAGCCTATACTCAAGATCTGTTAGCTTCACCTTAGTATCTCGCTTGCTCCTCATGCGACTCCTGTACGTGTCGATGTCCTCTTGAAATCCATATTTCCATGAACAACGTCTTTTTCTTGCGTTCATCCTAGATGCTTGGGATTTTACAGTGTGAGCGTAAGCTCGTCCTTCTCTTTGTCTGGCAGGAATGTGCCCTGAGCAGAGGCCTCTGCTGCTTCCTTAAGTCGGTTGTTGCTGCTTTGTGAATCTCATCACTGAATATCAGGGATCCATCACCGGGATTGAGTGCTCCTCCATGAGCATAGTACCAATGCTTTGATCGTTTCGGCCACACGGCCAATCAGCTGTGCCCAGAACGATACCTCTTTCTATCTAGCTGGCTTCCATTCGCTCCCACTTCGGCACTGCCTTGTTATAGCCGCCTGACACTAGCCAGTGATGGTATTACTTCTTAGCGGCATTGGATTAATTCTTTTCTATCTATGCTTGAACTTGCTCTCCTGTCTTGTATGCGACAAACACATCCCAATGATCCTTCAGCTTGGGGAATTTGTCAAAGTCAGGTGTCTGGCCCTTTAGGATATATTTCTTGTACAAATCCTTCTTGTAGTTCTGAAATTGTTCGACCATCTTCTTTAGAGTCCATTCCTTCACTTTGACCTGTTCTGCCTCAGGGATCGTGAAGGTCTCTAGCATGGTAGTGCACAACATGTCTTTCTCCGTATTTGGGAGATAACTTTGGTCATCCCCCGAGTGTCCTTGTTCGGCGCCAGTACATCGTGCTGATGGGCACGTGATCCCTCATGACCCAACCGCTGTGTGCCACAAACTTCCTTGCTACATCAGTAGGGGCACATGGTCGACCGTCTTGTGCCACTTCAGTAATAATGTGTCGACCCTCAATCTTTCTTGTGACACCTCGTTGTCCGCGTGCCCTCTTCTCTCCAACGGCCAGTGGGCTGTCACTATCCTCCTCATTCCCCTCCTCGTTTAGGTATTGTTGGAATCCTCGTTCCCATGCTCATCCATCCAGTATTAGTTGCTGCCCTCTGCGATCTCGTCCAAAAGGATCTGTTCGTCAGCGCGATCTGCCATCTCTTCATAACATTAAGTAGTACACATCAACTATGTGTATATTGTTATATATATATATTGACATTGTTAAGAACTATGATGATCAGGTAATTTTCACCTACCTAAGAAAAAGTATGCAACCTACGTGCTTATTGTTATATATATATTATCGACATTGTCTATAACTACGAAGAACAACAAATTAAATTTTACCTAGCTAGTTAAGAAATATGAAACCTACATGTGCATATTAAATCCAGGTAATTCATGTTACTTGCCTTAGTTTTTCTTGGAGCCCTTGGAACCACTTAAGCTTGAGTGATGGCGGCGGTCGACAGCTAGACCACGTAATTCCAAAAAGGAAAAATATTTAGTTAAAACATGTACAATGGTCCTAAGTCTAAATTCCCAATGCATATGTACAACGTTATGTGAGAAACAGTGACTCAAGATATTGGATGAATACAACAGAAACAAATTTTGTCTTGATTCCCAATGCAGAGAAGTCAAGGCAAAATTTTGTTTTGATTTCCAATGCATAGGACTCAGGACAAAAAATTTGTTTGGTCGGTAACGAACGAACGAATGACCAAACAAATAAACTCATTCAATCGTTCTATCATTCACATTCGTTTGGTCGTGAAAATCGTTCTATCATTCTATCGTTCATTCACGTTCATTCATCTTCGTTTGTTCACATTCTCGTTCTATCGTTCTTGTCCTCTCGTTCTCTTATTCTCATTCTATCATTCTCGTTTGTTTGTTCATGTTCATTCGGTCGTGAAAGTCGTTCGTTCGTGAAAGTCGTTCTATCGTTCTATCGTTCATTCATGTTCCTTCTATCATTCTTCGTTCTTGTTCATTCATTCATGTTCGTTCTTGTTCTATCGTTCTTGTTATATCGTTCTATCATTCTCATTCTATCGTTATCGTTCTACCATTCTCATTCTATCGTTCTTGTTCTATTGTTCTCGTTTGTTCGTTCACGTTCTTGTTCGTTCGTTCACGTTCAGCCATGGCGAGGGCATCAACAGTGGCGGCTTGCGACGGTCATGAAGAGGGCGTTGACAGTGGCGGCTTGCGGCAACGGCGAAGCATCTAGGCCCCGTTATTTGTTTTGGTAATTAATGACGAGTGCTAATTGTGGACTAAAGATGCTTTTGCAATTCATATATTTGAGTCAGGTTCACATGATAAAAAGTGCATAGATAATTACTGAGGATTATTTGAGATAGCACAATGCAAGAAGATTGAAGACGGTAAAATTTACAGTTTATTCTTATTGATCGAGGAGTTTGGGCGATCAAATTTCATAGTTTATTTTTATAGCTTTGTCGTACTATCAAGAGGGGTAATGGCCTAAGCAAAGAGATGATCAAAATGTCACATTAGGTCTTTTGCATTCCAACTTCAATTTCTTCACCTTCTAACCAAGACCGATTTGACCGTGGATGTTGATCCGGTCTGACCGGGACTTGATTGCGGTCTGACCACAAGTCTCGAGTGGTCCGACCGGCCCTTTGCGGGCCTCGACCGCCTCCTTGATCCCTTCGCCCTGGCGATCACAGCCGCCGCAGCCGCGCCGGTCGATCGGGAAGCCGATGGCGGTCTCACCGAGCCAAGGGCGATCTGACCGGCCATTTGGCCTCCGGTCTGACCGAACCCCCTGTTGTCAGAGCAATGTTTGCACTGTAACAGCTAGTTTTCTAGCCGTTAAAACTAAGGCTGGTCCGACCACCACCTTCACGGCCCTCCAGCAGAGCCCTTGTGGCTGAAAGGGACTTCTTCATGGCACTCTCTTAAGTTGTATATACCCTTGCACTTCTCTCACACTCATTTGAGCTTTGTGTTCATCCACTTAGTGTGTTTGAGAATTGATTTAGCCAAGAGCCAAGTGCATTGCTTCATTGTAGAGCTAGTGTGACAATTGATCATCTCCAAGCCACGGGATTACTTGTTACTCTTGGAGGTTGTCGCCTCCTAGACGGCTTGTGGAGGAGTTGCCAGGTGACCTCTCCAAGAAGATTGTGGATGAGGCCCGGTGCCGGATTGTGAGTGGTTTGGAGTTCACCACCTTCGGAACGAAGGAAGAACTACCCCTAGTGATTGAGGCTTGGGTAGTCCTCTCCGTGGGTCGGCTCCCACATGGCCCACCCCTTGACGAAGGGGGCGTGCGGTGGCTTCGTGGTTGAGCGGTGGAGTTGGGCTCGCCCCAACGGGGACTAGGAAACTGGTGAGTTTCCGAACCTCGGTGAAAAACTCCTTGTCTCTTGTCTCATTTACTTATTGCATTTACTTTTATGGAATTACATTTGTAGAGACATAATTGAGCCACTATCACCCTAGGATTGCAAAACTTAACTTAGTTGCTTAGTTAGACTCATCTTCCACCAAATCTAGCAACTTAGGTTAGTTTTGAATTAGTGTCATTTAGTTTTAAATCACCTATTCACCCTCTTCTAGTCGACATCTCGATCCTTCAACTGGTATCAGAGCTTGGTCTCTCTTGATTGGGCTTCACCACCTAGAGAGAAGATGTTGAACGAGGTGAACCATGTAGGAAAGGCTCCCATGTTTAATGACACAAATTACTCCACTTGGAAAATTAAAATGTCTACTCACCTTAAAGCTATGAGCTTCCATATTTGGAGCATTATGAATGTAGGTTTTGCTATCACCGGCTCACCCTTGACGGAGGTTGATCACCGCAACCTTCAACTCAATGCTCAAGCCATGAATGCGTTGTTCAACTCCTTGAGCCAAGAAGAGTTTGATAGAGTGAGCAATCTTGAGACCGCCTATGAGATTTGGAATAAGTTGGCGGAGATTCATGAGGGCACAAGTGAATATAAGGATGCCAAGCTTCATTTTCTCAAAATCAAATATGAGACATTCTCCATGTTGCCTCATGAGAGTGTGAATGACATGTATGGAAGGCTTAATGTCATTGTCAATGATCTCAAGGGGCTTGGGGCAACTTACACCGATCTTGAGGTTGCCCAAAAGATGCTTAGGGCTCTACCGGAGAAGTACGAGACTCTTGTCACCATGCTTATCAACTCCGACATGTCAAGGATGACACCCGCAAGCCTCTTGGGGAAGATCAACACAAATGACACGTACAAGTTGAAGAAGAAGGAGATGGAGGAAGCCTCTCCATCCAAGAAGTGCATAGCTCTTTGTCGAAACTCGGTTTCGGCAATAGAAATTTGGGGGTGCAGTCAAGATCGCCAAGCACAATGGGTTAGGTGGAAAACAAGGTTTAGACAGGTTCAGGCCCTCTCGTGAGGTAATACCCTACTCTTGTTTCGGGGATTCGATCCGCCGAGTGTTTATTGATCTCAAGATCTATGGCTCTTGTGTTGCATATAAAATCTGATCTAACCTCTGATATCCCTCAAGGGACGCCCCTTACCCCCTTATATAATCTTGGGAGGCGCGATTACAAGTCGAAAACCCTATCCTACTCTAAGTCGGTTTCCTCAATCTTACCAAACCGTGACTATGGGCCGTTGCCTTATCTAATCGGCAACGTAATACCCAAGTCATAGCCGGCTTACATAGCAGGCGTAACCTATCCCTATCTCCAGTCGGATAAGCTTGCCATGTGGATATATGACTGCCATAATCTCCACAGTAGCCTCCGAGTCCTTTGCAGTCGACGAGATAACTCAACCTCGGACCAAAATAGCACACAGTCGAACAACTCTTTGGCCGAGTGCTTCTAACGCCGAGTGATTCCTGTTAGTGATATGCCCTAGAGGCAACATGGAGATGTTGGATATCACGTCAATGTTTATGTATTTATGAATAAAGTGTTATTCAGTTCCATGAAATAGACATCTTGTATTGATCAATAAGTACGTGACTTATTTATGAGACTCTATATGTATGAATCTATTTCTAAACGATCCTCGATCATATGTCATATTGTTGGAACAAATATGATTCTAAGATCGGCATGTTTATTGATTGATGATCATGTCTCATAGATCATGGGTATGGAGATACCAAATCAATAAACATGGACATATGTGTTAGAGAACACATTGTTGGATAGACCCACCATGAGACACTACAGAATCAATGTGCCATTAGTTGGTCTCGTGTAGTGTTGGTACAAAGTCCTTAGACCCGAGATCACCATGGATTCAAACATGTGTAGTAGCCTACTTTGGGACTACCAAACGCTATTCCGTAATCGGGTAGTTATAAAGGTAGTTTTCGGGTTTGCTATGAAACATGGAGTGGGATGTGAGTGATCAAGATGGAATTTGCCCCTCCTTTGGAGAGATATCTCGGGCCCTCGAGGTAATGGATTATGGAAATGCATGGCCATGCTAAGTTGATTGAGGAGTCAATCAACGATAGATAATCCAATACGGTTCGAGTGAATGGTTAAGCTATTGAAGGGATGGCACACATCTTGCCTATAGCTTAACCGGTATCGTGAGGCAAAGGGATTTGTGTACACATTACAGTTCGAGCCGATATTATATTCTTGTATACTATGGTGTCAATATGTGCCGCTAGGCGCCGTGCAGGTCGGCCTGAGTTGGACTCGAGCCGACGGCCGGCTAAGTTAGACTATAGCCGAAACCGAGTATACCGAACCTACTGTGGTCGCACGCTTAAGGGGATAGAATAGATATTCGAGTTGGACTCGGATACGGCTCGATCGGATAGGGATCCGATCGGATAGAGTCCTATGGGCTTACAACGTATGGGCGGCCAACTCTATGAGATACGGATGAGATCCGATTCAAAATAGAGTCCTAATCGGCCACTAGTCCCGTCGGCCAACTCTATATAAAGGAGGGAGGGGTGGAGAGCTAATATACGTCAATTGCATCGCGTGCAATGAAGTCGCCGAGATCAATCTCCACGGAAACCCTCCCCACTTTCGAGCCAAACCCTAGCCTTGCATCGCGTGCTAGCACACGGGTGTTCGGCGTTCGTCCCCGGACGTGTGGATACCGGTAGAGGCGCGCTACGTTGCGCGCTCTTGATCGGCTTCGGATCGGCCGCACCGGAGCGATCGGCCGTGGTGGAATCGGCCGCGGTCGGCGCATCGGAGCGAGGCGTGAGAACGCGGCCGGACGACTCGAATCGGCGATTGGCGAATCGGTGTCTCCGGAATCGGCTACACTGTTCGGATCGGATTGCCCCGATTGGCTATTCCGCCGCACTCTACTCCAATCGGTAACAATCTATCGGCCCTTACTTGCAAGTGTTCCTGGTTTGCGCGGTTAGAAAATTTTGTTTTCGGCTAGCGTAGCTTCCGCGTAACCCTTCTGTGGTATCAGAGCTAATCTTGCTTAGTTCGGGTTTTAGATTGGATCTGGAACAAGTTTTGCGCACGGGTTGATTAGATCAATCGGTTTTACGGGATTCGTTGAGGAGAGTTAATGGTAATTGCGTTCCTTGATAGTGTATCGGAACGGCGTAATGTGATTACGTCGAAGCAATTTCCATATAACTCGGTTTGAGTTGGGTTCGAGATAGCGTTCCTTGATAGTGTATCGGAACGGTATAATGTGATTATGCGGAAGCTATCTCGTAGTCCGATCTTGTTAGCTGCCTCGCGCCTACGCAAACCATCTCCCTTGATAGTGTATCGGGACGGCATAAAATGATTATGCCGACATGGTTTCTGTAAGCAAATTCATAGATTGGATCTATGAATTTCGTGTGGTGTTCCGGGCGCTGCCCCCTTATCGGTCGTCTCGATGCCGTAGCTCTGCGATAAGTAGAAAACGTTTCTACGCCTAACTTGTTTTTGCAGAGAATGCTTTGAGATGGTATGGCCCTATTGTATGTATGAGATGTATGAGATGCATGTGATGCATGTAATATTCTTTCATATGTGCAATCCCTGTAATATTCTTTCATACGTGCAATGCTTGTAATATTCTTTCACGACCTGCGAGTCGATGTAATCTTCAATTAGAGCTTCTATAGTAGTAGCTTAGTTTGAAGAAATCAAGCATTCGGCACTCGAAAGAACGGTGATGAAGATGGAGATCCTATACACCGGCATGGAGATGGAGATCACCATGTGAAGGGGGCCATACTATTTCACTATATGCTATTCTTCTTGCTTTCATATGTGATATGTTTGTTTGATAGGATAGCATCCCTCGCAAAATTAAGTAGTAATGATGCCCTTCCAAATGTTGCACCCGCCACCGTTATGCTCGTCAATGGTGGGTCGTCAAAGCAGAGTGCCATTCTCTATCATAACACGAGGGGGTATATGTCGACATATACATGCGAAGCATTTGGTTTACTTAACAAGGCTATCAAAACAGTTTTGGGCCTTGGGGCATAGGTTGGCGCCGGGCATGGAGATGCCACACCAACAACAAGAGTCACATAGAGATGTGATTAGCAAGGAGTTGCTTACCGATGTTATTAATCTTCTAGCGTGATGCCAAAGCTCACTAGAAAATTAATTAACATGTGGATCTTGACCCAAGACGTAACCTAGAGGGAAGGTGGAAAATACGTAATGGGAGTCTTATGTTAAATTGTTTAACAAAAGACATAGCATAAACATTGTGCTAAACTTTGCTTTTCTCGTTGTAGAATAAATGGCGGCTAATACTACACCCGTACCTTTAACTTGCGATCTATTCTCGAAAAGGAAAAATTAAATGGAACAAACTTTATGGATTGGTATCGCAACTTGAGAATTGTTCTCAAGCAAGAGCGTAAGGAGTACGTTCTTGAAGTACCTTATCCGGAGGATTTGCCTAATAATGCCACCGCAATTGCACGGAGAGCTTACGAGAAGCACACTAATGATGCCCTAGACATAAGCCGTCTCATGCTTGCTACAATGTCCCCCGAGCTTCGAAGCAATATGAGAGCAGCGATGCTCACTTTATTATTCGGGATCTGCGTGGCATGTTTGAGAACCAAGTTCGGGCCGAGAGGTTTAACACCTCAAAGTCCTTGTTTGCGTGCAGAGCTTATTGAGGGGAATCCCGTCACCGCATGTGATAAAAATGATTGGCTACATTGAGAGTCCGGAAAACTAGGTTTTCCCCTTAGCCAAGAGTTGGCTACCGATGTGATTCTCCGCCGCTCCCTCCGAGCTTCGAGCCATTCATATTAAACTATCACATGAACAATATGGATAGAACCTTGGCTGAATTGCATGGGATGCTAAAGACAGCTGAGGAGAGTATCCGAAGAATGGTCATCATGTGATGATGATGCGTAAGGCTAAACGCAAACCACCCGTCAAGAAACTTTGCACCAAGAGGAAGTTAACTCCCGATGAGATCGCGAGTGCCTCTAATGCAAAGAAGGGCAAGAAGGGGTCGGCGGCATCGATGCCGTTTGCTTCTATTGCAAAGAGACAGCCACTGGAAGAGGAACTGCAAGAAGTACATGGAGGATCTCAAAAGGAAGCAAAGTACGACTTCGCCGGTATTAATGTTATAGACATTAATCTTGCTACTTCACCTACTGATTCTTGGGTATTTGATACCGGATCGTAGCTCATATTTGCAAATCGTTGCAGGGAATGAGAAGAAGTAGAGGATTGAGAAGGGGCGAGGTGAACCTGCGCGTCGGCAATGGAGCAAGCGTTGCTACAGCTTCCGTCGGCACGCACCACTTCATCTACCTTCGGATTAGTTTTGGAATTGAATAATTGTTATTGTGTTCCAACACTATGTCAAAACGTTATTTCGCTTCATGTTTGCAAGCGGAAGGATATGATTTTAGATCAATGGACAATGGTTGTTCAATATATCTCGAGACATGTTCTATTTTCATGCTCCATTGGTGAATGGATTATACGTTTTGAATCTTGAAGCGTCTCCCATCTATAACATTAATACGAAAGGCAACTCTCTAATGATATAAACCCCACGTTTATCCGGCATTGTCGCTTAGGCCATATAAATAAGAAACGCATGGAGAAGCTCCATAAGGATGGATTGCTTCACTCTTTTGATTTTGAATCATTTGAGACATGTGAGTCTTGTTTACTTGGTAAGATGACAAAGGCACCTTTCACGGGACACGTGAAAGAGCAAGTGACTTGTTGGCACTCATACATACCGATGTATGTGGACCAATGAGCTCAACGGCCGAGGTGGTTATCGCATTTCATTACCTTTACCGATGACTTTAGTAGATATGGTTATATCTACTTAATGAGGCATAAGTCCGAATCCTTTGAAAAGTTCAAAGAATTCCAGAATGAAGTACAGAATCATTTAGGGAAAACAATCAAGTTTCTACGATCAGATCGTGGAGGGGAATACTTGAGCCAAGAGTTTGGTAATCATCTGAAAGATTGTGGAATTGTTCCACAGTTGACTCCGCCAGGAACTCCACAATGGAACGGAGTGTCCGAACGGAGAAATCGCACCTTGTTGGACATGGTGCGGTCGATGATGAGCCAAAGTGATCTTCCGTTATCCTTCGGGGCTATGCTCTTGAAACAAATGCGCTCACACTAAATAGAGTTTCATCTAAGTCGGTTGAAAAGACACCATATGAGATATGGACAGGGCAACCCCTAGTTTGTCTTTTCTCAAAATTTGGGGATGTGAGGCTTATGTAAAACGTTTACAATCTGACAAGCTCACACCCAAATCTGACAAGTGCTTCTTTGTGGGATATCCTAAGGAAACTAAGGGATATTACTTTTATAATCGGGAACAAGGCAAAGTGTTTGTCGCCCGACATGGTGTCTTCTTGGAGAAAGAGTTTCTTTCAAGAAGGGTTAGTGGGAGCAGGGTGCATCTTGAAGAAGTTCAAGAAACACGAGAAAATGTTTCGCGACCACGTAACCACAACAGAGGAACAAAGTGTTGCGCCACCGCTTGTAGATACACCAGCCCCACGGAGGAACGAAAGATCACGTCGTGCGCCCGACAGTACACAAAGGAACAACGTGATATATTGTTGTTGGACAATGATGAACCTAAGACCTATGAGGAAGCGATGGTGGGACCCGATTCCAACAAGTGGCTTGGAGCCATGAAATCCGAAATAGAATCCATGTACGACAATCAAGTTTGGAACTTGGTTGATCCACCCGATGGTGTCAAAACCATTGAGTGTAAATGGGTTTTTAAGAAAAGGCCGATATGGATGGAAATGTTCACATCTATAAGGCGCGATTGGTGGTGAAAGGTTTTAAACAGATTCAAGGAGTTGATTATGATGAAACCTTCTCGCCCGTCGCAATTTAAATCTATTCGGATTATCCTAGCGATTGCTGCATATTTCGATTATGAGATATGGCGATGGATGTCAAAACGGCTTTCCTAAATGGAAACCTAAGCGAGGATGTATACATGATACAACCTCGGGTTTTGTCGATCCAGAATCGCTCGGAAAGATATGCAAGCTACGTAAATCCATTTATGGATTAAAGCAAGCATCTCGGAGTTGGAATATTCGTTTTGATGAAGTAATCAAAGGGTTTGGTTTCATCAAAAACGAAGAAGAGGCCTGTGTTTACAAAAGGGTCAATGGGAGCGCAATTGTATTTCTAATCTTATATGTGGATGACATATTACCGATTGGAAATGATATCCCTATGCTTGAATCTCAAGTCTTCATTGAAAAATAGTTTTTCCATGAAAGACTTAGGGGAGGCAGCATATATATTGGGCATTCGGATCTATAGAGATAGATCCAAGAGGCTAATTGGATTAAGCCAAAGTACATACATTGACAAGGTATTGAAAAGGTTCAACATGCATGATTCCAAGAAAGGTTTCTTGCCCATGTCACATGGCATTAATCTTAGCAAGAATCGTGTCCTCGACACATGATGAGCGGAATAAGATGGGTATGGTTCCATATGCTTCGGCAATTGGATCCATCATGTATGCCATGCTTTGTACACGCCCGGATGTCTCGTACGCTTTGAGTGCTACGAGCAGATACCGTCCGATCCAGTGAAGGTCACTGGATCGCCGTAAAGAATATCCTTAAGTACTTGAGAAGAACTAAGGATATGTTCCTAGTCTATGGAAGTGAAGAAGAGCTCGTTGTAAGTGGTTACACCGATGCTAGCTTCCAAACGGACAAGGATGATTATAGATCGCAACTGGGTTCGTGTTCCGCCCGAACGGAGGCGCAGTCAACTGGAAGAGTTCCAAGCAGATACCGTTGCGATTCTACAACGGAGGCCGAGTACATTGCGCTTCGGAAGCCGCAAAGGAGGCTGTTTGGATCAAGAAATTCGTTTCGAGCTTGGTGTGATGACTAGTACGACGGTCCAATGTCTCTCTATTGTGACAATAGTGGAGCCATTGCGCAAGCCAAGGAGCCGAGGTCACATCGAAGTCCAAACACATACTTCGGCGATATCATCTCATCCGCGAGATTGTGGACGAGCGATGTCAAGATATGCAAAGTGCACATGGATCTCAACATAGCCGATCCGTTGACAAAACCTCTCACTCACCGAAGCATGAGGCGCACACAAGAGCAATGGGTATTAGATACTTACATGATTGACTCTAGTGCAAGTGGGAGATTGTTAGTGATATGCCCTAGAGGCAACATGAAGATGTTGGATATCACGTCAATGTTTATGTATTTATGAATAAAGTGTTATTCGGTTCCATGAAATAGACATATTGTATTGATCAATAAGTACGTGACTTATTTATGAGACTCTATATGTATGAATCTATTTCTAAACGATCCTCGATCATATGTCATATTGTTGGAACAAATATGATTCTAAGATCGGCATGTTTATTGATTGATGATCATGTCTCATAGATCATGGGTATGGAGATACCAAATCAATAAACATGGACATATGTGTTAGAGAACACATTGTTGGATAGACCCACCATGAGACACTACAGAATCAATGTGCCATTAGTTGGTCTCGTAGTGTTGGTACAAAGTCATTAGACCCGAGATCACCATGGATTCAAACATGTGTAGTAGCCTACTTTGGGACTACCAAACGCTATTCCGTAATCGGGTAGTTATAAAGGTAGTTTTCGGGTTTGCTATGAAACATGGAGTGGGATGTGAGTGATCAAGATGGAATTTGCCCTTCCTTTGGAGAGATATCTCGGGCCCTCGAGGTAATGGATTATGGAAATGCATGGCCATGCTAAGTTGATTGAGGAGTCAATCAATGACGGATAATCCAATACGGTTCGAGTGAATGGTTAAGTTATTGAAGGGATGGCACACATCTTGCCTATAGCTTAACCGGTATCGTGAGGCAAAGGGATTTGTGTACACATTACAGTTCTGAGCCGATATTATATTCTTGTATACTATGGTGTCAATATGTGCTAGGCGCCGTGCTGATGTGCTCGGCCGAGTTGGACTCGAGCCGACGGTCGGCTAAGTTAGACTATAGCCGAAACCGAGTATACCTGAACCTACGTGGTCGCACGCTTAAGGGGATAGAATAGATATTCGAGTTGGACTCGGATACGGCTCGATCGGATAGGGATCCGATCGGATAGAGTCCTATGGGCTTACGACGTATGGGCGGCCAACTCTATGAGATACGGATGAGATCCGATTCAAAATAGAGTCCTAATCGGCCACTAGTCCCGTCGGCCAACTCTATATAAAGGAGGGAGGGGTGGAGAGCTAATATACGTCAATTGCATCGCGTGCAACGAAGTCGCCGAGATCAATCTCCACGGAAATCCTCACCACTTTCGAGCCAAACCCTAGCCTTGCATCGCGTGCTAGCACACGGGTGTTCGGCGTTCTGTCCCCGGACGTGTGGATACCGGTAGAGGCGCTGCTACGTTGCGCGCTCTTGATCGGCTTCGGACCGGCTGCAATCGGAGCGATCGGCTGTGGTGGAATTGGCTGCGGTCGGGCGCATCGGAGCGAGGCGTGAGATTGGCAAATCGGCTGTCTCCGGGAATCGGCTACACTGTTCCGGATCAGATTGCCCTGATTGGCTATTCCGCTGCACTCTACTCCAATCGGTAACGATCTATCGGCCCTTACTTGCAAGTGTTCCTGGTTTGCGCGGTTAGAAAATTTTGTTTTCGGCTAGCGTAGCTTCCGCGTAACCCTTCAATTCCATCACCTCTGCTTGGATCTCTCGAGTGGCTCCAAAACTGTGAAGGGCTGGAAAATATCCAAAACATAAATATCTAGGTGCATCTTCTGATGCACCTAATTAGGTGTAGCCCCCGACTATGTGATTAGTAAAAAACAGACTAAGCATATTGTCAAGAACTATAAAGAATCATTCTCATATAAATGCTTAGCTCATGCTTTAAGCAATCATAAAAAATCTCATCACTCGGTAAGCTCACGCTTGTCCGAGTGAATCTGCCCGAGTTATCTCAGAATAAATAGCTCAATCAACCCTCATGGGTGAAAAGCACTCGTTAAGCTCATGTTTATTCGAGTGGATCTACCCGAGTCATTTCGGAACAAATATTTTAATCATCCCTCATGGGTAAACAAGTTTTTCAGTCATCTGAAAATATGACCAAAATATTAAATAGCTCTCGCCATAATATTGGTCTCAATCTAAAAAGATCTTTACCAAAGTGAAAAAACAGCATTGATATAATCATTTAATCAAATGCTTAAAAACCAAACAGTCACTATCATCAAGGCAGCCATGAAAAGCTTCACTGTTTGTCACCTTTCAAATTGCATCGTGCCAACTTCTCATGAAGTTGTGCAAACCGCAGTATGAAAGGATTTCCAAAGGTACTGGGCACTCAGACACGTGCATATTGCCAAAGCAAATCTGCTCAAGTTCATTCACTTACGTCCCTAAGGACACACGTCAAGCCACACCTTAGTTGGGCCGTAAGTCTCTCATGGGCTTGGCCCAATCGCGAGATGACTTAGCAAAAACCCTCAAATCTCTTACAAAGCCTGGAGGTCATCCCCGCCACTTCGTCTTCCCAAAAAATTTCCCTACTCGCAACACTGTTCACCAGCCTGCAGCGGAAAAACCCTAGGCTCGCGTGCGCACCCAATCCACCAATCCAGAAGCTCACGCTTCGTCACCAGCTAGCCTCCGCATCCATCTCCAGAGATCCCCCTCCCAAATCCCCATCTTCCGAGCCAGATCCATTTCCCCCAAAACCACATCCATGGCTGGAGAGAGAAAGATCCCCTTCGATCAATGGGCGACTTCGGATGTCAAGGAGTCTACTCTCAAGGAGATGGTGAAGCACGGAGTTCTCCCTCCCAAGGAGATCGTCGGCTGGTGCCCGGCGGCCGGTGAGGAGTTCCCCACTCCGAACACCGGTGAGCTCGTCGTCTTTACCTCTTTCTTCTATTGTGGTTTCGGCCTCCCCACCTCTGAGTTCTTTAGGGGTCTTCTTGACTATTACAGCCTTCAACTTTATCATTTGAACCCCAATTCCATGCTACATATTGCTCTTTTCATTCATGTCTGCGAAGCCTTCCTTGGCATCCTTCCCCACTTCCAACTCTTCCGGCGTATGTTCTATCTCAAGCCGCATCCGAACAAGGATGATCCCTGCGTCGTTGGTGGGGCCGGCTTCCAGCTCTGCGGATCCCTCCGTCGAGACTATTTTTCTCTTCCCTTGAAATCCTCCAACAAGGGTTGGCATGCAAACTGGTTCTATATTGCTAACCTTGAACCCAGTCTGCCAAACTTCGTTGGCCTTCCTCCGGTGCCAAGACCCAACTGGAGCACCGTGCCAGTAGCCCAAGACTGGGACGAAGCCAACAAGCTTCTGGCGAAGATCTTGGAGATGAAGCAGAAGGAACCGACTGGCACCAATCAAGGAGAGATCTAAGCCTGCCTTTGAGTACGAGGGCGAGAGGGACCCCAATCGGGAAGACCACGACTCCCTCAGCTTCGAGATTTTGAAGATCCATATGTATAAGATATTCTCGACTGGGATTGTAGTCGAGCGCAGCCTCGTGGTGCCGGTCCTTCCGTACAGCTTATATCGCCCTCCTCCTCCGGTAAATTGACTTGACTCTTTTATTGCCTTTCGATCTTGATGTGGTACTTCTTAGTGTAGAAAGGATTTCTTCTGCAGGAAAACACCTCCATCATTTCGAAGCCATACAAAATACACCATGATGACGTGCCGGCTCGGCCTGCCAAGAAACTAGCTGGCAGCATAAAGATCCAGAGCGATCCGATTGGCAAGAGGGCTGCCCCGAGTGAAGACACCAGCAAGCGGGCGAGTAAGAGGAGGCTGGTCATTGATGACTCGGACAACGATGCCCCAGCCCCTCAAGCTGAAGCGACCCCTCCAAGGCTATCACCGAAAACGGCGCCCAAGATTCGCCGATCAACCAGGTACGCCTCACGATTGAAATTGTGCTCTTTGTTGAAAATTTCTCCGTCTTCATCCCGATTGCTCCTGTCTTTCTCTTTGCAGGAGGCCTCAAAACATAGATCCCACTGGGCAGAGTGAGGGCCCTACGCCAACTGCAGCGCCTGAGGCATCACAGCCCGTAGAACCAAAACCCCAGAACCCTCTCCCGAGTGAGAGCGCTCTGAGTGGGAGGCCCTCACCTCTCAGTGAGGATGTCCCAAGGGAAGAGCCCCTGACCGCCAGCCGGGGTATCCCGACTAGAAACCAGTCATGCGCAGAAGAGCCCCCGGCTGCCACTCAAAGGGCCCCGACTGAGGACCAGTCGGGCAAGAGCCAAGAAAAGAAAAGCAGCCGGGAAGTGTTGGTTAAGGATTCAGCCACCAAAACTAGTAAGTCTTGAATCAATATCTTGCTTTTTAATCTCCAGTCCATTTTTCCTGTATCCTCATTCGCTCCTTGTGAATCAATCAGCCAAAGTAGAGGAGATTCCTAGGTTGCAGTCTTCCGAGACCTGGGTCCCTCCAATCAAGATCGAGTGGTGCGATTCTGAAGGCCAGAGACATGGCATCATCCTAAACAAGCAAATGGAGAACGAAGAAAGAGATATGCTTGTAGACAGCCTGAATGAAGCGACACGGCTGTTAAACGTAAGTTTAGTTCCTTTTCTGTTGTAGCTTTGTAGTCGCTTTTCAGTCGATCAATCTTCCGAACTTGTGTGCAGAGGGTGTATTGCCGGTCGATGGTCAAATCCAATGCACCCGAGAAGTTGGTCCCCAGCTAAACTCCCGGAGAACATCCAAGAAGAGCTAAAGGCCATTTGAGAGGAAGCTGCATCGAGAGAAGCGGCTCTGAGGAGAGAAATAGCCGCACTCCGGGAGGAGAACCTCGACCTCCGGGGTTCAGTCGAGAGTAAGCTCGATCTCCTTAGTCTTTTGTGCCTCTAATTGTAGTATGTGTTGATCTTGGTCGTTGACAACTTTTCTTGCCGTAGAGAACTCGTCGGAGGTCCACTCGCTCCAAGCTCGGCTGGATGAGGCTGACGCCAGCAGAGCCGAGCTGGAGAGTGAGTTTGAAGGTGAGCTCTTTCCAAATAGCGTTCTTTGTGTTGCTTCATCTTTGAATGTTGGTGTGATCGTATGTCATTGACAGCTTATAAGATCAAGACCCGAGCTCAGTATGATGTTTTCGTTGAGAGGGTTAAAAAGGCTGAAAGCGTTAGGGAAGATGTTGCTAACACAGCGACGCCAATCCTGTTGTCGCTGTTCCATAATGGGCTTGGGACCAGCTCGTTGGACACCATCGAGGTCTTTGATAAGCTTAGGCGGGCCCCTGATCAATATCTGGCTAACATTTCCGAGGCAGCCATCATGGGAGCAGGCTTCGCCCTTGCACAGACCAAGTCGCTCTACCCCCGAGTAGATGTTGATTCAATCGGGAAGGGCTTCGTCGATGGTACTTCAGATGAACAAGCCCTGGAATTGATTAGCGAAGCGAAGGAGTCCACCAAGAGAGTAGCCGCCGATGTAGTGAACCACTTTCGATCTTGATTGCCTTGTGAACATTGTAGGCAACCTTCTGATGTGCCTTGTAAATATTCAGTTTATTTATGTTAATGCCTTGACCCAAGTTTTTATGTAAAATTTCTTAAGTAATTTTCGTCCGACTGTCACCAAGCCTAAGCTTGATTAGGTCATCAAAAAATTCTCAGTCCTTATGCATTGAACTCGAATCAAGGAACATTAAACAATGATAAACCGAATATGCATAAGTTGCCGAAGAAAACCATGCTTTATTGACATATGTACAGCCCCCGACTGCTAACTCAAGAAGTCATCTTGCTTGAGGTTGGCAGTCAAGAAGAACATGAAACTTAAGGCAATTTAAGCATAGTATCGTCGAAGATGCTCGATGTTCTAGGAGTTCTCCACCATGGATCCGTCTTCACGTTTTAGTCGATACGCTCCTGGCTGAGTCACCTCAGCAATTATATACGGTCCTTCCCATAATGGGGATAACT
Source organism: Oryza australiensis (assembly GCA_019925245.2). Lineage (NCBI taxonomy): Eukaryota > Viridiplantae > Streptophyta > Magnoliopsida > Poales > Poaceae > Oryza > Oryza australiensis. The sequence continues at coordinate 48,624 of JAIFGZ020000258.1, forward strand.
TGTGATGGTCCTTGGTGGTCTGAATCTTGCGTAGAACCAAATCGCCAACAATAAAAGCTCATGCTCGAACGTTGCGACTGTGGTATCGTCTAAGACCTTGAAGATATCTTGCCGACTGGATCAGGGCTGCCTCACGGGCCTCTTTCAGTCGGGTGAGGTCATCCACTCGGTCTTGATCGTAGCGTTCGTCATTAAAGCTGCGGACTCGGAGAGATTCGTACTCCATTTCGTTCGGCAACATGGCTTCTGCGCCATACACCAAAAAGAAAGGAGTTTGGCCGGTAGCCCGACTGGGCGTAGTCCGCAGAGACCATAGAACCGAGGGGAGCTCTTGGACCCATTTGCCGGCATAAAGGGTTTAGCCGGTCAAACACTCGGGCCTTGATGCCTTGAAGAACCATGCCGTTGGCACGCTCAACTTGGCCATTGCTTTTGGGATGTGCAACGGATGCGTAGCAGATTTTGATGCCGAAGTCTTCGCAAAATTCCTTAAAGATGCCCCCAGTGAATTGAGTCCCATTGTCGGTTATTATTCTATTTGGGACGCCGAACCGGTGCACGATGTTGAGGATGATGTCTCGTGCCTTGCCAGCAGTGATCCTAGCAACCGGCTTAGCTTCGATCCACTTGGAGAATTTGTCAATTGCGACGAATAAATGTGTGAATCCTCCTGGAGCCTTTTTGAAAGGACCAACCATGTCTAAGCCCCATACCGCAAATGGCCAGGATAATGGAATCGTTTGTAGTTCTTGGGCTGGGACATGACTTTGCCGGGCGAAGAACTGGCAACCTTCACAAGTTCGGACCACTTTGTCAGCGTCGGAGACCGCCGTAAGCCAGAAGAAACCTTGTTTGTAGGCTTTGCCCACCAAGGTGCGTGCTGCCGCGTGGCTTCCGCATACGCCCGAGTGGATATCCTGGAGTAATTGCCGTCCTTCCTCGGACGTGATACATCTCATCAGGACACCAGAAGGGCTCCTCTTGTATAAATCGGATTCTACCATGACGTAAGCCTGACAACGGCGTCGGACGCGTTTTGCCTCATCTCGGTCTTCCGGCAGCTCTTGCTATGTTAAAAATTTGATGAGCGGCGTCCTCCAGTCGGCGTCGATCATGGCGACTTCGTTTGCAGCTTGCTCGTTGGGAGTTGGTTTGGCTGCAACAGTCGACTCATAGAGATGTTCTACGAAAACGTATGTTGGAGCAGCTTCTCGCTTGGACCCAAACTGCGCCAACTCATCAGCTGCTTCGTTGTTATGTCTCAGGACATGGGATAGCTCTGGTCCGTCAGACCTGTCTTCAAGTTTGCGGACTTCTTGCCGGTAGGCCTCCATGGTGTCATTTAGGCAGGACCAATCTTTCATGACTTGGTTGACAACCAGTTGGGAGTCTCCTTTCACGACCAGCAGTCGTATTCCGAGTGAAACGGCAAGTCGCAGTCCATGCAGCAGGGCTTCGTACTCGGCGACGTTGTGTGAGGCGGAGAAGTGGAGGTGAAGAACATATCTTAGGCTTTCCCTAGTTGGGGAGATCAGCACAACTCCCGCTCCCAAGCCTGTGATCCTCTTGGATCCGTCAAAGTGCATGGTCCAGTATTGTAGGTCTTCTCGAGGTACATCTTCTTGTTGTTCGGTCCACTCGGCCAAGAAATCCGCCAGGGCTTGTGACTTTACAGACGTCCTCGCCTTGAAAGTTAAGTCCAGCGGCATCAGTTCCAAGGGCCACTTTGCGATGCGCCCAGTCGCCTCCCGGTTGTGGATGACATCGCCGAGTGGAAAGAAAGTGACGACGGTGACCGAGTGACCCTGGAAATAATGCGCCAATTTCCTCGCACTTATCAGAACACCATGTAACAATTTTTGTACCTGAGGGTAGCGAATTTTGGAGCCTGCCAGCACTTCGCTAACAAAGTAGATTGGCCTGTGAATCTTCTGGGCTCGTCCTTCTTCTTCGCGCTCAACCACAAGGACCGTGCTGACCACTTGCTGGGTCGCTGAGACGTACAGTAGCAGGGGCTCCTGAGACTGAGGTGATGCTAGGACGGGCGGTGTCGTGAGAAATTCTTTAAAATCTTCAAAGGCCTTGTGGGCTTCTGTGGTCCACTGGAAGTCGTTAGCTTTCTTCAGTAGCCTGAAAAAAGGCATACCTCGTTCGTCGAGTCGAGAGATGAATCGGCTTAGCGCCGCCATGTATCCAGTAAGCTTCTAAACGTCTTTCTGGTTACTCGGGGGCTTCATATTCAGGATAGCGTTGATTTTTTCTGGGTTAGCTTCAATGCCACGATGTGACACCATGAAGTCGAGCAGTTTGCCTGATGGCACGTCGAACGTGCACTTCTCCGGGTTCAACTTCATTCTAAAGGCCCGGATGTTCGTGAAGGTTTCTTCTAAGTCGGCAATTAGGTCTTCCTTCTGCTTGGTCTTGATGACGACATCGTCGATGTAAGCTTCCACGTTCTTCCCGATCTGCGTTTGAAAGCATCTTTGAATCATGCGTTGGTATGTGGCTCCGGCGTTCTTTAGGCCGAAGGGCATCGTGACACAGCAGTAAGCTCCAAACGGCGTGATGAACGATGTCTTCAGACAGTCGGATTCCTTTAAATTGATTTGGTGGTAGCCCAAGTAGCAATCCAGAAAGCTTAAGAGCTGGCAGCCGGCTATTGAGTCCACACTTGGTCGATTCGAGGTAACCCGAATGGGTCCTTAGGGCAGGCTTTGTTGAGATCAGTGTAGTCGACGCACGTGCGCCATTGTCCTATCTTCTTCCGGACCAGAACCGGGTTAGCCAACCAGTCGGGATGTAGAACTTCCTTGATAAAACCAACGGCCAAAAGCTTTGTGAGTTCTTCCTTGATGGCATCTTTTCGATCCTGAGCAAAATGGCGCAATCGTTGTTTGATTGGTTTCGCGTCATCTTTGACGTGTAAAGAGTGCTCAATCACCTCCCTAGGAATTCCAGGCATATCAGATGGTTTGCAAGCAAAAACATCTTTATTATTTTGGAGGAAGGTGACGAGCACGCTTTCCTATTTAGGATCTAGCTCAGCGCCGATTACAGCGGTTTTTGAAGGATCCGATGGATCATGGGAGATCTTCTTCGTTTTGGCGTCGCCTTGTCCCGTCTTGGCTATATTCTTTGCGGGGATTTCACCCTCTGCAGAAGTTGATGCAACCAATCGGATTTCCTCCTGGCCACACAATCTCTCACGAGATTGGGACATGTCACAACTTTCCTTGTCGCAAGTGAAGGCTTGTTTGACGTCGCTGCGCAGAGTGATGACGCGTTTGGACCCGGCATCTTCATGCAGAGGTAGGTATAGTGCGGTATCGCCATGAACTTGGCGAGTGCAGCCTTCCAGTGATCGCGTGGTAGGCCGTCTCGAAGTCGGCCACCTCGAAAGTGATGTTCTCCGTCCGAAAGTTCTCACGAACTTCGAAGGTGACTGGAAGGGCGATGTTCCCGAGTGGCATGGACGACAGCCCCGGGATAACTCCGTGGAAGGGGGCTGAGCTTGCCTTCAGTTCGGCTCTCGGGATTTGCATCTCGTCCAAGGTCTTGGCGAACAAAATATTGAGGGCGCTGCCCCGATCAATGAGGACACGCTTCAGCTTGATGTTGCGGACCACTGGGTCTAGCACTAGGGGATACCGCCCTGGATGAACCACTCGGTCAGGGTGATCCGAGCTGTTGAACGTGATGGCCACCTCCGACCACCGTAGATATTGTGGGACCTCAGGTTGTGCCGCGTTGACCTTGCGATCGGTTAGCTTCTATTTCCTCTTGGATTCATAAGCTTGCGGCCCCCCGAAGATGTGATTCAGCTTGCCTACGGGGTCTTCGAAGGGCTTCGTATTTCCAGTCGGGTTCTTCTTCTTTGTCCCCGATGGACCGGCTTTGTCAGTCAGCTTCTTTTTGAGCTGTGCCGCATATTGCTCGGCGAACTGCTTATAAATGAAGCAGTCCTTGGCCGCATGCTTGTGGTTGGGATGATGCGTGCAGTGAGCATTCATGATTGCATCATAGGCCGCGACTCGGGGACGGCGTTGGTAGTTGGACGTCGCGGCAACCAGGTCCTCAGGCCGGCGCTTGCAGTCCTTCTGGGCCTGGTTGTTGTTGCCATTATCCTTCTTAGGGTGCCGCTTCCTCCCGACTACTTGTCGTCCCTTCTGTCAGGCCGGTCTTGGCGTGCCGCTTTGATTGCGTCGCTGGACTTGGCGTAAGAGTTTGCCGTCTCGAACATCTGCTTCACCGTCTTCGGTGGCTTGCGCCCAAATTTTCCGATCAACAGTTCATCACGGACTCCCTTCTGGAAGGCGGCGATGATGATGTCGTCGGTGATGTTGGGGATCTTGTTGCGCTTTTCGGAGAAGCGCCGGATGTAGTCCTTCAATGGCTCGTCTGGCTTCTGGACGACGTTGTAGAGGTCGAAGTGGGTCCTAGGCCTTTCGAAAGTGCCTTGGAAGTTGGCGATGAAGTGGTCCCTTAACTCACTCCACGAGCCAATCGAGCCTCTTGGCAAGCTCGTGAGCCAGTTCCTGGCTGAGTTAGCAAGGGCAGCAGGCAGGTAATTTGCCATGGCCTTGTTGTCACCTCCTGCCGCACGGATGGCGAGGGTGTACATGGTTAGCCACGACTCAGGGTCGGTCTTCCCGTTGTACTTCTCGATTCCTGTCGGCTTGAACGAACGATGCACTCGGCGCAGGTCCCGAGTGAAAGCGGGTACTCCATCGTCATTGCTGTCGGGTGAGCCCCTTCGATCTTTGCGGGAGCGCTGATCTCGTTCCTGATAGCGTCGGTCGAGGACTTCCCGCAGATCACTCGGCGGGGTCCTTGGGAGGCTCGCCGGTAGTCGGAGTTGTTGCTGCGACGGACCGGTGGTGGACGGGTGGTCGTCCATACCGCCTTTCGCGGAGTCGCCCGATTGCTCTTGATGCTTGCGCGTGGTCTCGTGGCGAAGGTCTCTTGACCTAGTGGCTGTCCGGTCTTGTTCGGGCCTCTTGTAATCCTTCGACCTCAGCGGCGGGAGTCGGCTTCTGTCGGGTGTTTCTGCCACAGACTCAGTCGGCCTTTGGGCTGAGGTGGAGGGAGAGCAGTTGGCCGTGGCTGCGACAATGGTCTTGATCTTGTCCAGAATCGGTGTCACGTTGGCGGGAGCCATTTTGATCATGGTGTCGAGGAGGGTGAGTGCGGCAACGACGTTCTGCTGGGGTGTTTGGAAGATATTGTCGTTGTCGACTCGTCTGGTCGCCCTCAGGTCTCGCTTTCTCCTGTCGACGTCCTCCTTGCGCCTCCTCTCATCTTCTGCCAGCTTGCGCTCCTGCTCAAGTCTGGCTTGTTCTTCTTCTGCGACCCTACGGGCCATGGCTGAGTCGGTCTCGGCCACCTCAGCCATGAGGACATGGAAGCTCTTCGGCTCGTAGTCCTTGTCGCAGTCGGAGTCGTTGGCTTCATCCGAGGGGATGCCGTAGAGATCGTCGAAGCCTGAAGAGCTGAGGTATTCATCGAGCTCCAAGGATGAGCATGACCCGAAGGGTTGGAGGATGACTGCAACTTCCCTCGAGCCTGGGTTGCTTGAATCTGGGTCGTTCCAGTCCGAGTCATAGCTTGATGGCGTGGATGCGTCCGAGTGGGTTGATCTTGACTCGGGGGAGAAGAGTTTGCAGTAGACCTCAGCGGCGTTTGGTAATCCAAACGGTGCCGAGAGGGTTTCTCCCTCCGAGTAGATTAATTCCGACGGGGAGGTGAGAAGACAGCTGTAGATCTCAGCAGCGTTCGGTTGTCCGAACGGCGCCGAGTGGGTTCTTCCTTCTGAGTGGATAGACTGCATCTTGGAAGTCAAGACTTTGTCGCAGATCTCGGCGTTGTTTGGTAACCCGAACGGCACCGAGCGGATTCCCCCTCCCGACTGGTCCGAATCCGAGTCGGGGAAGGAGAGCTTGTTGAAGCCGTTGGCAGCGAAGTCGTCGATGCCTGAAGAAGATCCCATCGCGCTTGCCGACGAGATTGTCGAAGAAGTCTTGACGCATGGGCCCCTACCTGGCGCGCCAACTGTCAAAACTCGGTTTCGGCAATTGAAATTTGGGGGTGCAGTCAAGATCGCCAAACACAATGGGTTAGGTGGAAAACAAGGTTTAGACAGGTTCAGGCCCTCTCGTGAGGTAATACCCTACTCCTGTTTCGGGGATTCGATCCGCCGAGTGTTTATTGATCTCAAGATCTATGGCTCTTGTGTTGCATATAAAATCTGATCTAACCTCTAATATCCCTCAAGGGACGCCCCTTATCCCCCTTATATAATCTTGGGAGGTGGGATTACAAGTCGAAAACCCTATCATACTCTAAGTCGGTTTCCTCAATCTTACCAAACCGTGACTATGGGCCGTTGCCTTATCTAATCGGCAACGTAATACCCAAGTCATAGCCGGCTTACATAATTGGCAGGCGTAACCTATCCCTATCTCCAGTCGGATAAGCTTGCCATGTGGATATCCGACTGCCATAATCTCCACACTCTTCAAGCCGAAGTGGAAGACAAGGGCAAGAGCAAAGTTTATGAAGCAAATGATGACTTGGAGGAAGAAATTGCTCTTCTTGCTAGAAGATTCAATGATGTCTTGGGAAGAAGAAAGGAAAGAGGAAGGGGCTCTAACTCAAATAGGAGAAGAAATAGGAGACCCAACAAGACTCTCTCCAACTTGAGATGCTTTAAGTGTGGTGAGAAGGGACACTTTGCTTCTAAGTGCCCTTCAAATGATGATGATGAAGACAAGTCATCCAAGAAGAAGAATGGAGGTTACAAGCTCATGAAGAAGCTCAAAAAGGAAGGAAAGAAGATTGAGGCTTTCATTGGGCAATGACACTCAAATGAAGAGAGCTCCACTTCTTCCGGGTCCGAAGAAGAAGAAGGTGATGATGATGCAAGCTCCAAGAAGAAGAAGATGGCGGTAGTTGCTATCAAGGAGGCTACATCACTCTTCGCTCCACTTTGCCTCATGGCAAAGGGATCTTCTAAGGTAACATCATTTAGTGATAGTGAAAGCGATGATGATTGTGATGATGTTTCCTATGATGAGCTTGTGAGTATGTTTGAGGAGCTCCATGCTTATAGTGAGAAAGAGATTGCCAAGTTCAAGGCCCTAAAGAAGGATCATGCTTCTTTAAAGGTCTTGTATGAGGAGCTAAAGACTTCTCATGAGGAACTCACCATTTCTCATGAGGAACACCCGTGTGCTAGCACGCGATGCAAGGCTAGGGTTTGGCTCGAAAGTGGGGAGGGTTTCCGTGGAGATTGATCTCGACGACTTCTGTTGCGGATTCGGTTCAATGCGATCAATTGATTGCCGCAACTCTCCACCCCTCGCCCCTTTATATAGAGTTGGCCGACTGGGACTAGTGGCCGATCAGGACTCTATTTTGAATCGGATCCTATCCGAACTCACAGAGTCGGCCGCCCATACGTCGTAAGCCCATAGGACTCTATCCGATCGGATCCCTATCCGATCGAGCCGTATCCGAGTCCAACTCTAATGCCTGTTCTTATCCCCTTAAGCGTGCAACCCTGTAGGTTCAGGTATACTCGGTTTCGGCTATAGTCTAACTTAGCCGATCGTCGGCTCGAGAACAACTCAACCGACACATCCAACGGCGACGCCTAGCAGCACATATTGACACCATAGTATACAAGAATATAATATCGGCTCGAACCTGTAATGTGTACACAAAACCCTTTGCCTCACGATACCAATTAAGCTATAGGCAAGATGTGTGCCATCCTTTCAATAGCTTAACCATTCACTCGAACCGTATTGGATTATCTATCCGTTGATTGACTCCTCAATCAACTTAGCATGGCCATGCATTTCCATAATCCATTACCTCGAGGGCCCAGAGATATCTCTCCAAAGGAGGGGCAAATTCCATCTTGATCACTCACATCCCACTCCATGTTTCATAGCAAACCCGAAAACTACCTTTATAACTACCCAGTTATGGAATAGCGTTTGGTAGTCCCAAAGTAGGCTACTACACATGTTGGAATCCATGGTGATCTCAGGTCTAAGGACTTTGTACCAACACTACCCGAGACCAACTAATGGCACATTAATTCTTGTAGTGTCTCATGGTGGGTCTATCCAACAATGTGTTCTCCAACACATGTGTCCATGTTTATTGATTTGGTATCTCCATACCCATGATCTATGAGACATGATCATCAATCAATAAACATACCGATCTTAGAATCATATTTGTTCCAACAATATGACATATGATCGAGGATCGTTTAGAAATAGATTCATACATAAAGAGTCTCGTAAATAAGTCACGTACTTATTGATCAATACAAGATGTATATTTCATGAAACTGAATAACACTTTATTCATTTATACATAAACATTGACGTGATATCAAACATCTCCATGTTGCCTCTAGGGCATATCACTAACAATCTCCCACTTGCACTAGAGTCAATCATGTAAGTATCTAATACTCATTGCTCTTGTGTGCGCCTCACGCTTCGGCGAGGGAGAGGTTTTGTCGCGGATCGGCTATGTTGAGATCCGTGTGCACTTTGCATATCTTGACATCACCTCTGTCCACTATCTTGCGGATGAGATGATATCGCCGAAGTATGTGTTTGGACTCGATGTGACCTCGGCTCCTTGGCTTGCGCAATGGCTCCACTATTATCACAATAGAGAGACATTGGACCGTCGCACTAGTCATCACACCAAGCTCGAAACGAATTTCTTGATCCAAACAGCCTCCTTTGCGGTTTAAAGAATGTACTCGGCCTCCGTTGTAGAATCGCAACGATTCGCTTGGAACTCTTCCACTGATCGCGCCTCCGTTCGCGGAACACGAACCCGATCGCAATCTATAATCATCCTTGTCTGTTTGGAAGCTAGCATCGGTGTAACCACTTACAACGAGCTCTTCTTCACCTCCATAGACTAGGAACATATCCTTAGTTCTTCTCAAGTACTTAAGGATATTCTTTACGGCATCATCAGTGACCTTCACTGGATCTCGACGGTATCTGCTCGTAGCACTCAAAGCGTACGAGACATCGGACGTGTACAAAGCATGGCATACATGATGGATCCAATTGCGAAGCATATGGAACCATACCCATCTTATTCCGCTCATCATGTGTCCGAGGACACCGATTCTTGCTAAGATTAATGCCATGTGACATGGGCAAGAAACCTTTCTTGGAATCATGCATGTTGAACCTTTTCAACACCTTGTTGATGTATGTACTTTGGTTAATCCAATTAGCCTCTTGGATCTATCTCTATAGAAAAAGTATTTTTCAATGAAGACTTGACGGATTCAAGCATAGGGATATCATTTCCAATCAACAATATGTCATCCACATATAAGATTAGAAATACAATTGCGCTCCCACCGACCTTTTTGTAAACACATGCCTCTTCTTCATTTTTGATGAAACCAAACCCTTTGATTACTTCATCAAAACGAATATTCCAACTCCGAGATGCTTGCTTCAATCCATAAATGGATTTCGTAGCTTGCATATCTTTCCGAGCGATTCTGGATCGACAAAACCCCGAGGTTGTATCATGTATACATACTCGCTTAGGTTTCCATTTAGGAAAGCTGTTTTGACATCCATCTCGCCATATCTCATAATCGAAATATGCAGCAATCGCTAGGATAATCCGAATAGAATTAAGCATTGCGACGGGCGAGAAGGTTTCATCATAATCAACTCCTTGAATCTGTTTAAAACCTTTCGCCACCAATCGCGCCTTGTAGATGTGAACATTTCCATCCATATCGGCCTTTTCTTAAAAACCCATTTACACTCAATGGTTTTGACACCATCAGTGGATCAACCAAGTTCCAAACTTGATTGTCGTACATGGATTCTATTTCGGATTTCATGGCTCCAAGCCACTTGTTGGAATCGGGTCCCACCATCGCTTCCTCATAGGTCTTAGGTTCATCGTTGTCCAACAACAATATATCATGTTGTTCCACACGTGTACTCCTCGGCGCACGACGTGATCTTTCGACCTCCGTGGTGGTGTATCTACAACCGGTGGCGCAACACTTTGCTCCTCTGTTGTGGTTCGTGGTCGCGAAACATTTTCGGTGTTTCTTGAACTTCTTCAAGATGCACCCTGCTCCCACTAACCCTTCTTGAAAGAAACTCTTTCTCCAAGAAGACACCGTGTCGGGCGACAAACACTTTGCCTTGTTCCCTATTATAAAAATAATATCCCTTGGTTTCCTTAGGATATCCCACAAAGAAGCACTTGTCGGATTTGCGTGTGAGCTTGTCGATCGTAAACGCTTTACATAAGCCTCACATCCCCAAATTTTGAGAAAAGACAAACTAGGGGTTGTCCTGTCCATATCTCATATGGTGTCTTTTCAACCGACTTAGATGGAACTCTATTTAGTGTGAGCGCAATTTGTTTCAAGAGCATATCCCCGAAGGATAATGAAAGATCACTTTGGCTCATCATCGACCGTACCATGTCCAACAAGGTGCGATTTCTCCGTTCGGACACTCCGTTCCATTGTGGAGTTCTGGCGAAGTCAAGCGTGGAACAATTCCACAATCTTTCGGATGTTTACCAAACTCTTTGCTCAAGTATTCTCCTCCACGATCGATCGTAGAAACTTGATTGTTTTCCCTAAATGATTCTGTACTTCATTCGGAATTCTTTGAACTTTTCAAAGGATTCAGACTTATGCCTCACTAAGTAGATATAACCATATCTACTAAAGTCATCGTAAAGGTAATGAAGTGCGATAACCACCTCTCGGCCGTTGAGCTCATTGGTCCACATACATCGTATGTACGAGTGCCAATAAGTCGCTTGCTCTCTCACCGTGTCCCGTGAAAGGTGCCTTTGTCATCTTACCAAGTAAACAAGACTCACATGTCTCAAATGATTCAAAATCAAAAGAGTGAAGCAATCCATCCTTATGGAGCTTCTCCATGCGTTTCTTATTTATATGGCCTAAGCGACAATGCCGGATAAACGTGGGGTTTATATCATTAGAGAGTTGCCTTTCGTATTAATGTTATAGATGGGAGACGCTTCAAGATTCAAAACATATAATCCATTCACCAATGGATCATGAAAATAGAACATATCTCTACGAGATATATTGAACAACCATTGTTCATTGATCTAAAATCATATCCTTCCGCTTGCAAACATGAAGCGGAAATAACGTTTTGACATAGTGTTGGAACACAATAACAATTATTTAATTCCAAAACTAATCCCGAAGGTAGATGAAGTGGTATCGTGCCGACAAAGAACGTAGCAACGCTTGCTCCATTGCCGACGCACGGTTCACCCGCCCCTTCTCAAGCCTCTACTTATTCTCATTCCCGCAACGATTTGCAAATATGAGCTACCGATCCGGTATCAAATACCCATGAGTCAATAGGTGAAGTAGCAAGATTAATGTCTATAACATTAATACGTGAAGCGAAGTCATACTTTGCTTCTTTTGAGATCCTCCATGTACTTCTTGCGGTTCCTCTTCCAGTGGCTTTGTCTCTTTGCAATAGAAGCAAAACGGCATCCGATGCCGCCGACCCCTTCTTGCCCTTCTTTGCATTGGAGGCACTCGCGATCTCATCGGGAGTTAACTTCCTCTTGGTGCAAAGTTTCTTGACGGTGGTTTGCGCTTAGCCTTCCGCATCATCATCACATGATGACCATTCTTCGGATACTCTCCTCACTGTCTTTAGCATCCCATGCAATTCAGCCAAGGTTCTATCCATATTGTTCATGTGATAATTCAATATGAATGGCTCGAAGCTCGGAGGGAGCGCGGAGAATCACATCGTAGCCAACTCTTGGCTAAGGGGAAAACCTAGTTTTTCTAGACTCTCAATGTAGCCAATCATCTTTATCACATGCGGACTAACGGGATTCCCCTCAACAAGCTCGCACGCAAACAAGGACTTTGAGGTGTTGAACCTCTCGGCCCGAGCTTGGTTCTCAAACATGCCACGCAGTCCCCGAATAATAGTGTGAGCATCGCTGCTCTCATATTGCTTCGAAGCTCGGGGACGTAGCAAGCATGAGACAGCTTATGTCTAGGGCATCATTAGTGTGCTTCTCATAAGCCCTCCGTGCGTTGCGGTGGCATTATTTGGCAAATCCTCGGGATAGGGTACATCAAGAAGTACTCTTTACGCTCTTGCTTGAGAACAATTCTCAAGTTGCGATACCAATCCATAAAGTTTGTTCCATTTAATTTTTCCTTTTCGAGAATAGATCGCAAATTAAAAGAACTGGGTGTAGTATTAGCCGCCATTTATTCTACAAAGAAAAAGCAAAGTTTAGCACAATGTTTATGCTATGTCTATTGTTAAACAATTTAACATTAGACTCCCATTACATATTTTATACCTTCCCTCTAGGTTACGTATTGGGTCAAGATCCACATGTTAATTAATTTTCTAGTGAGCTTTGGCATCACGCTAGAAAATTAGTAACATCGGTAAGCAACTCCTTGCTAATCACATCTCTATGTGACTCTTGTTGTTGGTGTGGCATCTCCATGCCCCGGCCCCAACCTATGCCCCAAGGCCCAAAACTGTTTTGATAGCCTTGTTAAGTAAACCAAATGCTCCCGCATGTATATGTCGACATATACCCCCTCGTGTTATGATAGAGAATGGCACTCGCTTTGGCGACCCACCATTGACGAGCATAACGGTGACGGGTGCAACATTTGGAAGGGCATCTTTACTACTTAATTTTGCGAGGGATGCTATCCTATTAAACAAACATATCACATATATGAAAGTAGGTAGAATAGCATGAAATAGTATGGCCCGCTTCACATGGTGATCTCCATCTCCATACCGTGTAGAGGATCTCCATCTTCATCACCGTTCTTCCGAGTGCCGAATGCTTGATTTCTTCAAACTAAGCTACTACTATAGAAGCTCTAATTGAAGATTACATCGACTCGCAGGTCGTGAAATAATATTACAAGCATTGCACGTAAGAAAGAATATTACGGGATTGCACATATGAAAGAATATTACATGCATCACATGCATCTTATACATACAATAGGGCCATACCATCTCAAAGCATTCTCTACAAAAACAAGTTAGGCGTAGAAACGTTTTCTACCTATCACAGAGATAGGACACCGAGACGACCTATAAGGGGGTACGCACACGGCGGTCCCGCTAGCCGGTTAGCGGGCGGGGGGTCGAGGGGGAAGCCGCCCCCTCGCGGGCTTCCGGGCAGCGCCCGGAACACCACACGAAATTCATAGATCCAATCTATGAAATCGCTTACGAAACCATATCGGCATAATCATATTATGCCGTCCCAATACACTATCAAGGGAGATGGTTTGCGCAGCGCGAGGCAAGCAAACAAGATCGGACTACGAGATAGCTTCGGCATAATCACATTATACCGTTCCGATACACTATCAAGGAACGCTATCTCGAAGCCGACTCAAACCGAGTTCTATGGATATTGCTTCGACGTAATCACATTACGCCGTTCCGATACACTATCAAGGAACGCAATTACCATTAACTCTCCTCAACAGATCCCGTAAAACCGATTGATCTAATCAACCCGTGTACAAAACTTGTTCCAGATCCAATCTAAAACCCGAACTAAGCAAGATTAGCTCTGATACCACTGATGGGTTACGCGGAGGCTACGCTAGCCAAAAACAAAAACTTTTATCGTGCAAACGAGGAACACTTGCAAGTAAGGGCCGATAGATCGTTACCGATTGGAGTGTGCAGCGGAAACAGCCAATCAGGGCTATCCGATCCGGAACAGTGTAGCCGATTCCCGCAAGCCGACAGCCGATACCCGGGGACAGCCGATTCGCCAATCAGCCGATTCGCAGATGCCGTAGCCGATCCGAGTCGTCCGAGATTGCCAAGTTCAAGGCCCTAAAGAAGGATCATGCTTCTTTAAAGTTCTTGTATGAGGAGCTAAAGACTTCTCATGAGGAACTCACCATTTCTCATGAGAAGCTTAAGGAAGCTCATGACACTCTCCTTTTCACTACTCAACATGGAGCTCTCATTGATGTTGGCATATCGTGTGATTTGCTTGATGATAGTGTTATTTGTCATACTACTCATGTTGCATCATCTAGCATCTCTACTTCTTGTGATGATCTCATGGATATACCTTGCTCTAGCTCTAGCTCTTGTGTCTCTATTTATGATGCTTCACTTGTTGTTGAGAACAATGAGCTTAAGGAGCAAGTTGCCAAGCTCAACAAAAGTTTGGAAGATGTTTTAAGGGTAAGAGTACTCTTGACAAAATATTGAGTGAGCAACAGTGCATCCTTAACAAGGAAGGACTTGGATTTACTCCAAAAAAGGGTAGAAAACCTTCTTTCCGTGCCACTCGGTTTGTCAAGAGCAATGGTAAGTATTGCTCCAAGTGCCATGAGGTTGGGCATTTGGCAAGTGATTGCCTTGGTACTAAGCCATCTAAGACATGCATGTTTGATTCACATTATATGCTTAGGAAGGCTCATGATGGTCATATTGTTGCTAGATTTGTGGGTTCCCCTATACTTGGTAAAAAGAATGCCATTTGGGTGCCCAAAGCCTTGATCTCTAACTTCCAAGGACCCAAACGAGTTTGGGTACCTAAAAGAGCTTGATCTTCTTCTGTAGGTGAACTACCACACCGGTGGGAGCCATTGGGTGCTAGATAGTGGGTGCACTCAACATATGACCGGTGATAAAGAAATGTTCACCACATTTGAAGTAGGAGGTAATTAACAAGAGAAAGCCACTTTTGGAGATAATAGAAAGGAAAGGTAATTGGGTTAGGTAAAGTTGCTATCTCCAACGATTTATCAATCTAAAATGTTTCTCTTGTTGAATCACTAAATTTTAATTTGCTTTCGGTTGCACAAATTTGTGATCTTGGCTTGTCATGTGCATTTTTCTCGCAAGAAGTTATTGTTTCTAGTCTACATGATAAGTCTTGTGTTTTCAAAGGTTTTAGATATGGAAATCTTTATTTGGTTAATTTCTGAAGGGTTACGCGGAGGCTACGCTAGCCAAAAACAAAAACTTTTACCGTGCAAACCAGGAACACCTGCAAGTAAGGGCCGATAGATCGTTACCGATTGGAGTGTGCAGCGGAAACACCAATCGTGGCTATCCGATCCGGAACAAGTGTAGCCGATTCCCGCAAGCCGACACCGATACCCGGGAGCCGATTCGCCAATCATCCGATTCGCAGATGCCGTAGCTGATCCGAGTCGTCCGACTGTGTTCTCGCGCCTCGCTCCGATGCGCTCGACCGCAGCCGATTCCTCCACAACCGATGAACATCGTGCAACGTAGCAGCGCCTCTACCGGTATCCACACGTCCGGGGACAGAACGTCGAACACCCGTGTGCTAGCACGCGATGCAAGGCTAGGGTTTGGCTCGAAAGTGGGGAGGGTTTCCGTGGAGATTGATCTCGACGACTTCTGTTGCGGATTCGGTTCAATGCGATCAATTGATTGCCGCAACTCTCCACCCCTCGCGCCTTTATATAGAGTTGGCCGACTGGGACTAGTGGCCGATCGGACTCTATTTTGAATCGGATCCTATCCGAATCTCACGAGTCGGCCGCCCATACGTTGTAAGCCCATAGGACTCTATCCGATCGGATCCCTATCCGATCGAGCCGTATCCGAGTCCAACTCGAATGCCTGTTCTTATCCCCTTAAGGCGTGCGACCGTAGGTTCAGGTATACTCGGTTTCGGCTATAGTCTAACTTAGCCGACCGTCGGCTCGAGTCCAACTCGCCCGCCACATCCACTGACGGCGCCTAGCAGCACATATTGACACCATAGTATACAAGAATATAATATCGGCTCTGAACCTGTAATGTGTACACAAAACCCTTTGCCTCACGATACCAATTAAGCTATAGGCAAGATGTGTGCCATCCCTTCAATAGCTTAACCATTCACTCCAACCGTATTGGATTATCTATCTGTTGATTGACTCCTCAATCAACTTAGCATGGCCATGCATTTCCATAATCCATTACCTCGAGGGGCCCAGAGATATCTCTCCAAAGGAGGGGCAAATTCCATCTTGATCACTCACATCCCACTCCATGTTTCATAGCAAACCCGAAAACTACCTTTATAACTACCCAGTTACGGAATAGCGTTTGGTAGTCCCAAAGTAGGCTACTACACATGTTGGAATCCATGGTGATCTCAGGTCTAAGGACTTTGTACCAACACTACCTGAGACCAACTAATGGCACATTAATTCTTGTAGTGTCTCATGGTGGGTCTATCCAACAATGTGTTCTCCAACACATGTGTCCATGTTTATTGATTTGGTATCTCCATACCCATGATCTATGAGACATGATCATCAATCAATAAACATACCGATCTTAGAATCATATTTGTTCCAACAATATGACATATGATCAGGGATCGTTTAGAAATAGATTCATACATAAAGAGTCTCATAAATAAGTCACGTACTTATTGATCAATACAAGATGTCTATTTCATGGAACTGAATAACACTTTATTCATTTATACATAAACATTGACGTGATATCAAACATCTCCATGTTGCCTCTAGGGCATATCACTAACAATTTCAACTATAGTGAAGCAAATTTGAAAACTTGTTTAGTTGCAAAAACTTCATTGGGTTGGCTTTGGCATAGGAGACTAGCTCATGTTGGTATGCATCAATTAAGCAAACTTTCAAAACGTGATCTAGTTGTGGGCTTGAAAGATGTGAAGTTTGAGAAGGATAAACTTGCTTGTCAAGCCGGCAAGCAAGTTGCATGCTCTCATCCTTCTAAGAGTATCATGTCCACATCTAGGCCATTGGAGGTCTTACATATGGATTTGTTTGGCCCAACAACCTATAAGAGCATTGGAGGAAATAGTCATTGTCTTGTGATTGTTGATGACTATTCTCGCTACACTTGGGTGTTATTTTTGCATGATAAGTCTATTGTTGCCGAGTTCAAAAAGTTTGCAAAAAGGGCCCAAAATGAGTTTAATTGCACTCTTGTGAAAATTAGAAGTGACAATGGTTCCGAGTTCAAAAATACCAACATCGAGGACTTTTGTGATGATCTTGGTATTAAGCATGAACTTTCCGCTACCTACTCACCACAACAAAATGGTGTAGTAGAGAGGAAAAATCGTACATTGATTGAGATGGCAAGGACTATGCTCGATGAATATGGTGTTTCTGATTCTTTTTGGGCGGAAGCCATAAACACCGTTTGCCATGCAACCAATAGGCTTTATTTGCATCGTCTCTTGAAAAAGACTTCCTATGAGCTGATTGTTGGGAGGAAGCCAAATGTTGCATATTTTCGAGTTTTTGGTTGCAAGTGCTATATTTACTGAAAGGGTGTTAGACTAACCTAATTTGAAAGTCAGTGTGATGAAGGATTTCTTCTAGGGTATGCCTCAAATAGCAAGCGTACCGGGTCTACAACAAGAGCAAAGGTATTGTGGAAGAAATGGCCGATGTTCAATTTGATGAAACTAATTGCTCCCAAGAGGGGCACGAGAATTTGAATGATGTAGGTGATGAAGGCTTGATGAGAGCTATGAAGAACATGTCTATTGGAGACATCAAGCCTATTGAAGTGGAAGACAAACCATCCATCTCCACTCAAGATGAACCATCTACTTCCGCTACGCCAAGTCAAGCTCAAGTTGAAGTGGAGAAAGACAAGGCACAAGATTCACCTATTCCACCAAGAATACACACCACTCTTTCCAAGGATCACCCAATTGACCAAGTTTTGGGTGACATTAGTAAGGGTGTCTAAACTCGATCTCGTGTCGCTTCAATTTGTGAACACTACTCGTTTGTTTCTTGTCTTGAGCCAAAACATGTAGATGAAGCTCTTGGTGATCCGGATTGGATTAATGCTATGCAAGAAGAGCTCAACAACTTTACAAGAAACAAAGTGTGGACTTTGGTTGAAAGACCTAGAGACCACAATGTCATAGGGACAAAGTGGGTTTTTAGGAATAAACAAGATGAGAACAGGTTGGTGGTGAGAAACAAGGCAAGATTGGTTGTTCAAGGCTTCCCATCTATTTCTTCGATAGCCTTTGCATCAGCTGCGTCGCTTCCCGGGATCGGCTTCATTGCCTTGGCCATGTCCGACAGGTTTGACACGGCTACCTTGATCTTTGCTCGTTGGTCCTCGATCTCCTTCAGCAGGTCGGCCACGCGTTGCTCTTTGACCACAATGTCGGCATCGATGTTGGCAAGCTCAGCTATCAGCTCTTCCCGACGTTTGCGAAGCTGATCGAGTTCGGCAATCGGCTCAGTCTTCAGAGCGTCAAATTTGGCCTTTTCGACAGTAATTTCTTGTTGGCCAGCCTTGATGGTGGCTTCCAGTGCCTTGTTCTCACGACGATCGGCTATCCTTTGTTTAGCTCGTTCGAGTTTGTGCCGGTGCGCCTCCAGAAAAGTAGCCGGTGCAATGGTGTCAGCCAGCTGGTCCGGCAGCCGATCTTGGATATCTTCGAACCGACTACGGATGGAACCGTAGTCGGTGACCAAGAAATCCAGAGAGCACTCCAGCCGTTTGGCTATATCCAACAAAGTAGCTTGTAGCTCATTGTCTGATACAACCACGGCCTTATCAACGCCCTCGTCGGGATCAAGGAATTCTGATAAATCAAAGTCCAGGAGATCGGCTACAGACTGCAAGTTGGAAGTTGGTAAGAGAGCTGACATGACTAATAAGCCAATTTGTAAAGCTAAGCAGGACTTACTCGGACAGCTGGAACTGAGGAAGCCACATCCTCGGCATCATCGGCGCGCGCGGCCATCGGCATCGGCTCCTCGATGCACGGGGGTAGATGTTGGAGCGCGGGAAGGTCAAAAAGAAAATGCAAGTTAGAAATTCGGCTGTACTAGTGAGAAAGAGATGAGGATTGGGTTTACCGAAGGAGGGGGAGCCGTTTTCTTCTTGGTGGCTAGTTTCTTTGCCTACGGACGCAGAAAGCCGATGAGTTGCAATATAAAAAGGGAAAAAGATGGCAGGGTTGAGCAACAAAAAGTGCTTACCGGCTGAGGATGAGGGACGCGTTTAGGAGGGCTTGGAGTTCGCTCAGTGGTCTGCTCGGCCGATGGAGTTTGAGTATACTTGTCTGAAGAACATGCATCGGCCGTGGTAGCATTGACGACCTCCTCCATTTCTTCATCCCTGATTTCCTCTTCGAGGGCCACATCCACATCCGGATCGACTGGGGGCAAATCGTCGGCTGGGGTTGTCCTCGGCTTCTTTGAAGCACGTTTCCTTTTCTCTGCAGCTGGAGTAGCCGCAGCCAACGGTGACGCCCTTTTTAGCCGATGCAGCGGCACACGGGTCTAGTCGTGGAGCAAAGTGTCCACCTTCGGCGCATGGCAGCCGATGATGGACGGAGCCAGTCCGCAGCCGCCAGATAACAGCCCAGGGGCGTAGTGGATGGCCACTCCTGTATTGCTTGTGTGCGGAGGTGAGGAGTCGGTTGTCTGCAAAGAAATGAAGCATGATCAGCCAATAATATAGAGAGGGGCTGAAAGAAAAACAGGGACTACGATGAGGAAAAAGATACTTACCGATGGAGTCATTTCTGGGTCGATGATGGTCAGATACATCGAGGCCGACTGGTGGAACAAGTGCCGCTTCCATTCATTCCACCATCGGCTGAAGATTGATGTCCTCCTCACTGCTAGATCAATGTTGTCAATACTGCCTAGAGGGGGGCCAGGGATATTAAGCAGCCGATTCATCATGATGTTGCCCTCGGTCTTGCCTCTGGTTTGGGTCTTGTCTGCGTAGTACAGGCCGATCGGCAGTTGACCCATACCAAGTTGCCTTGCGGCTACCATCGGATGATAAAATTCATAAGACTTTTGAATGTTGCATCCTTGGTGAATGCCGATTGGAAGTATTCAAGGTGTGATAGCCGATGTATAGATTTCCCTTGGCTTGTCATAACTTTCAGAGTTAAGTTCATCCAGCCGAAAATCATCTGGGAGTTCAAATCTTTCAAAATCTATGTAAACAAACCATATCCTTGAGGCGCTTGGGAAGCCGCTGTACAGGTTGCCAAACCAATTTTTGAAATGTTCGGCTGTTAGTTTGGATCCGGAATAGGTTGCTGCTGCCTCCCCGTATGACAAGTATTGGCGGGTGGTCACTTCTTCATCATCTTCGAATCTCGGCTCGATTAAGGGGAAATCGGCCTCTAGTGGGGATGGTTTTTCTGCAACCTGGTGGAGGTGAAGGTTTAACCACAGTTGTAGCAGCCACCAGGGCCCTCCTGTGTTGACAACTTGTTGATAAGCTAGCCGAGCCGATGCAATACTTAGCATTTGGTATAAGTAGCCGAGCAAATATTTTCCCAAAGGAACTTGTTTCTTGCTTACTAGGGCTTCGGCTACATGCTGCCAGTTGCTCGTCGGCCCACAGCTCGACCTGCAGAAGACATGTTTCTCTAGCGACATTAAGAGGAAAGCGGTGTGTTCTCTTTCAGAAATTGGGCCGTCTTTCATATTCATGGAAATAAATCTGCTCCAACCCCCTATGCTTTTGGTCTTGAAATTGTGAGAGCACTTGATATTGAGGCCGATTGGGTCAACTGTTGATGTTATGTCCAACCCTGTGATCATCACTATATCCATAAGGGTTGGTGTCATTGGCCCTTGCCTAAAGAGGAACGCGTTTAGCTTGTCCGACCTGAAGTAGGTGACAGCCGATAAGAGGGGTTCATCTTTTGAGATATCGGCTATGGTCAGGGCTAGCCATTGATTTATCCCTATCTCAGTCCAGTGGGTTTGTAGCCTAGCCGACATCCGTGAATACCAAGCTGGCCAAGTTTTATCCATTGAGGGCCAGGATTTGAAGGCATTAGACCAGTGAGCTAGGTTGGGAGTAGAAAATTTGAAGGGGACTCGGTTCGTTTTGGCATTGATGAGCTCGCTGGGGTCTATGTTGCCAATCGGCCCTAATAAAAACTGATTGGGGCTGGTGAGGTCTAGGATTACAATTTGGTGGCCAAGATGTTGTGGTTTAAAGGATGGAAAAACAAGATTACAAACGATGAAAGCCAAATTGAGAAAAGTAAAGGGTGATAGCCGATGAGACTTACCTCTGGGTATTCTGTCTGGGTTGCCTCAGAGTGGGCGCTTGAGAAGCCATTGTTGGTGATTGCCGCTTCTTAGGGTTCGCCGGGGAAGACGGGGGCTCTGAGGTCACCGAGGAGGTCGCTGGAGAACTCAAGGGATTGCTGAGGTGGCTGTTGGTTTGTGGTAATGTAACACGTGCGGTGGACGCGAAGACGGTATTTAAAGAATATTTCTTGGCAGCCGGAACGGTTTAGGTCGAAAAGAGCGGGAATTTGGAAAAAGCGGCAAATCCGCGATATTATCTTATCACGGACTTGGGGGGCATGTGTTAACAGCTAAATTTGGTAACCAAATCCCTAAGTCTCTGCTGAGATAGAAACGGAATCGGATTGGAAGAACAGAGGTTAAGTCGGCTGTGATGCAATCGGCTACGAGGTAAATCGGCTGAGGTTGGATCGGACAAGGATAGCCGATAGTTGATGCTGAGTCAGAGGAGAGGATAAAACCGTTTCTGATGGAAGTACTTAAAGATAAATAGAAGATTCGGTTCCCAAATTGCGCGTTAAAAGATATTGCCATCTACGAATAGAGTCCTGTAACGGCAATTGTATGTGTAAATTAGGAGTTTGTTTAGATTGTTTATTGTAATGCGGCATGGGACTATATCCCGGGATATTGTCGTATTTTGAATAGTAGATTAGATAGAGAACGTGGTTCGCACGGATAATGTTATTCTGGGGTATAAATAGGACTCGAGATCCCTGTAAATAATATATCATCACAATCAATACAACCTTCGGCACATCGCCTCCTTTTTCTTCAGACGCACAATTGATCCGGCTTCGGGCTGCATCGTTTCGATCCCCGATTTAAGGTAAATGTTTGTCATTAGTGGTGTATCTCGTCAAATTTAGTGCTTTCATCGCTATGATAGTCTAAATTCGATGATTTACGCTGCGCTAGTTATCATATATTACATATAATCTAGAACAATGTTTAGATCTGTCTCGACATCGGCTCGTTCCTGTCAAGAGTCAGCAGCCGATAGAGCTAGATCTAAAGGTTGGCCTAGATTATATGCGATATCCACTGTCTCGAGGGATTTACATCAGCTATAGTAGATCTGGTCGTTCTTTTTATACTTAATGTTGCATCAATATTGATCTATTAAGTCGTTT
The DNA here is from genome assembly GCA_019925245.2 of Oryza australiensis. Lineage (NCBI taxonomy): Eukaryota > Viridiplantae > Streptophyta > Magnoliopsida > Poales > Poaceae > Oryza > Oryza australiensis. Next base: position 70,938 of record JAIFGZ020000258.1, read on the forward strand.
TTAGAGCTTTTATGATCTACTCGGCTAGATGTATATGTTCAGAGGCAGTGCCGGGGTTTCAGCCAGCCTTATCTGTTTTAATATCCTTTTGATATATTTACTATCAGGTTTATTAAAACCGCCTCTTATATTAAGATCTTGCTCTGGTTAAATGCCCTAAGCCAGAATCAGTCTGTCAGCCACAGCCGATAGCCGACTGATCTAGGTTTAGCGCATTTAGCTTAGATCAATATCTTTTCATAAGATGTATCGGAGTACTAGCTGATTCGCAGTTAGTCTTACGGTATCGGCCAGGTTGTTAAAACATATATTTATTATCTCATTATATATTTGGATTAAGTGGTGTCGAAACTTGGTTTCGGCAATAGAAATTTGGGGGTGCAGTCAAGATCGCCAAGCACAATGGGTTAAGTGGAAAATAAGGTTTAGACAGGTTAAGGCCCTCTCGTGAGGTAATACCCTACTCCTGTTTCGGGGACTCGATCCGCCGAGTGTTTATTGATCTCAAGATCTATTGCTCTTGTCTTGCATCTAAAGCTGATATGTCTGAGTCTGAAGTCGATATCCCTCAAGGGACGCCCCTTACCCCCCTTATATAGTCTTGGAGGGTGGGCTTACAAGTCGGAATCCCTATCTTACTCTAAGTCGGTTTCCTCAATCTTACCAAACCATGACTATGAGCCGTTGCCTTATCTAATCGGCAACGTAACACCCAAGTCATAGCCGGTTTACATAATTGGCAGGTGTAACCTATCCCTATTACCAGTCGGATAAGCTTGCCATGTGGATATCCGATTGCCATAATCTCCACAGTAGCCCTCGAGTCCTTCGCAGTCGATGAGATAACTTTGCCTCGAACCAAGATAACTCACAGCCAAACAACTCTTTGGCCGAGTGCTTCTGGTGCCGAGTGGTTCCGTCACCTCTGCCTGAAACTCTCGAGTGGCTCCAAAGACTGTGAAGGGCTGGAAAACATCCAAAAAATTCTCAAAAAATAAATATCTAGGTGCATCTCCTGATGCACCTAATTAGGTGTAGCCCCCGACTATGTGGTTAGTCAAAAATAGACTAAGCATATAGTCAAAAACTATAAAAAATCATCCCTACATAAATGCTTAGCTTAAGCTAAAGCAATCATAAAAAATCTCATCACTCGGCAAACTCATGCTTATCCGAGTGAATTTGCCCGAGTCATCTCAGAACAAATAGTTCAATCAACCCTCGTGGGTGAAAAGCACTCGGTAAGCTCATGTTTATCCGAGTTAACCTGCCCGAGTCATCTCGGAACAAATAATTTAATTGACCCTTATGGGTAAAAAACCAATTCACTCGGCAAGCTCAAGCTCATCCAAGTTGGTTTGCCCGAGTCATCTCAGGACAAATTTTTCAGTCATCTGAAAAATACGACCAAAATATTAAATAGCTCCTGCCATAATATTGGTCTTAATCTAAAAAGATCTTCACCAAGGTGGAAAAATAGCATTGATATACATTTAATCAAATTCTTAAAACCAAACAGTCCCTTTGATCAGGACAGCCATAAAAAGCTTAACTGTTTGTCACCTTTCAAGTTGCATCGTGCCAACTTCTCATGAAGTTGTGCAAACCGCAGTATGAAAGGATTTTAAAGGTATTGGGCAATTAGACACGTGCATACTGCCAGGGCAAATCTGCTTAAGTCCATCCACTTAAGTCCCTAAGGACACGCGTCAGGCCACACCTTAGCTAGGCCGCAAGTCTCTCATGTGCTCGGCCCAATCGCGAGATGACCTAGAAAAACCCTCAAGTCTTTTATACGAAGCCTCGAGGTCATCCCCGCCACTTCGTCTTCCCAAAAATTTCCTCTTTTCGCAGCACTATTCACCAGCTCACAGCGGAAAACCCTAGGCTCGCGCGCACCCAAATCCGTCGATCTAGGAGCTCGCATTTCACCACAGGCTAGCCTCCGCATCCAACTTCCAAGATCCCCTCCTCAAATCCCCATTTCCCGAGCCAGATCCACTTCCCCCAAACCATATCCATGGCGGGAGAGAAGGAAATCCCTTTCGAGCAATGGGCGACTTCAGATGTCAAGGAGTCGACTCTTAAGGAGATGGTGAAGAACGGAGTTCTTCCGCCTAAAGAGATCGTCGGCTGGCGCCTGGCGGCCAGTGAGGAACTCCCCACTCCAAATACCGGTGAGATCGTCGTCTTCACCTCCTTTTTCTACTGTGGCTTCGGCCTTCCTTCTTCTGAGTTCTTTAGGGGTCTTCTAGATTACTACGTCCTTCAACTCTACCATCTGAACCCCAACTCCATGCTTCACATTGCTCTCTTCATTCATGTTTGCGAAGCTTTTCTTGGCATCCTTCCCCACTTCCAGCTCTTCCGCCGCATGTTCTATCTTAAGCCGCATCCGACAAGGATGAGCCCTGCGTTGTTGGTGGGGCCGGCTTTCAGCTCCGCGGATCTCTCCGCATAGATTACTTTTCTCTTCCTTTGAAATCCTCTAACAAGGGTTGGCATGCAAACTGGTTCTATATTGCAAATATTGAACCCAGTCTGCCCAAGTTCGTCGGCCTTCCTCCGGGCCCAAGGCCTAACTGGAGCACCGTGCCAGTAGCTCAAGATTGGGATGAGGCCAACAAGCTCCTGGCCAGTATCCTGGAGATGAAGAAAAAGGGCCTTCGGGGTGAACAGATCACTCGGCACTTCATCAAGAACCGATTGGCACCTATTAAGGAGAGGTCCAAGCCCATGTTCGAGTACGAGGGCGAAAGGGATCCGAATCGGGAGGACCGCGACTCTCTGAGCTACGAAACTCTGAAGACTCGCATGTACAAAATCTTCTCTTCTGGGATCGCAGTCGAGCGCAGCCTCATGCTATCGGTTCTCCCGTACAGCTTGTATCGTCCTCCTCCTCCGGTAAGCTAACTCAGCTTTTTACTGTCTTTCAATCCTAATGTCGCACCTCTCAATGTACAAAAAATCTCTCTTGTAGGAAAATGCCTTCATTATCTCAAAGCCATACAAAGTGCATCACGACGATGCGCCGGCTCGGCCTGACAAGAAACCAGCTGGCGGCGTCAAGATCCAAAGTGACCCAATCGGCAAAAGGGTCGCTGCCGGCGAGGATATTAGCAAGCGGGCGAGTAAGAGGAGGCTGGTGATTAATGACTCGGAGTGACCCCTCCGAGTCCATCCCCCAAATGTGTACCCAAGATTCGCCGATCGACCAGGTATGTCTCATGACTGAAATCGTGCCCTTGTTGAAAACCTTTTTGCCTTTGTCCCGATTGCTTCCATCTTCCTCTTTGCGGGAGGCCCCAACATTGACCCCCGGGAGTGAGGGCCGGAGACATCTGCGCGGCGAAGCAACAAGGCTGCAGAACAAGAAACCTGGGGCCCTCTCCCGAGTGAGGGCGCCCCGAGTGAGAAGCCCCCACCTCCCAGTGAAGATGTCCCAACGGAGGAGCCCCCGACTGCCAGCCAGGAAGCCCCGACTGGAAACCAGTCGGCTGAAGAAGAGATCCCGGCTGCCACTCAAGGGACCCCGACTGAGGACCAGTCGGGTAAGAACCAAGCAAAGAAAAGCAGCTGGGAAGTACCAGTCAAGGGCTCGGCCACCGAAGCTGGTAAGCCTCGAAGCAATCTTCCGACTTTAATCTTCAATCTGTTTTTTCTCTGTCCTCATTCACCCTCTTTAAATCGATCAGCCAAAGTGGAGGAGATCCCCAAGCTGTAGTCCTCTGAGACCTGGGTCCCTCCAATCAAAATAGAGTGGCGCGACTCTGAGGGCTTGAAGCAGGGCATCGTCCTGAACAAGCAGAAGGAAAATGAAGAAAGGGACATGCTCGTCGACAGCCTGAACGAAGCCACCCGGCTACTAAATGTAAGCATCACTTCTTCTCTGTCTTAGCCTTATGATTTCTTTTAGTCGACCTACTCTGAACTCGTGTGTAGAGGGTATACTGCCGATCAATGGCCAAGTCCGATGCGCTCGAGAAGTTGGTCCCACACTTGAACTCCCTAGAGAACATCCAGTAGGAGCTGAAGACCACTCGAGAAGAAGCTGCATCGAGAGAAGCTGCTCTGAGGAGAGAGATAGCCGCGCTCTGGGAGGAGAACCTTGACTTCCGGGGTTCAGTCGGGAGTAAGCTTAATCCTCTCAATCTTTTTATGCCTTTATTCACAGTCTGTTTAGATCTTGGTGTCAGCAAGCTTTCTTGTTGCAGAGAACTCGACGGAAGTCCACATGCTTCAGACCCAGCTGGAAGAGGCTAACGCCAACAAAGCCGAGCTAGAGTCTGAGTTTGAAGGTAAACTCTTTCAAGATAGCATTCTTCATTTTGCTTCATCTTCAAATGTCTGTGCAATCATATGTCTTTGGCAGCTTATAAGGTCAAAACCCGGGCCCAGTTTGACGTCTTCGTTGAAAGGGTCCGAAGGGCCGAAAGCGTAAGGGACGATGTTGCTAATGTGGCGACACCGATTCTCTTGTCGTTGTTCCATCATGGGCTCGGGACCAGTTCGTTGGACGCCGTCGAGGTCTTCGACAAGCTCAGGAGGGCTCCGGATCAGTACATGGCCAATATCTCAGAAGCAGCCATCATGGGGGCAAACTTCGCCCTTGCACAGGCCAAGTCACTCTATCCTCGGATAGATGTTGACTCAGTCGGGGAGGGCTTTGCTGATGGCACTTCAGATGAGCAGGCCCTGGAGTTGATTGATGAAGCACGGGAGTCGGCCAAGAAAGTCGCTACTGATGTAGCCAATAACTTTCGCTCCTGATCATTTTGTAAATGCTATTTGTAAACTGTGATGTGAACTTGTAGATATCTGGATTATTTATGTTAACGCTTTGACCCGAGTCCTTATCTATTGGACCCGAATCAAAACATTAAACAATGGTAAACCAAATGTGAACAAGTTGCCGCAGAAAACCATGCTTTATTGATACATGTGCAGCCCCGGACTGTCGACCCAAGAAGTCATCTTGCTTGAGGTTGGCAGTCGAGAATAACATGAAACTTAAGGCAATTTAAGCATAGTATCGTCGAAGATGTTCGATGTTCCAAGAGTTCTCCACCATGGATCCGTCTTCACGCTTTAGTCGATATGCTCCTGGCCGAGTCACCTCAGCAATTATATATGGCCCTTCCCATAGTTGAGATAATTTGTGACGGTCCTTGGTGGTCTGGATTTTGCGTAGAACCAAATCACCGACAATGAAAGCTCGCGCCCGAACATTGCGACTATGGTATTGTCTAAGTCCTTGAAGATATCTTGCCGACTGGATCAGGGCTGCCTCTCAGGCTTCTTCCAGTCGGGTCAGATCGTCCACTCGGTCCTGATCGTAACGCTCGTCGTTGAAGCTGCGGACTCGAAGAGATTCATACTCCATTTCGTTCGGCAACATGGCTTCTGCCCCGTAAACCAGAAAGAAAGGAGTTTGGCCGGTGGCCCGACTGGGCGTAGTCCGTAGAGACCATAGAACCGAGGGCAGCTCTTGAACCCATTTGCCAGCATAAGGATTTAGCCGGTCAAACACTCGGGCCTTGATGCCTTGAAGAACCATGCCGTTGGCGCGCTCAACCTGTCCATTGCTTTTGGGGTGCGTGACCGATGCATAGCAGATTTTGATGTCGAAGTCTTCACAGAATTCCTTGAAAATGCCTCTAGTGAATTGAGTCCCATTGTCAGTTATAATTCTGTTTGGGACGCCAAACCGGTGCACGATGTTGAGGATGAAGTCTCGTGCCTTGTCAGCGGTGATCGTAGCAACTGGCTTAGCCTCGATCCACTTGGAAAACTTGTCAATCGCGACAAACAGATGCGTGAATCCTCCTGGAGCCTTCTTGAAAGGACCAACCATATCCAAGCCCAATACCGCGAACAGCCAAGATAATGGAATCGTTTGTAGCTCTTGGGCTGGAACATGGCTCTGCCGAGCGAAGAACTGGTAACCTTCACACGTTAGGACCACTTTGTCGGCGTCGGAGACCGCCGTAAGCCAAAAAAACCTTGTCTGTAGGCTTTGCCTACCAAGGTGCGTGCTGTCGCGTGACTTCCGCATATACCCGAGTGGATATCTTGTAGTAGTTGTCGTCCTTCCTCAGGCATGATACATCTCATTAGGACTCCAGAGGGGCTCCTCTTGTATAAATCAGAGTCGACCATGACATAAGCTTGACAACGGCGTTGGACACGTTCCGCCTCGTCCCGGTCATCCGGCAGCTCTTGCTGACTTAAAAATTTGATGAGCGGTGTCCTCCAGTCGGCGTCGAGCATGGCGACTTGATTTGCAGCTTGCTCGTTGGGAGTTGGTTTTTCTGCCACGGTCGGCTCATAGAGATGCTCTACGAAAACGTCTGTTGGAGCAGCTTCTCGCTTGGACCCGAACTGCGCCAACTCGTCAGCTGCCTCGTTATTATGTCTTAGGACATGGGATAGCTCTAGTCCGTCAAACTTGTCTTCAAGTTTGCGAACTTCTTGCCGATAGGCTTCCATGGTATCGTTCAAACAGGACCAGTCTTTCATCACTTGGTTGACGACCAGCTGGGAATCTCCTTTCACGACCAACCATCGTATCCCGAGTGAAACAACAAGTCGCAGGCCATGCAGCAGGGCTTCGTACTCGGCGACGTTGTGTGAGGCTGAGAAGTGAAGGTGAAGAACATATCTAAGCCTTTCCCCATTCGGGGAGATCAGCACGACTCCTGCTCCCAAGCCAGTGATCCTCTTGGATCCGTCAAAGTGCATGGTCCAGTATTGTAGGTCTTCTCGAGGTACATCTTCTTGTTGTTCGGTCCACTCGGCCAGGAAATCCGCCAGGGCTTGTGACTTTACAGACGTCCTTGCCTTGAAAGTTAAGTCCAGCGGCATCAGTTCCAGGGCCCACTTTGCGATGCGCCCAGTCGCCTCCTGGTTGTGGATGACGTTGCCGAGTGGAAAGGAAGTGACGACGGTGACCGAGTGACCCTGAAAGTAGTGCGCCAATTTCCTCGCGGTTATCAGAACACCATATAGCAATTTTTGTACCTGAGGGTAGCGAATTTTGGCTCCTTCCAGCACTTAGCTAACAAAGTAGATTGGCCTCTGAATCTTCTGGACTCGTCCTTCTTCTTCACGCTCAACGACGAGAACTATGCTGACCACTTGATGGGTTGCTGAGACATATAGTAGCAGAGGTTACTGAGGCTAGGGTGAGGCTAGGACGGGCGACGTCGTGAGAAATTATTTAAAATCTTCAAAGGCCTTGTGGGCTTCCGTAGTCCACTGGAAGTCATCGGTTTTCTTCAATAGCCTGAAGAAAGGCATGCCTCGCTCGCCGAGTCGGGAGATGAATTGACTTAGCGCCGCCATGCAGCTAGTGAGCTTCTGGACATCTTTCTAGTTACTCGGGGCTTCATATTCAAAATGGCGTTGATTTTCTCCGGGTTAGCTTCAATGCCGCGATGGGACACCATGAGGCCGAGCAGTTTTCCTGATGGCACGCTGAACGTGCACTTCTCCGGGTTCAACTTCATTCTGAAGGCCCGAATGTTTGCAAAAGTTTCTTCTAAGTCGGCAATCAGGTCTTCCTTCTGCTTGGTGTTGATGACGACATTGTCCATGTAAGCTTCCACGTTTTTCCCGATCTGTGTCTGAAAGCATCTCCGAATCATGTGTTGGTATGTGGCTCCGGCGTTCTTCAGACCAAAGGGCATCGTGATGTAGCAGTAAGCTCCAAACGGCGTGATGAACGATGTTTTCAGGCAGTCGGATTCCTTCAAGCTGAACTGGTGGTAGCCCGAGTAACAGTCCAAAAAACTCAAGAGCTGGCAGCCGGCCGTCGAATCTACAACTTGGTCGATGCGAGGCAACCCGAATGGATCTTTGGGGCAGGCTTTGTTGAGGTCGGTGTAGTCAACGCACATGCGCCATTGCCCTGTCTTCTTCCGGACTAGGACCGGGTTAGCCAGCAAGTCGGGGTGGAGAACTTCTTTGATGAAACCGGTGGCTAAGAGTTTTGTGAGTTCTTCCTTGATGGCATCTTTTCGATTCTAAGCAAAACGGTATAGTCGTTGTTTGATAGGTTTCGCGTCATCTTTGACGTGTAAAGAGTGCTCGATCACCTCCCTAGGAATTCCAGGCATATCAGATGGTTTCCAAGCAAAAACATCTTTATTATTCTGGAGAAAGGTGACGAGTGCGCTTTCCTATTTAGGATCTAGCTCAGCACCGATTACAGCGGTTTTGGAAGGATCCGATGGATCTAGGGAGATTTTCTTCGTTTTGGCATCGCCTTGTCCCGACTTGGCTATCTTCTTTGCGGGGATTTCCCCCTCTACAGATGTAGATGCAGCCAGTCGAACTGGCCACATGATCTCTCATGAGATTAGGCCATGTCGTAGCTTTCCTTGTCGCAAGTAAAGCCTTGTTTGACGTCGCTGCGCCGGGTGATGATGCCGTTGGGGCTGGGCATCTTCATGCAGAGGTAGGTGTAGTGTGGTATCGCCATAAACTTGGCGAGCGCAGGCCTTCCAATGATTGCGTGGTAGGCCATCTCGAAGTCGGCCACCTCGAAGTGATGTTCTCCGTTCGGAAGTTCTCCCGAACTCCGAAGGTGACTGGAAGGGCGATGTGCCCGAGTGGCGTGGATGACAGCCCCGGGATAACTCTATGGAAGGGGGCTGAGCTTGCCTTCAACTCGGATCTTGGGATCTGCATCTCGTCTAGGGTCTTGGCAAACAGGATACTGACGGCGCTGCCCCCATCAATGAGAACGAGCTTCAGCTTGATGTTCCGAACCACCGGGTCCAGTACCAAGGGATACTGCCCCGGGTGAACCACTCGGTCAGGGTGATCCGAGCGGTTGAACGTGATGGCCACCTCCGACCACCGTAGATATTGTGGGACTTCGGGTTGTGCCGTGTTGACGTCGCAGTTAGTCAGCTTTTGCTTACTCTTGGACTCATAAGCTTGCGGCGCCCCGAAGATGTGATTCAACACGCCCATGGGGTCTTGAAAAGGCTCCGAATTTCCAGTCGAGTTATTTTTCCTGGTCCCCGATGGGCCGGCTTCGTCAGTTGGCTTCTTGTTAAGCTGTGCCGCATATTGTTCGGCGAATTGCTTGTAGATAAAGCAGTCCTTGGCCGCATGCTTGTGATTTGGATGATACGTGCACTGGGCATTCATAATCGTATCGTAGGCCGTGACTTGGGGACGGCGTTGGGAGTTGGACGTTGTGGCGACCAGGTCCTCGGGCTGGCGCTTGCGATCTTTCTGGCCCTGATTGTTGCTGCCATTATCCTTCTTAGGATGCCGGCTTCCTCCCGAGTGCTTGTCGTCCCTTTTGTCAGGCCGGTCTTGCCGCGCCGCCTTGATTGCGTTGTTGGACTTGGCATAGGAGTTTGCTGTCTCGAACATTTGCTTCACCGTCTTCGGTGGCTTATGTCCGAACTTCCCGATCAGCAACTCATCACGGACTCCCTTCTGGAAGGTGGCGATGATGATGTCGTCGGTGATGTTGGGGATCTTATTGCGCCTTTTCGAGAAGCGCCGGATGTAGTCCTTCAGCGTCTCGTCTGGCTTCTAGATGACATTGTAAAGGTCGAAGTGGGTCCCAGGACTCTCAAAAGTGCCTTGGAAATTGGCGATGAAGTGGTCCCGGAGCTCACTCCACGAGCCAATTGAGCCTCTTGGCAAGCTCGTGAGCCAGTTCCTTGCCGAGTTGGCGAGGGCGACAGGAAAGTAATTGGCCATGGCCTTGTTGTCGCCTCCTGCTGCATGGATGGCGAGGGTGTACACGGACAGCCATGATTCAAGGTCAGTCTTTCCATCGTACTTCTCGATCCCTGTCGGCTTAAACCCACTCGGCCAATGCACTCGGCGTAGGTCCCGAGTGAACGCGGGCACTCCGTCGTCATTGCTGTCGGGCGATCTCCTTCGATCTTCGTGGGAGCACCGCTCTCGTTCTTGATAGCGCCGGTCAAGGACTTCCCGCAGATCACTCGGCGGGGTCCTTGGTAGGCTGCTTCGGTAGTCGGAGTTGTTGTTGTGGCGAACCCGGTCGTGGACGGCTGGTCGTCCATGCCTTTTTCACGGGAATCAGCCGATTGTTCTTAATGCTTCAGTGTGGTCTCGTGGCGAAGGTCTCTTGACCTAATGGCCGTCTGATCTTGTTCGGGCCTCCTGTAATCCTTCGACCGCAGCGGCGGAAGTCGGCTTCTGTCGGGCATCTCCACGACGGACTCAGTCGGCCTTCGCGCTGAGGTGGATGGAGAGCAGTTGGCTGTGGCCGCGATGATGGTCTTGAACTTGTCCAGGATTGGTGTTACCGTGGCGGGAGCCGTTTCAATAACGGTGTCGAGGAGGGTGAGGGCGACAACGACGTTCTGTTGAGGCGTCTGAAAGATGTTGGTGTTGTCGATTCTCGTCTGAAGTATGGCTTCCCGAGCGGATCGTCCAGTCGCCCTCAGGTCTCGCTTTCTCCTATCGGCTTCCTCCTTGCGCCTATTCTCATCTTCCGCCAGCTTGCACTCCTGCTCAAGCCTGGCTTGTTCTTCTTCAGCGATCCTGCGGGCCATGGCCGAGTCGGTCTCGGCCACCTCATCCATGAGGACGTTGAAGCACCTAGGATCGTAGTCCTTGTCAAAGTCGGAGTCGTTGGCCTCGTCCGTGGAGATGCCGTAGAGGTCATCGAAATCAGAGGAGCTGAGGTACTCATCAAGCTCCGTGGATGAGAATGATCCGAACGGTTGGAGGATGACAGCGACTTCCCTTGAGCCCGGGTTGCTTGAATCTGGATCATTCTAGTCCGGGTTGTAGCTTGATGACGGGGGTTCCTCCGCATGGGTTGATTTCGACTCGGAAGAGAGGAGTTTGCAATAGACCTCAGCAACGTTTGGTAACCCAAACGGTGCCGAGAGGGTTTCTCCTCCCGAGTGGATCGGTTCCGACGGGGAGGTGAGAAGGCGGCTGCAGATCTCAACGGCGTTTGGTAGTCCGAACGGCGCCGAGTGGATTCCTCCTTCCGAGTGGACGGATTCTAACTTGGAAGTTAGAACTCTGTCGTGGATCCCAGCGTTGTTCGGCAACCTGAGCGGCGCCGAGTGGATTCCCCCTTCCAAGCGGGCGGAACCCAACTCGGAAATCAGAACTTTGTCATAGATCTCGGCGTTGTTCGGTAGCCCGAATGGCGCCGAGCGGGTTCCCCCTCCCGACTGGTCCGAATCCGAGTCGGGGAAGGAGAGCTTGTTGAATCGTTTGGCGGCAAAGTCGTCGGCGCCTGATGAAGATCCCATCGCACTTGCCGGTGAGATTGAAGAAGAAATCTTGACGCATGGGCCCCTACCTGGCACGCCAACTGTCGAAACTTGGTTTCGGCAATAGAAATTTGGGGGTGCAGTCAAGATCGCCAAGCACAATGGGTTAAGTGGAAAACAAGGTTTAGACAGGTTCAGGCCCTCTCGTGAGGTAATACCCTACTCCTGTTTTTGGGATTCGATCCGCCGAGTGTTTATTGATCTCAAGATCTATTGCTCTTGTCTTGCATCTAAAGCTGATATGTCTGAGTCTGAAGTCGATATCCCTAAAGGGACGCCCCTTACCCCCCTTATATAGTCTTGGAGGACAGGCTTATAAGTTAGAAACCCTATCTTACTCTAAGTCGGTTTCCTCAATCTTACCAAACCATGACTATGAGCCATTGCCTTATCTAATCGGCAACATAACACCCAAGTCATAGCCGGTTTACATAATTGGCAGGTGTAACCTATCCCTATTACCAGTCGGATAAGCTTGTGATGTGGATATCCGATTGCCATAATCTCCACAAGTGGTTAATACTGTCTCGGCACGGCCGATCTATTCTAGTCACTTAGTTTAAATACACTTCGGCATAGCATATATATGTAAATTGACTCTTACAGCCGATCCAGTGGGATCTAACTTAACACTTAACGCATATATCTTTATTTTTCTTGTTGGTTAACAGATCAAACCAACTGACATGCCATGTACAGCACAGGTAGCCGAAAGGACCTGCACTGGAGCTAAGCAGATCTGCCAGGCCAGCGCGTGAGAGAAATTTATCATCAACAATAACTCGATATTTTTAGTAATATTCTCTTCTTCACTTTCAGAATACCAAATGCCCTTTCAATCACATTCTGTAGTGACGAATGCAAGTAATTGAATACTTTTTTTACCTCTTGGCTCAGGACCTTCTCGATACTCTGGTAAATGATACTTCTCTCCTTTATATGGTGAAAGAAAACGCTTCCGGTTAGGATAACCAGAGTCGACAAGGTAGTACTTTCCTACACATATGTCAAAAAGTTAGCAATAATAAATGGTCCATAATACAAAAATTGTTGTTGCTATATTTTCTACCTTCCGGGGAAAAGGGAAGTCATTAGCATATTTCTACAATGCTTCATTAAAAACCCTTGTGTCATGCACTGAACCAAGCCATCCAGCAACAACAAAAGTGAATCTCATATCAAAGTCACATATAGCCAATACATTCTGAGTGGTACATCGGTACCGACCAAAATGCGTAGTCTGTTCAGTAGAAGGCACAACAACAGGAATATGAGTTCCATCAATAGCTCCAATAGCATCATGAAAATGAGGTGAAAATCAGTTCTCTTGGAGCCTAGGATGAACGGTAGAAAATGTTGGGTCTTTTGGTTTAAAAATGTCCTTCGCCATTTTGTTCTGCAATTCAACACATGAGTGAACTTTCTATTGATGGTCTCTGTAGATCTTTGAAATCTATCCTCAACTTGGCTAAAAGATTGAGGGTCACCTACTGTCCATAAAAACATGGCCAAAATTTCAATGGAATGCAAACCAGTAGTTGATTTCAACCCATATTAGGTAACTAATGTTTCATGCAAACTATCAAAAACTACCCTTGTCATCCTGAACATTCTATAACATGATCTATGTCTGTTCAAAGTGGTTGTAACCCATTCATAACCTCTCACCTTAGGTTGTCTCCTTGCTGACTTGTTTAGGTAAGTTTGATCATAATACATACCAACCATGTTTGCAACATTGATCAACCGATTCATCTTTCTCTATTGTGCAATTGCAATTTCCAACACTTTAGAATTTTCATCATCGCTCGATTCACCACTTGCAGAACTCATCTACGTAAAGACACATGGAGAACACAATCACAACCATCTCAACAAAAATAAAGGTAGTACAAATTATTGCATAGAACAAGTCTAGTACAAATAAAATAAACTAGGTAGAACAAGTTTGGTAAAGATAAAAAAGTAGTCCACAACCACCTAAAATAGCACAAATATAAATATTCATACATATAACGATTGCAAGATAGATAGGACACATAAATAATTCTTTTGTGGCCGACTACTTGTTCCTTTCTTCATAGCATCTCTTCAGCCAATTGAACCTTCCTTCATTGGTTTCAAAGCTAGACAAAAAAAATTTCACGATTTGCAGAATGCTTGAACAACTGTGTTGCAATGTAATGCTCATCACTCCCTTCTACAGCTCCACATTCTTTAACCAATGCCATAACCTCTCTAACTGACTCACGTGTGAAGTCACCGGCCAATGCTTTGGATGTCATAGAGTTGGCACTAATCACATCATCCACCATGCATGACATCACCCTCACCATAGGATTCTTCCCTTTCTTCCTTGGGCTAATTGTCCTAGGGTCACCAGAATTCCCCTTCCTCTTCAATTGGGTGCGGGCAGATGATGTGGGTGTAAATTGTTCACCCCCTATTTCCTGAATTGGATCATCATCCCCTTCTTCTGCATTAGGAATACTGTCCCTACCACCTTCTTCACCAGGAATGCATGCAGAGTGCCCTGAGACATGACTCTTCTCAAACATAATTTCCCATTGTTTCAAACATGGTGGAGGAGCATAACGGAATACCCTCTTCTCCCTCCTAAGGTGTACCTGTACCCAAAAAATACAAATTGATTAGTCAATTGCATATAGTACAAACAATTCAAATGAACATACACATGATAGATTGCTAACTTTTGTGTTTGTCTCCCACCATTCATCACTTGTTGTAGGTAACCCTGAAACAAGATCCCTTCCAAGGCCAGAATTGCTCCAAAGTGATTTCCAAAATTATACAAGGTTTTCAAGTTATCCCAACGATTTTTCAGCTGTTTCTGGGTATAATTTTTTCCTGTTGCAGTAAAATAATTTTCTTGTAAGTTTTTATAGCCTCTTGCATTCAAGGTACCTAGAGGCCTATTCCCAGCTTCAATCTCCTCAACAACAATGTCACAAAAATTGTTGTCATTTCAGGATTTCCCCAATCTGCTTCGCAAACAATCTTTTCATTTTCTTTGCTCTTTCTCTTGCCCTTTCCTTTGTTGTCCATCTGGATGGATAGTTGTTTGTTCATAATTGCATAAAAAAGACAGTGAATGCAATTACTAATCAGTGAATCCGAAACCTGATCCATCCATTAATCCAAAACTTAATACATCTAGCAATGGCACCTGCAATGCATGTGCTGCTAGCTGCTGATGCTACATACAAGTCTACACGACACCTACGCATCTAGCATCAAAAAGGAAAAAGAAAACAACCACATACATACAAAGAAAACATGCACATACATGAGCGAGCGCTAGCGGGAAATCTCAAAGAGATATTTTATATTTTATATAGTTATTCTCTAATATTTCACCACAGAAAAGTTTCTCTTTCACTCCTAATCTCTTTCACTATCAATCTGTTGACAAAGCTCAACCAAGTAGTAATCTACTAATAATAGTGCACTGTTTTTTCTCCTTGAAAGTTAAACCATATACAATGTCTACGTATATACTGGTTATTTGTTAGCTATCTGGCCGACAGGGCTCTGTCCTGCAATAATTCGAGCCAACTCGATGAAGAACTACAGGGACAAGCATTGATGAAAGCTGCCCCAACTATTCATTATTTATGTGTGATCAAATCTATTGAAGAGATTGATTAGCTAACCTTAATAATGCCCTAGATAGATTTATGCATAGCAGTTGCATGCAAGGAAAGCCAACCATATGCAGTACAGTACCAAAAAAATCCAGAAAACAAACTAACGTATTCATGCATGGCTACGAAACTTTGTCGTACCTAGCGTGCAGCCCTTGCTTGGACGGCGGCGGCCCTCGTGGCGAGCGGCGACCGGAGAGGAGGCAGCACGTGGGGACGAAGGGGAGGCAGAGCGCGGGGATGAAGGGGAGGCGACGCTTGGGGACGAAGGGGAGGCGACGCTCGGCGATAGAGGGGAGGCGGCGCACGGATCGCTGTGGAGAGGTAGGGTTCGGTCGCGAAAAAGAAAAAAATAACGTTTCGCTTGTGTAATCAGTGGCAGGTGGGTAATTTTCAGGGGAAAGCTACGAGAAGCTCGTTTTGAGGGGCTTTTTAGCTTTCCATGTAATCCTAGCTTTCTGGGCTTTCCACCTAGCGAAGCTAGACCCAGAAGCTGGCCATTTGTTTGGGCTTTTCGCTTTTGGGGTGAGAAGTGGCTAAAAGCTCAAACAAACAGGGCCTATGTCTCTTTATTTTCTTTTTAGTTTTGCACCCATCTAGGAGGGTTGTTCCTAGTATAAATATTTCCTTGCTCCTAAAGCAAAAGAACAACTTTGATGATTTGATAAACCTGAATGGTACATTGCAGCCGAGCTGCTTGAGTGTCTACTCACCTTTCTTCTTGCTAGTTTATCATGAGCTTGTGAGAAAAGATCTCTCTGAGGTCCCCTACTTCGTTCTTTACGGTTTTCGTTCGGTTGCGCCGCATTGTGTGGATTAGTCCAGGCTTGTGGTTCTGCGATCGTTCGGAGATCGAGTCGAAGTCCTCAAGGTTTCGGTGCCTCTCTCCCCGACGCTTGGTCACATCCAACCTTGATCAGGTATAAAACTAGTTATTCGCTATTTGCAGCAAGTTATCTTTCGTTTGTGAACCTACTGTCGTGAAGATCGGGTCACCCTCTTGCCGATACATATCGGCAACCCATCAAGAACACTTTCACCAGCTCTAGATTGCATCACAATATAATATACGAAAACCTACAATAATGCTGGTTTCCATTGAACTTAATTTGTTCTCTAAATCCTACTTCAATTGTATGTTCTGCTAAAATATCTAATAAAGCATACATCAAGTTCGAAAATGCTAAAAGAACATGGCATAATTGTCCATATGCTTCAGATTTTGTTTTAACAACCCATTATGCACTCCATTGTGTTCTGCTTGGAATCCATTACTTCACGCAGAGAGAGAAACCAAAATCTTAAGAAATATAAAGGGTGGTTTCAACACAGAAAAAAGGTTAGGTCTTAATCAGCACAAATCAGTTCATTTGAATTTAACTTATTCAATGTTTTCCAGGGATGAGAGTTTGCATGTGAACCTGCATTAAGCAATATCATATCTTGATATTGTTTAAACAAAAAAAAAGAAAAAGGCTAGGCCTTGACCATCATAAATCAGTTCAAGCCACTCAAAAGTAGAAAAGTACCTTGATGCATTTAAATTTAATTTATTTATCTTCAAAGACCACAGATTCCCTGAGCAAGCATGATTGCTACTTCGGTGGACAATTCAACTGTATATACTGCACGGGGCCCTTGACGTTAAATCTAGAATAAAGATATATTCTCCAAACTTTTTTTTTCATTCTAGCATCTCACATGCTTAACCATAGAGAGAATAGACCATATTGTACCCGAAAATGAGTGAACCACACTCATAACAAGTACACAATCAAAAAGGTAAATGACACAGGTGTGCAGCAAATTCTAAAACATGAAAAGACTAAGTCTTGTTTGGATCCAGCGGCTAATTTTTAGCCCTTCACTTTTTAGCCTCAATTAGTCTTTAAGGACCCAAACAGGTGTACTAATTTGGGGCTAAAGTGAATTAGTCTCGCTCCAAAAGTTAGCCTCTCCAAGGGGTGCTTATTAGGGCTAATTCTACATAGGCCCTACCAGAAACACATTTTCCTCTGTCGCGCCATATGGTATCCTCGACCTGTCGCCGCCTCTCTCCTCCACCTCGCCCCCGCCACCACCGCCATGGCCGGCACCCATCCGCGACCGCCCCTCCCCTCCTCTCCCTCGCCGCCGCCGCCATCGCCACGGACGCCGCCCATCCGTGTCACCGGCCAACCGCTGCCCGTCCTTCCTCCTCCCCCGCCGCCGTGATCGCCACGGTCGGTGCCCATCCACCGCTACTCCTCCCCTCATCCCCCTCACCGCCGCCAATCCCCTTCTTCCCCTCGCCGCCGCGCATCAGCCGCTGCCCCATCCCTCCGTCCCTCTCCCCGTGGCGACTGCGGCGGCGCGGTGGCACTTGACCCAGTGAGGTCGTTGTTGGTGTCGGCCACGAGCAGGAACGACTGCACCAGAGGAGAGTGGCTGTCACACCCTGAGTTTTGCCCCTAAATCATTTAAATAATTCACCCTAAAATAATTGGAATTTCTAGAATTAATCTAGAGTCAACAGGTGATTTTAAAATGCAATTAATAAGTGGAAATGAGATGGTAGGATTTTTCTTAAATTTTACATGTCAAAATACATTAACATGATTTTTATGGGAATTTTCAGAGCACTGAAAATATTTTTAATCAATTAAATGAATAATCAGCAATTAAATTAAGTCTCTTAATTGATTTCCAAATTTTCCTAATTTTCTTAATCGGGTCGTATAGTTTCCCGCTTTTTTTCCTCTCGGGCCGGCAGCCCAAGCCGCTCCTTCCCGCCGGCCCATTAACCTTTCGGCCCATGCCTCGCGCGCCTCCTCTCTCCCGACCGTGGGCCGCAGCCCACGAGCCAAGCCGCCGCTCGCGTGAAGTCCGCGCGCCCTCCCCGCGTGTCGGGCCACCGATAGGCGATCCCCACCTGTCGGGCCACCGATAGCCATGCGCGCCGCCGCGTCTCGCCACCTCCGTGCCACTCCGCGCCATGCCGGGCCTGAGCAGCCTCTCCCGCACCGTGCGCCGCCTTCCCTGCGTCCCGCAATGGCCGGAGCCGTATCCAAACCGCCGCTGTTTTTTCCTCTCTCTCTCTCTCGGAGTACGAGTTCGTCAATGAGAAATTCGGCCCCATCCCATGCCCGATTCAATTTCCAATCACCCCTATAAAACTCCCCGCGTCATCCACTGTGTTTTCCCCTTTGTCGCCGCACGAGTTTAGCCCTAAATCGAATAGCCGCTCACCGCCGTCGGTCGCCGCCATCCCCTCCATCTCCGGTGAGCCGCACTCCCTCTCTTTTCCTTCCCGCGCAAGCCGGACCCATGCCGTCCGTCATCGCCGCATTGTCCCGCGCCGCTTGCCGTGCTTCGCACCGCCACGTGCGGACGTTTTCCCGTGTCGCCGGTGAGCCGGCCGGCCGTCGCGCGGTCATGGCCGACGAGCGAGCTCAAGCCGCCGCCACCGAAAACCTAACCCTAGCAGCTGCCTCGCCCACGCCGTTTGATCAGGATGATTGGGCGCATCTGAGCCGCCCGATCTCCCCCGAGCCGCTGCCGTCCGATCCGGCCGCCATGTGTCGGCCCTCCGCCCGACCGCCAACCCCCGCACGCCGCATGGCAGCCGCCGCCGCCCCCGCCGTGGACTCGGTCCACCATGGACAAAGCCCGGCTCGCCGCTCGCGTCAGCCGACGCTGACATCCGTCCTAGGGTTGACGCCGCCCGCCGACGTCAACTCCGACCAGGCTGCCGCCGCTAACGTCGCATGACGTCATGCCGACGACAGTCCTAGCCGATCCCGCACGCGCTTGCATCAGCCTCGGGACTTAATTGCGCAATAATTAATTTTTAGTTTTCTCTTTAGTTTAAAATCACAATTAAACTTCTAAAATTCATATCTTTTTAATCCGAGCTCCGTTTTAGTCCATTCAAATTTCATTAAATCCAAAAATGTCAAGAATCCATTAAAAATAGTTTCTTGTGCTGTTTCCATAGACTTTTAGCATGTTTTGTTGAAGTGCCTCGTTTGTCGTGTAGATTCCGATATTTTCGGCGATCCCGTTTACTTCGAAGTAGTCGCTGAGGTTCCCCAGTCTCCAGAGCAAGGCAAGTCATACTTTACATTGATCATATTATACCTATTTTATTTAAATATCTCTTTTTCTCAAATACGCATATGTTTTAGAATGTCATTTCATGGGACTATTATACCTATTGTACTCACCATAGGAATTGAATGCCTTATACCATTGATAACTTGGGTTCAATATGACTAGATGTTGGTTTAGAACATGCTTAGCCTGGCTTAGATCAACTAGCTCATTTAAGGGAATCACATTAATCAATTATTACATTAGAGTCTAATACTCAGATGATGTCAGGTATGTGGTCATATTCTAATAATACTAAAATATGATAATGGTGGGTTGTGAGCACATGGTTGGATATTGGTTAGAGTGCTCATGACAATTAAGGACCGGTTCTCGGGAAATTCCCTGGGTGATAAGGTCGATGTTGACAAATAATCATGGTGGTAGGTCCACCCTGACCTCCGGACATGAAGCGTGGCCTCTGCTGATTTTCCTGCTGTTGAGGAGACTTGAACTGTACTGCCTTTCTTTTCTTGATCATCTTGTTGCGCTGGTCTTCTTGCCGAATGGCCTTGTCAACCAGCTTCTCGAAGTTAGCATATTCCCATGAGATCAGCTTGTCAGTGAGTTCATCATCCAAACCAGCCAAGAACTTCTCTTGTCTTTCTGCATCAGTGCGCACGTCCTCTAGGGCATAACATGCAAGACAGTTGAACTCATGCAGGTACTCAGTAACTGACCTGTTGCCCTGCTCAAGTGAACGAAACTCATGCTTCTTCTGCGCGACTATTCCTGCAGGAATATGTGCTGTCTTGAAACAGCGACAAAACTCTTCCCATGTGACTGCTGCTCTAGCTGGGCGAGTGACCAAGTAATTGTCCCACCAAGCAGAAGCAGGACCTTGCAACTGATGTGTAGCAAAAGGGACTTTCTCCTAGTCCGTGCACTGCAGTAGATCTAGCTTCTTCTCAATAGCATGAAGCCAGTTATTAGCCTCCATAGGATTGGTGGTGCTGGAGAAAGTCGGCGGCTTAACGCGAAGAAACTCTGGCAACTTAGACTGGGGTGGTGGTGGAGCAAACTGGTTATTTTGCTGCTGCTGTTGCATCTGCTGGTGCTGCTGTTGCATCTGCTGCATCATTGCAGCCATCATCTGCGTCTGTGAAGCAAGCATCTGAGCAATATTGGGATTCTCAAGTGACGACGGAGGAGTGTTGTCGTTGACATTGTGATTGTCGTTGTCGTTGCCTCACTGCCCATTGTTGCTGTTCGCTCCGCTAGTCCTGGTGTTCACCATCTGGAGAAGACGACCGAACGAAATAGAAAAGAAGAAAACAGGCTGACTTAGAAACTAAACTTTATTATTGGAATTCAAATGCATTGTTCTGATCTTGATTAAAACAACTGAAAAACCTTTTAAAATAGTTTCTTGTGTTGTTTCAGTAGACTTTTAGCATGTTTTGTTGAAGTGCCTTATTTGTCATGTAGATTCCGATATTTTCGGCGATCCCGTCTACTTCGAAGTAGTCGTGAGGTTCCCCAGTCTCCAGAGCAAGGCAAGTCATACTTTACATTGATCATATTGTACTTATTTTATTTAAATATCTGTTTTTCTCAAATACTGCATATGTTTTAGAATGTCATTTCATGGGACTATTATACCTATTGTACTCAGCCATAGGAATTAAATGTCTTATACCATTGATAACTTGGTTTTTATGACTAGATGTTGGTTTAGAACATGCTTAGCTTGGCTTGGATCAACTAGCTCATTTAAGAGAATCATATTAATCAATTATTTCATTAGAGTCTAATACTCAGATGATGTCAAGTATGTGATCCTATTCTAATAATACTGAAATATGATAATGGTGGGTTGCGAGCACATGGTTGGATATTTGTTAGAGTGCTCATGATTATTATAATCTAATGGTGGATGAGTCCGAGGACTTAGTTTTGTCAAGGATGCGCACTTTGGCAAAGGTGACCAGAGATAAACAACGAGTGGCTCGTCACTACAACAAGAAGGTTGTGCCTAAGTCTTTTGAAGAAGGCGAGCTTGTTTGGAAGTTGATATTGCCGATCGGCTCAAGAGATGGCAAATTCGGTAAGTGGTCACCTAATTGGGAAGGGCCTTTTAATATCCACAAATGCGTCTCCAAGGGAGCCTATATGCTAGAAGGATTAGATGGAGATTAAGGACCGGTTCTTGGGGAACTCTGAAGAATTACCGTGCATACCACAAGCCAGCATGGGTAATGGCTAGATCTGTAGTGTAGTTGTCTCTAGCCGACGTACCCTAGAGAGGGTGGACGTGATGGAGTTGGGTCGGCCCTGGTTTTAGGGGTTGATCGGCTATCGGATTCACCGCAGCACGAGAGGGGGCTGCCCATTATCCTGATGGGAGTGGGGGCGAAACCTTGGTGTGGTACGATTGGTTAGAGGGGGTTATGTGAAAGGTCAGTCACAGTTCCTTTCCGGGGTATCGTGGTGGTACACCGGCACACGGTAACGTGTCTTGGGGTTGTGTCTTGTGGGTACAGTTGTACATCTCTGATCAGAGTAAAACTATTCGAATAGCCGTGCCCACGGTTACGGGCGATCAACCAGATTCACCTTGATTAGTCTCACTTATTTACATGAATGAACTGTTGGGACTTGACTAGTATAGTTGGATGGATGGGCCTGTCTACAACATGGTTTTAACGTTGGACAGTGATTATTTAATATTGCTTAATCATTACTATTGTTTTACTGCTTTCAAATTTTATACTGTGAAATGATGTTTATGCAACTATACCTCAGCCTCCTTTGAAGTATTATCCTGCAGCATACCTCCTCTCCCGGTATGACTTGTTGAGTACGTTGGGAGTACTCAGTCTTGCTTAATTTTCCCTCTTCAGAGCTAGAGGTTGCAGAAGAAGAAAGTTTCGACGAAGTTTAGGCATGTGTCCGGCATCAAGGTTGCCTGTGGTGTTTTTGGAGTTCTGTCGTGGTGTTAGTTTCACTTTAGTCAGTCTTTTTTCTTTTTCGCTGCATTTACGTAATTATTTTATATTGTTTCTAAGACGTGGATTCTGTAATATCAATAATTGTCGATTTGTGTACCTCGGCTGATGCCTAGACGAGGAATTAATGCAAAAACTAGTTGCGGAAATTCTGGTTTGAATTTCTGAGCGTGACAGCGGCATAGCGAAGGCGGACGCGGTCTCCACCGTCCCCATCCACATCGCCGTCGCCGCCGCCCCCATCCGCCGCCCAATCGCCATCGCCCCTCCCCTCCTCCTCCTCGCTGTTGCCGCCACACACACGTCCGCCGCACATCCGAGCTGTCGCCCAACCCCCGCCGGCCCTCCCCTCCTCCCCCTCGCCGAAGGCTCAGGTAGTCCTGTTTGAAGAACTTAGATATCGTGTTTCCAGCTTCTACATTATGATTATTTCTAGATTTTACTATCTATTTTTAAAACCTATTGTTTGAAAGCTGAATATTTCAGAACAATTCTAAGATCAACTTCTAGGTTATTTTTTGTAACATATATTTAGATTTGTCTATAGAAGTTACTTTTTTAGATGGAGGAAGTGGCTTTGAAGATATTTGGTTGTCACTGTGTACTGTGCCTAAGTTAACAAGCCAAGATGACATACTGATATTCCAAGACAACGAAGCCCTTGACTGGAACTGCATGCAATGCTATTCTCTGAATTTCTACAAATCTACCATTGCTGAAATGATTGCATCGTGTATGATTTCTAAACATCAGATTCAAAAACATGTGTTTGCTCGAGATGGGCATGTTCTAGCGTGTGCTGCACAAAATTCTGGAAGATACTCCGGCTGAAATGAAGACTTACCCATTGAAACCGAGTGAAATGACACTATAGAGAGGTCCTTGTGTGGAGATTATGGCAATCGGGTATCTACATGGCAAGCTTATCCGACTGGAGGTAGGGATAGATTGCGCCTGCCATATCTGTAAACCAAATATGACTTGGGTGTTACGTTGCCGATTGAGATAAGGCAACGGCTCATAGTCACGGTTTGGTAAGATTGAGGAAACCGACTTAGAGTAAGATAGGGTTCCCAATCTGTAAGCCCGCCTCCCAAGACTATACAAGGGGGGTAAGGGGCGTCCCTTGAGGGATATTCCGAGAGGAAATCAGCTTTTAGCTTTCAGCCTTAGATCTTGAGATCAATAAAGACACTCGGCGGATCGAATCCACCGAAACAGGAGTAGGGTATTACCTCACGAGAGGGCCTGAACCTGTCTAAATCTCCTTCGCCAATCTAACCCATTGTGCTTGGCGATCTTGACTGCGACCCCAGAAATTACATTGCCGAAACCGAGTTTCGACAGTTGGCGCGCCAGGTAGGGGACCGCGCGTCAAGACTCCTTCAACAATCTCGCCGACAAGCGTGATGGGATCTTCTTCAGGATTCGGCGACTTCGCTGCCGACAACTTCGACAGTTGGCACTCCTCCTTCGACTCGGATTCGAACCGGTCGGAAGGAGAGACCCACTCGGCGCCGTTCGGACTCCCGAATAGTGCCAAGATCTTCGACGACATCTTGAAGTCCAAGATGCAATCCACCCTCTCCAACGAAGGACTTCACTCGGCACCGTTCGGATTGCCGAACACCACCGAAATCTGCACCGATCTTCTCGTCTCCCCATCGGAGGCGATCTACTCGGACGAAGACCTCTCGGCGCCGTTTGGATTACCAAACGCCGCTGAGATTTACGGCAAACTCCTCTCCCCCGAGTCAAGGTCGACCCACTCGGAGGAGCCCGCATCACCAAGCTCTGACTTGGACTGGAACGATCCAAACCCGGGCTACCCAGGATTGAGGGAGATCGCTGTCATCCTCCAGCCGTTCGGCTCATGCTCATCTTCGGAGCTTAATGAATATCTCAGCTCCGCCGGCTTTGACGACCTCTATGGCATCCCCTCAGATGAAGCTGACGACTCTGACTGCCACAAGGACTACGAGCCGAAGTGCTTCGATGTCCTCATGGCTGAGCCGGCTGAGTTCGACTCAACCATGGCCCGCAGGCTTGCGGACGAAGAGCGAGCCAAGATCGAGCAAGAGCACAAGCTGGCTGAGGAGGAGAAGAAACGCAGGAAAGATGCCGACAAAAGAAAGCAAGATCTACGGGCAGCCTGACGATCCGCCCAGGATGCTATCCTTCAAACGCAGGTCCGCAACGCCAACATCTTCCAGACGCCACAGCAGAACGCTGTTGCCGCACTCACACTCTTGGACACCGTCATGGAGACGGCACCCGCCGACGTGACTCCAATACTTGACAAAATCAAGACCATCGTCGCAGTCACTGCCAACGGTCATCCCTCCACCTCGGCACGAAGGCCGACTGAGTCCGTGGCCGAAACGCCTGACAAAAGCTGGCTCCCGCCTCTAAGGTTAGGAGACTACAAGAGGCCCGAGCCAGACCGATCAACGACTAGGCCAAGAGGCCCACGCCACGACTCCACACAGAAGCACCAGGAGCAAACGGCCGACTCCCGCGACAAACGACGTGGACGTCCACCCGTCCACCACCGCATTCGCCGCAACAACAGCTCCAGCTACCCAACCAGCCAACCGAGGACCCCGCCGAGTGATTTGCGGGAAGTCCTCGATCGCCGTTACCAGGAGCGAGACCGACGCACTCGGGAAGATCGGAGGGGATCACCCGATAGCAACGACGACGGAGTGCCAGCTTCCACTCGGGAACTTCGCCGGGTGCACTGGCCGAGTGGTTTCATGCCCACAGGAATAGAGAAGTACGACGACAAGACCGACCCCGAGTCGTGGCTTACCATGTACACTCTCGCCATCCGCGCAGCAGGCGGCGACAACAAGGCTATGGCCAACTATCTGCCCGTGGCCCTCGCCAACTCAGCCAGGAACTGGCTCACGAGCCTGCCAAGAGGCTCAATCGGCTCGTGGAGCGAGCTGAGGGACCACTTCATCGCCAACTTCCAGGGCACCTTCGAGAGGCCCTGCACCCACTTCGACTTGTACAATGTCATCCAGAAGCCAGACGAACCTCTAAAGGATTACATTCGGCGCTTCTCCGAAAAGCGCAACAAGATCCCCAACATCACCGATGACATCATCATCGCCGCCTTCCAGAAGGGAGTCCGTGATGAGCTGTTAATCGGCAAGTTCGGGCGCAAGCCACCGAAGACGGTGAAACAAATGTTCGAGACGGCCAATTCCTACGCCAAATCCAATGACGCCATCAAGGCAGCCCGTCAAGACCGACCCGACAGGAGGGAAGACAAGCAGGTGAGAGGAAGCCGGAATCCTAAGAAGGATAACGGCAACAACAGCAACCAGGGCCAAAAAGACCGCAAGCGCCAATCCGAGGATCTGGTGGCCGCAACCTTCAACTCTCAATGCCGCCCCCGAGTCGTCGCCTACGACGCCATCATGAACGCTCAATGCACTCATCATCGCAATCACAAGCACGCGGCTAAGGACTGCTTCATCTACAAACAGTTTGGCGGGCAGTACGTGGAGCAACTCAACAAGAAGCCGACTGATGAGGCTGGTCCATCGGGCGCCAAGAAAAATAACGCGGCTGAGAATGCCGAACCTTTCTAAGACCCTGTGGGAGAGCTCAATCACATCTTCGGGGGGGCCGCTAGCCTATGAATCCAAGAGGAAACAGAAGCTAACCGACCGAGAGGTCAACGCGGTTCAACCCGAAGCCCCTCAGTACCTGCGATGGTCGGAAGTGACCATCACTTTTGACCGCTCGGATCATCCAGACCGAGTGGTTCACCCAGGGCGCTATCCACTCGTCCTGGACACCATGGTCCGCAACATCAGGCTCAAGCGCGTCCTCATCGATGGGGGCAGCGCCCTCAATATTCTCGTTCGCCAAGACCATGGACGAGAAGCGCATTCCGAGGGCCGAATTGAAGGCAAGCTCAGCCCCTTCCATGGAGTCATCCTGGGCTATCAGCTACACCACTCGGGCACATCGCCCTCCCGGTCACCTTCGGGGCTCGAGAGAACTTCCGAACGGAGAACGTCACTTTCGAGGTGGCCGACTTCGAAACAAAGATACCACGCCATCATCGGAAGGCTCGCGCTTGCCAAATTCATGGCGATCCCACATTACACCTACCTCTCGCATGAAGATGCCGGTCCCAACGGCGTCATCACTCTTCGCAGCGATGTGAAGCAAGCCTTCACTGCGACAAGGAGAGCTGCGACATGGCCCAATCTCGCGAGAGATTGCGTGGCCAACAAGAAATCCGATTGGCTGCATCGACTTCGGCAGAGGGCGAAGTCCCCACGAAGAAGATAGCTAAATCAGGACCCGGTGACGCCAAGACCAAGAAAATCTCCCTTGATCCATCTCGATCCTCAAAAACCGCCGTAATCGGCGCTGAACTAGATCCCAAATAGGAAAGCGCGCTCGTCACCTTCCTCCAAAATAATAAAGATGTTTTTGCTTGGAAACCATCTCGATATGCCCGGAATTCCTAGGGAGGTGATCGAGCACTCTTTGCACGCCAAACCGATAAAACAACGATTACGCAGATTCGCACAGGATCGAAAAGATGCCATCAAGGAAGAGCTCACAAAGCTCTTGGCTGTCGGCTTTATCATAGAAGTCCTACATCCCGACTGGTTAGCCAACCCAGTTCTGGTCTGCAAGAAGACGGGACAATGGCGCATGTGCGTTGACTATACTGACCTCAACAAAGCCTGTCCGAAAGATCCATTTGGGCTACCTCGCATCGACCAAGTCGTAGACTCAACGGTCAGCTGCCAACTCCTGAGCTTCCATCAGATCAGTTTGAAAGAATCCGACTGCCTGAAGACATCGTTCATCACGCCGTTTGGGGCCTACTGCTACATTACCATGCCTTTCGGCCTGAAGAACGCTGGTGCCACATACCAACGCATGATCCAGAGATGTTTCCAGACGCAGATCGGCAAGAACGTAGAAGCTATGTCGACGATGTTGTCATCAAGACCAAGCGAAAGAAGACCGATCACCGACTTAGAAGAAACCTTCGCAAACATCCGGGCCTTCCGAATGAAGTTGAACCCGAAAAAGTGCACTTTCGGCGTCCCATCAGGCAAACTGCTCGGCTTCATGGTGTCACATCGCGGCATTGAAGCCAATCCAGAGACGATCAACGCTATCTTAAGCATGAAGCCCCCGAGTAACTAGAAGGACGTCCAGAAGCTCACAGGCTGCATAGCGACGCTAAGCCGCTTCATCTCTCGACTCGGCGAATGAGGCATGCCCTTCTTCAGATTACTAAAGAAAACGGACGACTTCCAGTGGACCGCGGAAGCCCACAAGGCCTTTGAAGATTTCAAGGAATTCCTTACAACACCGCCCGTCCTGGCCTCGCCTCAGCCCTAGGAGCCCTTGCTGCTGTACATTTCAGCCACTCACCAAGTGGTTAGTATGGTACTGGTGGTCGAGCGCGAAGAAGAAGGACAGGCCCAGAAGATCCAGAGGCCGATCTACTTTGTTAGCGAAGTGTTGGCAGGAGCCAAAATTCGCTACCCTCAGATACAAAAATTGCTTTATGGTGTCCTGATAACCGCGAGGAAATTGGCACACTATTTTCAGGGTCACTCGGTCACCATCGTCACCTCCTTTCCACTCGTCGATGTCATCCACAACCGGGAGGCAACTGGGCGCTTCGCCAAGTGGGCTCTAGAGCTGATGCCACTGGACTTGACTTTTAAGACGAGGACGTGCATAAAGTCACAAGGCCTGGTGGATTTTCTGGCTGGGTGGACTGAGCAACAAGAGAACGTACCTCGGGAAGACCTCCAACACTGGACCATGCACTTCGACGGATCCAAGAGGATCACCGGCCTGGGGGCAGGAGTTGTGCTGATCTCCCCGACTGGGGAAAGGCTAAGATGCGTCGTTCACCTCCACTTCTCCGCCACAGACAATGTCGCCGAGTACGAAGCCCTGCTACACGGATTGCGTATCGCGGTCTCACTCGGGATACGTCGACTCATCGTGAAAGGCGACTCCCAGCTGGTCGTCCATCGAGTAATGAAGGACTGGTCCTGTCTAAACGACACTATGGAGGCCTACTGACAAGAGGTCCGCAAACTTGAGGACAAGTTTGACGGACTCGAACTGTCCCATGTCTTGAGACACAACAACAAAGTAGCTGATGAGTTGGCACAGTTCGGGTCCAAGCGCGAAGCCGCCCCAACAGACGTTTTTGTCGAGCACCTCTATGAGCCAACCATCATGGCAAAGACAACTTCCAACGAACAAGCTGCAAATGAAGTCACCATGACTGATGCCAACTGGAGGGCGCCACTCATCAAATTCTTAACTCAGCAAGAGCTGCCGGAAGACCGGGATGAGGTAGAGCGCGTCCGACGTCGTTGCCAAGCATATGTCATGGTTGATTCCGACTTATACAAGAGAAGCCCCTCCGGAATCCTAATGAGATGCATTACACCCGAGGAAGGGAGACAGCTGCTCCAAGACATCCACTCGGGCATATGCGGAAGCCACGCGGCAGCACGCACCTTGGTAGGCAAAGCCTACAGACAGGGTTTTTTCTGGCTTACCGCGGTCTCCGACGCGGACAAAGTGGTACGAACCTGTGAAGGCTACCAATTTTTCGCCCGACAAAGCCATGTCCCAGCCCAGGAGCTACAAACAATCCCACTATCCTGGCCGTTCGTGGTATGGGGCTTAGACATGGTCGGCCCTTTAAGAAAGCTCCAGGAGGATTTACACATCTATTCGTCGCCATCGACAAGTTCTCCAAGTGGATTGAAGCCAAGCCGGTCGCCACAATTACTGCTGACAAGGCGCGGGATTTCTTCCTCAACATCGTGCACCGCTTCGGCGTCCCAAACAGGATCATAACCGATAGCGGGACTCAATTCACAGGAGGCATCTTCAAGGAATTCTGCGAAGACTTCGGAATCAAGATCTGTTATGCATCAGTCGCACATCCCAAAAGCAACGGACAAGTCGAACGGGTCAACGGCATGGTCCTTCAAGGCATCAAGGCACGCGTGTTCGATCGTCTAAGCCCTTATGCAGGCAAGTGGGTTCAAGAGCTTCCCTCGGTCCTATGGTCTCTGCGAACCACACCCAGTCAGGCTACCGGCCAAACTCCTTTCTTTCTGGTCTACGGCGCAGAAGCCATGTTGCCAAATGAGATGGAATATGAATCCCTTCGAGTCCACAGCTTCAACGATGAACGCTATGACCCCGACCGAGTGGACGACCTCACCCGACTGGAAGAGGCCCGAGAGGCAGCCCTCATCCAGTCGGCAAAATATCTTCAAGGGCTCAGACGATACCACAGTCGCAACGTTCGAGCACGAGCTTTCATCGTTGGTGACTTGGTTCTACGCAAAATTCAAACCACCAAAGACCGTCACAAGTTATCCCCCTTATGGGAAGGACCATACATAATCGCTGAGGTGACTCGGCCCGGTGCATACCGACTAAAGCGCGAAGACGGATCTATGGTGGAGAACTCCTGGAACATCGAGCATCTTCGATGATTTTATTCTTAAATTGACTAAAGTTTCATGTTTTTCTTGACTGCCAACCTCAAGTAAGATGACTTCTTGAGTTAGCAGTCGGGGGCTGTACATACGTCAATAAAGCATAGTTTTCCTCATCAACTTTTGTGCATAGTTTGGTTTATCATTCTTTAATGTTCCTCAATTCGAGTTCAGTGTTTAAAGACTGAGAGTTTTCTGATGGCCTAATCGAGCCTAGGCTCGGTGACAGTCGGATGAAAATTACTTAAGAAATTTCACACAAAAACTCGGATCAGGGCATTAACATAAATAAACTAAATATTCACAAGTCTACGTCAGAGCATCACAATCATACAATATTTACAAGACAATGTTCATGAGACAAATTAAAACCGAAAGTTGTTCACTACATCTATAGCAATCTTCTTCGCCGACTCCTGCGCTTCACTAAGCAAGTCCAGGGCCTGCTCGTCCGAGGTGCCGTCGGCAAAGCCCTCCCCGACTGAGTTGACATCCACTCGGGGGTAGAGAGATCTGGTCTGTGCAAGAGCCAGGCCAGCCCCCATGGCTGCAGCCTCGGTGATGTTGGCCAAGTATTGGTCGGGGGCTATCCGTAGCTTGTCGAAGATTTCGACCGGGTCCAACGAGCTGGTCCCAACTCCATTATGAAACAAGGATAGCAAGATGGGCGTTGCTGAGTTGGCAACCTCTTCCCGGACCTCTCCGGCTCGTTTGACCCTCTCAAGAAGCACGTCGTATTGAGCTCGGGTCTTGACTTTGTAAGCTGCCAAAAGAATCTGATCATGCAAAGCACTCGGAAATAAAGCAGCACAAAGAATGTTACTTTGAAGAAGCTCACCTTCAAACTCGGCCTCCAACTCGGTCTTGCCGAGGCTGACTGCCTCCAGCTGGACCTGGAGCGAGTGGACCTCCGACGAATTTTCTACAAACACAGAAGGCTATCAGTGACCGAGATTAGTTCAAGACTTATAAGGAAACTGGGAAGATTGGACTTACTCCCGACTGAACCGCGGAGGTCGAGGTTTTCCTCCCGGAGCTCGGCTATCTCCTTCCTGAGAGCCACCTCTCTCGATGCGGCCTCCTCCTGAGTGGTCTTTAGTTTCCGCTGGACGTCCTCCAAAGAGTTCAGATGAGGAACCAGTTTCTCCAGCACCTCGGATTTGGTCATGGATCGACAATACTCCTTCTGCACGCGAGATCCGAAGAGTGACCGACTGGAAAGAAATGATAATACAATAAGAGAAAAAGACTAAGGCTTACGTTGAGTAGCCGAGTCGCTTCGTTTAAGCTATTGACAAGGGCATCCCTTTCTTCGCTCTCGGCTTGCTTGTCTAAGACGATGCCCTGCCTCTGGCCTTCCGAGTCTCGCCACTCGATCTTGATCGGGGGAACCCAGGTTTCAGAAGACTGTAACCTGGGGATTTCCTCCACGGTGGCTGGCGGATTAAGAAGAACTGATGAAGACACAAAAGATTCAAACTAAAGAGTGAAGACAAGACTTTGATTCAAGACTTACCGGCTTCAGTGGCTGCACTCTTGGGTGGAGCAGCCCGGCTGGCCTCCTTCTTCCGGCTTTTCGCCAACTGGTCCTCAGTCGAGGTTCCCTGAGCCACCGCCTGGGGCTTCTTCGCAGCCGACTGGTTCCCAGTCAGGACGTCCCGGCTGGCAGTCGGGGGCTCTTTCCTCGAGACATCCTTCTGGGGAGGCGAGGGCTCCGGGGTCTTGGCTTCGCAGGCTTGGATGCCTCGGGAGCTGCAGCTGGAGTAGGCCCCTGACCCTTCCCGGCAGGATCTATGTCCTGGGGCCTCCTGCAACAACGGATGCAATGAATGAAGACAAAGAAAATTTTCAACAAAAAGATCGGACTTCGGTCATGAAGCATACCGGACGACCGGCGGATCTTCGGCGCCACCTTCGACGATGGCCTTGGAGGAGGAGTCTCGACTGGAGGAGCCGGGACGTCATCGTCCGAGTCGTCAATGACGAGCCTCCTCTTGCTCGCCCGCTTGTTGGCGTCCACACTCGGGGCCGCCCGTTTCCCGAATGGATCGCTTTGAATCTTTATCCCGACAGTCGGTTTCTTGGCAGGACGAAGCAGCACGTCATTATGAAGAACCTTGTACGGTTTTGAGATAACAGAAGCATTTTCCTGCAAGAGAAATTTTTACAATACTAAGAGGCATGGCATCAAGGTTGCAAGACAATGCAAAGAAGTCAGTCGGCTTACCGGAGTAGGAGGCCGATGGATGCTGAAGGGAAGAACTGGCAGTATGAGGGAACGCTCGACTGCAATTCCGGTCGAGAAGATCTTGTACATCCGGATCTTCAGGATCTCGTAACTGAGTGGATCTTGATCTTCCCGATTGGGGTCCTTCCCGCCTTCGTACTCGAAGGCTGGCTTCGACCGCTCTTTGATTGGAGCCAGTCGGCACCTGATGAAGTGCCGAGTGATCTGCTCGCCGCGAAGACCTCTTTTCTTCATTGCCAAGATCTTCGCTAGCAGGTTGTTGGCCTCATCCCAATCTTGAGCCACTGGTACAGTGCTCCAAGTATGCTTGGGTACCGGAGGAAGGCCGACAAAGGCTGGCAGGCTGGGTTCGAGATTGTTAATGTAGAACCAGCCTGCGTGCCATCCCTTGTTGGAAGATTTCAAGGGGAGAGAGAAGTACTCCTTGCGGAGAGATCCGCGGAGTTGAAAACCCGCTCCACCAACAACGCATGGGCGGTCCTTATTCGGATGAGGTTTGAGGTAAAACATGCGGCGGAAGAGATGAAAGTGGGGGAGGATGCCAAGGAAAGCTTCGCATACGTGGATGAAAAGAGCGATGTGAAGCATAGAGTTGGGATTCAGATGATAGAGCTGGAGACCATAGTAATCCAAAAGCCCCCGGAAGAACTCGGAAGTGGGGAGGCTGAACCCGCAATAAAAGAAAGAGGTGAACACAACAAGCTCACCGGTGTTTGGGGTTGGGAAATCTTCACCCGCTGCCGGGCGCCAGCCCACGATCTCCTTGGGGGGAGCACGCCGTGCTTCACCATCTCCTTGAGGGTAGATTCCCTCACATCTGATGTGGCACATTGGTCGAAGGGGATTCTCTTTTCATCCGCCATGAGTGTGGTTTGGGTGGAAAGTGGATCTGGTCATAAAGGATGGTGCTTGAGCAAGGGATCTTGGGAGTTGGTTGCGGAAGCTAGTTTGTGGCAAGGAGCGTGCTCCTGGGTGGATGGATTCGGGTGCGCGCGAGTTTAGGGTTTTTCGCAGGGAGCTGGTGAACAGCGCTGTGAAAAGAGGAATTTTTCGGAAGACGAAGATGCGGGGACGACCTTGAGATTTTATAGAAAGATTTGAGGGTTGCGCTAGGTTTTCTCGTGATTGGGCCGAGCCCATGAGAGACCAGCGGCCCAGCTAAGGTGTGGCCTGAAGGGTTACGCGGAGGCTACGCTAGCCAAAAACAAAAACTTTTACCGCGCAAACCAGGAACACTTGCAAGTAAGGGCCGATAGATTGTTATCGATTGGAGTAGAGTGCAGCGGAATAGCCCAATCAAGGCAATCCGATCCGGAACAGTGTAGCCGATTCCGGAGACGGCCGATTCGCCAATCGCCCGATTCGAGCCGTCCGGCCGCGTTCTCACGCCTCGCTCCGATGCGCCCGACCGCAGCCCGATTCCACCACGTCGATCGCTCCGATTGCAGCCGATCCGAAGCCGATCAACGGCGCGCAACGTAGCAGCGCCTCTACCGGTATCCACACGTCCGGGGACGAACGCGAACACCCGTGTGCTAGCACACGATGCAAGGCTAGGGTTTGGCTCGAAAGTGGGGAGGGTTTCCGTGGAGATTGATCTCGGCGACTTCTGTTGCACACGATGCAATTGACGTACCGCAGCTCTCCACCCCTCCCTCCTTTATATAGAGTTGGCCGACTGGGACTAGTGGCCGATTAGGACTCTATTTTGAATCGGATCCTATCCGAATCTCACAGAGTTGGCTGCCCATACGTCGTAAGCCCATAGGACTCTATCCGATCAGATCCCTATCCGATCGAGCCGTATCCGAGTCCAACTCGAATGCCTGTTCTTATCCCCTTAAGCGTGCGACCCTGTAGGTTCAGGTATACTCGGTTTCAGCTATAGTCTAACTTAGCCGATCGTCGGCTCGAGTCCAACTCAGCCGACCCGTCAACAACGGCGCTTAGCAGCACATATTGACACCATAGTATACAAGAATAATATCGGCTCTGAACCTGTAATGTGTACACAAATCCCTTTGCCTCACGATACCAGTTAAGCTATAGGCAAGATGTGTGCCATCCCTTCAATAGCTTAACCATTCACTCGAACCGTATTGGATTATCTGTCTGTTGATTGACTCCTCAATCAACTTAGCATGGCCATGCATTTTCATAATCCATTACCTCGAGGGGCCCAGAGATATCTCTCCAAAGGAGGGGCAAATTCCATCTTGATCACTCACATCCCACTCCATGTTTCATAGCAAACCCGAAAACTACCTTTATAACTCGCCGATTCACGGAATAGCGTTTGGTAGTCCCAAAGTAGGCTACTACACATGTTGGAATCCATGGTGATCTCAGGTCTAAGGACTTTGTACCAACACTACCTGAGACCAACTAATGGCACATTAATTCATGTAGTGTCTCATGGTGGGTCTATCCAATAATGTGTTCTCCAACACATATGTCCATGTTTATTGATTTGGTATCTCCATACCCATGATCTATGAGACATGATCATCAATCAATAAACATGCCGATCTTAGAATCATATTTGTTCCAACAATATGACATATGATCAGGGATCGTTTAGAAATAGATTCATACATATCGAGTCTCATAAATAAGTCACGTACTTATTGATCAATACAAGATGTCTATTTCATGGAACTGAATAACACTTTATTCATAAATACATAAACATTGACGTGATATCCAACATCTCCATGTTGCCTCTAGGGCATATCACTAATAGGCCCGACGTGTGTCCTGAGGGACTTAAGCGGATGAGCTTAAGCAGATTTGCCTTGGCAATATGCACGTGTCCGAATGCCCTGTACCTTTGGAAATCCTTTCATGCCGTGGTTTGCCTGACTTCATGAGAAGCTGGCACAATGCAATTTGGGAGGTGACCAATAGCTAAGCTTTTATAGCTACCTTGATGACAGGGGCTGTTTGGTTTTTTAGCATTTGGTTAAGAGATTATATCAATGCTATTTTCCACCTTGGTGAAGATCTTTAATGATTGAGACCAGTATTATGGCAAGAGCTATTTAATAACTTGGTCGTGTTTTTCATACGATTAAAAAACTCGTTTTCCCATGAGGGACGATTGAAATACTTGTTCCGAAATAACTCGGGCAGATCCACTCGGATAAGCATGAGCTTACCGAGTGCTTTCCACCCATGAGGGCTGATTGAATTATTTGTTCTGAGATGACTCGGGCAAGTTCACTCGGATGAGTATGAACTTGCCGGGTAATGAGATTTTTATGATTGCTTTAGCATGAGCTAAGTATTTATATGAGAATGATTTTTTATGGTTCTTGACTATATGATTAGTTTGATTTTGACTAACCATATAGTCGGGGGCTACACCTAATTAGGTGCATCACGAGATGCACCTAGATATTTATTTTTGAGAATTTTTTGGATATTTTCCAGCCCTTCACAGTCTTTGGAGCCACTCGGGAAGATTCAGGCAGAGATGATGGAATCACTCGGCGCCAGAAGCACTCGGCCAAAAAGATTTTTGGTTGAGTAACATTTTGGTTTGAAGCTGAGTTGTCTCGTTGACTGAAAAGGACTCGGGGGCTACTGTGGAGATTATGGCAATCGGGTATCTACATGGCAAGCTTATCCGACTAGAGGTAGGGATAGATTGCGCCTGCCATATCTGTAAACCAAATATGACTTGGGTGTTACGTTGCCGATTGAGACAAGGTAACGGCCCATAGTCACGGTTTGGTAAGATTGAGGAAACCGACTTAGAGTAAGATAGGGTTCCCAATCTGTAAGCCCGCCTCCCAAGACTATATAAGGGGGGTAAGGGGCGTCCCTTGAGGGATATTCCGAGAGGAAATCAGCTTTTAGCTTTCAGCCTTAGATCTTGAGATCAATAAAGACACTCGGCGGATCGAATCCACCGAAACAGGAGTAGGGCATTACCTCACGAGAGAGCCTGAACCTGTCTAAATCTCCTTCTCCAATCTAACCCATTGTGCTTGGCGATCTTGACTGCGACCCCAGAAATTACATCACCGAAACCGAGATTCGACACCTTGTGTAACTGTTTAGGAGTCCTTGTATGCTTGTCAGTTTTTTTGGAACTTATGATGTATATCACTGTGTTGTTTTACCCTATACCTTTATTATTCAAATTTCTTATAAAGGGTTAATTATAAATGTGCAGTGCAGACTTTTTTATTTGTGTTTCAATCATATATGCATATGATTAATTTTTATTTATTGTATACATTAAATGAGGTAGTTGGAGCCAATGATTAGAGAATAAACATTAAAGACAAATTAGCCCATTGATCCAAACTACTAAAGTGGCTAATTGTTAGAGGGCTAATTCAAAAGCTAATTTTTAGCGCTCAAATTAACCAAAGGCTAAAGAAATTAAAAAAGAAGTATTTAGTCATTGTCACTGACTGCACAAAATCCCATGAAAATAATCACCAACCATGACCAGGAAGATGAGAGACAGCAACAACTAGAAATATCTTCTAGGACTTCTTGAAGTAAGATCCCACAACCAACAGTAGTGCAGACAATACATCTACAATGCAAGAAACAACATTAGGAACACTCCAGGTTGAAGCAATTCCTAACCTCCTTTGGTAGGGGTGGGAATTCAGTTTAAACCAAGACTTCGATTCGGTTTTTTTCCTACACGAAGTTCGGTTTGGCATGAAGTAACAACCGATTCTCGTAACATCTGAAAACCACAATATTCGAGTTTAGTTTTTGGTTTTTACCGAAAAACCGAAGAAGAGCGGGACGGAGGCGACGCAACGCTCCGGGGCGGAGGAGCACGACGGCGGGCCGAGGCGGAGCCGAGGCAGCGTGGTGCGACGGGGCGGAGGAGTGCGGCGGCGGGCATGGGCGGAGCTGAGGCGGCACTGCGCGGCGGGGTGGAGCGGCGGCAGCGGGCCAGCGTGACGGCTATGTTTTGGTTTTTTCCAGTGGTTTGGTTCTCCGACATTAAAAACCGAAGCCAAACCAAATTATTCGGTTTATATAAAACCACGAATCGAAACTGAAAATCGAAAAACCAAAAATTTTTGTTCGGCTCGATGCGGTTCATTTTTTCAGTTTTTGATTTAAAAGTGCCCACCCTTATCCTTTGGGCTAGCATCCTGCAAGCTTTCACTACTGGGATAGTCACTTTACTCTTGGTTGACAACCTATTTTAGTTTTGGTTGTACAACTGAGACACACAATTCAAAAAATGGGTATTTTTAGTTTCAGTTATATAAATTAGGACTAAAAATCATATTTAATACTGGTTGGTAACACCAACCAATACTATTTTTCAATACTTATTATTGCTTGTTTATATATATACACATATATATACAAACATATATATATATGCATGTATATATTATATATGTATATATCTTTATATATATATTAATATATATTTGTATATAGCATCATGTATATATAATTTATAGTATATATTACTTATGTATAATGAGAATTAAATACATTTTTGATATATGTATGATCGTTGTTAATTTCTAATGTTCTATCATATATTACAAGAACTAAGAGGTGAACTATTCGTGACGAGAAATAGGTTGTCCGTTGTCATGGAATTCTCCCAAAAGATTAACAATCTTGTTGAAAATAAATCCCATCAGTTATTCTTCAATAGTCTTTATGTAATTCGTCGGGGTTGGTCTTTCAACCAAATAACTTGTTCTTTTCAAAAGAATGAGATGAATATATTAAATCAATGAGAAGAGTGTAAATAATTCTAGAATGGTGTTTACGTACTTCGATATTCTTATCAGTATTAACGCCTTGTACTATGCAATGAATAAAATCACAAACATAGTAGCCGCACAAGTTGGTCCCCTGTTCCTGTCATAAACACTAAAGGAGAAACAAACTTATGAAATATTTCTATTATAGAATAAATGAGATATATAATTTTGGACCATGTATGTACTGGAAATTCCATCCTCACAGCTAGTTCTTCCTTGAATTCTCCGCGGACGTTTCTATGGATTTTTGTCCATGCCCTGTAGTTGCAAACTATACTTAATGATTCTTTGATCCACATAGTAGCGATAGCAACAATAATAATAAAAGTACTAGTGGATGACATTACCTATTAAGCATGTCAATGATTTTGTTGAAAGTATCCCTTGGTTTCCACATAGAGTCCACGACATGAATCTTGCTTTTGGAAATGTCTATGACAAAGAGGACCCAGTGGAATCTATAAATTCTGTGAAATATGATATACATATTATTTTATGAATACAAGAAGGAAATTGGTAATAAAGGTGGTAAATACTCACTTTGTGTCGTAAGGCAAGAGTATGAACTCCTCAAAATGTTGATGCACCATGAATTTGTAAATGTTTTCCTCGATTTCGTCTGGCCCGTCATCTATAGTCTTCTCAATGATTATGTAGGGGTCCATGAACTTTAAGTATCCATGCCTACGACAATTTTGAATCTCCATTCTATAGCGAAAAAGACGTTAAATCTTCAATGTTACATACGATGGGCTAATGAACGAAATAAAATTAAATGACACTTACAGAACCTAACAACTGAGAAGAGAGACGTCAAGAGCGTCTTGTTGGTATACGTCATAGACATCCTTTAAGTTGATACACATATTGTACATCCCACGAAAGAAATCTTCATCTTTAATCCTTGCCGCAAACATAATCCTACCATGAGTTGATTGATCCATTGATGGAATCGGTACATCTGTGTAGTTAGGTTCGTGACTGGCTCTGGCTTGACAAGTGATGCGCCGATTGCATATATGTGTTTTAGATCTTCTTCTGTGGCATTCTTGATATGGGCTATCCCCACTAGTTGCTCCTTGCTAACATGTGTATCTGCCATAAATTCTTGTAAAGTAACATCAAGGTTCGATGGTATCGGGTCAACCGCTTGTTTTTCTTGCATTCCCAGCTGGGGGATAGCCTTTGTCTTTCTTGTGTTCTTCCCATAAGACTTGCAAATTGAGCGGTCATAGTTTGATACTGAAGTCTTTCTAGTAGTTTTGCTCAATCTTTTGAAAAAGGCCTTAGTTGTTGGGTCTATTGGAATCTTCTTCTGTGGTATCCGCGGCTTTAAGTGCTTCTTCACTTGGCTTTTCACTTCTTGGTCAGTCTCCTCGTCAGTCATATCATACGGTCCTTTCTTGAGAGCGGCTTTCTTTGGGTCGTCAAGTCTTGGCTTCTTCATTTGTGTGGACTTTGATAGCGCGGGACGAGATGGGCAAGACCATTGTTGCCTGCTACTTGTAGCTGGTTGCGATGGTGGAGACGGAGAAGACGGTGTAGACCGAGGTTGAGGTGGAGACGGATGCGACGATGGAGACCAAGGTTACGGAGGAGACAGTGGAGAGGGTGATGACCGAGGATTGTTAGGCTGCGGCGGTGGAAATGTAGGAACGTACATCGATGCTCGCCTGGGAAGCATGATGTACGCCTTGCACCATAGTATGATGGTGTGAGCTGTCTCTTCTAATTTCGTCTCCCCATCTTCTCCCGGGATTTCCAGCGCGAGATCATCAAATCCTAGCAGACCCGCTCTACCTCGACCTTCGAGTATCTAGGTGGAATCAACCTATAGTGGTACATCACGTCTTATTGGACTTGTATGGCCATGCCCTCTGCCACCTTCACGAGAAATGAGGTTAGTTGGTAACATATGCACCAATTTTCGTAAGCTACAAAGCAGGTTATGCAAACTAGGATCATACCTTGATAGATAGGTTCTTGAAGGAAATATGCAGCTCACATGGCCATCGCGTGATTTCATCCATGGGTCATGGTGGCTCGTCGACAACTGGCCCTGTTGTAGCTTCATTGGTCTGATCTCCTACATGCCCTGTAGAAGCGCAGCTGCTTTGGTTGTCTGAGGGGCTAACCATGACGGGAGGAACAAACGACTGGGTCTGCTGGCTTCGCTCACTTAATCGTATATCCACCTATCTTGCCACCTCCTCTTTGGTCATAGTTCACGACCTTAAATTCCAGATTAGTCAACTTCACATCCTGATCTCTCTTGCTTCTCATGCGACTTCGATATGTGTGGATGTCCTCTTGAAACCCATACTTCCATGCGACCATACTTTTTCCTTGCGTTCGTCCTAGGCGCTCGGGATTCTGCAGTGCTAGTGCAATCTCATCCTTCTCTTTGTCGGGCTGGAATCTTCCCTGAGCAGAGGCCTCTAGAGCATCCACGAGACGATGAGCTGCTTGGTGTATGTCATCGCTAAAGATCAGGAAGCCATCAGTAGCCTTGAGTGTTCCCCCATGAGCATAGTACAATGTTTTGATCGTTCATGCCAATCAAATATGGCCGAAACGATACCTCTTGTGGCTAAAGCATCTTCCATTTTCTACCACTTGGGCACTCCTTCTTATAGCCGCCCAACCCTACGCGATGAAAGTACATTTTCTTAGATGCATTGGCTTTGTTCTTCACTATATTGGCTTGTCCTTCCTCTCCTGTCTTGTAGGCTACAAATGCATCCCAATGATCCCTCAGTTTGGGGAATTTGTTAAAATCTGGTGTCAGATCTTTCAGGATATATTTGTTGTACAAATCTTTCTTGTGCCATATTTTTGAGAGTCCAATCCTTCACTTTGGTCTGTTCTGCCTAAGGGATCGTGAAGGTCTCGAGCATGGTGGTCCACAACATCTCCTTCTGTGTATTTCAAAGATATATATCTTTCACATCGCTGCGTGACCTTGTTTTACACCACTTCTGTATGCTGATGGGCACGTGATCGCTCATGACCTAACCGCTGTGTGACATAAACTTCCTTGCTGCATCTTTAGGACAACTGGTTCGTCGTCTGCATTCACTGTAGTTATAATGTGTCTCCCTTCCACCTTGTTTGCGAGACCTCATTATCCACGTGCCCTCTTCGAACCAATGTTTGATTGGATGTCTTGTTGCTCATCCTTGTTTCCCTCATCGTCTACTTCTTCGTTCCCCTTATCATTCCTCTTTTCTTGCTCCTCATTTAGGTTGGGTCCTCGTTTCCCTCCTCGTCTGTCCAGTATTGGTTGTTGCTCTCATTGATCGTGTCTAAGAGATATTATTCATCATCGTGATCTGCCATCTGTTTCTAACATTAAATAATACATAAAATGTAAATTACTACAAAAGGTGCATGGTATATTGTTATATCTACATTGTCGACAAATATGCATATACCCCTAAGTTTATAATACTTGTCGCTTTTAACAAGACCTAAGTCAAATTTTTGTCTGCTTGACTATGAAGAACTTCTAAATTTCACTTACTTAAGAAATACACAACCCATATGTATATAGTAATCATAATTAATACATAAACAATAATTAATTTACTAATTTATTATTTACTTATGTACGCACAAACAAAAAGTTGCATATAATTAGAATTAACACGTCATATCTAATTGTATAGTTTGTATAACTTGCCTTAGCGTTACTTGGCGACCTTCAGAGGACGTAATTCAGCTTGAGAGTCACCTGCGTCCAGTCATGACAAGGAAACAATCATTACTTAATTAAAACATGTACATTGAATTGAACAACTAAAACATAGCACAAATTATAAATATATTTTTCATATATTATCTATATTTTAATTATTTTTAGATTTTTTTAAAAAATTTCTAAACATATTTTTAATGTGTTATTCTTAATTGTAATGTATTATTTTAAATTTTAATATTTTAATGTATTATTTTTATTTAGTAATGTATTACTTGTAATTTATAATTTTTAAGTTTGTAATCCATTTTTAATTTATTATTTTTTTCTTTTTATTTTATTGGGGAGGGAGTGATAGGTGGACCCGGCTTTGTCCACCGTGCACCAGCTAGTTCTTCGGCTGGCCGGCAGCGACGGCGGCATTGATCCATTCGTCCTAGGCGGCGGCATCAGTGGTGATGGCGGCGACGGAGGAGGTGACGGCAGCGATGACGGAGCCGTACCTAGGCACACAGCGGCATCGGCGGCGGAGGAGGGCTCCAATAGTGACGGCGGCGACGACGCGGTGCTCTCAGAGACGATGGTGCGATGACATCGATGACGGTGGCACGAAGAGTGCGATCGGTGTGCTCGAGAAGATGAAGGACATACACACACACTAAAGATATCTTTTAGTCCCACTATTTCTCACATTCTTTTGTTCCGGCTGTGGATAAGAACCGGGACTGAAAATAATACGAATACATTAAGTAGAATACATTTAAAAATAGGTTAGAAATTGTAGTAAAATTTTAAAAATCATATACAATTAACCATGGCTGCATTAAAACAATAACAATCATAAATAATATTAATAAATTCATAAAAGTAATGAGAATACATTTAAAACTTTCAACCAAAATACTTCTTTCATTGTCAAAAATACCAAATCAAATTAACTTAGATCATCCATATACCAAGGCAGTATATATAATTTAATTACATCGCCCATACACTAAGGTAGTATCAATGTCATAATGTGATGGTCAACGCAACGTACTTTCTCCATATGAATGTTCCTTTGCTATGATCGTTGCGTAAGTAAGGGGTGTTCTCATTTAATAGGAGGATGCTTGGGTTAACCGTAAGGTTGCTCGTCAAACTGATCGTAATCTTCGTCAGTTTTATCCTCGACTCCAACAATTTTTTTCTTGGGATAACCACGTGACGTTTTGGCTCATCGGACCCTTTCCCCTTCTTTGGTTTGCTAGACATGTTCTTCACATAGAAAACTTACGTCACATCATTGGATAGGACAAATGGTTCGTCTGAGTATCCAACCTTGTTAAGGTCAACTGTTGTCATTACATAGTCATCAATCATTATGCCTCTAGGTTCTCGTACTCCTCACCACATCACCTTAGCAGGAACTCTCTTTTTCGATGGCTGTCCATCAATATCACCAGGGTCATCTCGTCTAATCTTGTATCGTGATGCCTTACAAACCGGGCATGCCTTCAGGTTCTCGTACTCCTCACCACGATAGATGATACAATCGTTCAAACATGTGTGTATCTTTTGGACTTTCAGTCCTAGAGGGCAGACTACCTTTTTAGCTTCATACGTTGTTTCAAGCAATTCGTTTTCCTTCAAAAGAATATTTTGATGAGTTTCAATAACTCGTCAAATGCCTTGTCAGTCATACCATTTTTTGCCTTCCATTCCAGGAATTTCAGCGTGGTACCTAACTTTTTGTGCCCCTGTTCGCAACCTGGTACAACGATATTTTGTGGTCCGCTAACGTACGCTCTATTTCTGGACCTCCTTTTCACTTTCGCAGTCTTTCTTTGCATTGCACAACATCTGACGAAGATCATCCACACCGTCATTTTCTTCAATGGCTCCGTCCGCATCGCTTGATGTACTATATGCAAATCCACCGTATTGAGCCCAGTCCGGAATGTTATCGTTTTTTCTTCATCTTCTTCAATTGCAACCCCTAACTCTCCGTGCAAGGTCTAACAATTATAGCTAGGTATGAATCCTGACTGCAACAAGTGGACATGAAGAGTTTTTTGATGTAGAATACTCCTTTTGGTTTTTGCACTTTTTGCATGGACAACATATAAACCCCTTAGGATTGTGGGCATTGGCCACACTCAAAAAATAATACACGCCATCAATAAACTTCTTCGATCGTCATTTTGCGGTGTACTCTATTGCCGATTCATTTACATCAAATAAACAAATGTAAAGGAAGTCCACGAAAGTGAAAATAATTAAATAATCATATAATAATTTAAAACCTCATAATTAAACTCAAAACTGACGGTACAGGTAGAAAGCCCATGCGCCCTCATACACATAGAAATCATATATGAGGAGATTGTTGTTGAGCTCACAAATCTTTATTACCATTTCTTTAAAAAATTTTGTATTATATTTATTTTAAATATGTTTATAAGTTTTTAAAAATTCTAAACATATTTTTAATGCTTTCTTCTTATTTCTAATGATTTTAACGAGTTTTAGATGTACTTAATCAAAGACATGGTTAATTATATATAAATTCTAGAAGTTTTAAAAAATTGTAAATATATTTTTCATGTATTATCCTTATTTTAATTATTTTAGAAGTTTTTTTAAAGTTCTAAACATATTTTTAATGCATTCTTCTTATTTCTAACTATTTTAATGATTTTCAAACGGACTTAGTTTTCTATTTTTATTTTTAAAATATCTATAAAATTATGAAGTACTCTTATTTTCTCTAACAATTTATTCTCTCTCCTATTTTTCCATATATTTTTTCAGGAAGATGACGTATAAAAATATAGTTAGAAATGTAATATGTTAAAAGTTGCTAACCTTTTAGATCCCTTCAATTTATGTAATATCATCACAATATTTTCGCAAAAACTTTTGGCAACACCTTTCTTCCTCCTCTTGGCAGCAATGGTTCA
Source organism: Oryza australiensis (assembly GCA_019925245.2). Lineage (NCBI taxonomy): Eukaryota > Viridiplantae > Streptophyta > Magnoliopsida > Poales > Poaceae > Oryza > Oryza australiensis. The sequence goes on from JAIFGZ020000258.1 coordinate 115,157, forward strand.
CGCTGGAGGAGGAAAAAGGCATATAAAAAGGAAACGATCTACCGGTTGGTAATATAATCTTTAGTAACGGTTGTTAACATCAACCGTACTAAAGTGTTAATCGTTGGTATCAGTTGGTGACATCAACCAATACTAAAGAGCCTGGAGGGATCTGTCACGGTCTGACAAGATTGAACCAAGACTAAAAACAATCTTTAGTATCAACCGGTACTAAAGATTGTATAATGCCTTGGGGTTTTTTAATCGATATTAAAAACATCTTTAGTATCGATTGATAATAAATACAAGATATTTGTATTTTTTATCACGATGAAATATCAGTTCTGAAGCACTTTATCCCACCAGCAACACCCCAGCTATGGACTTCTCTTTTGCACCCAAGGCCCGACCTGCTATTTTGAGCGAGTGCTTGACATTAATGGCTGCTATTTTGATGCCACTAGGGACTTCTGTTGTGCCAAAATTTCAGAAAACATGGAAGTGATAGGAAGAGATGAGCCGGACCTTCCATTTGGCACATAAATTCATTCACAATAGTACTATATACATTTCTGCAAAAGAAAAGGCTCACTAGTACATATTTTCTCATCTATGACGGGCTCTCACATGCTTAGGTTTTGCGGACCGTCACAACGAAGTCATCTCAAACGGGCCTAAACAAAGGCTGAAGAAATACTCGCACAAACATGTTAGATCTGCAAAAAAACTCGAGCCCGTCACGGATAATACCTATCAGTGACGGGCTCAAATCATGGCCTGACAAAGATAACCTATGATATCTTTGTCGGGCCCCAACGAAAGCCCGTCACCGATGACACTCATCGGGACGGGCATCAACCTGAGGCCCGATTGAGATAACAATTAGTCCCGTCACTGAAGAGTGTCATCGGTGACGGGCTCTAACCCGAGGCCCGATTGAGATAACAATTAGGCCCGTCACCAATGAGTGTCATCGGTGACGGGCTCCAATAAATGATATGCTTCGAAATCATTTAACCTAGCTCAAGCGCCGATTCAGATCTACCCATGAGCGCGAAAATTTTCTAAGTCCTCACATTGCGAACCCTAGCGCCGTCGCCGTCTCTTGGAGCTGGTCGCCGCCGTCCCTCGCGCCCTCTCGAGCCGACGCTATCATTCTCCCTCACCGCCACCGAGCACCGCCATCCCCGAGCCTGAGTGTCGTCGTCCCCGAACCCGGCCATCGAGCTCCACCATGCTCCAGGTAAGTCCATCTCCCTCATGTGCTGCCGTGCTCCCTCATGTATACATCTGAGATGAATACCATGCCATGTATCCATCGTTTCCTCCCTTTGTTTCCATCAAACCCTAGCCATCATGTCTAGTTTGTGCGTGTGTAACAAGTTTTTGCACGCATTATTTATGTTTCGTCCTCTAATTCGTAGTCGGTTTTTAAAATGGCCATAATTTTTGCATACGGACTTCGATTGAGACGTTCCATATGTTAAAATTGATCAGAAAAATTTTGGATGTGCTCGTCAGCTGCTTTGCTGCGTTCGGTGATTTTATTTTCCCCAAAATGGCTCGAAGATTGCCTTTTCGAGCTCGAAAGCTTTTTTTCATTTCGAGCGTGTCTTCGAATTTTCCACCGCCACGTCTTTCAATTGTTTAGGCTCAAATTTTTTGTGTTTTTCTCTCGTGTGCTCCTAAGTCAAGAAAAAATATAAAAAATAAAAATAAAAAGTCAAAATTTTCCTGTCTTGGTCAATAGCAGATAAAAGGGAAAATAGAGAGGGACAAAAGAGGAACAATATCTAGAGGAGCACATAGAGATGTGCAATGTATAGATCTAAGATGACGTCACTTTTGTTTTGGTTATATAATGGGACATGTTTTGAGATAAATTCAAATATTCATTCTTCTCCATTTCAATAATAAACTATATATATGAATGAATGTTTGAAATATGTAAATGTCATGAATTGGGTTTCCTGTGAATAATTGTATATATGAATGGGGATGCTGGAAATGGAAATAATTGTATATGTGAATAATTTTTCAACGGGCATGGCTAGCAAAGGCCTAAGGCTAGCCAAAAAAATATTTTTTGTTTGGAAAATACTCATCGGTGATGGGCCTAAACTTAAGTCCGTCACAGATGACACTCATCTGTGATGGGCTTTAACTTAAGCCCGTCACAGATGAGTGTCATACGTGATGGGCTTAAGTTAAAGCCCATCATAGATGAGTGTCATCCGTGATGGACTTTAGTTTAGGCCCGACAAAGATAAGTGCATCGGTGATGGGCTTTTGCCCGATACAGATGACTTCTCACATCACTGACCTTGCACTGTGACGAACACTGTATCCGATATAGATGAGGGTTTCCGCCCGACACAGATGTAGGTTCCCGTTGTAGTGGCCACGTTTTCGCACAAACAATAAATACATAATACATTTCTAAAAAAATCAACAATACATTTTTGAACAAATATATGCACATTCTACAAGCAACAAAGAACTGCAGCACACAAGATGCATACACATTTCTGCAATAAAAACACAGTACATTTTTGAACAAATATATGCATGTTGTGCAAGCAAAAAAAATTGCAGCACAACATATGCACACATTTCTGCACATGATTTCTTTTGAGCCCTATGCAGATCTAACAAGGAAAACCAAAGGACATCTCGGCGGCCTGTCGGTCAACTCGTGGTTGGTACCATCAGTGGTGTTGATGCTCCTGATCATCAACCAGCTTCAACTTCAGTGAAGACCACCAGTGGTAATAGAGACGTGGAAAACCAGACTCATGAGTCAGTGCACCATTCAGTTCCAGCTGCGAGCCTACAGACCCAGAAGAGTGCATCTCATGATCTATCGGGTCGGATTTGCTTCAACTGTCGCGAGCCAGGACACTTTTTCAATAAATGTCCACTTCCAAGACCAGCAAAAGAAACTCGTCATTGCCTCAACTATGGGGAAACAGGTCATCTATTTGAAGGTTGTCCAGTGCCCAAGCACCAAGGTACCAGCACTGTCTGTAGCAACTTTAGCAATGCACCTCGCGTTGCTCCAATCCAGTTGGCTAACAACCAATTGCAGATTGGCGACACCTCAGGCCAGAAGGTCGTTCCTACTGTAGCTACTAAGAAGGTTATTATTTTCCCAAGGAAGGTCTGCATGCAAGGCAGTGTCCCCGTTGGAACACCAGATTGTATGCAAGGGCATATCAAGTCAACCAAGCCAGAATCATAGGAGTAAAGGTCGCCCCAGTCAAGACGTCTGCTAGTCAAGTCCGCAACAGTTTGCAGGTGTTTAATCTTCAATTACTTTTGCATTGTACAAAGAAGTTTCATGGCAGTTATGTAAAAAGAAGGAAATATTGAATAAAGCCTGTGATATATAGTTTCTCTTCTTTTGTGATTCATGTGGAGTATCCAAAAGCATGTTAACTTGTGTAACTGCTAGTATCATAAGAAACCTAGAGTTTTATTTTCCCCGCTCATGCTAATTTGGTTAGACTCCAAGGCATAGTTGCTAACCATGAGAAGTAAATGGTAAATCAAGGAAATGTGAATGGTCAAACCACAGTAACAATCGACATGACACAATCTCTTTAAAAGTCAATATAAGTGACACCTCAAGGGAATTGCTTCATCACCTCTACATGGGTTAAATGGATATAGATGTCAGGCCATAAAATACGCAGCAGTTCAGACATGCAGTTCAGATAAAGGCAGATAAAACAGCTTTTTGAAAAGCCTCTCATTCAGGTCAAGAGCAGTGGAAGCAAAATTTAGAGTTCGTGGTTTTATGAAAGTCAGTTTCAAGGTTTCAGGAACAACTCCACTAGCCTCAAGTCAAAATGAATTCTCAGACTACCAAAGGTGCCGACGTAAAAAATGCAGTCGAATGACCTTTAAACTCCTGTAACCAGATCAGGGTTAGCGCAAAGAGAATCAACCAGTGAGAGTCAAAAGAAACCGCAGAGACCAACACCAACCCAACCCCACCCTACCTTCTTTTTCCTAGCCTCGAATCTCGGGACGAGCTTCCTGTAAGGAGGTAGGTTTGTCACGCCCGATTTTTGTTCGGGATTAAAAATCATTGAATAATTCATTTTTAAAAAATTAAATAAAATTAAAAGAAAATTAATCAAGTGAAAGTAATAAGGAAATACAAATTTTCTTTAAAAATCATTGCGAAATAATTTAAATAATACAAAGATCATTTACGCAATTAAAATAAAATAAAAACAAATTAAATCCTCCCACCCTTCTCCTGGGCTGCCAGCCTATTTCTCCCCTCCTTCCCTCAGCTCACCGTTGTAACATTCTCAAAATTGTACCTTTACGGATAAATAAAAAGGTGAAGAAAATTTTTGCGAACAAATCTTATACTATATTTTATTTAAAATTCCCCAAATACTTATAAAATTTTCTTTAAATCCAAGTTAGAAAATCAAATAACATTAGTGATTGATTATTATTTTTGAAAAATCTTAATTTAGTTTTAATTTAAGAAAATTCATAAAAGTTAAAATTTAAAATTAATTTTAAAATCCAAATAAAATTTTATCAAATCTTTTCCTAAAAATTTTCCTTTTTCTTTTAATTTTCTTTTCCTTTTTCTCTTCCCTTTTCCTTTTCTTTCCTTCCTCTTCTTCTTCTTTCCCAGCCTTCTTCCTCTTGTCTTAGCCAACCCACTGCCGATCCATTCCACGGCCGATGGCCCGTGGGCTGATCCTTGCCCACCGAAGGTCACAACCGACCTTAGTTACCTCCTCTTTTACCATGCATAGCTATCTAAAAACTAATCCAAATCGTTATCACTTCAAGCTCCGGTGAACCGAGATGGGATAAACCACCGCCGCCGGAGTTTCATTCTTCAAGAAGATTCACCTCACTCATTGGCACATCGAACCAACTCACAACAAGCGCCTCAACGTTAGTGATATGCCCTAGAAGCAACATGGAGATGTTGGATATCACGTCAATGTTTATGTATTTATGAATAAAGTGTTATTCGGCCCATGAAATAGACATCTTGTATTGATCAATAAGTACGTGACTTATTTATGAGACTCTTTATGTATGAATCTATTTCTAAACGATCCCTGATCATATGTCATATTGTTGGAACAAATATGATTCTAAGATCGGCATGTTTATTGATTGATGATCATGTCTCATAGATCATGGTTATGAAGATACCAAATCAATAAACATGGACATATGTGTTGGAGAACACATTGTTGGATAGACCCACCATGAGACACTACAGAATTAATGTGCCATTAGTTGGTCTCGGTAGTGTTGGTACAAAGTCCTTAGACTGAGATCACCATGGATTCCAACATGTGTAGTAGCCTACTTTGGGACTACCAAACGCTATTCCGTAATCGGGCGTTATAAAGGTAGTTTTCGGGTTTGCTATGAAACATGGAGTGGGATGTGAGTGATCAAGATGGAATTTGCCCCTCCTTTGGAGATATATCTCTGGGCCCCTCGAGGTAATGGATTATGAAAATGCATGGCCATGCTAAGTTGATTGAGGAGTCAATCAACAGACAGATAATCCAATACGGTTCGAGTGAATGGTTAAGCTATTGAAGGGATGGCACACATCTTGCCTATAGCTTAACCGATATCGTGAGGCAAAGGGATTTGTGTACACATTACAGGTTCGAGCCGATATTATTCTTGTATACTATGGTGTCAATATGTGCTGCTAGGCGCCGCGTTGTGACGGGTCGGCTCAGTTGGACTCGAGTCGACGATCGGCTAAGTTAGACTATAGCTGAAACCGAGTATACCTGAACCTACAGGGTCGCACGCTTAAGAGGATAAGAACAGGCATTCGAGTTGGACTCGGATACGGCTCGATCGGATAGGGATCTGATCGGATAGAGTCCTATGGGCTTACGACGTATGGGCAGCCTGGAACTTCGTGAGATTCGGATAGATCCGATTCAAAATAGAGTCCTAATTCCGGGCCACTAGTCGCCGTCTCGGCACCCTATATAGCTGAGGGCTAGGTGGAGACACCATCGGCCCTTACTTGCAAGTGTTCCTGGTTTGCGCGGTAGAAAATTTTTGTTTTCGGCTAGTGTAGCTTCCGCGTAACCCTTCATCAACTCTGCGTACGTGCTGCCATGCCATTGGTCCGGCCACGGCATCATCCTCATCGTTGGCGAACCGACATAAGCCGCACCACCATAGCCGATGACCATATCCCCCGAGGAAACCGACATTCAAACCTATAAATAGACCTCGATAGCTTGAGCTTTGTATACCAATTTGGATCGATACATTTCCCTCTCTAATATCCCTCAAAAATCCCCAACCACTATAGCTCATACACTGCCAATTTTGCCCAAGATCAGAGCCTAGTCCGAAAGAACCCTAGAACAGCCGCAACAAGGGAATTGCAAAATTGGAAACCAAGGTACGCCGATGTTCTGAGGGCTCTAGGCCTAATTTTCCCTAAAAAATATTGAGTTATAATTCTCGGGAGAGGGCTGTCGACGACGACCGCCGACCGTCCTCTGTTTTCCGCCGGCACCCACACAGTGTCAGCCTCCCTCAGTGCAAATCCGATCCAACCAATGCTTTAGATAGACTCCCCAGGGTTCGTGGATGCTTATAGACCTTTTACTTTGATTAAAATCTTACCGAAGCACGCCGACGATGAACCTCCCTGCCGCCGGAGTGATAGCGCCGCCGCCAGCTCGCCTCCGAGCTTCGCTGGCCTGTCCAAGTCCAAAAATGGAACTATCACGAGTCCTAGATGACTAAAAACCTATTAAACCCTAGGATCTAGCCACCCTGTGCCGTGCGCACCATTCCCATCAAGCCGCTTGCTTCGGGAGAGGGAGAGGAAAACAAGGAAGAAGATGATAATAGAAGAGGGAGAGAGGAAGTGAGAAGTAACCGTGTGCCGCAGAGGAAAGAGAGAAAGGAGGGAAAGGGGAGGTCCATGGTTCGACCCAGCCTCCACCCTTTTTTATTTTATTTTATTTCTTTTCTTTTTTTGTTTTTATTTTCTTAGCGATAGAGCAAAGAAAGGGAAAAATAGAAAACCCTAAAAAAGTTTAACCTTTTAAAACCCTATTTTCAAATCTTTATATCCTTATAAACTTATTCATTTATTACTTTTTAAACCCTTTTAAAATATTTATTTCAAAACCCCTTTACTTATATTTTTAAAAATCTAAAATTTTTAAACTAAAAGAATAATATTTTCTAGATCTTAAAAATTTATCTATTCCCAAAAGTATTCTTACTTTCATAGTATTTTTAACTATCATTTGGATTTATTTGCTATTTTTTATTTTATTTATCGATAGATCACGACGTTGCATTCTCGGAAGAGTTAGAACTCGACCCAAAGGTCGATATAAACGCTCTTATTTCCCTCCAACCAAATACAAGTTTTGAGACCGATGACACTCAAGGCAAGTCAAACTATTTTTGAATATTTAATTTAAAAATAATAAATTATCTTGTTTTAATATTATATTTAGTTTGGTTAGAAATACCTCGTGGGATGGGTTAGATAGAACATTTTTCTATGCATTAGAAGCATTATACAATTTCATGTATAAAAGAAGAAGAATGTTATTTTATATTTATAGATATATTTTCCTTCTCCTTAAACAATCTTGATATCTTGAAATAATTACATAAGCATCATTACATGTGTTAGCATTCCATGTATCTTAGCACATATAGAAGAATTTTCCATACATTAGACATATTTAATTATTTCATGCACTAAGTATACCTTACATGTAGTGAAGAAGGAGTTTGTTATTTCATACATTCAAATATATTCTCCTTCTCCTTAGAAAACATCTTAGTAGCCTAGACTAAATGGTAGAGATAAGCATCATCACATGTGTTGAAATTTCATGTATAGCCATGGGAAATCATTTCCTATCTGTGTAAATGATAAAAAGAATAGGGCTAAAACATTACATATGATAATATGTTTTGGCTGTATGCTAGAAACTTATAAAAATACTTATGGCATAATAAGGAAATAGTTTCGCCCAACCGATGGACCGGTAAAACCGGCATGACATTTATATATTTCTCTCCGATCTCTCTGGGGACTCAGGAGATTTATAATGCACATAGCATCATTTGGAGATTGTAGTGTTGATAAAGTCTTATTGGTGGGCAGCTATGTAAACAACGGATAACAACGCCGATACTAACCAGATCGGTACCGTCTGTTAAGATAGAATCCAGGTTCCACCAAGCCGGGGCAAGTGTGTGACGAGCAGCTATTAAATAGGAGACAGATCCACCAATTACTGGTTAGAATTAGTGCTCCTATTAAGATAGAACTCAGGTCTCATTCACACATCAGAAAGGTTAAAACTATACAAAAGCCATGTTATCCTTAGCTTTGCAACCTAGGGTTAATCCTCGGGTAAAGCTGGGCAGACACTACAGAGTCGATTGGTATTCAAATACGCCGTACTCCCGGTCAATGGAGTTATGTCTATGGGTGAATCCAGTACAACGACATGAGCACCTTTTCTAAATATTATTAAAAGAAATATGCATATCTAGGTATCTTTAGGAATGGGGTGAATTATAGAATTAAAATTCATACTTCGTACTCTTAATTAGATGCATCAGACATTCTATTAAGAAATACAACATATTTAGGTATTAGATTTATTCTTAATAAAATGTTTCTCTTGTTGATATAACATGCATAAGTATAAGAATAAAACCATATCCCGTTTGGCTTGCTGAGTACCTTCGGTACTCACTCTTGCATAATTAAATTTAGGTAACCCAGAAGCAGAAGAAGAACTCCCAAGTACCCTAGAGGATTGGGAAGACGAGTATGATTTCTAAGTCGACTCTACACTCGGGCTATCCTTGTGGAAGTGTCGTGGTTTTCTTGTATTGTATGAGTTATATTTGGACTTTATAAGTTTGTATAAATTCACAAAGTTCTTGTATCTGTATTGTCTCACGCATAACCAGACTCCTGGGAGGTTATGTGGTATTGTGGGAGTTGATCCTTTTAGGAGACCCCACAGCCGCCCCCCTCCATCTCTCCTTCGGCCCACCTCCGTCCCTTGCCTCTCCATTGGGCCAGCCGTCCCCCCTTCCTTGGCCAAACCGCTCCCCTCCCCTCGGCCCAAGAGCTGGCCCAACTCCCTCCCCTCCCCTTGCGCACGGCCCAGCCGGCCCATGCAGCCCCAGCCGGCGCAGTCGTCTTCCACCTCTAGCCGAAGTCGCGCTGTTCCTCTCCCTACTGACCGAACCCTAGCACTGCCCCTCTTGATCTCCCTCCTCGATTGATTTCCCTCCAAGCTAAATGAAAAAAATTGGTTCCTCTCCTCCTCATCATCATTTCCCCCAAGTTTTCCCCTCTTAATTCGACCTCTGGATTTAAGTCTCCTTGAATGGCCGCCATGGATGGTCGGCCGGCCCCCTCCTCTCCCCGGCCGACCCCCTCCTCTCTCTCGGCGCTCTTCCCTCTCCCCTCCGACCTATAAAAGGGAGCCCCTAGCCCCCTCCTCACTTTCCCCACGCCGTCCTTCCTCCTCTCCCTCTCCCGGTCGTAGTGCCATTGGTTTTTGTTGTGCTGACAACGACGGTTTGAGCCATCCTCTGTTTCCTCGCGCGCCGCTGCCGTTTTTCCAACTCCGACAGCCACTGCCACCTCGCCAGTGTTTCGGCCGGCCGTGTCGTCGCCTTCCCCGACATCGCAGCATCGCCCTCCACCTTGGCCAAGCCCCGTTTTTGCCCGAAACCCGCCAAAACCTTGCTGCTTGTGGTGCCTCTCCCTTGGCCTCACCGGTGCCACTCCGGCAGCTCTTGTGCCCTTGCCGGAGTGCTACCCGACGTTGTCTTATCATTTTTTGGCATCACGGTGTCGTCTACTTCCTTGGCCACCCATCCATTTTGCATGAAGTCCATCGGTAGCGTGCCCCAGCCGACAACCGGTGAAGAAGTCGTCGTTCTCCACCTTAGGAAGCCCTCCCCGTCGAGCCGGGCGCTGCTATCTCATGTAGCCACTGTCGACGGCTATGCCTTGCCATGCTCGTCCTTGGCATGCCCTTCCTCGAGCTTGGATGCCACCGAATCACCACCCCCGCGTCGGCATCCATGCATCGGCTTTTCCTTCGCTCGTCGTCGTGCCCCCATGCCGCCCCTTCTCGCCGTCGTGCACCCAATGAGTTCCTTCCTCCTTTTTCCGCCCTCACCCGCTCACGTCATCCCTACCCTTTTCCTTGTAAAAGTAATTAATAATTATGCAATAAATCAATTTAATTTGTAGAATTCATTTAAATGGTCCAAAACTTCTAAAATTCATATCTAATCCATACGAACTCCAAATTAGGCCATTCAAATTGCAAAATTCATCTAAAATTGAGCTCTACATGTTTCTTTGCTTTCCATGTACTGTTTATTTGATGTTTATTAGGTTTTTCCTTGTTTTGCATGTCAGCATGTAGACTTCGTCGTTTTGGAGGTTCGCGCTCGCGAAGAAACTAGATTTATTCGAAGGAGCAAGGCAAGTCATGTCATTTTCATCATACTGTTGTCCCAACTTATAAAATTATGTTTATTTAAATTATTGCATTTCACTTTATTAAATCCCCACGCTTATCACTGTTTTATGTAGCCTTACCAATTCTCCTTGTTATAGCCCTATTACTTGTATTATTATGATCCTTGATAACTCTAGGAAAAATAAAACTAGTGAGCACTTTATATATGTGGTACTCACTAGCAAACTTAGAAATATGCTTAGCCCTGCTTAAATAGAAACAATTAGATGTTTTCAATAATTAGACTAAGGAATAACTTGTAAACGATGGTAATTTTGGTTGTTTAGCTATGGCAATAAATGTCCCCTTCAAAATCTCCCCAAACATGTTTTCGGGTGGGCTCGGGTGCTTGGTTTTGCTAGTCGCACCTCCACCGTCATAAGGACCGGTCTTGGGGCCTCTGTTGCAAAGCATATTTCGTACTACCACTTGTCTAATGGTAAGGCTTAACACGTCAACTAGTGCGGTCAGAAACAAAAAGACACGGATAGGGGCAGATGAGGTACTAGCTAGGGTTGATGCCTCTGGCAAGTGAAGGCTCACAACGAGTTCGAGATGTCAGTGGCATAGACTATCTGCTCGACCCAGGGCACCTCGCTGGGGAAGTCTATGTCGGTCTTCTTTGTTTTGGGCAGTACTAAGCGATGAGTTATGTCATGGCTTTCATCTGTATGCCATGGTGGCACGTGGCACGTCGCAACACGTGAGGAAGCCATGTCTGGTGGGTAAAGATGTACACCTCTGATCAGAGTAAATCTATTCGAATAGCCGCACCCTCGGTTATGGACAAGCCGAGCAATGTACCCAAGTTAGAATTTAATTATGTCTAAAACTAAAAGAATTGGAGTTAGCACATGTTGGCCTGAGTTAAGGCAAGATTGCGTTGAAGCGTGGCTTGATAATAATTTGACTAGAGATAGACTTGCGTTTTATTTAAATGCCTTTAAATATTAAAATGCATTGAACTGATGTTTTTTGCAAAATAGCCCTACATATGAATTCTTTGTACTCCCTTGTGTTATTTGCATTTTTCCGGCATGGCTTGTTGAGTACGGTGGTTGTACTCATCCTTGCAATTCTTTCCCCTTTCAGAAGTGTAGTACTTATGTGTCAAAGATGGTGTTAGAGGACCAAGGCTCAGACCCCAGTTGAGTTTGCCTGTGGAGTGGAGCTGAAGCCCTGCTAGGATTGCCTTTTTCCGCTGCTGTCGCTTTCTTTCAAGTGAGAGGACTAAGTGCCTCTTTTCCTGTAAGTATTTACGCTTTATTTTACGTTTGGATTTTTGTATTGATTTGTCATTTTGTGTACCCTGATTGATTCCTGGACAGAGATTTAATACACAAAATAGTCTAAAAATTTAGTATAAATTTCTGGGCGTGACACTCATGTGGATCAGAAATGCAGATTTCTTCGAGGACATCTTCGACCTGTACTAGCAGGACACCCTCGACGTCTCTCTTATAACCACACGGGTTTTGTAAGTATAGCTTAGTTAAATTTATTTCGTTCCTTGGCTCCTTGTATGTAGCTGACTAAAATTCTTTTACCTGTTGTAGAATGATGATCCACGAGTGCAACAAGTGGGGTTGGATGAAAATAGGATTCATGGACCCCTTCAAAATTAACATGGAGATGTTAGAACATTATCTGGAGGAAACAGAGAACAATATCTACCATATGCTGTTGCAGTAGCATTCCAAGTCTTGGATTCTACTGCCGTACAACACATCGTGAGTTTTTACTGTCTTTCGTACCAATTTCTATCTCGTACATATACAATTTCATATATATCATCTCACGCAATTTGTAGATTTCACTGGATGTTGTTCCTTATAGACCTTTCCCATTCGCGAATCCATGTCTACGATTCAATGGATAAACCACAGTCTACCTGCGCAAAGATTTTTCAAGTGGTAGACATGTAATGTCATCTTAGTTGCTATTGGTACTATGCGGTTCTCAGATAATCATTCACCAGCTTGCAACTGCAATTAGGGCATGGACACGACTCCGTATGAGGATCCACGGGATTTGGAAAGAAAAACTTGACGTGAGAATGAAATTTCCAGTGAGTACATGCTTCAAAATTATATTGAATCATTAATTTGTTCTAAAATAGAAATGTATATTAAATCTATCGTTGTTTCTCCTTTAGTGTGCAAAACAGGCGCAGGGGACGAACTTGTGCGGCTACTACGTCTGTGACTATATCCATCGCCTAGTTCACCAATCCACATGTCCCCAGGATCTGGAGGTACGTATAACAATCATTCATACAATATCTCTCAATGTCATATTGATTTCATATATTTATTTCAATTTTTTTCAAATAATATATTATTTGCATAAGGGAAAAACTCCCCACAGTGATTTCATTAAGGCTGCTCAAGAAGAACTGATGGGATTTATCAACAAGCAGATTATTAATCTCGTGAGAGAGTTCTACTGGGCTTGGGATGGAGATTCTAACTTTGAACCCACGTCATAAATTATCTTTTGTAATATACGATATAAAACATTAAGAATTAATTAGGAATGTAAAATATGCATATATTTATATGTGTACATATTTTGGTAATACATGTATATATTTACTTAAGTGCATATATATGTGTGTAAAATATGTATTTATGCATATATATGTATACGCATAAATATATATATATATATATATATATATATATATATATATTACGATATATTATGCATAATATATAAATAAGCAATAAGCAAGATGAGCAAAATTAAAATAACCATCTATATATTATGCATATATATGTATTTACAAATATATATATACATAACATATAAACAAGCAGCAAGCAGCAGGAGCAAAATTGAAGAAAAAAGAAAAAACCTTTAGACCCTGTTGGTAACATGAACTGGGACAAAAGATGGTGGAGCCAGCTACGTGGCGTCACTATCTTTAGATCTTTTATCCCGGCTAATTTAACTGGGACTAAAGAAAGACATCTTTAGTCCTCCTTTTGTTGTCCCGTTTGCAATCCGAGACTAAAGAGGATACCGTCACAGCCCGATTTTCATTCGGGATTAAAAATCATTAAATAAATCATTTCCTAGAAAATAAATACAATAAAAAGCATTGTAATCAAGTGAAACTATTAAGAGAATTAAATTTTCCTTTAAAAATCATGGCTCAAAATATTTTTGAAATATTCTCCATGCCCTAAAATACTCTCTGAAATTTTTCGTAAAATTTTGGAGCTCCAGAAATATTTTTAAAAATACAAAGAACACTTCAATAATTATTTAAATAAATAAATTAATCTTTAAATGAGGTGAAGATATTTTTATTAAATACTTTGGGTGTTCATCTATTTTTAGGAATTTTCCTAAAATTATTTGAGCAATGGAAGTATTTACAGAAATCAAAGATTATTTATGGATTAATTTAAATGAAAAACAAATTTAAAACCCTCCTTTTGTTCTAGGTCGGAAACGGCCCAAAAAGTCCGCCTTAGCTCCTTGCGGCCCAGCCTGACCGACGCTGCCGCCCCTCTCTCCTCCCTCGGCTCGGCCCAACTGCGTCTTGTGTCCCTCCTGCGCCGTGCGAAGTCCACAATGCCTCCCTCACCCTCCGAGCCACTAACGTGTAGGCCCCGCTCGTCAGCCTCTCCCCTCTCTCCCCGAGCCATCGACAGGTGGGCCCCACTTGTCGGGGCCGCCTCCTTCGCGGCTGACGGGCCGGCCGTCGCCGCCATGCGTGCCACCGCGCCCCGCCTCTTCCGCGTCACCCCGTGCCACGTCAAGCCCATGCCGAGCCCGCACGTGTTTCCCCGCACCCGGCCCCGCTTTTTGTGCATCCCGCAACGGCTGCAATCGGATCTGAACCGCCACCACCGTTTTTCTCTGTCCCTCTCTGAGTCGGTTGCGCCGACAAGAAATTCTCGGCCCATCAATGCCTAATCCAGACTCCCGAGCCTCCTATAAATCTCCCCGTGAGCTCCGCCACTCTTTTCCGTTTATGCTGCCTCACTCCAAGCCCTAAATCACCATCGCCCAAATCTTGCCGCCGTTGGCCGCCGTCGTCGTCCTTGTCTCCGGTGAGCCGCATATCTCTCCCTCTTATTCCTTCCCGCACGCGACCCCGTAGCCGCAACGCCATTCCGAACCGTTGCGCAGCTCCCGCGCTATTTCCCGTGTGCCGCACCACTGCCCGCCGCCATCTCCCGTGTCGCCGGTGAGCCAGCCGGCCACCGCACGGCCATGGCCAGCGAACCGAGCTTGGGCGCCACCACCGCCTGAAACCCTAACCCTAGCCGCGCTGCCGGCTGTTCGATCTACCACGCGATAGATCGGGGCCGTCCGTTTCCGCCCGCACGCCGCCGTCGTTCGATCGCGCCGCTGTGCCATGGATGGCTGCCGCGTGTCGTCACCGTCGCCGTAAACCCTAACCCTAGCATCGCTCGACCGTCTGATCTCGCGTCGCCCTGACCGCTCGGATGCTGCCACTGGTGCGCCCACCCGTGGACTGGTCCTCGTGGACCGAGTCCACCATGGACACGTGGACCGCGCCGTTGCCGCACGTCGACGCGCCTTGTCCGCGACGTCGCCCCGCAGCCGGTAACGTCGCCCAACGTCAATCCCGGTTCGCGACATCACCCGTGCCCGTCCTTGCCGATGTCACCCTTGTTTTGCCGACGTCACCCCGAGCCTGTCCCTTTGTAAAAATAAATAAATATTGCGTAATAAATTGTTTTAATTTCCAGAATTCATTTAAATGTTCCAAAACTTTTAAAATTCATATCTAATTCATACGAACTCCAAATTGGGCCATTCAAATTGAAAAATTCATCTAAAATTGAGCTCTACATGTTTGTTTACTTTTCATGTACTGTAATTTAGTTTTTATTAGGTTTTTTCCTCGTTTTGTGTGCCGTGTAGATTCCGCCGTTTCTAAAGTTCGCGCTCACGAGGAAAAGAGTCCAGATGTTTGTTTGAAGACGCAAAGAAAGTCACACTTCCCTTGAAGCGTGTTGATCCTACTTTTATAAATGTTTTACGTTTGCAAATAAAATTACATTGCTTTGCTAATTACAAAAATGATGGAATACCTATCTACTTGTTTGAGCCTTATTTACTTGTTATCCCTCCTTTGTTAACCTTGGGTGATAACTGGACTAGCTTTAGTCACTAATGGTTATTTTAGCTAGGATTATATGTTTAGTCATGCTTAATTACCACTTGCTCACTAAATGGGATAGTTACACTATTTATTCTAATATCTGATGAGCTGCAAGCTTGATATACCTGGTCGTGTCTTATTGGTCATATTATCTCCACTAAAATATGACTTAATGATGGACTGTGGGTGCATGGTTTTGGATTGTCGCACCCATGACAATTAAGGACCGATTCATGGGAAACCTTGAAAGAATTACAACGCTTACCACAAGCAAGAATGGGTAACTGCTTGACTCGTAGTATAGCTTTCCTCTAGCCAACGTACCCTAGTGAGGGTGGGCGTGATGGAGTTGGTCGGCCACAGGATTCACCGCGGCACGCTGGGGGGGCTGCCCATTACCCTTAGGGGACTGGGGACGAAACCTTGGTGTGGTATCGCTTGGTTAGGGAGAGTTACGCGAAAGGTCTTGTCACGATTTTCTCCTTTGCACTATCATGGTGGTACTTCAGGGTATGGTAACATGTGTGGAATCGTGTCTTATGGGTAAAGTTGTGCATCTCTGATCAGAGTAAAACTATTCGAATAGCTGTGCCCGTGGTTATGGGCGATCGACCAGATTCACTATGATTAGTCCCACTACTGAATAATTTGATTTAATGGAACTGACATAGTTCAGGTGGAATTGTTGGGCCTGTTCAACGTGGGGATAACGTTGTTCAGTGGAAGATTAATCTTGCCTTAATTACTCAACTGTTTTACTATTTTTAAACATTAAATGTTTGTAAACCACATTTATGCAAAATAGCCCCAAGCCACTCTTGTCTCCCCTTGCACGTCTGCATTTCTCGGTGTGGCTTGTTGAGTACGGTGGTTGTACTCAGTCTTGCGATTTTCCCCCCTTTCAGAAGTGTAGTGCTTCTGAGTTGAAGATGGTGTTAGAAGACCAAGGCTTAGACCCCACTTGAGATTGCCTGTGGAGTGGAGCTGAAGCCCTGCTAGTGTTGTCTTTTTTTTCGCTATAGTTTTTGGGTGTAAGGACTAAGAGCCTCTTCAGTAAGTATTTTTATTTTACGCTTTATTTTACGTTTGGATCTGTGTATTAATTTTTTATTTTATGTACCCTGGTTGATTCCTAGATAGGGATTTAATACTAAAATAGTTAGGAAATTTGGCTTAATTTCCGGGCGTGACAAGTTGGTTTGAGAGCCAGGTTGACTGTAGGCTGAGCCAAATAGTCAAACCCTAAGGACAAGTTTGCGAAAACCTTACTTGCGAAAATATCTCTTCTATCCCTTTGGAGTCTTTGCAAAGTGATTTGCCAAAATTTCTCTCCCTTCCCATCCACCTCTTTTAGTTATTAACCCTGGAGGACAAACCAAGTTGCTCGTCGCCAGTGGAAGTCAAGCCAACCCCCAAGCTTCAAGCAAGAAGATCAAGCCAAGCAGCCCCGAGTCAGCACTTCTCGAGGATCAAGCGAAGTTTTCCCGGAGCTCACCTAGAACCCAATCCTTCCCAGAAGGGTAGCATCGATAGTTCCTAGGCTGTGCGTTGTTTGCTATGTGCAGATGTATGGCATACATCAGTGGTGGGGATGTGACCATACTAGGTTGTTTTCCTAATCAACTTGAACATTAAAGGTTCACTCACATCAGATCAGTTGTAACCCGATTCTGGTCTCATCTTTAGTTTAATTTTTCCCTGGTCCCCTTCCTTTCTCCTTCTGCAGCAGAATGGGTAAAGCCAGAGGCAATGTCAGTGGATCAGAACCCCAACCGTCTCATGGGTCAGCTCAGGACAACACTGCTAGTATTTCATTTCCATCTCCTGGGGATCCAATTCTAGCCCAGGTAGTGGTCAATCAGACACAGTTAATGGCCATGATGATGCAGCAAATGCAACGACAGTATCAGCAACAGCAGATGTAAGTTCATATGCAAGCTCAGGATCAGTATCGAGAGCAATGCCAGTATGTTCCGATGCAAGCCTTGGTGACTCCCACCAGTATACCGTCATGTTCCCAGGAGACGATGGCACCAACTCCGCCACCAGGTTTGAGGGAAACACATGGCACCTGCTATGGTTTCAATGAGCAAGGTCATAACCGTTCATGGGACAAGTATACCAGGACCTCGACCGAAGATGAGATGCAATGCACACGAAAGAATAAAGATTTCGGTCAAATAATCAGCCAAGATTTTGGTTCGACACCATCCAACTTTAAGAAGAGAAACTCACCAGAATGGAATACAGGTTGTGCTAGCAAGATGATCGTCACAGGCAAAGTGTTTACTCCCGAAGATGATGAGAAGATTACTCGACGCCATAGAAAGAATACCTTCCGTGGTGCACGTCAGTGTGGACCCCCGTTTTTAGAACGGGAATCTTTCGTGTTCATAGTACCATTTCCCTGGATCGAGTAGTTTGGTACCCACGAAATACAGTACTGAATAATCAGGTGCAAATGCACGAATAGTCTTACATCGAAATTATTACAATAATAGGCCCGAAGGCAATATCCAACACATAGGACCTCATGGTCCAGATACAACCCAAAAGTAGAAATTAGATAAGGCAGCAGAATGAAAGCAGCGGCTTGTCAATTGCCACAGGCAATGACCGGAGACTAAGACCTAGCAGGCGCCATCGGCTTCTTCGCCCTCCTGGTAGTAGGCATATGGATCCTCCAAGTCTTCATTACCACCATCTGAAGGTTTGTGCGTATAGCAAGGGTGAGTACCAACCGTACTCAGCAAGCCAGCACGGAAGTGATGCACATGATAGGGTTATTCAAAAAATGGCTGGGTTCTTTTGCATAAAGCCAATGTTCACAAGTTTGAGAAGTTGATCCACCAGTGAATAAGAATCATCATGGAAACCCATCCCATCATTTTAAATTTCAGATTCTAGCCAAGCGAAAGTCTTGTCACGATGCTCAATATCCACGAGCACGGCTATTCGAATAGATTGATTCATTCACACTGCAGTGGATGTTTACCCGTACACCGCGACTGCCCAACAAATGAGCCTACGTCCCAACACATGAGACGGTCACGGCAAAGCCTTTCGATAACCTCACTTCGGCAGTACCCGCTCCATGAACTTAAAACCCTCATGCACTCTAGCCGTCATTTTCTAGCAGTGAGAGGAGTTCTAGCGCACCCGAGATAAGGGAAGACTTCATTCATCAAGTTATATTAATTTCAAATTTTTAGTCATCCTTTCTCAATCTCATCTCATACATAAGAACCACTATGCAGGGGTACCGCTTCCGCTCGGCTATCTACTCCGCTAGGTCTATACCCATTCGAGAAGTATGGTTGTACTGGTTCGTTTCCCGGCTATCTCATGGCTCGGTCCTTAATTGACCTGGGTCGGCACTAGCCTTTTCCGGAATCCACCCAAATCATCCAGTCGCCCCAGTCTAAAACATTTGTTTGGTATTTCCAGTTTTCATCAAAAACTCATTTTATCATTCTCATGGCAATGTGGCGCTCATGTCTCCACATGCCGTATCTCAACTACCTTCCCTAAGGTAGTTGCCCAAACATAAAGCTCTTTATAAAACCATGAGTATGCATGAATCCAAGAATGGCATGGCTAAGAATTTTAACGAAGATATTCTCCGGTGTATGATCACATCGAGGGTTACAAGATATAATTTTAAGGGTAATCAATAACAAGGCATGGCATAACAAGTATAGGTAATTCTTTGTGTATAGCATGCATGTTTAAAGTTTAAAACAACATCATTTCGCAATTGGGATCAATATGTTCAAAGAGTGTGATGACTTGCCTTGCTCGCACGCTTGTTGAGCGGGGTCTTCAACGGAGTCAGTGCCTGCTTCTTCAGGTGCTATCCGTACGTGCGAAAGATCAATTGAATTCAATTAGAATAAAATATCGAGAGATCAAAATGAACCATAAAAAAATCACCAAAACGACTCCAAACGTTTATCCTAGAATTCTACTTGAGTTCGGATGAGGATTGCTAGGAAAAATTCTAGTCTTGAAATCGAGTCAATGCCCTAGGGTTTTCGCAAAGCGACGATTTGAAACTATCGAGAAAACGAATTTAAGAATATCAACAGATGGGAGGGGTTTTGTATTCGAGGTTTTGAAGGTTCGAGCACAAAAGAAAAACATATTTAGATGGCGAGGAAGAATTAAACAAAATCCGGATTCGAAATGACGCGAAACGAAATCTCGAAAAGTCCGATTTCGATTTTCCGAATTGTTCCGAGAAAAATATACAAGAAAATAATTTATTTTTGCCCAAAAATTCACTCAAATCATTTCAAAACATTTTTCTAAATTTTATAAAAAAATTTCCTATTTTTTTCTATTTTTCTTTCCCTTTTCTTCTCTTTTCTTTTCTTTTCCTTTTTCTTTTCCTCTCGCCCACTATTCATTAGCCCGCAAGGTGTTCGACCGGGTTCCTCTCTCTCTCTCTCTCTCTCAGTGCCGGCGGCCGCACAAACGAGGGAAAGGGGCGGCGGCTCGGGCTTACGGCGATGGCGATGCTTGGGGAGGGGGTGGAGCTCGGCAATGGCGGTGGGGCTTGCGGCGACGGCGGCGCTCGTGGCTAGGGTTGCGGCGACGGTGCTCGGGAAATCGGCGAGGGAACGGCGGGTGGGGGCGGGAGAATGGCGGCGTCGTGGGGGAAACAGAGGGGAGAGGGGTCTCTTTATATAGGCGCGGCCGGGGAACGAACGGGAAAAAGAGTGGGGGTCGCGCGGCGGCGGTGCGGCAACACACACACGGCGCGAGGGTGGCGGGGGCCGGGTGGAGAGAGCGTGGGCGGGGCCGGGCACGGCAGCTTGGCGCGTGGTGGGAGCATCGCGCGGCGTGGGCGGGGCCGGGGCGGCGTGGCGGGGTGAGCCGGGGCCGACGCGGCGCGGGCGCGGCACGGTATGCTCGGGCGACGCGCGGCGGGCGCGCGGCCGGGCCGCGTATGGCGTCGAACTGGTGATGACCAATGAATAGTGCATTTTCAGATTTTTCCGATTTTCCACTCCATTTTCCAATTCAAATTTTTCCTTCACTCTATAAATCCCAAATAAATATATGGTATTCCCAAAATTAGTTAAAAATATATTTTCAAACTTTTCACCACCATTATTCATTTTCAAATATATATTTCCATATTTAATTAAATCCCTTTTTCCAAATTCATAAAACACCATTTTTGCTTCCAAATAATTTTCTAGGTTTTATATAAATCCCTAAAAATTTTATTGTCTATTTTATTTCCTAACTAATATTTCATAATTACCAATTAATATTTTATTTTTTTTGCAATTACCTATCTTAATGCATCCGCATCTTATTCCGATTTTATTCTACCTTCCTGACCTTTAAATTTCGAGACTTTTCCCTCCGACGAAAATCCAAATCATTTGGTTTTCACAAACACCGAGAGGAATTGCTCACAACTAAATTCATGCAATTGAGCTGGCAAATAAGAAGCAACAAACACGAGCAAAAGGCAACAAGCAAAAGTTTTTTGCAAGTTCCGATTTTTAATTTCTGATTTTAAATTCCTTCGATTTTCAGGGTGTTACAAACCTACCCCCTAACAATAAATCTCGTCCTCGAGATTTCTTTCCGGTTGTTGAGTAGGTGTGGGTATTCAGTCTTTAGAAAATCCTCGCTTTCCCAGGTGGCCTCTTCTTCAGTGTGATTGCTCCATTGCACTTTGTACATGCGCCATGACTTGGTTCGTGTCCTCTTTTCTGCCTCGTCCAGTATCTTTATTGGATGTTCTGGATATGTGAGATCACTGTTGATATGGATGGTTTCCAAAGGAGCTTGCTCTTCTAGCACTCGCAGGCACTTCTTCAACTGAGACACATGAAACACTGGGTGGACATCGGAGATGTTCTCGGGTAACTCTAGCTGGTAGGCCACTTCACCTCTTCTAGCGCTGATCAGGAATGGGCCCATGTATCTTGGCGCAAGTTTCCCTTTGACCTTGAACCTTGGAGTCCCTCGTAGTGGTGAGACCTTTAGGTACACATAGTCGTCTATATTGAACTCTAAGTCCCTTCGACGAGTATCCGCATAGCTTTTCTGTCGAGATTGGGCCGCTTTTAATCGGTCCCGAATCAGGCGGACCTTTTCCTCGGCCTCTTTTATTATGTCTGGCCCAAACACTGCTCATTCACCGGTTTCTGACCACATCAATGTGGTTCGGCATTGCCGACCAAATAGGGCTTCATTTGGCGACATCTTCAGACTTGCTTGGTAGTTGTTGTTGTAGGAGAATTCGGCGTACGGTAAGCATTTTTCCCAGTCCTTGGTAAAATCCAACGCACAGGCTCTCAACATATCCTCAAGAACTTGATTTGTCCTTTCGGTATGCCCATCGGTCTATGGGTGGTAAGCGGTACTGAAGGCAAGGTGACTTTCGAGTGCCTCATGAACTTTGCTCCAGAAATGGGACGTGAATTGAGTACCGCGATCCGATATAATTCTTTTTGGTACACCGTGAAGACACACGATCCTACTCATGTATAGCTCTGCCAGCTTGGCATTATTGTAGTTAGTCTTTACGAGGAAGAATCTGGCGGTCTTGGTGAGCCGATCTACTATTACCCAAATGGAATCATATCCCGCTGCAGTTTTGGGTAGTCCAACGATGAAATCCCATTTCCACTCGGGAATCTTGAGTGGCTGCAGCAACCCTGCCGGTCGTTGATGTTCGGCTTTTACCCTTTGGCATACATCGCATACGGCCACGTATTCGGCTACGTCCCTCTTCATATTGGGCCACCAATATTCCTCCTTCAAATCCTGGTACATCTTCGTGCTTCCTGAATGTAACGAATAGGCTGATTCGTGTGCTTCTTTTAGGATCAATCCTCTCAAACCACCTTGTTCAGGCACGTAGATTCTTTTCTTATACCACAGGGTTCCCTTGTCATCTACCGAGAATTCCTTCGCGTGCCCAGCGGCCATGCGCTCTTTGATCGCTTGTTTTTCTTCATTACCCTTTTGAGCTTCTTCTATTTGAGTCCTCAGAAGAGGTTGGATTTCTAGTGAGTTCACTTCTCCGTGAGGAATCAGGTGCAAGTTAAGTCGAGCCATCTCTTCTTGGAGCTCACTGGCCATGCCTTCCAGTCTCATATGGTTGCATTGGGCTTTACGGCTTAGCGCATCGACCACTACATTTGCCTTGCCGGGGTGGTAATGGATTCCTAGATCGTAATCCTTGATCAATTCCAACCACCATCTCTGACGTAGATTGAGATCGGACTGAGTAAAGAAGTATTTCAGGCTCTTGTGATCAGTGTATA
The DNA here is from genome assembly GCA_019925245.2 of Oryza australiensis. NCBI lineage: Eukaryota > Viridiplantae > Streptophyta > Magnoliopsida > Poales > Poaceae > Oryza > Oryza australiensis. The sequence continues at coordinate 138,148 of JAIFGZ020000258.1, forward strand.
CATCACAGTGATTCCCGATCAGATAGTGCCTCCAGATTTTTAATGCATGAACAACTGCTGCTAATTCCAAGTCATGTGTGGGGTAGTTTTCCTTGTGGGGTCGTAACTGTCTCGACGCATATGCTACGACCTTTCCATCCTGCATCAATACGCCTCCCAGTCCTTGTCAAGGCGCATCACAGTATATCACGAAATCCTTCCGGTTGTCAGGTAGGGTTAAGATTGGGGCGGTGGTTAACTTTTCTTTTAGTTGGTCAAAGGCCTCCTGACACTTCTCGTTCCATACGAATTTCTTCTCCTTCTTCAAAAGTTGAGTCATGGGTCGGGCTATCGTGGAAAACCCTTCGATGAACCTCCGGTAATATCCGGCCAATCCCAAGAAACTCCGAACCTCTGTTACTGACTTGGGTGCCTTCCATTCTGTAACAGCTTCGACCTTGGCAGGGTCCACTGCTACTCCTCCGGCTAAGACTACATGGGCAAGAAAAGCGACTTCCTTAAGCCAGAACTCACATTTACTAAATTTCGTATACAACTGGTGCTCTCATAGCTTCTCCAGTACCAGTCGTAGGTGCTCTGCATGTTCCTCATCGTCTTTGGAGTAGATAAGTATATCGTCGATAAACACCACCACGAATTTATCCAGATACTCCATGAATACTTTGTTCATCAGATTCATGAAATACGCCGGGGCATTGGTCAACCCAAAAGACATTACGATGAACTCATACAAGACATAACGCGTAGAGAATGCTGTTTTGGGAATATCTCCGGCTCTAATCTTTAGCTGATGGTATCCTGACCGAAGATCAATCTTCGAGAACACTTGTGCACCCTTGAGTTGATCAAATAAGTCATCAATTCGAGGTAGTGGGTACTTGTTTTTGATGGTCACTTCATTCAACGATCGGTAATCTACACACATTCTCATACTTCCATCCTTCTTTTTGACGAAGAGTACTGGGGCTCCCCAGGGAGAAGAACTAGGGCGTACAAATCCTTTTTCTTGTAGTTCTCTGATTTGCTTCTTGAGTTCTTCTAGTTCGTTAGCCGGCATTCGGTAGGGTCTCTTGGATATGGGGGCAGTACCAGGCATTAGGTCGATGATAAATTCTATGTCACGATCAGGGGGCATTCCGGGCAATTCCTCAGGGAATACGTCCGGGTAATCTTGCACTACTGGCATCCCGCTCAAAGGTAGCATGGTAAATACTCCCGCAGCTTGCTCACATAGCATCGGGTTTTGGTCCATGGTTATGTTCATTGGTGATCCCCATGGGGTGGATACTGTGACTTCTCTTCGGCCACAGTCTATGACTCCATTGTTCTTAGTCAACCAATCCATTCCAAGTATGATATCAAGAGTTTGTGGTGGTAGTACCATAAGGTTTGAAAGGAATACCACGTCTCTAATCCGTATGGGCACATTGATGCAAGCATGGGGTACGGTTATGTTTCCCCTAGGCGAGTGTACCAACATGGGTCTCTTAAGTTCTACCTGGTGTAGGTGGTGTTGTTTGCTTACTTGTGATGATATGAATGAATGCGATGCTCCGGAATCAAATAAGACTTTAACTGGGGTAGAGTTGATAGAGAACATACCCATCAGCACGTTCTGATCCTCCTGCGCTTCTTTCAAGCACACACATGATTCACTTGTCCGCGCCGAAGCCGTAGCAGCCTCATTGGGTTGTGGCGTCCTAAAATGCACCGTGTCCCGCAGCGGAGCGAGTTCCTCGTCAGCCGTTGTATTGGTGCCGACGCATGGGAGTGCTGCGTGGCTTGGGCAATGTTGGAGTAGTGCCCAAACTCTCCACAGTTGAAGCAATTCACATTTCTTCTTCCGGAGCGGCTAGAGTCGGTGTCGTGGTACGGCTGGGGTGCGTCGGCTGCGACGTGGTCGGGTGCGGGAACGATCGGTTGCCACGACGGTTGGCTTCCATCCGGACGGGGTGGCTCCCTTGGGACGCTGAGACGCTCCCTGAAGTGGGCGGGCCATAGCAAGCCTCCTCTTGCGGTTGTTTTCCACCATCTTCTGGTCATGCTCCAATCGTACAACCTTGTTGATAAGGCTTTGGAAGCTGACGTGGTCTTGACCGATCATTGGCCCTCTCAGCTCATCGTTCAATCCTTCGATAAATTTATCGATTTTCTCCTCTTCGTTTGCCAGGTCACCGGTGGCATATCGAGCGAGTTGCGTGAACTTGTTCAGGTATTCCTGCACTGTGGTGTTGCCTTGGTGCAACCTTCAAAATTCGTTCTTCTTCATTCTCATGACTGTGGTGGGTACGAAATTTTCACGAAAGGCAGCTGTGAACTCCTCCCAGGTTGGTTCTCCGGTGTCTTCTGCCCGTGTCTCTTTGTAGGTGTCCCACCAATCACTTGCGGGGCCTTCCAATTGATTGGTGGCAAAAATGACTCTGTCGGCTTCTCGTACCCTGACGAGGGTCAACTTCTTCTCTATTACTCTTAACCAGTCTTCGGCATCCATTGGTTCGTCGGCCGTGGAAAATGTAGGCGGCTTAGCTCGCATAAATTCTCCCAAGCTTGATCCTCCGCGATTCCATTGGTTGTTGGCGATAGCTTGAAGCAACTGGGTTTGCAAAGCCATGACCTCTGCTAGGGTGGAGGGATTAGGCTCTGGCGGGTTCTCGTTGGATGTTGAAGCTCTGCGACGATGCGCCATCTGAAGGAGGTAGATGAGTTAAGAGATTGGACCCACTAAGGTCATGGTTTTTAAGTGATTTCTCTTCAAGTTGTTTTAAGTGATCTTTGAACAGAGCAAGCATCGTGGAATAAACTCATTAATAACATACCATAAAACATTACATAGGTCCATAGCGATTACATTAATGGGGATACAATGGACTGCACATACGCAGTCCCACATGACACAATGCAAAAGCTAACATCGCACTACTGCCGTTGGCTACTATGGGGAGGGTGTGATCCTTGCTGCCAAAAACCATCCAAAGCGAGGTCAAAGCCAGTGTGGTCCTCTCATCTAGTCATCCAACCAACCGCAGGAACCAGGTGCAGGAAGGGGGTGGTCCTTAGCTGAAGCAAATCGAAGTTCCCATGGCTCAGAGGTAGTGGCCTCAGAGTCATGTTTGATCTTCCTGCTTGGTGGTCGGGTACTCTTTCGGGCAGTCCTGAGGGTGAGGGGACCTCCGGTGTGAGTCAGGCGATGAGTAGGAGCTGCCTCCTTCGCTGGATCAGTATCACTGGACTCCCACTTGATCTCCATAGGCTCTGTCTCAGACTCGGAGTCAGTGCTGATCTGGATGGGGTTCTCCTCTCCCGAACCAGGCTCAGATGGTACAGCCATGGAGTTCGAGGTAGGTTCCATTGAGGTAGCAGCAGTGGGGTCTATCAGGTATGGTGCCGACTCTGTGCTCAACATAAAGGCCTGCTCCATCATTGCTTGAAAAGTGTTCAGGCATGCTGGAGTCATGAGGTAGTAGTGGTCGGGCAAAGGGGCAGGGGGTGTTGGTGCACTTCGGTGGAAGTACCTGCAGCAGGGACAGGGTGGGAGCGAAGTTGCTCTTCCAGCTGATTGACCTATTGTTTGCTCTTCCTGAGCTGTTCTTCCAGCTCCATCAAGGCTTCTCCACGGGCCATGTAACGGTCAGAGAGCTGCTCGTACTGGGCACCGTTAGCCTGTAGCTGGGTCTGTAGCAAGTTGATCTGATCCCCACAGTTTTGGTGTTCCTCGACCAGATCATTGAGGCATCGCTGCTGGTCATCAATTTCGAGCAAAGCCTCTTCATAGCAGTCATCCGCTGTTACGCCGCCGGGATAGACAGTGACCATAGGATTATAGCGGCGGGGGTGGCTTCCACGGTGCGGACCGGATTGCCTTCCTCGCGGTAGGGGTGGTGTACAAACTCAGTCACGGAGAGCTCAGCACGGTGAATAGCGTTGAGGCAGAGGAACGATTCACGGGCCGCGTCCTGAAGAGCTGTTTCTACCAGATCTCGGTGGTAACGGGTGTGGAAGCAATAGGGTGTCTGGCTCCCCATGCGGGCCTCAACTGAAACTACTGCGTCCCATACCGGGTATCCTTCGGTGCCATGCCCCGTAATCCGGTAGGTGGGTGCCTTTGGGTACCTTAGGCACCATAGCAATAACTGGAGTTACGCCACGAATCCCTCATCCCGTGGAACGGTGACCTCCCAAACTCTGATATGGTCCGACATCTGCTTTTGAAAGCAACTTAGGGTCAGAGAGAGATAATATCAAAACAATTTGAGTAAAAGAAAATGGGGATGAAGGTATAGGAAAAAGTATGTTTGTCTTTCAAAATAGTAGTTTGCGAAATGGTCCTACGTAGGGATATTTCACTTTAGCCAGCTAGTTAGGGGTAGGACGCTACTTGGTCTTATCCTACAGTCGCATTGCTCTGATACCAGCTTTGTGGACCCTCATTTTTGGAACGGGAATCTTTCGTGTTCATAGTACCATTTCCCTGGATCGAGTAGTTTGATACCCACGAAATACAGTACTGAATAATCAGGTGCAAATGCACGAATAGTCTTACATCGAAATTATTACAATAATAGGCCCAAAGGCAATATCCAACACATAGGACCTCTTGGTCCAGATACAACCCAAAAGTAGAAATTAGATAAGGTAGCGGAATGAAGGCAACGGCTTGTCAATTGCCACAGGCAACGACCAGAGACTAAGACCTAACAGGCACCATCGGCTTCTTCGCCCTCCTGGTAGTAGGCATATGGATCCTCCAAGTCTTCATTACCACCATCTGAAGGTTTGTGCGTATAGCAAGGGTGAGTACCAACCGTACTCAGCAAGCCAGCACGAAAGTGATGCACATGATAGGGTTATTCAAAGAATGGATGGGTTCTTTTGCGTAAAGCCAATTTTCACAATTCTTTTCACAAGCCTAACAACTAGCCAAGTCAAGTTTTAGTTCCACAGCTCATTAAATCGGCGACGGTTCTGTCTACCATCCATCGTGATTCCAAGGATGGTTTCCCGCCTCCGGTTCGTCATGGTTTTTCTGGGGAGTCCACCCCTTCTCACATTTCGAGAAGTTGATCCACAAGTGAATAAGAATCATCATGCAAACCCATCCCATCATTTTAAAGTTTAGAGTCTAGCCAAGCGAAAGCCTTGTCACGATGCTCAATATCTGCGAGCACGGCTATTCGAATAGATTGATTCATTTACACTGCAGTGGATGTACACTTTACCCGTACTCTGCGACTGCTCAACAAATGAGCCTACGTCCCAACACATGAGACGGTCACGGCAAAGCCTTTCGATAACCTCACTTCGGCAGTACCCACTCCATGAACTTAAAACCCTCATGCACTCTAGCCGTCATTTTCTAGCAGTGAGAGGAGTTCTGGCGCACCCGGGAAAACGGAAGACTTCATTCATCAAGTTATATTAATTTCAAATTTTCAATCATCCTTTCTCAATCTCATCTCATACATAAGAACCACTATGCAGGGGTACCACCTCCGCTCGGCTATCTACTCCGCTAGGTCTATACCCATTCGAGAAGTACGGTTGTACTGGCTTGTTTCCCGGCTATCTCATGGCTCGGTCCTTAATTGACAAGGGTCGGCACTAGCCTTTTTCGGAATCCACCCAAATCATCCAGCCGCCCCAGTCTAAAACATTTGTTTGGTATTTCCAGTTTTCATCAAAAACTCATTTATCATTCTCATGGCAATGTGGCGCTCATGTCTCCACATGCCGTATCTCAACTACCTTCCCTAAGGTAGTTGCCCAAACATAAAGCTCTTTATAAAATCATGAGTATGCATGAATCTAAGAATGGCATGGCTAAACATTTTACCGAAGATATTCTCCGGTTCTATGTATCACATCGAGGGTTACAAGGTATAATTTTAAGGGTAATCAATAACAAGGCATGACATAACAAGTATAGGTAATTCTTTCTGTATAGGATGCATGTTTAAAGTATAAAACAACATCATTTCACGTGGGATCAATATGTTCAAAGAGTGTGATGACTTGCCTTGCTTGCACGCTTGTTGAGCGGGGTCTTCAACGGAGTCGGTGCCTGCTTCTTCAGGTGCTATCCGTACGTGCGAAAGATCAACCGAATTCAATTAGAATAAAATATCAAGAGATCGAAAAGAACCATAAAAAAATCACGAAAACGACTCCAAAAGGTTTATCCTAGAATTCTACTTGAGTTCGGACGAGGATTGCTAGGAAAAATTCGAGTCTTGAAATCGAGTCGAAGCCCTAGGGTTTTCGCAAAGCGACGATTTGAAACTATCAAGAAAACGAATTTAAGAATATCAACGGAGGGTAGGGGTTTTGTATTCGAGGTTTTGAAGGTTCGAGCACAAAACAAAAACATATTTCGATGGTGAGGAAGAATTAAACGAAATCCGGATTCAGAAACGACGCGAAACGAAATCTCGGAAAAGTCCGATTTCGATTTTCTGAATTTGTTCCGAGAAAAATATACAAGAAAATAATTTATTTTTGCCCAAAAATTCACTCAAATCATTTCAAAACATTTTTCCAAATTTTTTAAAAAAATTTCCTATTTTTTTCAATTTTTCTTTTCCCTTTTCTTCTCTTTTCTTTTCTTTTCCTTTTTCTTTTCCTCGCCCACTATTCATTAGCGCGCAAGGTGTTCGACCGGGTTCCCTCTCTCTCTCTCTCTCTCGTTGCGGCCGCGGCCGGCGCAATCGAGGGAAAGGGCGGCGGCTCGGGCTTACCGGCGACGACAATGCTTGGGGAGGGGCAGTGGAGCTCCGGCAACGGCGGTGGGGCTTGCACCGATGGCGGCGCTCGGTGGCTAGGGTTGCGGCGACGGCGCTCGGTGGAAATCGGCGAGGAACGGCGGGGGAGGGAGGAGAACGGCGGCGTTGTGGAGGAAACAGAGGGGAGAGGGGTCTCTTTATATAGGCGCGGCCGGGAATGAACGGGGAAAAAGAGTGGCGGTCGCGGGCGGCGGCGGCGGCAACGCACACGTGGCGTGCGGGTGGCGGGGCCGGCGCGCGGAGCGCGGGCGCGCACCGGGCCGGGCGCGGGTGTTGACACGCGGCGTGAGCGCGGGCGGGGTCGGGGCACGGCGGCACGCGCGGCGCGGCGAGCGGGGTCCGGCGCGGGCGGGCGACGCGCGACGCGAGCGGCGGGGTCCGGGCGCGGCGGTCGGGCGGGTACGGCGGTTTGGCGCATGGCCGGAGCATCGCGCGCGGCGCGGACGAGCCGGGGCCGGCGTGCGCGGCGCGCGGCGTGTGGCGCGTGAGGGCGCGGGCGCGTACGGTCAAGCGACGCGCGGCGGCGCGCGGTCGGGGCGTGACGGCGTCGAACAGTGATGACCAATGAATAGTGCATTTTCAGATTTTTCGGATTTTCCACTCCATTTTCCAATTCAAATTTTTCCTTCACTCTATAAATCCCAAATAAATATATGGTATTCCCAAAATTAGTTAAAAATATATTTTCAAACTTTTCACCACCATTATTCATTTTCAAATCTATATTTCCATATTTAATTAAATCCCTTTTCCCTAATTCATAAAACACCATTTTTGCTTCAGATTAATTTTCCTGGTTTTATATAAATCCCTAAAAATTTTATTGTCTATTTTATTTCTTAACTAATATTTCATAATTACCAATTAATATTTTATTTTTTTATTACCTATCTTAATGCATCCGCATCTTATTCCGATTTTATTCTACCTTCTTGACCTTTAAACTTCGAGACTTTTCCCTCCGACGAAAATCCAAATCATTTGGTTTTCACAAACACCGAGAGGAATTGCTCACAACTAAATTCATGCAACCGAGCTGGCAAATAAGAAGCAACAAACACGAGCAAAAGGCAACAAGCAAAAGTTTTTGCAAGTTCCGATTTTTAATTTCGATTTTAAATTCCTTCGATTTTCAGGGTGTTACAGTAAGTTAACCTGACATCTTCAGCTTTATGGTCCGCCCAAGCCAGAAGATGATCAATCAGAAGAGATGTCTTCTGGTGATGATGATGAAGCAAACTTGGAAGACATTAGTGAAGAAGAAATGGAGCTCAAAGCATGTACTCGTTGTGGAGAAATTGGACACACTTCAAGCATGTGCATCCATGTTTTTTTGTGTGGGGGAACAGATCATGTGCCAAAGGACTGTCAACTGATTTTGGTCCTAGATAAGGAAAAGGAAAACCAAAGGATATCCCGACTGGCCGTCAGTCAACTCATGGTTGGTACCACCAACAATGAAGGTGTTTCTGATCATTGACCAACCCCAACCTCAGAGAAGACCACCAGTAGTAACAAAAGCATGGAAAATAAGTCTCACGTGTCAGTGCACCTTTCAATTCCAGCTGCTAGCCTGCAGACCCAAAAGAGAGCACAGTGTGAACAACCAGGTCCAATTTGCTGCAATTGTCTAAAGTCAGGTCATCGTCTCAATAAATGTCCACTTCCAAGACTAGCAAAAGAAGCCCGTCGTTGCTTCAACTATGGGGAACCAGGTCATTTAATGGAAGGTTGCCCAGTGCCCAAGCGCCAACATCGTCAAGATTCCAACATTGTCTGCAACACCAGTGTTTCGCAAGCTGCCCCAGCTCCCACACAATGTGGTCAAACCCAGCAAAAAGGTGCCAGTGATGCAAAAGATACTAGTCATCGCTCGTACGTGCAACCTTCACCACAGCGTATTATTGTTATGGGCACCAACAAAAGTTCTAAGGTTCACCTGCCAACCTATCCCCAAGCAACAGGACCAGCAACAACAAGGCAAGCAATGCCAAAGAAACAGTGATCCACTCCAACCACAAGGTCACCATGAAAACCAGCAAGGCATGTCGTGTTGTCTCATCGCAGATGCTTTGCAAATAATCAGGTCTACACGCAAGGAATTGTCCCCTTTGGAACACTAGTTTGTAAGCAAGGTTAGATCAAGTCAACCGAGCCAGAATCACAGGAGTAAAAGTCGCACCAGTCAAAACGTCTGCTAGTCAAGTCTGCGGCAGTTGTTTAATCTTCAAGTACTTTTGCTTGTACAAAGAAGTTTCATGGCAGTTATGTAATAAGAAGGGAATATTGAATAAAGTTTGAGATACATAGTTTCTCTTCTTTTGTGATTCATCTTGAGAATTCGGAAACATGTTAACTTGTGTAACCATCGGTGTCATAAGAAACCTAGAGTTTCATTTTCCTTGTTCATTCCAGCTTTTGATAGACACTAAGGCATGGGTTGCTAACTATGAAAGTGAATGGACACCTCAAGATGAGAATATGCACAAACTATCGGGGAATGTGACAGTACATAAGGATTAAGCGAACCCACTAACCGTGAAAGTCATGAGGACGTGGTAATTGGCAATAGCACCCTAGTGGTGTGAACGTGAATCGAGGAAATACGAATGATCAGACCACCGTAACATTCGACATGATACGATCTTCTTAAAAGTCAGAATTAGTGGCACCTTAAAGAAATGAGAAGAATGACGAAAATTGGTAATAACATCATGAGAGAAATGTCCACACTCTTAATATCGGAAGTTTCTTTGGGAAACAACAAGTGCAACTGCACCTTAGCGGTGAACATGGATCAAGAATGGTTATCCTTAGTTCAAGGTGACAACTATAGTCTCCAGAAAATCACCTCGGTGTTTTCTAGGAAGAAGACAACGTAATTGCTCCATCACCCCTGCCTGGAGTAAATGGATGCAGAGGTCAAGTCATACAATACAGTCCGTAGAACATGCGATAAGAGAATCATTCCTTGTGAATCAATTCTACCCAAGGTATGAAATTGAGCTTGTTTTGGTCAGAGAACAGAAACCTAGGCGGCATCAATGGCAGTTTTCAGTAGACGTACAGATTTTGGCATTGTGAGGAGAAAGCAACTGTAGAACTTATGGTCTATCAACCCAGAGGAGCAAAGAAGTGGAATGCTATATCGTGGGGTGAACCTTTTGAGCTTGATTCGTTAAGTGATCAGTGTTTGTTGCAAGAAAGGAATATCAACTACACGTTATGTTCAGGCAAATGGCACCAAAGTCAGGTCAGAAGCGGAATAGGCAGGTCAACAATTACACCCAATGGAAAAGTCAATCAAAAGTCAGTATGTTCAAGAGTTGCATGAGAGTCATTCTTATGTGTAACCTCCCGTCATCATTTGAGTGTCGAGTTCCAGGAGTCTCTAGAATGGAAGGGCATTCTTTGCTTCATCTCGATCGATCGATGGAGTATCCAACGTTCAGAGTCAACGTCCTTGGTAAATCACAGAACTATCGGTCAACCTCAAAGATGGCAGTATAATTGATTCATGGTCAAGTGAAAGCTTAACCACTAGTTTGAAAGGTGAGATCGATGATGAGTTTGGTTATATCTTGTAACCGTTTCGCTTGGAGGTCAAACCCTGTGAAGCAGATTGGGTTGCAACCAAAGGAATCCGTTATGAGCTGTTAACAGAGTTACATAAATCCCAAGCTATCAGGGTCGAATCTATTGCACATCCAAGCGGTCATGTCAACAGGATAGCCAGAAGAAGAGATAACTCAAGGCACCCGCAGTTTAGGTAAAGGCAGATCAAGCAGTCTTTGGACATCTGTCGTTCACGTCGAGAGCAGTTAAAGCAAAATTCAGAGTGCGTGGTTTCACAAATAGTCAGTTTCAAGGTTCCAGGAACAACTCCACCAGCTCGAGCCAACAAAGTGAATTCTCAGAATGCCAAAGATGCTAGTGTTATCTGTGAAGTCTAAGAATCTTTCAATCTCTGCAGCTAGATCGAGGTCAGAGCGTTTGTATCTAGCCAGTGCAGTTTTTGAGGAAGCAAAAGAACACCAAGCTTAAAAGTCGTCAGGTTCTGCTGTCCAGGTTTGGTCAGAATCCGTCAGTATGAGCCAGGAGAAATCGTAGAGTTTAGCCAGCCAACCCAATCCCACCATACCTTTTTCTTTCTAGCCCCAAATCTCGTGACGAGATTCCCTGTAAGGGGGGTAGATTTGTCACAGCCTGGTTTTCGTTCGAGATTAAAATCATTAAATAAATCATTTCCTAGAAAATAAATAAAATGAAAAGCATTGTAATCAAGTGAAACTATTAAGGGAATTAAAATTTTCCTTTAAAAATCATGGCTAGAAATATTTTTGAAATATTCTCCATGCCCTAAAATACTCTCTGAAATTTTTCGTGAAATTTTGGAGCTCCAGAAATATTGTTTAAAAAAACAAAGAACACTTTAATAATTATGGATTATTTTAAATGAAAAAAATTAAAACCCTCCTTTTATTCTGGGTCGGAAACGGCCCAAAAAGTCCGCCTTTGCTCCTTGCGGCCCAGCCCGACCGACGCCGCCAACCCTCTCTCCTTCCTCGGCTCGGCCCAACTGCGGCACGTCTCCCTCCCGCGCCGCGCGAAGTCCACAATGCCTCCCTCGCCCTCCGAGCCACCGACGTTTGCGCCAATCCCGAACCGTTGCTTCGCTCCCGCGCTGTTTACCATGCGCCGCACCGCCGCCCGCCGCCGTCTCCCAAGTCGCCGGTGAGCCGGCCAGCCACCGCGCGGCCATGGTCGGCGACACGAGCTTGGGCGCCGCCGCCTGAAACCCTAACCGTAGCCACGCTGCCGGCCGTCCGATCTACCGTGCGATAGATCGGGGCCATCCGTTTCCGCCCGCACGCTGCCACCGTCCAATCGCGCCACTGTGCCATGGATGGCCGCCGCATGTCTCCACCGTTGTCGCAGACCCTAACCCTAGCATCGCTCGGCCGTCCGGTCTTGCGCCGCCCCGACTGCTCGGATGCTACCACGTGGTGCACCCACCCGTGGACTGGTCCTAGTGGACCGAGTCCACCGTGGACCCGTGGACCGCGCCATCGCCACACTGACGTCAGCCTTGGTTTGCTGACATCAGCTGACGTGAGCCCTTGCTGATGTCAGCCCCGGTTTGCTGACGTCACCCGCGCCCGTCCTTGCTGACATCAGCCCTTGTTTTGCTAACGTCACCCCGAGCCTTTCCCTTTGTAAAAATAATTAAATATTGCACAATAAATTATTTTAATTTCCAGAATTCATTTAAATGGTCCAAAACTTCTAAAATTCATATCTAATTCATATGAACTCCAAACTGGGCCATTCAAACCATCTAAAATTGAGCTCTACATGTTTGTTTACTTTTCATGTAGTGTTATTTGGTTTTTATTAGGGTTTTTCCTTGTTTTGCTTGCCAGCGTGTAGATTCCGCCGTTTCTGAAGTTCGTGCTCACGAGGAAAAGAGTCCAGAAGTTTGTTTGACGACGCAAGGCAAGTCACACTTCTTGAAGCATATTGATCCTACTTTTATAATTGTTTTACGTTTGCAAATAAAATTGCATTGATTTGCTAATTACAAGAAATGATGGAATGCCTATCTGCTTATTTGAGCCTTATTTACTTGTTATCCATCCTTTGTTAACCTTGGGTGATAACTGGAATAGCTTTAGTTACTAATGTTGATTTTAGCTAGAATTATATACTTAGCCATGCTTAATTACCACTAGCTCACTAAATGAGATAGTTACACTATTTATTCTAATCTCTGATGAGCTGCAAGCTTGATATACCTGGCCGTGTCTTATTGGTCATAATTATCTCCACTAAAATATGACTTAATGGTGGGCTGTGGGTGCATGGTTTTGGATGATCGCACCCATGGCAATTAAGGACCGGTTCATGGGAAACCCTGGAAGAATTACAGCGCTTACCACAAGCAAGAATGGGTAACTACTTGACTTGTAGTATAGCTTTCCTCTAGCCAACGTACCCTAGTGAGGGTGGGCGTGATGGAGTTGGATCGGCCGCGGTTTTACGGGTTGATCGGCTACCGGATTCACCGCGACACGCGGAGGGGCTGCCCATTACCCTTAGGGGAGTGGGGGTGAAACTTTGGTGTGGTATCACTTGGTTAGGGAGAGTTATGCGAAAGGTCTTGTCACGATTTTTCCCTTTGCAGTATTATGGTGGTACTTCAGGGCATATAATATGTGTGGAATCGTGTCTTGTGGGTAAAGTTGTGCACCTCTGATCCGAGTAAAACTATTCAAATAGCCGTGCTCACGGTCATGGGCGATCGACCAGATTCACTATGATTAGTCCCACTAGTGAATAATTTGATTTAATGAAACTGACTTAGTTCAGGTGGAATGGTTGGGCCTGCTCAACGTGGGGATAACGTTGTTCATTGGAAGATTAATATTGCCTTAATTACTCAACTATTTTAATATTTTTAAACATTAAATGTTTGTAAACCGCATTTATGCAAAATAACCCCAAGCCACTCTTGTCTCCCCTTGCACGTCTGCATTTCTCGGTGTGGCTTGTTGAGTACGGTGGTTGTACTCAGTCTTGCGATTTTCCCCCTTTTAAAAATGTAGTGCTTCTGAGTTAGAAATTGTGTTAGAAGACCAAGGCTCAGACCCTATGGAGTGTAGCTGAAGACCCGCTAATGTCGTCTTTCTTTTCCGCTGTAGTTTTTTAGTGCGAGGACTAAGAGCCTCTTCAGTAAGTATTTTTATTTTACACTTTATTTTATGTTTGGATTTGTGTATTAATTTGTCATTTTATGTACCCTGGTTGATTCTTGGCCAGGAATTTAATACATAAAATAGTCTGGAAATTTGGCTGAATTTCCGAGCGTGACAGTTACAAACCAAGACTATACAGGGTCTTCCTAGCAGTGAGATGATGTAACACCCTGAAAATCGGAGAATTTAAAACCGGGAATTAAAAATCAGAACTTACAAAAACCTTTTGATTGTTGCTTCTTGATCGAGTTTTTGCTTCTTATTTGCCAGCTTGGTTGCATAAATTTATACGCGAGCGATTCATCTCGGTGTTTGTGAAAAACCAAAAGATTTGAATTTCCGCTGGGAGAAAATTTTCGGAGTTTAGAATTGGGAATTTTAATATAAAATAGGAAAAGGGTTATGGATTTATAAAAATATATAATTGGGAGCAAAACATTATTTAGGTGATTGAGTAATATTAATTAGTGAGCAAAATGAGTAATAAAATATTTTAGGGTATATATATGAAATCTAGAAATTAAACTTGAATCAAAATCACATTTTCTAGAATTGAGGAAAAGAATTAAATTAGATATGTAAAATATATTTGTAAAATAATAAAAGTAGGTGAAAAGGTTGGACATATATTTTACAACTTATTTTTAGATGTGTTATATTTTATTTTGAATTTTAGGGGTGAAAGGAAATAAAATTGGGAAAATAGGAAATTTAATTCGGGAAAATCGGAAAAGTCACTATTCATTGCGCGCCACCTGTTCGACGCCGTACCCGGACCCGGACCGCCTCGCCACCGCGCCGCGCGCGCGCGCCGCAGCACCGCGCCCCACGCCGCCGTACCATGCCCATGCCGTGTCGTACCGCGCCGTCGTGTCGCTCGCATTGTTCCCCGTCGCGCGTGCGTCGCCACGCCCGCGCCGTGCCCGTGCTCGGACCCCGCCCAGCGTCGCCACGCGCCGCTCGCCGCGCCCGCCCCGCCGCCCTCGCGCCCACGCGTCTCGCGCCGTGCCCGCCCTCCCAATCGCGCCAAGCGTCACTCCTCACCCCGCCCCCTCCCCACACGCGCGCCATGGCCATCGGCCTCGCCCGAGCTAACCCGGCATGGAACGCCCATAAAAGGCCGGGCAGATCAAGTTCCCTATACAAGATTTCTTCGTGAATCACTCCTCTCCATTTTCCCCAAGTTTCCCCCAAAGTTCCCCCACCGCATCGCTTGAATTTTGAAGGAAACCGACGAGGAGCCGAAGAACCCTAGCGCCGACCGCCCGGAGCCAAGTCCAAAATTCGTCGTCCCCAGTCGATTTCCTCCAAAATTGAAGGTACTTCCGCGATCTCCATGCTACAAGCTTCATTTCCCCTAAGTTTCCCGGACCGATTAGCCGCCGGAGACCCGTCGCCGACGAGCCACCGCATTTCCTCTGTTTCGGCCGTCGCCGTGCGCACGTCGCTAGGACACCACCACCCCTTTTCTGGCCGATCCAAGCCCCTAGCTAGCTTCCCCATGTCCCGTAGTTGCTCTGAGACCCGCTAGTTTGGCCGAAACTTGACTGGAGCACGCCGGCACCATGCGCCTCCGCCGCCGTGACCACTTCACCGTCGCCGGCCCAATCTACCGCCTCTTCGGCCTTGCCGCGCCTTGAATCGTACTCCCCACATCACGTAGATGGATTAGAGCCCGATAGGTCCCGAGCTCCGGCTGTCCTCGTCGCCGTTCACCCTCGCCCCACCGTCGGCCTCGCGCGGAAGAAGAAGAACAGTGGAGAAACGAATAAAAGAAAAGGAGAGGAAAGAAGGAGATAAGCGCTGTGTAGCGCAGTGGAAAGGAACGAGGTAGAGAGGTCCCGCGTTCGAATCCCTCCCCGCGCCATTTTATTTTCTTTTTCTCTTCTTCTTTCCTTTTGCCAGGGAAGAGAGGAAAGAAGCAAAAAATAAAAGAAAGGGGAAAGAAACACGAGAACGGGCTGCTAGCCGAGTGGAGAGAGTCTCTGGGCAGAGAGTCTGAGGTTGCTAGTTCGATCCCCGGCTTGGGCAGAATTTTTTTGAAAATTTTTCTATGGGGATTTAAAAGCAAGGATAAGCCTAATAAAATCATAAACAAATTATATTTACTTTTCCTAAACCTTATTTACAATGTAATAGGTTTACATCTTTTCAAGAGATTATTATTTATTCTTTTCCAAAATTTCTTTTGCAAATAATTATAAACTTATAGTCAAACTTCGAACATATTCCCTCTCCAAAGAAAATTCCTATCTTTTGTGAAACCCATTATTCACCTAAATATTACTATTATATATATATATATATATACGCGGAGTTTCTAAACTCAAAAATCCACGTTAGTTATTTGGCATCTCAGCTTCAAGGTTTATCAAATATTTTGAGATCCGGTTATTATTAACCCTAGGACTTCTCGACCCGAGAAATAACTTGATGAAATTGAAAGGTAATCACTTCTTTTTTTAATTGAATCATCAACTCTAGTATTTCTCAAACTTTAAGCATATTAAAATAAATATCGCATCCTTCTTAACAAAATCGGATTCAATACAAAACTTCAAATCCTTATAATCCCTTTCGCTATCTCCGACCTTACCAACATTCGAACCTAAGCTCACGTACCACCAACGCCTAAAGTTAGGAGCCGCTATTGCGAATTGCTTGGCCTTTATCGGATCTTATTGGATTTTATTTGAATTCTAATTGAATTCAAATTTGATTTCTCGCGAATGCAGATAGCGTCCGAAGAAGCAAGCACTGACTACGCGGAGAACCCCATTCAACAAGTGTGCGAGAAAGGCAAGTCATCACACTCTTTGAACATATTGATCCCAATTGCGAATGATGTTGTTTTAAACTTCAAATATGCATGCTATACACAAAGAATTACTATACTTGTTATGCCATGCCTTGCTATTGATTACCTTTAGAATTATCACTTGCAACCCTCGATGTGATACATACAACCGAAGAATATCTTCGGTAAAATGCTTAGCCATGCTATTCTTAGATTCATGCATATTCATGATTTTATAAAGAACTTTATGCTTGGGAAACTACCTTAGGGAAGGTAGTTGAGCTACGGTATGTGGAGACATGAGCGCCACATTGCTTGAACATGATGAAAATGGTTTTGATGGAAAAACAAAAAAAATATAAAACCAACGTTTTTAGACTGGGGCGGATGGATGGATTTGGGTGGATTCCGGGAAAGGCTAGTACTGTCCCTGGTCAATTAAGGACCGAGCCATGAGATAGCCGGGAAACGAGCCAGTTCAATCGTACTTCTCGAATGGGTATAGACCTAGCGGAGTCGATAGCCGAGCGGAGGCGGTACCCTTGCATAGTGGTTCTTATATATGAGATGAGATTGAGAAAGGATGATTGAAAATTTGAAATTAATATAACTTGATGAATGAAGTCTCCCCTTATCCCGGGTGCGCCAGAACTCCTCTCGCTGCTAGAAAATGACGGCTAGAATGCATCAGGGCTTAAGTTCATGGAGCGGGTACTACCGAAGTGAGGTTATCGAAAGGCTTTGCCGTGACCGTCTCATGTGTTGGGACGTAGGCTCATTTGTTGGGCAGTCGCGGAGTACGGGTAAAGTGTACATCCACTGCAGTGTGAATGAATCAATCTATTCGAATAGCCGTTCTCGCGAATATAGAGCATCGTGACAAGACTTTCGCTTGGCTAGACTCATAAATTTTAAAATGATGGGTTGGTATGCATAATGATTTTGTATGCTGGTGGACTCAGCTTCTCGACCTGCGAGAAGAGGTAGACTCCCCAGAAAACCATGACGCACCGGAGACGGGAAACCATCCTTGGTATCACGATGGATGGCAGACAGAACCGTCGCCGATTTAATATACTCTGGAACTAAAACTTGACTTGGCTAGCTGTTAGGCTTGTGAAAAGATTTGTGAAAATTGGCTTTATGCTAAAGAACCCTAGCCATCCTTTGAATGACCCTCTCATGTGTATCACTTCCGTGTTGGCTTGCTGAGTACGTTGGGTACTCACCGTTGCTATACGCACAAACCTCCAGATGAAGGAGATGAGGAAGACCCGTACACATACTACTAGGAGGAATGAAGACAATGAAGCAACAGGTCTTAGTCCCCAGTCGTTGCCTGTGGCAATCTACATGCTGCTGCCTTCCGTCTGCTATCTTATCTAATTTCTGTTTTCGGTTGTATCCGGACCGGTAGGTCCTATATGTATTGGATATTGCCTTCGGGCCTATTACTGTAATAATTTCGATGTAAGACTATTCGTGCACTTTGCACCTGGTAATTCAGAACTGTATTCGTGGGTATCGAACAACTCGATCCAGGGATAAGGTACTATGAACACGAATGATTCTCGTCCTCAAAAACGGGGGTCTACAGAGCTGGTATCAGAGCAGTGCGACTGTAGGATAAGACCAACTGGCACCCTACCCCTTTATAGCTCGTCAAAGGGAAATATCCCTACATAGGATTATTTTGGAAATACAAACTATTTTCACAAGACAAACATATTTTTCTCTCTTACCCCAATTTCTCTACAAACAATTGATTTTACCAATTACCTTTCTCTAAGCCCTAAACTATCTTCAAAAATAGATATAGGACTTTGACCCTGTTAAAGCTTGAGAGATTGTTTGTTTCACCCGCTAAAGCAATAGGAGTACACAGGAATAAGGTCCCAACCAGAGCTTAACCTTTCTTCTGATTTCTTTCTCTCTCTAACAATAGATGGGAAGAGCCAAGGGCAGCAAAGCAAGATCCCAGCAGTCTCATGGATTAACCTAGAGCGACCCAGTGGACACTTCACCTCCTTTCCCTGTGAACCCGACCTTAGCCCAGGTAGTGGCTAACTAGACATAGTTAATGGCCATGATGATGCAACAGATGCAACAATTGATCCAACAGCAACAGGTGCAAACCTAGGGTTGGTACCCAGAGCAACGCCGGTATGTTCCGTCGCAAACCCTGATGACTCCCGCAAGTATACTGTCAAATCCATGGGGAGCAATGACACCAAGCCCGCCATTTGGATGAAAGGAAACACTTGATCCCCTCTACGGTTTCATGAAACAAGGACATGGAGTAAAGAACAGTACATGGGACAAGTACACTAGGACCCCGATCAAGGGAGAGATACAGTGCGGAAGAAAGGATAAAGAATCCAATCAAACAACCGGCCAAGATTTCAGTTCGCCACCATCTAACCCCAAGAAGAGGAAGTCACCAAAATTGAATATAGGTGGTACTGGCAAGATGATCATTACAAGCACAGTATGTACCCCTGAAGATACTAAGGAGATTCCTCGACGTCTAAGGAAGAATGTGACTTGCTTCAACTGTGGGGAGTTTGGACACTTTGCTAACCACTGCCCCAAGCCACGCAACATTCCTCCTCTTACCGGTGCCAATGCAACAGCCATAGGTGGCAACCCAAGATCGGGCGGCAGCCCAAACAACTAGACAAGAAGTCTGCATCAACTCTGGTCTTGCTTTGGATGGAATTAAGACAGCAATGACCATGCCCTACCCTTTATGTATGAAGACCCTAGATCGATGTTAGTGTCGTTGTATTGTGTTGTCTGGGACTACACATGTCCAATGTATCCCCATGATGTAACACCTATGAACTAATATAGAGTTCCATGTTATGTCTTAAATGAGTTTATTCCACCATGCTTGTTGTGTGTAAAAGATCACTTAAAAACAACTGGAAGATCACTGAAAAAAATGATTAGAACCGTGACCTTAGTCAATCCAATCTCTTACCCCCCATCTATACTCCTCGATGACGCACCGTCGCAGCCCCGTAGCTACCGAGAACCCGTCGGAGCCTAACCTCTCCACCCTAGCAGAGGTCATGGCTTTGTGCACCCAACTCGCTTCAAGCCATTGCCAACAACCGGGAATCGCGGAAGTTCAAGTCTAGGAGAGTTTATGAGAGCCAAGCCGCCTACCTTCTCCATAACGAGAGGAACCCATGGATGCGATGATTGGTTGAGAGTGATAGGGAAAAAGCTAACCCTCATCCGAGTATGAGAAGCAGATAGAGTCATCTTCGCCACTAACCAGCTGGAAGGTCCCGCAAGTGACTGGTGGGACACTCATAAGGAAACCCGGCTGAAGATGCTTGGAGAACCGACATGGGAAGAATTCACTGCTTTTCGTGAAAATTTTTACCCGCCGCAGCTTATGAGAATGAAGAAGAATGAGTTCCGTAGATTGCGCCAAGGCAACACCTCGGTGCAAGAATACCTCTAACAAGTTTACCCAACTTGCCCGTTACGCCACAAGTGACCTGGCGGACGAAGAAGAAAAGATGGATAAATTTATCGAAGGACTGAACAACGAGCTGAGAGGACCAATGATCGGTCAAGACCACACCAGCTTCCAAAGCCTCATCAACAAGGTCGTAAGGCTTGAGCATGACCAAAGGATGGTTGAAAACAACCGAAAGAGAAGGCTTGCTCTAGCCCGTCCAATTCAAGAGACATCTCAGCGACCCAGAGGAGCAACACCAACAGGATGGAAACCAGCCATCATAGCGGCCAATCGTCCCTCTGTACCCAACAACGCTAGCAGGCCACCGGCAACACCTTTCCGCACTTCCCCCACTTTGGCAGCACCGGGAAACCGGAATGTTAATTGCTTCAATTGCGGAGAATTCGGGCATTATGCCAATCAATGTCCCAAACCGCACAACACACCCAACCGTTGTGAGAGGAACCCCTACCCCGGTGCCCGGACGAAGCTTGTTCAGAACACCCCAGCCGAAGGAGGCTACCACCGGATTCCGCCGTGGCCAAGTGAACCACGTGCGTACATGAGAAGCTCAGGAGGACCAGATCATGCTGATGGGTATGTTCTCTATCCATTCTGCACTAATCAAGGTTTTTTTTGGTTTTGGAAATCCGCATTCTTTCATAACCTCGAGGACAAGCACAGAACATAACCTACGTCTGGTAGACCTTAAGAGACCCATAATAGTACATTCACCCAGGAGAGATATAGCTATACCCCATATCGGCACAAATATAGGCCTTACCCTAAAAAGCCAAGCTTGAACCTATTGTTAGGGGGGTAGAGTGACATAACTCCGGACTCTTAGATTGGACACCATGTTAAAGCTAGGTAGAACCAAAACTTCTCTAGATAATCTCTTGTCGCCCATCAAAATCACACGACTGCAATCCTACCAGGATCACCACCCGTCTGCAGCTAAAGGTTCCAACAATTTAGAACAGCAAGTCTATTATACAACTTAGGAAAAATTAGAGACCTATGAAATCCTACATGCTTGAAGGATGCCCCAAGCATTAAGAGCTGACAACATCATGTTGTCCGAAACAAAGAATCGAAGTGCACCACCATTAAAAACTCATTGATAGATTCGTGCGTCACTCGGAGCAGCCAACCGGTTCACCAACCTGCTGAGGAGGAGTCCTAATGGATCCATCCCATATGTTTATGCCGACCGACTCCCGATCGCGACCCGACCCAAATCTCGGGGACGAGATTTATTGTTAGGGGGTAGATTTATAACACCCTGAAAATCGGAGAATTTAAAACCGGGAATTAAAAATCAGAACATACAAAAACCTTTTGACTGTTGCTTCTTGATCGAGTTTTCGCTTCTTATTTGCCAGCTTGGTTGCATAAATTTATACGCGAGCGATTCATCTCGGTGTTTGTGAAAAACCAAAAGATTTGAATTTCATTTGGGAGAAAATTTTTGGAGTTTAGAATTGGGAATTTTAATATAAAATAGGAAAAGGGTTATGGATTTATAAAAATATATAATTGGGAGCAAGACATTATTTAGGTGATTGAGTAATATTAATTAGTGAGCTAAATGAGTAATAAAATATTTTAGGGTATATATATGAAATCTAGAAATTAAACTTGAATCAAAATCACATTTTCTGGAATTGAGGAAAAGAATTAAATTAGATATGTAAAATATATTTGTAAAATAATAAAAGTGGGTGAAAAGGTTGGACATATATTTTACAACTTATTTTTAGATGTGTTATATTTTATTTTGAATTTTAGGGGTGAAAGGAAATAAAATTGGGAAAATAGGAAATTTAATTCGGGAAAATCGGAAAAGTCACTATTCATTGCGCGCCACCTGTTTGACGCCGTACCCCGGACCCCGGACCGCCTCGCCACCGCGCGCCGCGCGTCGCGCCCGCAGCACCACGCCCCACGCCACCGTACCATGCCCATGCCGTGCCGTACCGCGCCGTCATGTCGTTCGCATTGTTCCCCGTCGCGCCGTGCGTCGGCCACGCCCGCGCCGTGCCCGCGCCCGAACCCCGCCCCGAGCGTTGCCACGCGCCGCTCGCCGCGCCCGGCCCCGCCGCCCCTCGCGCCCATGCATCTCGCGCCGTGTCCGGCCCCCTCCCAATCGCGCCAAGCGTCACTCCTCACCCCAGCCCCTCCCCGCACGCGCGCCATGGCCATCGCCTCGCCCGAGCTAACCCGGCATGGAGCGCCTATAAAAGGCCGGCAGATCAAGTTCCCTATACAAGATTTCTTCGTGAATCACTCCTCTCCATTTTCCCCAAGTTTCCCCCAAAGTTCTCCCACCGCATCGCTTGAATTTTGAAGGAAACCGACGAGGAGCCGAAGAACCCTAGCGCCGACCGCCCGGAGCCAAGTCCAAAATTCGTCGTCCCCAGTCGATTTCCTCCCAAATTGAAGGTACTTCCGCGATATCCATGCTACAAGCTTCATTTCCCTAAGTTTCCGGACCGATTAGCCGCCGGAGACCCGTCGCCGACGAGCCACCGCATTTCCTCCGCCGCCGCCGTGCGCACGTCGCTAGGACACCACCGCCCTTTTCCGCCGATCCAAGCCCCTAGCTAGCTTCCCCATGTCCCGTAGTTGCTCTGAGACCCGCTAGTTTGGCCGAAACATGACCGGAGCATGCAGGCACCATGCACCTCCGCCGCCGTGACAACTTCACCGTCGCCGGCCCAATCTACCGCCTCTCCGGCCCAGCCATGCCTTGAATCGTACTCCCCACATCACGTAGATGGAGTAGAGCCCGATAGGTCCCGAGCTCCGGCTGTCCTCGTCGGCCATTCACCCTCGCCCCACCGTCGGCCTCGCGCGGAAGAAGAAGAACAGTGGAAAAACAAATAAAAGAAAAGGAGAGGAAAGAAGGAGATAAGCGTTGTGTAGCGCAGTGGAAAGGAACGAGGTAGAGAGGTCCCGTGTTCGAATCCCTCCCCGCGCCATTTTATTTTCTTTTTCTCTTCTTCTTTCCTTTTGCCAGGGAAGAGAGGAAAGAAGCAAAAAAATAAAAGAAAGGGGAAAGAAAAACGAGAACGGGCTGCTAGCCTAGTGGAGGGAGCGCTGGGCAGAGAGTCTGAGGTTGCTAGTTCGATCCCCGGCTTGGGCAGAACTTTTTTGAAAATTTTCTTTAATTTTTCTATGGGGATTTAAAAGCAAGGATAAGCCTAGTAAAATCATAAACAAATTATATTTACTTTTCCTAAACCTTATTTACAATGTAATAGGTTTACATCTTTTCAAGAGATTATTATTTATTCTTTTCCAAAATTTCTTTTGCAAATAATTATAAACTTATAGTCAAACTTCTGAACATATTCCATCTCCAAAGAAAATTCCTATCTTTTGTGAAACCCATTATTCACCTAAATACTATTATATATATATATAGATACGCGGAGTTTCTAAACTCAAAAATCCACGTTAGTTATTTGGCATCTAAGCTTCAAGGTTTATCAAATATTTTGAGATCCGGTTATTATTAACCCTAGGACTTCTCGACCCGAGAAATAACTTGATGAAATTGAAAGGTAATCACTTCTTTTTTTAATTGAATCATCAACTCTAGTATTTCTCAAACTTTAAGCATATTAAAATAAATATCGCATCCTTCTTAACAAAATCGGATTCAATACAAAACTTCAAATCCTTATAATCCCTTTCGCTATCTCCGACCTTACCAACATTAGAACCTAAGCTCACGTACCACCAACGCCTAGAGTTAGGAGCCGCTATTGCGAATTGCTTGGCCTTTATCAGATCTTATTGGATTTTATTTGAATTCTGATTGAATTCAAATTTGATTTCTCACGCATGCGGATAGCGTCCGAAGAAGAAAACACTGACTACGCGGAGAACCCCATTCAACCAGTGTGCGAGCAAGGCAAGTCATCACACTCTTTGAACATATTGATCCCAATTGCGAATGATGTTGTTTTAAACTTCAAATATGCATGCTATACACAAAGAATTACCTATACTTGTTATGCCATGCCTGGCTATTGATTACTTTAGAATTATCCCTTGCAACCCTCGATGTGATACATACAACCGGAGAATATCTTCGGTAAAATGCTTAGCCATGCTATTCTTAGATTCATGCATATTCATGATTTTATAAAGAACTTTATGCTTGGTCAACTACCTTAGGGAAGGTAGTTGAGCTACGGTGTGTGGAGACATGAGCGCCACATTGCTTGAACATGATGAAAATGGTTTTGATGGAAAAACAAAAAAAATATAAAACCAACGTTTTTAGACTGGGGCGGATGGATGGATTTGGGTGGATTCCGGAAAGGCTAGTACCGTCCCTGGTCAATTAAGGACCGAGCCATGAGATAGCCGGAAACGAGCCGATAACCGTACTTCTCGAATGGGTATAGACCTAGCGGAGTAGATAGCCGAGCGGAGGCGGTACCCTTGCATAGTGGTTCTTATGTATGAGATGAGATTGAGAAAGGATGATTGAAAATTTGAAATTAATATAACTTGATGAATTAAGTCTCCCCTTATCCCGGGTGCGCCAGAACTCCTCTCATTGCTAGAAAATGACGGCTAGAGTGCATGAGGGCTTAAGTTCATGGAGCGGGTACTGCCGAAGTGAGGTTATCGAAAGGCTTTGCCGTGACCGTCTCATGTGTTGGGACGTAGGCTCATTTGTTGGGCAGTCGCGGAGTACGGGTAAAGTGTACATCCACTGTAGTGTGAATGAATCAATCTATTCGAATAGCCGTGCTCGCGGATATAGAGCATCATGACAAGACTTTCTCTTGGCTAGACTCATAAATTTTAAAATGATGGGTTGGTATGCATAATGATTTTGTATGCTGGTGGACTCAGCTTCTCGACCTACGAGAAGAGGTAGACTCCCCAGAAAACCATGACGCACCGGAGACGGGAAACCATCCTTGGTATCACGATGGATGGCAGACAGAACCGTCGTCGATTTAATATACTCTGGAACTAAAACTTGACTTGGCTAGCTGTTAGGCTTGTGAAAAGATTTGTGAAAATTGGCTTTAAGCTAAAGAACCCTAGCCATCCTTTGAATGACCCTATCATGTGTATCACTTCCGTGTTGGCTTGCTGAGTACGTTGGGTACTCACCCTTGCTATACGCACAAACCTCCAGATGAAGGAGATGAGGAAGACCCGTACACATACTACTAGGAGGAATGAAAACAATGAAGCAACAGGTCTTAGTCCCCAGTCGTTGCCTGTGGTAATCGGCATGCTGCTGCCTTCCATCTGCTATCTTATCTAATTTCTGTTTTCGGTTGTATCCGGACTGGTAGGTCCTATATGTATTGGATATTGCCTTCGACACTATCACTGTAATAATTTCGATGTAAGACTATTCGTGCACTTTGCACCTGGTAATTCAGAACTGTATTCGTGGGTACCGAACTACTCGATCCAGGGATAAGGTACTATGAACACGAATGATTCCCGTCCTCAAAAACGGGGGTCTACAGATGATGGCGACGATAATAGTTGAGAGAGGAGAGGCTACGGTTTGATGGGTGGAGGTTGCGGGGGGACTGGAGGGGGTGCGTAGGGGTGGGCACTTTTAAACCAAAAACAAAAAACCGAACCGCACCGAACCGAACCGAAGTCTCGTGATTTTTGGATTTCTGTTTCGGTTTCGGTTTCGGTTCGTGGTGTTGCATAAACCAAATAATTTGGTTCGGCTTTGGTTTTTAACATCAGAGAACCAAACAACCAAAAAAACCAAACACGAAAAAAACCGCCGCCTCCACCCCGGCGTGCTGCCGCGAGCCCGCAACGCCTTCGCCCGGGCGCGTCACGCCGCCTCCGCCCCAGCCCGCCACTGCGTCGCCTTGCTTGTTCGGTTTTTTTGGTAAAAAACAAAAACCAAACAAAAAACCAAACCCGAATTTTGCGATTTTTAGTATTTACGAGAACCGATCGGTTGTTAGCTAATGCCAAACCAAACTTTGCGTAGGAAAAAACTAAATCGAAGTCTCGGTTTTAACCGAATTTCTATCCCTAGGGGTGCGAGCTCATGCCCTGGGAGGAAGGGGTGGGGCGCGGGGATGGGAGGTGGAGTGATGAGCGCGTCGTGCGGGTGTGAGAAGGAGGCGTGATCTAGGTGTGGAAGTCAGAAAATCGTGTGGGTTGGGCGCGAACTTCGTGGCGACGTGGAAGTAATCTTGGTCATTTGATCTGGTGCAGATGATACATTCCGTTGGATTTGTCCAAATGATGAATGATGAATGAGTAATCTGGGAGACTTCTTACTTATTAGAGTTGGTGAATTATAGGGTAGATAAAAAATATGATTTTTTGAAAGGAAGGTCACATGGATCCAGCTTTTATAGAAAGCTAGAAGTTTCAGCGGGATACTAGCGTAGGTTCAAACTTCTTAGGGTAAACCACGTTGGTGATAACCCAACTAGGTAGGTAGCATCACAAACTCTCTAACACCAGCACGAATGAAACTAAGAGATGCATTGTTTTACTTACGTAGATTATAAGTTGTAACAGTTTATTAGTTAAAAAATAAATTGTAAGTACAAAATTTATAGACGTGGTTTTAGTTATTTAAAAAGCAAAAGCCAAAAAATATGATAATATAAAAAACTCAAATTTAACTACAAAATTAAGTTTTTGACATTTTTGCGAACAAACCCTTCAACTTTCACGCAGACTGTAATGTCATCCACCTGCGATAATATTGATAAAAAATATCCGCATGCAAAAATCAAATTTCATACCAGCCCACCAGGCCAGGGCCTATTGGTAATTGTTATGATCATATATAAATCCATAAACGCACGGATACTGTTGTACCACTTTACCTCACGTATTCCAAGGGTTTCAAATCATAGGGAACATATATGTATAATTTAAGAACAAGATTCAACCAAGAACAACAATTAATAGTAGACTTAGGCTAGAGAGGATTCCCATGAGTTATTTATCTTAATTTAAGTTAATGTAAAACTCTATCGATTGCTTCGGGCACCGGCTCATCCTTTCTGTTCTTGCCATCCAAGACTCTACCACAGCTCTATGATGTACCCAAACATGGTGGAGGATTACTTAGACAGGGTTGTCATCACCTGCGGCCTACCTCTACAACCTGTGGAACACACAACAAATGAAGGTAAACACAAACCTAGACACCACGTCTATGTTATTGATTACTACTGTAGCCTTACGTAGGAACTTTCTTCTTCATCCAGAGTCCTAGTACTAAAGCACCCAGTGTAAATACTAATCGACAAACCACAACGATAAGAGTATATCTTACTTAAATAATGAAACTAAATACTCAAAAGAAATAACAAATACTTACTTATATAAAAGAAGCATCCATCAAGTTATAAGATCGGAGAGAGTGCCAACATCTCATGTACTCCTCCGAAACCCCCTAGAGAAAATGCCGACATATCCGAAACTCCTCTGAAACTCCCCTCGGGGAGAACTCTAACATTTGTAAAGCACTACTTCCGAAACTTCCCCTCACCCTCTTCTTATATTCTAATTCTACTAGAGAGTTTGTCTAACTATGAAAGTGAGTTATACTCTACTTTGTTATGTGTTGAGAGTGAAGTGAGAAGCTCCTCTCATAGTGCTCAATGACGGTTGCTAGGTTGGTTTAAGTCGGTTAGCACCCCTAACGGCCATTAGGAGGTGAGAGGGGTCGGGCTTGGTTCAGCTGAACCAGGGCAAGCGACTCTCCCCACTACTTTTCTCCCTGAGGCTAACATGCGGGCCCTTATGATGGTGCATGGTGGATGGGCCTCAAATATGTTGGTTTTACACTAATTTGTAGGCCCTCCAATCTGTGTACTCACGTCTGATCGGTTGGAGGTACATTTCGTCGCATGGCGGGTGTATTTTCATCCAAAATCACCTACATCCAAATATTTACTAACACTTGTTGGAAAATGGTTAGTAATAAACCCTTTCCACTAGGTTTGGTGTTTCATTTTAGTAGTTTTATGCAGGAGTTGGTGGTCAAATTTGGCACTTAAGGACCGTCAACGACACCCGCACACTTAACCTTTACTCGTCCCTGGGTATAGGTCATTTATCACAATAGAATAATAACTTTATATATAATGATACATACATACCAGTTATTTCAAGCCATACATGTACTTGTGAATCTTTGAAGTGTCTACCACATCATCTTGGGTGATTTAAGGAATGAGTACCTTGGGTTTTCTTTTTCTCACAAAAATATAACTTTACTGTACTCCTCAATTGATTATCTCGGATCGCTCAATGTGTATGATTCCTCACCAAGGCATTGATTTTTCCTTTTTTCTTATCCTACTTCAAATAAAGCTTATGTGGAGCTTAGGGTAGGAAATAAGTACCACATAATTGTATTACATATATTGTAAAGTTAAAAACCAGATCCAAGAAGATAACTTATCATACAATCATGGTCAAGATGTGCATGCGTGTGGAAAAGAAACTTGTATGTGAAAAGTGGAAAGTAGGTTGATGACTCCTTTTTGTATGATCCTCCTCCTTGCAATTATTTAGAGAACATGGATATTTTCTCTTTCTTTTTTCTTTTCTTTTTTTTCATGCTTGAGAATATTTTGACTCCTCTTTTTGAGCATTTTTCGCTGATGTCTCATTTTTCATGGATAATTGGAAGAAGGATCATAAACACGTGAAGCCTTTATTTGGTGGATGCATGAATGATGTTGGCTTCTAGTATAGAAGTATAGCGTATGGCAGATGGATGGCATATTTTTGCTGACCTTCAATGCTGAGGGTGAGAAATATATGGTGGGTGTACATGATCTTGATCGTGAAAGTATGAAAAGAATCTAACCTGGGTCTCAACAATTTGACCAAACTCAAACTAATAACAAGCAGAACATGTATAAGGTTTTCAATATGATTGATATATGGCTTTGGTGGGAATAAGACATCAATGAGGAGTATGCAAAGTTATACCATTTTTTTCATACAAATTCTCTAGGACTCAACAAAGAAGAGCAAAGTCCCTTTTATCAGGCAATCTCTCATTCATAAATTACTTAGATAACATGTGTTCCTATAGATATGTGTTCATAAGCAGCAAGTAACATGCGAGAAATAAAGAGTATGCAAGACATTTGGAGGAAGAACATATATTATAGTTGAAACATCCAAGCTCATTTTAATTTTGAGTTTATTTTTCAGATATTTTTATGGCAAATTGATCAAACTCAACATTCAAGAAGAATTGGGGAGAAACATGCAAACCATCGATCTGTGTGAGTGTGAAGACAAGCAGGCGTAGGGTTCTATTGAGCATGCGGTGGGCCTGGTCGCTACGTCTTTTCTCATATATGTGCGAAAGTTGTGGTGCAGCATGGACATGGGTGATCTCGTTTGTGTGTGTGATATGAACGTGAGATCACCCCCGTACTTGTTTTTGCACTTGGGTCACTTATTCAAATAAGAAGAAATGGTGAAAACAAAAAGGACTCAACTAGTTAAAAACCGGGGAGTCATAATCCTTATTTTATTGGAGGATTGGAATGGAAGTGAATTAAATGAAACTTACCTTGAGCCTTTACCTTATTGGAGGATTAGAAGGGGGGCCACCTTCAGGCCGAGAGGGAGAATGTCACGTGCCGATTTTCGTTCGGGATTAAAAAATTCTTAATAATGCATTTCTAAAAATTATATTAAAAGTTAAAATAAATTATCAAGTGAAACTACTGAGGAAATTGAAAGTTTCCTTTAAAAATTATGGCTGAAAATATTTTGTAATATTCTCCATGTCCTAAAGTACTCTCTGAAATTTCTCATGAATTTCTGGAGCTCAAGAAGTAATTTTAATAACACAAAGTTCATTTAATTATTTAATTAAATGAAAAACAAATTAAAAATCCCTTCCCTGTTCCTGGGCTGTTTTCGGCCCATCCCCCTCAGAAGTCTACTTCACGTCCCTCCTCTCTCCTCTCTCCCTGGCCCAGCTTGCTGCTCGGCACGCTCGACCCCTCCTTTCGCGAAGGGCCGCCGGCCCGTTTGCTTCCTTCCCTATCATGAAGTCTATTTCGCGTCCCTCCTTCCTCCTGTCCCGCTGATTAGGGGGCCCACCTATCAGCTCCGTCTCCCACCTCCATTCGGGAGAACTGGCTGCCGACCCTACCCACGTCGCAGCCTCCCATGCCCCTCTCTCAATTCTCGTGCCTGACGGCTGTTGTCGCTGCCTTCCGCCTTGCCCGACCACGATCTCCCTTCCCCAAGGCTATAAAACTCCTCCTCATCCTCCCCTCGCCCATTTCCCCAATTTCTCGAGCCTTCCCGTGCACCAGAACCACCTCCTCACAATGAAACCACATCGCCGCTGCCGGCGACCATATTTAGCCAATCATTGCCATCGCTAAACGCCGCCCCGTGCTCCATCATCGCCACAACGAGCTCTGCCACGCTATGCAATCGCTCGACCACCGCTCCTCTCCCTCAAATCGCCATTGAGTCATGTCCTCCCCATGTCACCGCCACCCGTTTTGACCTCGAGCTGCTCACCGCCAGTGATGGGAGCATTGTCGGGCAACTCCGCCTCCTCCCACGCCTTGGCCGCACCTCGTCGCTCCCCGGCCACCACTCCACTCCTCTAATCCGCCACCAAAGCACCATTTCTGCCGCACACTTGAAACCGTCACCACATCCACCACCTCCGGCTGTCGCTTGCCGCCGCTCTAGCCACCATCGCACGAAGGCTGGCTGGGTTGCCCTAGGCCACCGCACCTAGGCCACTTTCCGCCGTGCCGCCGCGCCACCTCCCGAGCCGCTGCCATGTTTGCCTCCTTCAGCCGATGCTCGTCGCCGCTCCGGGCCACCTTCGGCCTCATGCCCTTCTCCATCGGCTTCACAATGGCGATAGAAAGACCGGTGTCTCCCTCGTCCCTCGCCATCGTCTTCCGCCACGTCTCTTCCCATCTCGGCCACCTCACATCGACGACCCTCGCTAACCCCTCTCTCATCTTCCCTGGGTCACACCGCTCCCTGGCCACCCCTTCCACCTTTGTCGAAAGCCGCTGGACCGTCGTCCGCGCCGCCTTCCCGAGGAGTGTTACCACACCCTGCCACCACCGTGCTCCACCCTTGCCGCAATCCCTCGATGAGCTCTTCCTCTCGACTTCCCACCCTCCTCTGCCACCTCCCGTGCACACGGAATTGCCGGTGGCCGCCGCCGGCGACCATCGAGCGGCGTGCACCATCGCCGCGCCGCCCTCCACTCGGCCTGGCTAGCGAGCCACCCTGCCTCGCCCTCGACCGTCGGACTGTCCTCGGGCTGATCCGGGCCGTCGATCTCCCGTGGCCGCCCCATTCCTTCTGGGGTGATCTGGGTCGTCCGCACGGTGCCCGTCATGGGTGCTAGTGGCTTTGCCGCATCAGCGCCACGTCGGCATGCCCGTCCCCCGTGGTTGCCATGTGCACGCCACGTGGTGGACGCGTGATCTGACTGCGCGTGGACTTGGTCCTCTGTGACGTGCCCTTGAAACCGCTACATGTAGGGCCCACGTGTTGGCACCGGCTTCCATCGTTGACACAATAGATCCCATTTTCCTTTGAGAAAATAATTAATAATTGCATAATAAATCGGTTTAAGTTCTAGAAATTCATTTAATGGCTCAAAACTTCTAAAATTCATATCTAATTCATACAAACTCCAAATTGGGTCATTCAACTTGCAAAATTAAGCTAAAATTGAGCTATACATGTTTGTCTACTTTTATGTACTATTTATTTGGTTTTTATTAGGATTTTCCTTATTTTGTGTGCCAGTGTGTAGATTTCGCCATTCCGAAAGCTTGTGCTCGCGAGGAAAATAGTTCGAAAGATTGTCTGAAGAAGCAAGGCAAGTCACACATTCTCCCATGAAGCATATTGAGCCTACTTTACAAAATGTTTCACCATTTGCAAATATATTGCACGTTTTGTTAATTATATGGAAATTGGGACTACCTATCTGTCTGCTTGTGTCATGTTTACTTGATATCCATCCTTTATCAAACCTGGGCGATAATTTGATAAGCTTGTGTCACTTATGTTGACCTTGCTAGAATTATATACGCTTAGTCATGCTTAATTGCCACTAGCTCACTTAATGGGATAATCACATTGTTCACTTTAGTATCTGACGTGCTGCAAGATCGAGACACATGACCATGTTTTATTGGTCGTAATTACCCAACTAAAATATGGCTTAATGGTGTGTTATGGGTGCATGATTTTCTTGTTGCACCCATGGCAATTAAGGATAGGTTCGCGGGAAACCCTGAAAGACTTACCATGCTTACCACAAGCAAGAATGGGCAACTGTTGGATTGTAGTGTAGCTTTTTCCTTTTTGACGTACCCAAGCATGGGTGAGCATGATGGAGTTTGGATGGGCCCTGCGATGGCCTACGCGGCTTCCGAATTTACCTTGGCACAAAGGGGGCTGCCTACCCTGGATTTAGGGGTGGGGGCAAAACCTGAAGTGTGGTATCGCTTGGTTAGGGAGGGTTATTCGAAGGGTCTTGTCATGATTTCCCACTTTGCAGTACCATTGTGGTACTTCAGAGCATTGCAATATGTATGGAATTGTGTCTTGTGGGTATAGTTGTACACCTTTGATTAGAGTAAAACTATTCGAATAGCCATGCCCATGGTTATGGGTGATCGACCAGATTCACCGTGATTAGTCCCACACTATTAATTAAATTGGCTTAATAAATTGGTTTAGTTCAGGTGGGATGGTTGAGCCTATTCAACATGGTGTAGCATTGTTCCGTGGAGAATTAACCTTGACTTAATCAATCAACAATTTTCCTGTTTTAAACTATAAATGTTTACAACCGCCTTTATGCAAATTGCCAAAAGCCCCTCTTTGTCTCCCCTTGCACATCTGCATCATTGGCGTGGCTTGCTGAGTACGGTGGTTGTACTCAGCCTTGCTATGTTTCCCCCTTTCCAGAAGTGTAGTGCTTCTGAGTTGAAGATGGAGTTAGAAGACCAATGCTTATACCCCAGTTGAGTTTTGCCTATTGAGTGGAGCTTAAGCCCCGCTATGATCGTCTTTTCCGCTGTTGCTTTCTTCTCGATTTGAGGATTAAGTGCCTCGGTTGTAAGTATTTACGATTTATTTATGTTTGGATCTATATATTGATTTTTCGTTTTGTGTACCCTCGTTGATTCCTGAGCAGGGATTTATACACAAAACAGTCTTGAAATTTAGCTAATTTTGGGGCGTAACAAAGTGGTATCAAAGCCAACTCGACTATAGGTTGAGCCAAATGGTCAAACCCCTAAGGACAAGTTTGTGAAAACCTTATTTGCAAAAATGTCTCTTCTCTCCCTCAGGAGCTCTTTGCAAAATGGTTTATCAATTTCTCTTCTTCCCCCTCCAACTCTCTAGCTGTTAAGCCTGGAGCACCAAGTAAAAGATTTTTGGAAGTCAAGTCAAGCCCCAAGCTTCAAGCAAGAAGATCAAGATGAGTAGTCCAGAGTCAGCGTTCCTCAAGGATCAAGTGAAGCCTTCCCGGATTTTACCTAAACCGAATCCTTCCACAAAGAGTAGTATCGTTAGCTGTTAGATCATGTGTTGTTTGCTGTGTGTAGGGGTATGGTCTGCATCAGTGGTGGGGATGTGACCATACTAGTTTGTTTGCCTAATCAACTTGAACAATAAAAGTCTACTCACATCATATCAGTAGACAAGTGGGTTAAGGCCTTACCTTCAATGCAACCCCTCTTTTCCATCTCCCTTCCATCTCAGCAGTAGGTGGTCAGCACCAAGGAGATCAACAACAATAATAGAAACAATAGTTTTTTAAGGTCACAAACAATTGGGTCAGTTCAATGTAACAATCTGCAACCTATGCCCAAGAACCCCATTCTTGTTCAATCCAGATCACCTACAAGTAGATGATGGATATGTTGGAGCAGCGTTAAGGATATAGGTAGGGGTAGGTGTTGGGCATGCGGAGACTTAAGGCCTTCGTAGGCAATCAGGTATGGCTTTGGTTAAGTCAATTTTACGACTCCATCTTCACCAGTAGCCAAGGTAGGCATAATACGCGTGAGCTCTTTCAAGTCTTTCGTGCGGGTATACGTTGAGCTAGTCCCCGTACTCCTTTTTTAGCTCTTTTAGAAAGAATCTTATTTTTCATCGTGTCAGGTCCTAGATGTAGACTCAGCTATGGTAGGATCAACCTAAAATAGTGATCGACCCACCATCATCTCTTGCCCGAACTGACTTACCAGTCATTGGGCCGAGAACACATGATGAAGGGCTTTCATCACTACAAAAGCAGGTTTTGCTGATTGACAAAACGGATCTCTTCCCTGTCCTCCAGGAAAACTGCACCAAAGATGTGTCTTTGTTAAGTCAACTAGATGGAGGGTTTCTTTGAAGAGAAGGAAGGAGGTACTGAACACTGTGAAATATCGCCTTTGAGTGGGTCATGCACATGTGTTTTTCCCTCGATCCCAAACTTTGACTAGACGTATAGGTATGCGGTATGCCGATATCAGTTATCGAAGCTAGCTCTACGTCCGGTCGGGTATGTTTGCGATTCGTACAAATGGAAGGCATCGCGTATGTTAACCTTCCTTTATTGGGCTGGGCCATTCCATCTTTGAGAAGGGGCCCAATCTCATATTTGATGGTCGGCGTGGCAATAGGCTTTGCTTCGTAGACTAGTTTCCCAGCCGTTGCAAAGACTTCGCGTAGTTGATCGAGCAGTACTAATGTAACGAATAGTTAGCTATGTTGCTTAGTGAGATGCTGCAGCCGGAAAAACGACTGTTCCCGGAATTGAGTTGTGAAGTGATAGCTCTCTTGGCGAAGAATGAATAGTAGGGACAGCAGGTAAAGCAGTTGGGATAGCCTGTGAAGCTACAAAGTTAGATGCAGCGACATTGCTATATGCAACGACAGTATCAGCAGTAGCGGATGCAAGCTCGGATGCAAGCCCAGAATCAGTATCAATGTCAAAGCCAACATGCCCTAGTTCAAGCACCCGCAAGTCAGGCTAGTGTGCCACGAAGCTTCGAAAAGATAGTTGCACCTAAGTCATCATCAATCCCAAAAGCAACAAGCATTACCTAGAATGGTTATGGGGTACAAGGGCAGTTTCTTGTTAGGTGTCCAACCGTCCTTGGAAGTGGTGTGCCAGGACACTTACCGTCAATAAGGTGTAGTGCCTAAGAGAAAAGAAATGCTCAAGTCAACTTGCCAACAAGAAGTATTGCACCTCGCGGTCCAACACTAAGAAGAGGAAAACACCAGTATGGAGTATAGGAAATGTCGGTAACATGATCATCACTAACACAAAAATTTCTCCTAAAGATACTGAGAAAGATTCCCAAGTGTTTGAGAGGAAATATCTTTTGTGGTGCATGTCAGCTAACCCAAGCATCTCTAGCTATATGGTTCACCCAAGCTAGGAGATAATGAATCAGAAGAGGTGTGCCCTAGTGATGATGATGAAGCAATCCTTGAAAGCCTCAGTGAAAAAGAAATAGAGCTCAAAGCATGTACCCATTGTGGATAAATTGGACACTACTAGCATATGTATCCACACTTGCCTCTGTGGTGGAGACACCTAGATGCCAGATAAATGTCCCATGAAGAAGGTAACACGTTTCCTGTGTGAGGGAACATATCACGTGCCCAAGGACTGCCAACTGTATTTGGTCCTAGCTAAGACCATGGAAGATCAAAAGGCACCCCTCCAACCTGTCTGTCAACACATGGCTGTTGCTAATAGAAGTGGCAGTACCACTTCTGATCTTCAACCAACTCCAACTCCAATGTAAACCAACAGTGGTAGCAGAAACACCATCAACAAGGCTCTTCAGTCCCTACTCGCTTCGATTCCTGTTGTGAGCATGTAGATCTAGAAGAGTGCACTATGCAACCAACCAAGTCTGATTGGTTCCAATTGTCTCGAGATAGGACACCCCATCAGTAAATGTCCACTCCTATACAAAGAAGAGGCCACCATTGTTCCAACTTTGGGAAGCCAAGGCATGTTTCCAAGGAATGCTCAATGTCAAAGCGTCAACATCATCAAGTCAACGCTTTGTTCGTAGCACCCCTGTTCCCCAAGTCACATCAATTCCAGTGAAGAGTGGTCAGATCAAGCCAAAGGATACCAGGAAGATAGGAGATACCGACTGTCATCTTAACCCGAAGGAATCATCACAACAAATGATCATTGAGAGCACCAGTAAAGTCTTCCACCAGCTAAAGGCCCGTAGATGTCGCCTAGAGGGGGGGGTGAATAGGCGATCCTGAAATTTTCTTGAGAATGCAGCGGTTAAAACACACAGGCATCGGAACTTCCGGTATTTGAACCTCAAAACTTTTGGTCAGCGTACGCTGTCCGAAACTTCCGGAGTTCCTGTTCGGAACTTCCGGTGTTCTGCGACTTAAAAGGATCTGAACTCAAATTCAAACTATTTCCACAGAAGTTTAGAGCTAGCAACAGGAAGGACAGACAGGCAAAATAGGTAAGCAGCAGGAAGTAAAGAGATAGCACACGAGACACAAGGATTTTTGTCCCGAAGTCCGGATTCAAAGAATCCTACTCTCCGTGGAGTTGGGTCTCAATTAACCCCTTGCCTCACCAAGCAAATCCCCAAGAAGAAGTCTTAGGTCTTCAACTCCAACGTTCCTAGGTTCTTGCCTAGAGATCAAATGACCACAAAGATACCAATTTGATCCTCTAGCACAAACCACAAATGTGAGTTGATCTTGTTAGTGATATGCCCTAGAGGCAACATGGAGATGTTGGATATCATGTCAATGTTTATGTATTTAAGAATAAAGTGTTATTCAGTTCCATGAAAATAGACATCTTGTATTGATCAATAAGTACGTGACTTATTTATGAGACTCGATATGTATGAATCTATTTCTAAACGATCCCTGATCATATGTCATACTGTTGGAACAAATATGATTCTAAGATCGGCATGTTTATTGATTGATGATCATGTCTCATAGATCATGGGTATGGAGATACCAAATCAATAAACATGGACATATGTGTTGGAGAACACATTGTTGGATAGACCCACCATGAGACACTACGGAATTAATGTGCCATTAGTTGGTCTCGGTAGTGTTGGTACAAAGTCCTTAGACCTGAGATCACCATGGATTCCAACATGTGTAGTAGCCTACTTTGGGACTACCAACGCTATTCCATAACCGGGTAGTTATAAAGGTAGTTTTCGTGTTTGCTATGAAACACGGAGTGGGATGTGAGTGATCAAGATGGAATTTGCCCCTCCTTTGGAGAGATATCTCGGGCCCCTCGAGGTAATGGATTATGGAAATGCATGGCCATGCTAAGTTGATTGAGGAGTCAATCAACGGACGGATAATCCAATACGGTTCGAGTGAATGGTTAAGCTATTGAAGGGATGGCACACATCTTGCCTATAGCTTAACGGTATCGTGAGGCAAAGGGATTTGTGTACACATTACGGTTCGAGCCGATATTATTCTTGTATACTATGGTGTCAATATGTGTTTGCTAGGCGCCGCTATTGACAGGTCGGCTGAGTTAGACTCGAGCCGACGATCGGCTAAGTTAGACTATAGCCGAAACCGAGTATACCTGAACCTACGTGGTCGCACGCTTAAGGGGATAGAATAGATATTCGAGTTGGACTCGGATACGGCTCGATCGGATAGGGATCCGATCGGATAGAGTCCTATGGGCTTACAACGTGTGGGGCGGCCAACTCTATCGATACGGATGAGATCCGATTCAAAATAGAGTCCTAATCGGCCACTAGTCCCGTCGGCCAACTCTATATAAAGGAGGGAGGGGTGGAGAGCTGTGACGTCAATTGCATCGCGTGCAACGAAGTCGCCGAGATCAATCTCCACGGAAACCCTCCCACTTTCGAGCCAAACCCTAGTCTTGCATCGCGTGCTAGCACACGGGTGTACGGCGTTCGTCCCCGGACGTGTGGATACCGGTAGAGGCGCTGCTACATTGCACGCTCTTGATCGGCTGCGGTCGGGCGCATCACTCGAATCGGGCGATTGGCGAATCGAGCTCTCCGGAATCGGCTACACTGTTCCGGATCGGATTGCCCTGATTGGCTATTCCGCTGCACTCTACTCCAATCGGTAACGATCTATCGGCCCTTACTTGCAAGTGTTCCTGGTTTGCGCGGTAGAAATTTTTGTTTTCGGCTAGCGTAGCTTCCGCGTAACCCTTCAGTGGTATCAGAGCTAATCTTGCTTAGTTCGGGTTTTAGATTGGATCTGGAACAAGTTTTGCGCACGGGTTGATTAGATCAATCGGTTTTACGGGATCTGTTGAGGAGAGTTAATGGTAATTGCGTTCCTTGATAGTGTATCGGAACGGCGTAATGTGATTACGTCGAAGCAATTTCCATATAACTCGGTTTGAGTTGGGTTCGAGATAGCGTTCCTTGATAGTGTATCGGAACGGTATAATGTGATTATGCCGAAGCTATCTCGTAGTCCGATCTTGTTTGCTGCCTCGCGCCTGCGCAAACCGCCGTGTGCGTACCCCCTTATAGGTCGTCTCGGTGCCGTAGCTCTGCGATAAGTAGAAAACGTTTCTACGCCTAACTTGTTTTTGCAGAGAATGCTTTGAGATGTTACGGCCCTATTGTATGTATGAGATGTATGAGATGCATGTGATGCATGTAATATTCTTTCATACGTGCAATGCTTGTAATATTCTTTCACGACCTGCGAGTCGATGTAATCTTCAATTAGAGCTTCAATAGTAGTAGCTTAGTTTGAAGAAATCAAGCATTCGGCACTCGAAAGAACGGTGATGAAGATGGAGATCCTCTACACCGGCATGGAGATGGAGATCACCATGTGAAGGGGGCCATACTATTTCACTATATGCTATTCTTCTTGCTTTCATATGTGATATGTTTGTTTGATAGGATAGCATCCCTCACAAAATTAAGTAGTAATGATGCCCTTCCAAATGTTGCATCCGTCACCGTTATGCTCGTCAATGGTGGGTCCGCCAAAGCGAGTGCCATTCTCTATCATAACACGAGGGGTATATGTCGACATATACATGCAGGAGCATTTGGTTTACTTAACAAGGCTATCAAAACAGTTTTGGGCCTTGGGGCATAGGTTGGGGCCGGGGCATGGAGATGCCACACCAACAACAAGAGTCACATAGAGATGTGATTAGCAAGGAGTTGCTTACCGATGTTATTAATCTTCTAGCGTGATGCCAAAGCTCACTAGAAAATTAATTAACATGTGGATCTTGACCCAATACGTAACCTAGAGGGAAGGTGGAAAATACGTAATGGGAGTCTAATGTTAAATTGTTTAACAATAGACATAGCATAAACATTGTGCTAAACTTTGCTTTTCTCGTTGTAGAATAAATGGCGGCTAATACTACACCCGTACCTTTAATTTGCGATCTATTCTCGAAAAGGAAAAATTAAATGGAACAAACATTATGGATTGGTATCGCAACTTGAGAATTGTTCTCAAGCAAGAGCGTAAGGAGTACGTTCTTGAAGTACCCTATCCCGAGGATTTGCCAAATAATGCCACTGCAACTGCACGGAGGGCTTATGAGAAGCACACTAATGATGCCCTAGATATAAGCTGTCTCATGCTTGCTACAATGTCCCCTGAGCTTCAGAAGCAATATGAGAGCAGCGATGCTCACACTATTATTCGGGACTGCGTGGCATGTTTGAGAACCAAGCTCGGGCCGAGAGGTTCAACACCTCAAAGTCCTTGTTTGCGTGCGAGCTTGTTGAGGGAATCCCGCCATCCGCATGTGATAAAGATGATTGGCTATATCGAGAGTCCGGAAAAACTAGGTTTTCCCCTTAGCCAAGAGTTGGCTACTGATGTGATTCTCCAGTCGCTCCCTCCGAGCTTCGAGCCATTCATATTAAATTATCACATGAACAATATGGATAGAACCTTGGCTGAATTGCATGGGATGCTAAAGACAGCTGAGGAGAGTATCCAGAAAAACGGTCATCATGTGATGATGATGCAGAAGGCTAAGCGCAAACCACCTGTCAAGAAACTTTGCACCAAGAGGAAGTTAACTCCCGATGAGATCGCGAGTGCCTCCAATGCAAAGAAGGGCAAGAAGGGGTCGGCGGCATCAGATGCCGTTTGCTTCTATTGCAAGGAGACAGGCCACTGGAAAAGGAACTGCAAGAAGTACATGGAGGATCTCAAAAAGAAGCAAAGTACGACTTCTGCTTCAGGTATTAATGTTATAGATATTAATCTCGCTACTTCACCTACGACTCTTGGGTATTTGATACCGGATCGTAGCTCATATTTGCAAATCGTTGCGGGGAATGAGAAGAAGTAGAGGATTGAGAAGGGACGAGGTGAACTGCGCGTCGGCAATGGAGCAAGCGTTGCTACGTTGCTTGTCGGCACAGTACCACTTCATCTACCTTCAGGATTAGTTTTGGAATTGAATAATTGTTATTGTGTTCCAACACTATGTCAAAACGTTATTTCCGCTTCATGTTTGCAAGCGGAAGGATATGATTTTAGATCAATGGACAATGGTTGTTCAATATATCTTAGAGATATGTTCTATTTTCATGCTCCATTGGTGAATGGATTATACGTTTTGAATCTTGAAGCGTCTCCCATCTATAACATTAATACGTAAAGGCAACTCTCTAATGATATAAACCCCACGTTTATCCGGCATTGTCGCTTAGGCCATATAAATGAGAAACGCATGGAGAAGCTCCATAAGGATGGATTGCTTCACTCTTTTGATTTTGAATCATTTGAGACATGTGAGTCTTGTTTACTTGGTAAGATGACAAAGGCACCTTTCACGGGACATAGTGAGAGAGCAAGTGACTTATTGGCACTCGTACATACCGATGTATGTGGACCAATGAGCTCAACGGCCGAGGTGGTTATCAATACTTCATTACCTTTACCGATGACTTTAGTAGATATGGTTATATCTACTTAATGAGGCATAAGTCCGAATCTTTTGAAAAGTTCAAAGAATTCCAGAATGAAGTACAGAATCATTTAGGGAAAACAATCAAGTTTCTACGATCGATCGTGAGGGGAATACTTGAGCCAAGAGTTTGGTAATCATCGAAAGATTGTGGAATTGTTCCACGTTGACTCCGCCAGAACTCCGCAATGGAACGGAGTGTCCGAACGGAGAAATCGCACCTTGTTGGACATGGTGCGGTCGATGATGAGCCAAAGTGATCTTCCGTTATCCTTCGGGGATATGCTCTTGAAACACTGCGCTCACACTAAATAGAGTTCTATCTAAGTCGTTGAAAAGACACCATATGAGATATGGACGGGCAACCCCTAGTTTGTCTTTTCTCAAAATTTGGGGATGCGAAGCTTATGTAAAACGTTTGATCGACAAGCTCACACCCAAATCGACAAGTGCTTCTTTGTGGGATATCCTAAGGAAACTAAGGGATATTACTTTTATAATCGGAAACAAGGCAAAGTGTTTGTCGCCCGACACGGTGTCTTCTTGGAGAAAGAGTTTCTTTCAAGAAGGGTTAGTGGGAGCAGGGTGCATCTTGAGGAAGTTCAAGAAAACCCGGAAAATGTTTCGCGACCACGAACCACAACGGAGGTGCAAAGTGTTGCGCCACCGTTGTAGATACACCAGCCCACGGAGGTCGAAAGATCACGTCGTGCACCCGAGCAGTACACAGTGCGGAACAACGTGATATATTGTTGTTGGACAACGATGAACCTAAGACCTATGAGGAAGCGATGGTGGGACTCGATTCCAACAAGTGGCTTGGAGCCATGAAATCCGAAATAGAATCCATGTACGACAATCAAGTTTGGAACTTGGTTGATCCACCGATGGTGTCAAAACCATTGAGTGTAAATGGGTTTTTAAGAAAAGGCCGATATGGATGGAAATGTTCACATCTATAAGGCGCGATTGGTGGCGAAAGGTTTTAAACAGATTCAAGGAGTTGATTATGATGAAACCTTCTCGCCCGTCGCAATGCTTAAATCTATTCGGATTATCCTAGCGATTGCTGCATATTTCGATTATGAGATATGGCAGATGGATGTCAAAACGGCTTTCCTAAATGGAAACCTAAGCGAGGATGTATACATGATACAACCTCGGGGTTTTGTCGATCCAGAATCGCTCGGAAAGATATGCAAGCTACGAAGTCCATTTATGGATTGAAGCAAGCATCTCGAAGTTGGAATATTCGTTTTGATGAAGTAATCAAAGGGTTTGGTTTCATCAAAAACGAAGAAGAGGCCTGTGTTTAGAAAAAGGTCGTGGGAGCGCAATTGTATTTCTAATCTTATATGTGGATGACATATTGTTGATTGGAAATGATATCCCTATGCTAGAATCCGTCAAGTCTTCATTGAAAAATAGTTTTTCCATGAAAGACTTAGGGGAGGCAACATACATATTGGGCATTCGGATCTATAGAGATAGATCCAAGAGGCTAATTAGATTAAGCCAAAGTACATACATTGACAAGGTGTTGAAAAGGTTCAACATGCATGATTCCAAGAAAGGTTTCTTGCCCATGTCACATGGCATTAATCTTAGCAAGAATCGCGTCCTCGGACACATGATGAGAGCGGAATAAGATGGGTATGGTTCCATATGCTTTGGCAATTGGATCCATCATGTATGCCATGCTTTGTACACGCCGATGTCTCGTACGCTTTGAGTGCTACGAGCGATACTCGTCGGATCCAGTGAAGGACACTGGATCGTAAAGAATATCCTTAAGTACTTGAGAAGAACTAAGGATATGTTCCTAGTCTATGGAGGTGAAGAAGAGCTCGTTGTAAGTGGTTACACCGATGCTAGCTTCCAAACGGACAAGGATGATTATAGATCGCAACTGGGTTCGTGTTCGCCGAACGGAGGCGCAGTCACTGGAAGAGTTCCAAGCGGGATACCGTTGCTGATTCTACAACGGAGGCCGAGTACATTGCTGCTTCGGAAGCTGCAAAGGAGGCTGTTTGGATCAAGAAATTCGTTTCGAGCTTGGTGTGATGACCGGTGCGGCGGTCCAATGTCTCTCTATTGTGATAATAGTGGAGCCATTGCGCAAGCCAAGGAGCCGAGGTCACATCGAAGTCCAAACACATACTTCGGCGATATCATCTCATCCGCGAGATTGTGGACAGAGGTGATGTCAAGATATGCAAAGTGCACACGGATCTCAACATAGCCGATCCGCCGACAAAACCTCTCCCTCACCGAAGCATGAGGCGCACACAAGAGCAATGGGTATTAGATACTTACATGATTGACTCTAGTGCAAGTGGGAGATTGTTAGTGATATGCCCTAGAGGCAACATGGAGATGTTGGATATCACGTCAATGTTTATGTATTTATGAATAAAGTGTTATTCGGTTCCATGAAATAGACATCTTGTATTGATCAATAAGTACGTGACTTATTTATGAGACTCGATATGTATGAATCTATTTCTAAACGATCCCCGATCATATGTCATACCGTTGGAACAAATATGATTCTAAGATCGGCATGTTTATTGATTGATGATCATGACTCATAGATCATGGGTATGGAGATACCAAATCAATAAACATGGACATATGTGTTGGAGAACACATTGTTGGATAGACCCACCATGAGACACTACATGAATTAATGTGCCATTAGTTGGTCTCGGTAGTGTTGGTACAAAGTCCTTAGACCCGAGATCACCATGGATTCCAACATGTGTAGTAGCCTACTTTGGGACTACCAAACGCTATTCCGTAATCGGGTAGTTATAAAGGTAGTTTTCGGGTTTGCTATGAAACATGGAGTGGGATGTGAGTGATCAAGATGGAATTTGCCCCTCCTTTGGAGAGATATCTCTGGCCCTCGAGGTAATGGATTATGGAAATGCATGGCCATGCTAAGTTGATTGAGGAGTCAATCAAGGACGATAATCCAATACGGTTCGAGTGAATGGTTAAGCTATTGAAGGGATGGCACACATCTTGCCTATAGCTTAACCGGTATCGTGAGGCAAAGGGATTTGTGTACACATTACAGGTTCGAGCATTATTCTTGTATACTATGGTGTCAATATGTGCTGCTAGGCGCCGCGTGTTGACAGTCGGCTGAGTTAGACTCGAGCCGACGATCGGCTAAGTTAGACTATAGCCGAAATCGAGTATACCTGAACCTACTGTGGTCGCACGCTTAAGGGGATAGAATAGATATTCGAGTTGGACTCGGATACGGCTCGATCAGATAGGGATCCGATCGGATAGAGTCCTATGGGCTTACGACGTGTGGGCGGCCAACTCTATCGATACGGATGAGATCCGATTCAAAATAGAGTCCTAATCGGCCACTAGTCCCGTCGGCCAACTCTATA
Organism: Oryza australiensis; assembly: GCA_019925245.2. Lineage (NCBI taxonomy): Eukaryota > Viridiplantae > Streptophyta > Magnoliopsida > Poales > Poaceae > Oryza > Oryza australiensis. Next base: position 182,374 of record JAIFGZ020000258.1, read on the forward strand.
TAAAGGAGGGAGGGGTGGAGAGCGTGGACAGTCAATTGCATCGCGTGCAACGAAGTCGCCGAGATCAATCTCCACGGAAACCCTCCCCACTTTCGAGCCAAACCCTAGTCTTGCATCGCGTGCTAGCACACGGGTGTACGGCGTTCGTCCCCGGACGTGTGGATACCGGTAGAGGCGCCGCTACGTAGCGCGCTCTTGATCGGGCTGCGGTCGGGCGCATCACTCGAATCGGCTGATTGGCGAATCGGCGTCTCCGGAATCGGCTACACTGTTCCGGATCGGATTGCCCCGATTGGCTATTCCGCCGCACTCTACTCCAATCGGTAACGATCTATCGGCCCTTACTTGCAAGTGTTCCTGGTTTGCGCGGTAGAAATTTTTGTTTTCGGCTAGTGTAGCTTCCGCGTAACCCTTCAGATCTACCTAGAGACCCTCCTAATGATCAGCTTGGTTTCACACTATCCATACCTCGTTTCCTTGCGGAGGAGAAGTGATCCTTCACAAACTTTCCCGGGCCAATCCACAGTTCTCCGGAAGCTCGCGGGAGACACCTAACCGTCTAGGACATTGCTCTCCAAGAGTAATAGGCACCACTCCAAAGCACTACAAGAATCACCAAGTGCTTAAGTCATCTAGCTCTCTCACTCTCACAATCCCTCCAATCACTCAAATCTCTCACAAATTTGGTTATGTGGCATAAGAATTGAGTTAGAATGGGCTAGAACACAATGGGAGAGGCTAGGGCACTGAAAAACAAAATTTGGATGGCCAAAAGTGAGTTGGGGACAAGGTGGGATATATATAGGTACATGATTATGTCACCTAGCCGTTACTCACAAACTCAGCTGGAATACTGTCCGGAAGTTCCGGTCTGGGTTTACCAAAAGTTCCGGCCAACACTTGGTGCACAGGTTTGGCTGCGAGGTGATGAAGTCTGGAAGTTCTGGCTTGCAACTCCGGAACTTCCGATCGGCTTGCTCTGCCGTGGAAGGAGTGATTTTCCAAAATCGCTCCAAAAAATCTTACTCAAGGATATTCTGACTAAGAGCACTTAGATCATCTCATGGCATGAGTTTCACCCCTCTTAATAGTACGGTTTTTCCTAAAACTCAAGATTCAAGAAAAATAGAACTATAAACCGTCGTTGAATCTTTTCTCCTTTTTGCAATTGATGTTTGAGGGTTCTCCTTTCTCAAAACCTGCACAACTAAGCATCTAGGGACTAATTCTCTTGCACACATCTCAATTAAAAACATTAGTCCCTTAACCAAATTGTTATTAACCACCAAAACCCACTTAGGGAGCTAGATGCACTTTCACCAGCAACCGCTCCAAAGTTGCAGGATTAGCACCAGCAGGGTAAGCAATGACAAGATAATAGTAATATACCCCAACTGCAAGAGACGACTTGTTCCTCCAGAAGCACCCGCGATCAATGTCTCCAGCACCGGTCATAAGACTGTCATCAGCACCAACATTGCGCCTCATGTGGCTTCAACCCAGATGCATAGCAATCTAAATCAAAAGAGTGGCACCATCATTAAGAGGGTTCTATCTGTCGTAGCTACCAAGGAAACTACCACACCTCGATTTTCGTTCGGGATTAAAAATCATTAAATAAATTGTTTTCTAGAAATTAAATAAAAAAAAAAGAAATTATCCAGTGAAATTAAGAAGGAAGTTAAAATTTCCTTTAAAAATCATGGCTAGAAATATTTTTGAAATATTCTCCATGCCCTAAAGTATTCTAAAAAAATTTCCCGTGAAATTTTGGAGCTCGTAAATAATTTTAATAATAGAAAGAGCATTTCAAGAATATTTTAAATAATTGACTTAATCATTAAATGATCTATTTTAAATAATTGACTTAATCATTAAATGATCTGGATATATTTTTACTAAATACTTTAATTATTCATATATTTTAAGGATTTTTCTTGGAATTATTTGAGCACTAGAAGTATTTATGAAAATTCAAAGATCATTTATGTGATCAATTTAAATGGAAAAATAAATTAAAAATCCCTTGTCCTGTCCAAGGCCATTTTCGGCCCATTCCTTGAAGTCTGTTTTCCCTTCCTCCTTTCTCTCTCTTTTCGGCCCGGCCCGCTACCGTTTTCCCACGGGCCACGCCCCTCCCTCTCGTGAGCCGGCCGAGTGGCCGCGGCCCGGTCAAAATCCGCTTTGCCTCCCCCGTTTCCCATGCCGATGATAGGTGGGGCCCACATGTCATCTCCTTCCTCGCGCCATGCCATTGGTGCTGACCTCGTGCCTCGCCACCGCGAATCCAACACTTCCCCGCCGCTCCCGCACACGCCTTCAAGTGCATTAACCCCGCACCATCATGTCGCCGTTTTCCCCTTTATTTTTCCCGTGAATCTCTCCACCATTCGCCGCTTTTATTCCCTGTGACTTAACGTCGCCGGCCACCGCTCCCGCCTTTAAATCCGCTGGCCTATAAATTTCCCCTCCCGAGCTCCCCTCTCCATTCTCCCCAATTCTACCCAAGCTTGTCACGTCCCTAGCCCTCTCCCTGCGCCGTTGCTCACTCCGCCGCTTACCGCTGCTCTCCGGCCACACGCCACCGTCGCTCCGGTCACTGCTGCCGCGCTTCGAGTTCACTACCGGCTTCGCCGCACTGCCCGTGCCCCGGCCGCCACTTCTTGCGCTTAGACCGTCGCTGAAACGCCCCACCACCATGCTCCCTGAGCCGCCACCGCGACCACTGTGCTTCGGCCGCCATTTCCTGCCGCCTCACGCCTTCCCACGCCGGTCTGCCTCCTCCTTTGGTTTCGCCGCACTGAGCCGCTTTTCGGCCACCCCTCCGCCACCGCTAGGAGCCACCAGAGTGTCCTGTCGCCGTGCGCCCAAGCACCGACCGCTGTTTTCCCTCGCCGCCGTGCGTCCGTGCCACCTCATTTCTCCGTTGTGCGTCGGTGAGACCCCCTTTCTCCCTCTCTGCCTCCTCCACCACTTATCATGCTCGTCGTTGCGCCGATGGCCGCCGCCGACGACAATCGAGGTGCGCGTCCCGCCGCGCTGCCCGGCCGGTCAGCCGGCAGTCGCCGCCGCCCCCTTCTTCCTCCACCGACCGATTTGCCTCGCGGCGGATCGTGGCCATCCATCCGACCAACCGTGTGGCTGCCGCGTCAGTGCCACCTGTGCGCCACATGGCACGCCAACCCGTGGACCACCGTGGACTTGGACCACGGTGGACCGGCCATGGACCGTGCCGCTGCCGCCCACTGACGTCAGCCCTTGCCCGCTGACATCAGCCTGCCCCTTTTCTCTTGGAAAAATAATTAAAAATTGTGCAATAAATCGAATTAATTTTCAGAATTCATTTAAATGGTCCAAAACTTCTAAATTTCATATCTAATTCATATGAACTCCAAATTGGGCCATTCAAATTTCAAAATTCATCTAAAATTGAGCTCTACGTGTTGGTTTACTTTTCATGTACTGTTATTTGGTTTTTATTAGGTTTTTTCCTTATTTTGCATTCCAGCGAGTAGTTTTCGTCGTTTTGGAGGTTCACGCTTGTGAAGAGTTCAGAAGTTTTTTTTGAAGAAGCAAGGCAAGTCACACTTCCCTTGAAGCATATTGTACCTATTTTATAGATGTTCTACTGTTTGCAAATAAAATTGCATGTTTATCTAATTGCATGGGATGATGGGATTGCCTATCCGCTTGCTTGTGCCTTTTTACTTGATATCCGTCCTTTGTTAACCATTGGGTGATAATTGACTAGCTTAAGTCAATGATGTTCACTTTTGCTAGAATTATATGATTAGCCATGCTTAATTACCACTAGCTCACTAAATGGGATAATTACACTATCTATACCTAGTTTCAGATGAGCTGCAAGCTCGGAACATCTGGCCAAACTTATTGGTCATAATTTTCCCAACTAAAATATGACTTAATGGTGGGCTATGTGTGCATGGTTTTGGTGTGTCGCACCCATGGCAATTAAGGACCGGTTCATGGGAAATCTTGGAAGACAAACAATGCTTACCACAAGCAAGAATGGGCAACTATTGGACTCGTAGTGTAGCTTTCCTCTAGCTGATGTACCCTGGCAAGGGTGGGCGTGATGGAGTTGCAGTTGACAAGGGGCTTACCGGTTGCTGGGCTTCCGGATTCACGCGGCACTCGGGGAGGCTGCCCACTGCCCTGATGGGAGTGGGGGTAAAACCTTGGTATGGTACGATTGGATAGGGGAAGTTATGCGAAAGGTCTTGTCACGATCACTCGCGTGGTAACGTGTCAGGCATGACATGGTGACATACGGTGGATTGTGTCTTGTGTGTAAAGTTGCGCACCACTGATCAGAGTAAAACTATTCAAATAGTCATGCCCGCTGTTATGGGCGATCAACCAGATTCATCATGATTAGTCTCACCCTAAATAAATTGGCTTAATAATCTAGTTTAGATTAGGTGGGAATGGTTGGGCCTGTTCAACATGGGATAACGTTGTTCAGTGGAGGATTAATATTGACTAAATTAATCAATGGTTTTCCTCATTTTAAAACAATTAATGTTTGCAATCACCTTTCCGCAAAATATTCGTAAGCCTTCCTTTTTATCCCCTTGCACTTCTGCATTTTCTTGGTTTGGCTTGTTGAGTACATTGGTTGTACTCAACCATGCAATTCTTCCGACTCCCAGAAGTGTAGTGCTTCTGAGTTGAAGACGGTGTTAGAGGACCAAGGCTCAGACCCCAGTTAACTTTGCATGTGGAGTGGAGCTGAAGCCCCGCTAGGATCGTCTTTTCTTGTTGTCGCTGCTTTCTTTCGAGTGTGAGGACTAAGTGTCTCTTTTCCTGTAAGTATTTATATGCTTTATTTATATGTTTGGATCTGTGTATTGATTTGTCATTTTATGTATCCTTGTCAATTTCTAGAAAGGGATTTAATATACAAAATAGTCTGGAAATTTGGGAAAATTTTCGGGCATAACAAGTTGGTACCAAAGCCATCTTGAATGTAGGTTGAGCCAAATGGTCAAACCCTTAAGGACTAGTTTTGTGAAAACCTTATTTGTGAAAATATATGTAACCCTCGGCTGCCAATGTCCTTATCGGACCGACTGTCAATACGGGTGAAGCCGGTTTTGAAATCAAGATGAGTCTCATTACTATGGTGCAGGCTAACCCATTCTGTGGGAAAGCCAATGAGGACGCAAGCGCTTATCTCTAGACATTCCTAGAGATCTCCATCATCTTTCTTCGATTTCACGACCACATCATCTATATAAATCTCAACCAGCAATTTGATATGGTCATGAATATATAATTCATAGCTCTTTGATATGTAGCACCAACACTTTCCAAATCAAAAGTCATAACAACACATTCATACAAACCGATTGCACCAGGACATTTAAAAGCAGTCTTATGAATATCTTCTTCAGCCATAAAATTTTTGTTATATCCTGCATTGCCATCCATAAAACTTATAATCTTGTGTCTAGAAGTTGCATCCACCAACAAATCCGCAATCGGCATTGGGTATTAATCCTTACGAGTAGCCTTGTTCAAATTTCTAAAATCAACACAAACCCTTAGCTTCCCGTTTTTCTTCATTACTGGCACTATGTTAGAAATCCATTCAACATATCGACAAGGCCTAATAAAATGAGCATCATAGAGTCTTGTGATCTATGCCTTAATAGCATCATACATATCAGATTTTAATCGCCTTGGTGGCTGTTTGTATGGCTGATTATCCTGGTTTAATAGGCAGCCGATGTTCAACAATCGATTGGCTAAGTCCTGACATCTCATGATATTCCCAAGCGAAACAAGATCTATATTCTTTTAATAAATCTAGTAGCTCCATTTTAAAATCATCAGAGAAGTTAGCACTTACAAATGTTGGTGTTGGCCTATCGCCAATCCTAATATCTACCTCTTCTAACTCATCGACCGACATAATACACTATTCTAACTTGCCTTCCAAGTCATTCACAGTGTCATTAGAGAAAAAGTTGAGATCCTCCATCGGACATTGGCTATATATATCAATAATCAGACACTTTTAAGAAATCACCTTTCCCACACTTTCCCTAATAAGCAATCAATTCCATCCATCTCCCAAATATATAAATCGATAGTAGTAACATTAACTGACCTGTCAGCTTGCACGATTTCTACCTGGTCTCCTTAACATTGTATTAAGCTTTGATGCATAGTTGATGGGATGCAACAATTAGCATGAATCCAATCTCTCGCAAGCAACAAACTATACAAACCCTTTCATCAATGACAAAAAATGTAGTAGGAATAGTTTTTCTGCCCATCGTTAACTCTACATTCAAAACCCCTTTTGCATCCGATGAATTCCCACCAAAATCCTTAAGAACCATGTTAGTCTTGATCAAATCTTCTGGAGTCCTCCCAAACTTTCTATATGTGGTATAAGGCATCAGATTCACTGCAGTCCTCCATCGACTAACATCTTAGACATTAGCTTCCCGTTAACAAATCCCTTTATATATGATGGTTTTAGATGATGATGTTCTGTTTCTTCAGACTTCTCAAATACTGCTTGTTGATCAGATAAAACCAATTGTGCCATCGATTCTTCACAAACTCTATCATCGGATGTAGAAGTCCTATACTCTGCAGGCAATATAAACACCATACGATAGAATACGAAGCTTCAACATTATCATCCCTAATAGTTTTTCCTATCAGTTTCAACAACATTGGCTTTAATGATTTTGCTTCTTACTCGCCACTCCTTCCTTGTATTCCTTAACCAATGATTGATCTCTTCTTCAACTTCTCCTTCTGTTCTTTACTTCTCAAACGTTGAACTCTTCTCTTCTGATTTTTAGTGAATACCCCGCTTGGAACCCATTGAGGATTTTGAACTTGTCTATTTGATATTCTTCATAATCTTCAAAATAATCCTCATGAATCGGCCCTAACCGTTGATCTACAGGCAACTTCTTTTGTATAGCGCAATTTGAATCCCTCTGTCTTGACCAATATGAATCTCTATAATCATAAGCCGATTCATTATCACTGCATCCTAGGAAATCTTGAATTAAAGGCAATCTCATTCCTTTATTCCAACAAAACTGAAAAACCTCGCAATCCCAATGTGGATCAAAATAAGACATATCTTCATCATAATAATTATGCCTTTCTCTTTCTCTCCGCTTCGATCAAACTAGTCGAGTTGATTTTAGACCGATAATTTCTTCTATCGGCTTCATCTTTAGATCTCCTTGGATAAACCATATGTATTAGAAAAGGATGCCCGTCGATATTCATCAGCTTTCTGTTATCATCAAACTTAATTCTACCTTGTTCCACAGCCGATTGAATCCGTCATCTGAACACCTTGCATCCGTTAGTACTATGAGATCCTGTATTATGCCAGTTACAATATTTTCTCTTCTTTAACTCCTCAGCCGATGGAATAAATGATTTTGAGGTAATATAATTGGCTTCTCTTGCAATAAAAGGTCAAAAATTCTATTGGCTTTGTTAATATCAAAATCAAACCTTTCTTCTTTCACATTATCTTTAACCCACTCACAAACAGCTGTTTTTTTATTTCTTGCTCACTCTGCCAAGTCGATCTATTGATATTCATCTTGATATGAGTCAAAAGCATAATTGTAAACACTATTAATATTATTAGCTTTCTTATTAAACCTCTCCCTTTTGGACTCGTGGAACCGCTGCTCATGAGCCGATATTTTCTATACCAACTGGGACAAACATTCAAAGTCTTGTGAAGAAAATGTATCCTTTATTGGTCCCAACAACCCTTGGAACGCCAAATCAGCCAACTGTGAATCGGTCAAGTTTAAACTATAACATTTGCTCCTTATGTTTCTAAACCTCTGAATAAAAACCTTGAACCGATTAATCAGATCTTTGCCTGATTGATGTTAAATCTGATAGCTTCATTTCTTGAACTCCAGCAAAGAAATACTTGTGAAATTGTTTCTCCAGATTAGCCCATCCTCTGACAGAATTAGGTGGTGAAAACCATGTGAATGTCAATCCGGATAATGATAAAGGGAAAAACCTAACCCTCAAAACTTCTTCAGCCGATGCTTCCCCACACTAATCTAGAAATCGACTAATATGTTCAATTGTAGAAACATTATCTTGCCCTGAGAACTTTGAGAAGTCTGGAATTCTGTATCGATTAGGCAGTGGTGAAGGGTTACGCGGAGGCTACGATAGCTAATAAAAAAAATTCTACCGCGCAAACCAGGAACCTTACAAGTAAGGGTCGATAGATCGTTACCGATTGGAGTGAAGTGCAGCGGATATAGCCAATCAGGAGCTATCCGATCCGGAACAGTACTGGCCGATCACAACCGATTTGCTGACCACAGCCGATTCCCGAGTCGCCTGGTCGTAGCCGATCCGACTACAACCGATTTGTCGATGCCATAGGCGATCCGACCACAGCCGATTCGCCGATTCACCGAGTCACCCAACTGCGCCTGCCTCACTCCGATGCGCCCGACCATAGCCGATTCGCAGCCGCCGAATAGAACTGCAATGTAGCAATGCCTCTACCGGTATCCACACGTCCAGGGATAGAACGCCTAACACCCGTGTGCTAGCACAACATGCAAGGCTAGGGTTTGGCTCGGAGGTAGGGAGGGTTTTCGTGGAGATCTTGAGCTCGCCGAATTTTGAATCCGCGCGTGTTTTAATCTGATGCGCCAAATCAGGCTAACTCGGTTCAAAAAGTGATGTCGCAGCTCTCCACCCTTCGCCCCTTTATATAGAGTTGCTGACTGGGCCTATAGGCCCATCAGGACTCTATCCGATCGGATCCCTATCCGATCGAACCATATCCAAGTCCAACTCGATTGCCTGTTCTTATCCCCTTAAGCGTGCGACCCTGTAGGTTCAGGTATACTCGGTTTCTAACCGAGTCCAACTCGGTCGACCGTCAATAGCGGCGCCTAGCAGCACATATTGACACCATAGTATACAAGAATATAATATCGGCTCTGAACCTGTAATGTATGCACAAATCCCTTTGCCTCACGATACCAATTAAGCTATAGGCAAGATGTGTGTCATCCTATCAATAGCTTAATCATTCACTCGAACCATATTGGATTATCTGTCTGTTGATTGACTTCTCAATCAACTCAGCATGGCCATGCACTTCCATAATCAATTACCTCGAGGGGCCCAGAGATATCTCTCCAAAGGAGGGGCATATTCCATCTTGATCACTCACATCCCACTCCCTGTTTCATAGCAAACCCGAAGACTACTTTTATAACTACCCATTTACGGAATAGTGTTTGGTAGTCCCAAAGTAGGCTACTACACATGTCAGAATCCATGATGATCTCAGGGCTAAGTACTTTGCACCAACACTACTTGAGACCAACTAATGGCACATTAATTCCTGTAGTGTCTCATGGTGGGTCTATCCAACAATGTGTTCTCTAACACATGTCCATGTATATTGATTTGGTATCTCCATACCATGATCTATGAGACATGATCATCAATCAATAGACATGCCGATCTTAGAATCATACTTGTTCCAACAATATGACATGTGATCAGGGATAGCTTAGAAATAGATTCATACATGAAGAGTCTCATAAATAAGTCACGTACTTATTGATCAATACAAGTTGTCTATTTCATGGAACTAAATAACACTTTATTTATTTATACATAAACATTGACCATGATATCCAACATCTCCATGTTGCCTCTAGGGCATATCACTAACAGTCTCCCACTTGCACTTGAGTCAATCATGATAGTATCTAATACCCATTGCTCTTGTGTGTGTCTCATGTTTCGGCTGAGGCAGAGGTTTTGTCAACGGATCGGCTATGTTGAGATCCGTGTGCACTTTGCATATCTTGACATCACCTCTGTCCACAATCTCGCGGATGAGATGATATCGCCGAAGTATGTGTTTGGACTTCTGATGTGACCTCGGCTCCTTGGCTTGCGCAATGGCTCCACTATTATCACAATAGAGAGACATTGGACCAATTGCACTGGTCATCACACCCAGCTCAGAAACAAATTTCTTGATCCAAACAGCCTCCTTTGCAGCTTCTGAAGCAGCGATGTACTTGGCCTCCATCGTAGAATCAGTACCAGTATCCTGCTTGGAACTCTTTGTTGACGAGAAAAATCAACACGCCAGCCTCGGAGATCTGCTTAGCTCTAGTGCAGGTCCTATAATCGACGAAGCGCGGGCGTGCCAGTCAGTTTGATCCTGCCATTGACAAGTTATGCAAAACAACAGAATATAAATCATGTCGGCCGATAGACCGATACCCAAAAACTAACTGATCGGCTAATAAGCCAATGGTGCAATTCCAGCCGGTGCCGATGCCAACGGATGGTGTTAGGGTTTGAATCCATCGGCTGTGTGTTGAACAAATATTTATATAAAGGCGATCAGCTGACAATAACATGATATATATAACATTGCATGAACCAATCACATGATGAAATAGATATTGATTTAAAGATTAAAGCACATATCGGCTGGAAGTCCGATGTCATAAAATCCAAATGATCAAATATTCAATGAAGCCTCTGCTGCGATCGGCTAGATCCAACTTGTATACAATCCTTGCAAGCCGATGTAATACCCAGATAACTCACCGGCTGAAACCCCGATGAAACCCTTAGTGGCAGTCAACAGGCAGGCTAGAGATTACGGTTCTAATCATGACTTAGTAGATCAAACTAATGCAGCACTAAGTATGAAAACAAAAGCAATATCTAGACAATCAAGCCCTTGGCTGATTTTCAGGGTGGTAGATGCCTAAACCAATCTAATCTAGTAAACAGTTTAGCCGATAACAACAGAGACCCTAAAACGAGAAACATCTGATAGGGCTAAACTGAAATACTAAGATTAGATTAATAGAGACATATGATAAATAATCAGGCAAAGATATCAACCGAATCGAAGCAATCCAAGAGGTTGAATGTACTGATGCAGCCTTGGACGACGCCAACGTAGCCAATACAATTGCCGAGCCGGCGGGACCTTGGACTTACCCCTTTGACGGAGATTGAAGCCGATGCAGCCCGCGTCGGGTGCCAAGTTTCGCCGGATGATAAAGTAGAACATATAAAAGAAAGGTGGTGATGCGTCGAGTTGTATTTATCGAGAGATATGTTACATGAATCCTGGGCTTACATATTTATACCCGTAGGGTGACAAAGATCCTAACAGATTACAATCCAAACTTTCCTAAAGATAAAAGGAATTAGATAAAGTCCTTATCAGACACTTAAGAAACTAACAATCTCTTCGTAATTAATAGATACAAGTCGTGTCCTCCCCGGACTCGGTTTCTTCTGGATAAGGTCTTGTTAAACCGAATCTAACAAGAATCCGACTGCTGCAGATATGGATAACAGAAAACCCCCATCGGCTGATGCAGAACTCCAAGCCGATACTGATTCTGAGCTGATCCTAACCCTTAGCCGATAAGGACTTCGGGGCTTACCAAATTTTGGCGTTAACACATGCCCCCTAGTTTTGGAGTATGAGAAGTCATGCTTCAAAATTGTCCTTGTCTTGATCGCCCCAAAACTGATTCTTTTCTTCTTCTTGACACCGGCTCTCATAAGCTGATACCTTCTGTAATAGCTGAGCCAAGCTGTCTAACTCATGGATGAAAAACCTGCCTCGGTCAGCTGCCGACAACCCTTGGAATGCAAGATCTGCTATCTCCTCATCACTTAGGCTCAAATTATAACATCGGCTGTAGATATTACGAAACCTTTGAATGTATTCCTTAGCCGATTCCCCTTCTTGCTGTTTAATTGATATCAAATTTGCAAGCTTCAACTCGCTAACTCCAGCAAAGAAGTACATGTGAAACTGCTTTTCAAGATCGGCCCAACTTCTGATGGAATTCGGTGGCAATGATGAAAACCATGTAAAAGCCGATCCAGTCAAAGACAATGGAAAAAGTCTTAACTTTCAGAGCTTCCACAGCCGATGCTTCCCCACATTGAGCTAAGAATCGGCTGATATGTTCCATTGTGGATATACCATCTTGCCCTGAAAACATGGAGAAATCTGGAACCTTGTATCGACTTGGAAGTGGAACCCTATCAAACCACTCAGGATATGGCAACCGATACACAGAAATTTGATTTTTATGTTTAATTCCAAATTGCTCCTCCATTACCTTTGCAATTATATCGGCCCAATCCTGCTTGGACGGATATCTTTGAATTTCTTCTGGCAGATATTGCTGAAGTGGCTCTGCACACCGATAACGATCAACTTGCCCCCCGAGCCAATTTTGTTGTTGCCGATAGTGTTGAGATTGCTCACCAATTTGCCCCCATGTTGACTTCTCAAGGCAATTACCCTGGGAACTGTTTCCTCGATCAAACCATGCAATGCACTCATCAAGAATCCAGATTGATCAAACATAGCACGATTAATGACGTTATTAACCATCTCTTGAAGTATCTCATCATCCATCGGCTCAGTAGACTGTTCCCTGCCTTCATTTGTCAGCTTGAGAGATTGTTCTTCCTCGGCCTTCACTTCTTCATCAGACATTGTGGCAATTATGGGTTCGTCGAGCCATGTAAAAAGATGTGTTATCCAAAACACAGTCCCACTGGGCGTGCCAAAAATGTGTTGACGAGAAAAATCAACACGCTGGCCTAGGAGATCTGCTTAGCTCCAGTGCAGGTCCTAGAATCGATGAAGCGCAGGCGTGCCAGTCAGTTTGATCCTGCCACTGACAAGTTATGCAAAATAGCAGAACATAAATTATATCGGTCGATAGACCGATACACAAAAACTAACTAATCAGCTGATAAGCCGATGGTGCAATTCCAGCCGATGCCAATGCCAGCCGATGGTGTTAGGGTTTGAATCCATCGGCTGTGTGTTGAACAAATATTTATATAAAGGCGATCGGCTGACAATAACATGATATATATAACATTGCATGAACCAATCACATGATGAAATAGATACTGATTTAAAGATTAAAGCACATATCGGCTGGAAGTTCGATGTCATAAAATCCAAATGGTCAAATATCCAATGAAGCCTCTGCTGCGATCGGCTAGATCCAACTTGTATACAATCCTTGCAAGCCGATGCAATACCCAGATAACTCACCGGCTGAAACCCCGATGAAACCCTTAGTGGCAGTCAACAGGCAGGCTAGAGATTACGGTTCTAATCATGACTTAGTAGATCAAACTGATGCAGCACTAAGTATGAAAAGAAAAGCAATATCTAGACAATCAAGCCCTTGGATGATTTTCAAGGTGGTAGATTCCTAAACCAATCTAATCTAGTAAATAGTTTAGCCAATAACGACAGAGACCCTAAAACGAGAAACATCTGATAGGGCTAAACTGAAATACTAAGATTAGATTAATAGAGACATATGATAAATAATCAGGCAAAGATATCAACCGAATCGAAGCAATCCAAGAGGTCGAATGTACTGATGCAGCCTTGGACGATGCCAATGTAGCCAATACAATTGCCTGAGCTAGCGGGACCTTGGACTTACCCATTTGCTGGAGATCGAAGCTGATGCAACCCCGCGTCAGGTGCCAAGTTCCGCTGGATGATAAAGTAGAACAGATAAAAGAAAGGTGGCGATGTGCCGAGTTGTATTGATCGAGAGATATGTTACATGAACCCTAGGCTTACATATTTATACCCGTAGGGTGACAAAGATCCTAACAGATTACAATCCAAACTTTCCTAAAGATAAAAGGAAATAGATAAAGTCCTTATCGAACACTAAACAGACTTTCCTAAAGATAAAATAAGAAACTAACAATCTTTTCCTAATTAATAGATACAAGTCGTATTTTCCTTGGACTGGGTTTCTTCTGGATAAGATCTTCTTAAACGGAATCTAACAAGAATCCGACTGCTGGAGATATGGATAACAGAAAACCCCCATCGGCTGATGCAGAACTCCAAGCCGATACTGACTCTGAGCCGATCCTAACCCTTAGCCGATAAGGACTTCGGGGCTTACCAAATTTTGGCGTTAACACTCTTCCAGCTGACTGTGCCTCCGTTCGGGCAAAACACAAACCCAGATTGTGATCTATAATCATCCTTGTCCATTTGGAAGCTAGCGTCGGTGTAATCACTTACAACGAGCTCTTCTTCACCTCCATAGACTAGGAACATATCCTTCGTTCTTCTCAAGTACTTAAGGATACTCTTTACGGCAGTCCAGTGACCTTCACCTGGATCTGACTGGTATCTGCTCATAGCACTCAAAGCGTACGAAACATCTGGACGTGTACAAAGCATGACATACATGATGGATCCAATTGCCGAAGCATATGGAACCATACCCATCTTATTCCGCTCATCATGTGCCCGAGGACACTGATTCTTGCTAAAATTAATGCTATGTGACATGGGAAAGAAACCTTTCTTGGATTAATGCATGTTGAACCTTTTCAACACCTTGTCAATATATGTACTTTGGCTTAATCCAATTAGCCTCTCGGATCTATCTCTATAGATCCGAATGCCCAATATGTATGCTGCCTTCCCTAAGTCTTTCATGGAAAAACTAATTTTCAATGAAGACTTGACGGATTCTAGCATAGGGATATCATTTTCAATCAGTAATATGTCATCCACATATAAGATTAGAAATACAATTGCACTCCCACTGACCCTTTTGTAAACACAGGCCTCCTTTTTATTTTTGATGAAACATGATTATCAATCAATAAACATGCGGAACTTAGAATCATACTTGTTCCAACTATATGACATGTGATCAGGGATCGTTTAGAAATAGATTCATACATAAAGAGTCTCATAAATAAGTCACATACTTATTGATCAATACAAGTTGTCTATTTCATGAAACTGAATAACACTTTATTCATTTATACATAAACATTGACCATGATATCCAACATCTCTATATTGCCTCTAGGGCATATCACTAACAAGTGGAACTCTATCAAAATGCTTCGGATAAGGATGTGATACATAATCTCAGTGTCCGTTAGCTTCAGCAATCATATCGACTCATTCTTGATTCCCATTATTCCCAAACTGCTGAGATGGAGATCTTTGAGAAAATTGATTCATCCAAGGTTGATACTGAGTAGCCTCCCCATGTCGATATTGATGAGGTGATGATGGCTATTATTCCTAAGGATTAAAATATTGAATCACATGTTGTTGATGTGGATTTGACTTAATTTGATATCCATGTACATATTGTTGTCCGATTGGTTTCCCCACAGTAGGTTGTTGATGTCTTTCTATGGACTGAATCGGCAAATTTCCAATCGGTTGTTGTATCTCCACCCTAGTTGATGTCTGAATTGGGTGCCTTCTATAACATGCAGTTCGATATTGATCTTGATTCTGGTTATTGTTAACATCCATTTAATTAGGGCCTGTTGTATGCTTTTGCTCTAGATCCTCAATCTTAATTGTAATATATGCTGAAACATATGATTTGGAAGATAAACTGGTCTCTTAGCTTGTTCTTCAGCAATAGTCCTATCTACTACCTTCTTGATCATAGAAGTCAATGTATTGACTAGCACTCCAAATTAATTTATCGAGGCATGATGAACAACTACATCAATCATGCTTATAAAGTCATGAGAGGAGGTTTTTCTTTGGACTCTATGTTGGTCATATTTTCTTGCTTACTACATCCTGCATCTTCTGGCGTTGGCATAATAATTTTGTTTGTATTATTTTTCCTTGCCGAGTAACACTGAAGGATTCCAAGTAAATATTCTAGAACTCCTAAGTGAGTTGTCCCATCTCCGCCTTTTGTTCATCAGACAACTTACCGACAGTGATTGGGATGATATTTTCTTCTTTAATTTCTGACATGGTGAAGATCTTGAGGTCCCACTAGGCGTGCCAAAAGTGTGTCAATGCAAAAATATGGTGGCCTGAGTGTTCTGCTTAGCTCCAGTGCAGGTCCAAAATGTCGGTGGAATGAGGGCATGCTAGTTGGTTTGATCCTACAACCAACAAGACATGGTAAACGTTAGAAGATGATAGCCGATCGATCGATAGGCCGATGAAGTACCGTGATGACCTAGCCGATACGAATGAGTCGAATTGGCTGTAAGGTGGAAGATATTGCCCATGAACTAGATTTAAATTAGATATAATCATCAACAATTTTTCTTTAACAGAATCAATCCTATAGGTCAAACCCAATCGATGCAGTATATGACTAAGACTATTAAAGTCAATTGTTATACAATTATATGATCTAAATAACTAGCCAATGGACAGATATTGAATATTAGACCCAAAACAATCATGACCGGCTGTAGATATAAATAACTTATAATAATTAATTCAATCTTTCTCTTAGTTTCAAGAAATTACAATAGATCGGACCTAACCGAGACAATATTAATTTCTTATAATCAATATCAGACAAATTAATAATTATATGGACTTATATCATAATCGATGGACTAGCTTGGGCGATTAGATAACATATCGGCTAAAACTCTGATATAGTCTTATATAAGAATATCAACCTAGATTAAATCCACTAAATAGGTTATAGCCCCAAACAGATCAGACCTAACCGAGACAGTGCGAGGCTGATAACAAGCTTAGTAGATTTAAAGGATTGATAAACTTAAACAAGATGATAGATATAACTAGTTGAGCAAAACAAAGCATGTAATTTAAAGCAAAACAGTTGTACCAAGTAAGATCGGCTGAAACCCCAATACTACTCTTATTTCCAATCCAAGAGGAAGTTAGTTCTTACAATTTTAGTCATAACTTAGTAGTTCAAACTCAACCGATGCAAAGCACAAAGTATGAAGGAAAAGGTAAGGTCTAATCAAGTCTTTGATTGTTTTTCAAGATGGTGGATACACTAAGCAAGCTGACTCGTCGAGAACAATTTAGCCGATATCAGTAAACCTTAAATGAATCAACCGATATAAGTAAACGATACTAACGACTTAGATTAGATAATGTATATGATAACTTAGTTCTTATATTGACTGGAATAGATTGTCAAACTCAACCGACGAAAGCCTTAGCCCCGGCGATACAAGCAACTGTAGAAGGAACTCACCTCTTGCTGGAGATCGGACCTAACCGATGCAACCCAACTTGAAACTAGAACTGGTTGAGATGAAAACCTAGAAGAACTAGGATGGCGATGCACCGAAAGTTTATAGAACTATTGTTAACTATTTTTTTACAAGATTCTGGGTGTACATATTTATACTCATGAGCATACACAAATCCATATCGGACACAACACAGATTTTTCTAAAGATACACTTGCAAATCCAAACCGGACTCAACTTATTCTTTCCTAAAATTATGAAAGAAAAATAATTAAATTTGCCTAATTAATAGATAAATCTTCATGTTGTTTCCTTCCCAAATCTGATCCCCTTTTAGTGATAACCTTGGTTTCATCAACAGCACCCGACAAGAATTCGAACTCTTATTACCTATCGGCAACAGCCAGCCGATATCATTTTGTTGATGCCTCCCATTGATACACTCTCAGCAGATACAATCCTATTTCTGGCAACTGAAATCACATTGTCAATCCTGCTTCACAACCGCCTCTTTCAAACGGAATATGCCAAATTTTGCCATTAACAACCATGTGAGAGTATGATCTTGAAAGTTCAATATGGTTTTCCGTCATCAAGTCATATCGCCTATAATAGAAAACATAAAATAGAATACATAATAATAGTAACTAATCAAATACATTACACATAAAATAAACTTGTGGGATACTTCCAAAATTCATGCATAAACACTAATTAAATACAATTTTTGAAAACAAATCTAGCTACTTGGTTTTTCTCTTCTTAGAAGCTAATTTCTTTGTCGAAGTGCTACGAGGGGGAGGGGCAGAGGATTGCACTCCAGGTGGGTGCTTGCTGAGATTGTAATCGCCTGCTGGGCCTATGACACAATTACGGATGAACCCTCAAAGCTCGTCGGCGATACCTTTGATGACGTGTGGTAGCAGCTCGCTTGTATCAAACCCAATTTCTGCAAAGGGTGAAAGACATATAGATTTACTTAGTAGTATAATAGAATTAATTAATTTATGACTTTTGTTTCTGAAACATGTCATACATCTGATTAGAGTGATAGTGCCCCTTCTCTACAAAATATATCATGTACTGCATGACGTAGAAGCCACAGAGGTTGGTTGCAGGTGGTTGTCTAAGGATTCATTCATGTTCGAAGATCCGAAATGTTGTTGCATCGACCGCGCATCTCTCGAACGCTCTTCCGGACCTATGGTACATCACATATGCCCTATTTAGTGAATCTATAAGAATTTGACAGTGAGCTCTCCATTTCCTCGTACTATCATATATGCAAATCTTACTGTCGTCGATATTGATTACGATGAGGGCCCAATAATAGTTGCACATTGGACAATGTATCAATAAATTCATACGCATGGAGAGCAAACAAAACTGGAAATCGATGCTAGTCACTTACTGAGAAAGGTAAGGTAGGAGAATATGGTCACGTGAATTTAGCTTGATGGGTGCATTGTAGAGATAGTTCTCGATTTTAGCTTCTGAGATCAATTGCTTCTCGAAGTTCACAAGCACTGGGTCTAGAAAAGCATCCTTATGGTTCATGCTTCTACACTGATAATAGCAATGCCTACAAAACAAAAACATAGTTGAGAACTACTGAGATTATATTGTGGGTGCCGGATTAAGGACAAGATATCAAAGGACTCACAATGACCGCATTTGGAGGATGTTAACATCAAGATCCCTTCTTTGGTACACGTTGAAGAGGTCCTTAAATTCTACCCAACATATATTGGGGTCATGGTGAAAATCCACGTCAATGTAGTAGGCACCGACCATTTCTTCACCCTTTGCAGCATCCTCCAAATATCATTTATGCAGCCACCGCGCTTGAGTTCCTAATTCTTTAATTTCTGAGTCAAGCACCATGGGTTGTCCGTGTTGCTATTGCAATACCACTTTGACTTTTGGAAGATCATACAAATCATCCAGGCTATCTAGACTAGCTGACTTACAAAAGGCCTCTGTCTCATACGCTTTCTCTGCAATGAACAACTCCCTAGCTTGAGTTTGTAGATCCTTATTGAAGTCTGATGTAAGTTTCTTAGGTGACTTTGTTTATGCACACTTGATGAAATGATTGATCACTTTGTTAGTAATTGAATCTTTGGTTCTCATGATTCTTAGGGCCAAAAAGTGAAGTCACGCTGCCACTCACAGTCCTCTTAGGCAGCGCAGTTGTCGCCATTGACGCTGAGTCCAACTTAGTTGGTTGGAATTGCGACTTGCTCGATGAACTAGACCTTTGCAATGCACTTTTTTGGAGTCTTTTTTGGAGGTGGGAGTGGACTCGGGGACTTCTCCGGAGGTTGTGGTTGATTCGGTGTGTTCTGACAAGAAGGGGGTGGGCTCGGGGTCCTCTGTCGAGGCAGAGAAGAGCTAGATTTGGACCTCAGGCGCTTGAAGGGATGGAACCGCCATCGCTTGGATTGCCTACCCCATCGTTCGACATGATAACGATGTAGCGTTTGGGCCATACGATCACATTGTGAAGAGAAGTGCCCAGAATGTCAACCCCTTCCTCCTGAGGAAACTCCAACACATACCCTCTGTATTGGCTTGGCACGTCATTAGCTCTAACCCTTGAGTAGCCTAGAGGCAATGCAACACCATGTATAGTTTTCCCCACATATATAGGATGTGCCGCGCCACTAGCAATATGTTGAGTGATATTCGTTTGAAGAGGGACGTGGAGCACACATGGGGTATGTGCCGTTATGTCTTCCACTGGTTAATGCGGCATGCCATGTTCTATAGGGGTAGCTTTCGCAGACGCACAACTACTACGTCTCCCACCTAAGCTGACCACTTGGTTCCCGGCTTACATTGGGTCAAAGGCTTCTCCACAGCCACCAAGGACCACCGTCACCATGACCACCGCTGTAGGTCTTCATATCCCCCTCCACTACTATTTTCATCTCCTCCGCTATGAAGAACCTCATCTGGACCCAGTCGCTGCCGCGTGGACGAGCTTGTCCAGATCTAAGCCTATGCTGTCGACAACCGCCACCGCTGCTTTGGAGCCCACCACCAAATTTCCCTCCTCCACCTCGCTGAACCTGTCCTGCACCACCACCTCTAACACCTAGCCCCACTGCTGACACTGGATCTAGCGACACAGGATCCCCCACCTCCATCCCACCGAACCTCTCCTTCGCTGTCACCGTTGACACCGCACCCTGCCGCAACTTAGTCCCACCATCGGATATGGAACCGTTGGATCCCCCTCCTCCACCACCGCCAAAACTCGCTACCACCGAACCTTGCCACCACCGAGCCCTACCGGTGGACTCGAGAGGGAGAGGATGGACTAGGGAGGAAGAGGGAACAAGGGAGGAGGGATTGGGGAGGAAGGAGGGACTGAGGAAGGGCTGTTCGCCCACACTTTTAATATAGCGATATAAGAAACTATTTTTGTAGTTGGTCCCTTAATCGTGTGTTTGGTTTGGGGATGAAGTGGCCATCCTAATTTTTTTTAATGGGGTGAACCTATCTATGTGTTTGACATAAGGGTTGAAATTGTCCTATGTTTTAAGGGTTGGGAGGATGTGTCGCACATTTCAATTAGAGAGAGCAAATGGATTGGATTGGTCCATCAGTTTTTTGAGATGGAGTTGATTCGGATCTAGAGGGAATATTTATTTTCAGGGATCATCTCATCCCAGCTGACTCCAAACCAAACATCTTGGAAAACGAGTTCATCCCAACCCGACCCATCCCATCCCTCCAACCAAATACAATCTAAATCTAAGAATTTTGACAATCAAAATAAATCTATTTTCACAATGACCGCATGATTTTCATGAGCGGGTTTAGTTACACGAGCTCCTCATCATTATTACAAATGAAATTTTAGCGATCCACCTGTAAAAATAAATCCTGGTGCCTAAAATTCGTCTTTTATAGTGAAAACAAAAGGAAAAATCTAGTACGAGCCTGACCGCCAACCGATCGACGTCTGCTTGCACTGGACGGCTAACTGTCTGCATATGTGCCGTACAGGTTCTATCAGAATCAGAATTAGTGTCATATGCCAGTCACTTTCTAATTACCTAAAAACTGACTCAAGAATCAAGGGATGAAAGGTCTGTGTGTGGCCTGGTCTGCACTGTACGCATCTATCTGGTAAATTGCATTATATGCAATGGTCCATCCTTTTTTGGCTTTGCCCACTTATGTTGTTGTTAGTCCACTACTGGAGAAACGATTTTTGCGTGTGTCAAAGAATCTTCCGTGCGGGCCGGCCCGCACGCATCAAAAGGTCTGGAAAAATCAAATATTCGCGTACGGGCAGCCCAACCACATGGGAAGATCTATTATCCCGTTCGGGCGGCTTAAGAGGCTCGCACGGAAAGATCTATTATCCCGTGCAGGCCACTTAAGCCGCCCACACGGCATAATAGATCTTCCCGTGCGGACGTATTAAGTGGCACATGGAAGATAGATCCGTCCTATATGAATTATTGAATTATTTAATGATTTAATGATATTAAATCGACAACTAATATCACATCATAAATAACACAAAATTAATTTCACATCATCATAATTTCACATATATAATTTTTTGTACAATTAAATTTACAAATAATTTCATATATATAATTAAATTGACAACTAAATTCACATTACAAATTAAAAATAATAATTTCACGCCGCGCCGCGGATTGTGGTGTCGTCATCGTCGGTGGCAGTGGCGGCGGTGGAGGTGGCAGGCGGTGGAGGCGGCCGTCGATGGAGGTGGAGGCGTCGGCGGTGGAGCGGCCGTCGATGGAGGTGGAGGCAGCGCCGGTGGAGGCGGCGGCGATGGAGGTGGCGGCGTGGAGGTGGTCGTTGATGGAGGCGCGTGCGCGCCGGCACACCGCAGAAGCCTCCACGGTTGTTCTTGTGTGGGCGGCGACGTGGGTGGAGGCGATGGAGGCCGGAGGCGAGAGGAGGCGGCGGGGAGGCGGAGGCGGAGGCGTAGGCCGCTGGTAGAGGAGAGAGCCCTAGACGGTGGAGGCGGGATCTGGATTTCGTCGGGTGTTTGAAAATTTTGGAGCCCATGCGCACCTACATAGGCGGTGATGATCATCATCGCGTGCGGGCGGCTTAATGGCTCACACGAAAAGATTATCTTTCGTGCGGGCGGCTTAAACGCCCGCACGGAAAAATTATCTTTCCGTGGGGCTCTTAAGCCGCCCGCACATGATAATCTATAAACCTTACATCTCTAAATTGGACTATAAAAATTATAATAATATCTTAATTTGGTCGAAAATTCTATAAATCAACGTGACAACTTATTTTTGTTCCATAACACTATCATAAAAAAGTCAACCAGTTTTGATCAAGTGAGATTATATGTTATTTATAAATGGTTACACCTATGTTTCATCTAAACATTACTCTAAGTTTCAAAGTGTATATACCTTATAAGAAGCTATGATTAATATGACAACTCATAATAATTACATTGCAATCCTAGACTATGTGCTCCTCTAGATATATTGTTCCTCTTTTGCCCCTCTCTATTTTCCCTTTTGATCTGCTGTTGACCAAGACAGAAAAAATTTAACTTTTTCTTTTTATCTATATTTTTTCTGGACTTAGGAGCACACGAGAGGTAACCACAGAAAATTTGAGCCTAAACAAGTGAAAGACGTGGCCTGTGGAAAATTCAGAAGACATGCTCAGAATCGAGAAAAAGCTTCCGGGCTCGAGAAGGCAATCTTCTGAGGCGTTTTTGGCGAAAATAAAATCGCCGAACACGACGGCCAGGGTTTGAATGTTCTTCTCAATATTATAGATTTCTTCGATTTGTATATTCTCACCGAAACAATTTCATAAAAAAATTGTATGTTGAGAATCATTAGTTAATAAAGGCCTAATGTAAATCTGCCCTTGATGGTGAGGAATTTGTTGCTAGTGTTAGGGGCGAGCTCACCAGGGAATGCAGTTGGTGCACGTGTGTACTGGTGTTACACTTATGTATCTTGATATAATTAAAAAAGTAAATTGTGAATCGCTCGCATGCTTCCTCACCGAGCCGCCACCTCCACCGCCAAGGGCCTCCACCGCCGCCTCCACCACCTCCGCCTCCTCCGCCGTCGGCCTCCACCGCCACCTCCACCGACCGCGGCCGCCTCGTCCACCGCCGACCTCCACCGACCACGGCCGCCAAGGGCCTCCACTGCCGCCTTCTCCGACTGTGGCTGCCTTATCCACCGTGGTTGCCTCCTCCACTGCGGCCACCTCCTCCTTGCCGCCCGTCACCGCCTTCCTCACCAACCCGACCGCATCCACTGGCATTTGCCCCACCGACCGCCATCTCCACCGTCGCCGCCGCCGTCGCTTTGTTGTAAAATTTGTTATAAAATTATACATGTGAAATTTGTTATAAAATTATACATGTGAAATTTGTTGTAAAATTATGATGATATAAAATTATTTTTGTGTAATTTATGATGTTTGTCGATTTAATTATATCATTCAATCATTCAACCATTCAATAATTTAATAATTATATATGTAATATAGGACGGATCTATCTTTCCGTGTGGGCCACTTAATATGACCGCATGGGAAGATCTATTATCCCAAGTGGCCCACACGGGATAATAGATCTTTCCGTGCGGTTAGGCCACCTGCACGCAAAAATTTGATTTTCTCAGACCTTCGCGCGTGATGGCTGGCCTTCCGCACAGGAAAGTGTCTTTCGGTCCGCACGAAAAAAGCGATTCTACAATCAGTCAATTTTTGGTATATATTTATTGATGTTTTTAAAAGTTTTGATAAAATTTGTTAAATGTGTAATTATAGTGTAGTTATATTGTAAGTTGTATTTAAGTTTAATATAACTTACAAGTAAGCTTCATAAATTTAGATTATTAGATTTTATTCGAGATTTATGCAAGCGGGCAAGAAGAAAAATACGGCGCATGCACACGGAATTCGGTCCTTGAAACGCGCTTCCATGCTTATGCTTGGTTTTGTTAAAAGTTAAGTGCAAGTTATATTATAATTTAATAACTTACAACACAATTACATCTTATCTTACTGTATTTATATTTGAAACTATCTAAGAAAAAAATTATCGACAAGATGTATAGATAGTGCTTCAATCAGCTGCAAACTATGCTGGTCTGGTCAAGGTGACATTCGATGCTACTTTTTTCCCCTATAAATCAAGCTACCCTTCCTCTCTTTGTCCATCGGGTACACGTGCATCTTGGTAGCATACACATACGATGGCATTGGCATTAACAATGGCACTGACGCCCTTCCTGCAAGATCTTCTCGTATCATCACTGATACTCCTTGTTCTCTTGTACATAGCGTATTGGAGATCAAAGTATCAGTCCTTGTTCCCAGTGGACTGGCCGATAGTAGGATTGCTGCCATCCCTCGTCGCCAACCTGCACCGCTTGCATGACTACGTCACCGACGTCCTCGCCGCCTCCGGCCAAAGCTTCACTGCGAACGGCCCGGCGGCCACCAACATGCGGCTGTTCATCACATGTGACCCTGACAATGTCCGGCACATCTTCACCTCCAACCATGACAACTACCCCAAGGGCCACCAATTCGCCGAGATCTTTGACATCATGGCCGGCAGCTTCTTCACCATTGACGGCGAGCCCAGCCGCCGGCAGCGTGCCAAGACCCAGAGCATCCTCAACGACCCAAGGATGGTTGCCTCGATGGCGTCCAGCTGCGTCGACAAGGTTCGGGATTGTCTCGTCCCCTTGTTGACATCCATGGCGAGCGCCAGGACACCAATCGAGATGCAGGATCTGACCACGAGGCTCATGTTCGACGTCACGGCCATGGGGGTGTTCGGCGTGGACCCTGGCTGCCTGTCCCCGGACATGCCGTCCATGCATGTCTCGGCTGCCATGGACACGATCATGGAGGTGGGACTGTTCCGGCACACCGTGCCGCTGTCTTGCTGGAAGGCGATGAGACGGCTCAAGATTGGACCCGAGAGGAAGCTCGCCGCGGCGCACGCGGTGCTTCACGGCTTCGTCTCCGAGATGATGGAGAAGGTGGGGAAGCAAGAGGCAGCACCCTCCTCCATGTCCATGGACATTCTCTCCTCCTACATCAACGACCCGGACTACAACGCCGAAGGCGACCTGCTGCATTCGATGCTCATCACCTACATGGTCGCCGGGCGTGACACGGTGGGCACGACGTTGCCGTGGTTCTTCTATAACCTCGCCATGAACCCGCGCGTCGTGTCCGGCATCCGCGAAGAACTGGCACCCATTGCAACAAGCACCTGCAATGGCGATGGCGCGCCGGTGATGTTTTCGCCGGAGGACACGAAGCCCCTCGTCTACCTGCAGGCCGCACTGTTGGAGACGCTCAGGCTGTACCCGCCGGCGTCGATCGAGCGGAAGACGGTGGTCGCCGACGACGTGATGCCGAGCGGGCACGAGGTACGTGCCGGCGACGCCGTCCTCATCTCGCTCTACTCCATGGGCAGGATGGAGAGCCTGTGGGGGGAGGACTGCAGGGAGTACCTGCCAGAGAGGTGGCTGTACGACTCCGACGGTGGCCGGGGCGGTGGTGGCCAGAAGCTGCGGTACGTGCCGTCGCACAAGTTCCTGGCGTTCAACTCCGGGCCGAGGATGTGCCTCGGCAAGCACATCGCCGTCATTCAACTGAAGACCATCGCCGCCGCCGTGGTGTGGAACTTCGACGTGGAGGTGGTGGAAGGGCAGACCGTGGAGCCGAAGCTGTCGTGTCTTCTACAGATGAAGAATGGGGTCATGGTGAAGGTGAAGAAGCGTGCTGCGTACCCGAGTCACGTTCGAAAAAGCACGCGCAGGCATCGTGCTTGATTTCTTAAGAAAGGCATGCATGCGACAGGCTGAGTTTCTTTTAATCATTCGACAGTATATATGTATGCAAGAAGATTTCCTACTTGAATAAAGGATGTGTCCAAATATATATAACTCTCTCGCACTCCTACCAGAAATCATTTTTTCCGCCATCACCCTTTGTTCTTCACGGGCGGGAAAAAAATAGTGCCTACGAAAATGATTGACGTTGTCTCAGGTCATAGCTAGACCACCTGCGGAAACCTTGTTCTAACGAATCTCTTAGAATTTGTACTACAAAAATACATCTATTTCTAGGGACGTCTCCCTACGATATCAAATTGTAAAATCGATTTTTCCAGGAGGTTCTACGTAAGAAAAGCATCCTTAGAAATGGGAGCACCACTCAAATAAAAAAATCATAACTCTTTCATATGAAGCCGGATGAAGACAAACTTTATAGCTATCGGCAAGATCCGGATGAAGACAAACTTTATATCAAAATTATAGCTATCGGCGAGATCTACATCTTTGCTGATGAAAGTTTTAAAATTTGAGATTATTTAGGGGTTCAAATATTTAATTTTTTGTGGGCGGTTGTGCGAAAGAAAACAATCCTTTGAAATGGGAACACCTCTAAAATACGAAAGAAATGTAACTCCTTCATATAAAGCAGATAATGGTAAACTTTATATAAAAATTGTAGCAATCAATGAGATCTATAACTCTGTTGTTTAAAGTTTTGTATTTGGGATTATTTAGGAGTTCGATATTAAATTTTTATGGGCGGTTCTCTTTAAGAAAACTATCCTTGAAAATGAGAGTACCACTAAAATACGAAAAAATCATAATTATTTTGATTTAAGTTAGATCATGATAAACATTATATGAAAATTTTGGCTCCCGACAAGATCTATAATTTTGTACTTGGAACTTTTTTTCATTTGAGATCGTTTAGGTGGCCAAATATTCGTTACAAACTCTCATATCTATTTGATAGAAACATATTTTTTAAAATTTTCATATGAGCTCAGATGGAGATGTGTTATATATCAAAGTTGTAGAGCTCGGCGCGATCTACAAAGTTTGTAGTTGATGACTTATTCATTTTGTAAAATACTAAAAAAAGTTAAATTTTTTTTATGAGAGTCAATTATTTTAAACTTGTTAAAAAAGAACTTCTGGAGTTGTTCCTCCTTGTACATTTGTGGCAAAGAAAAAAAAACCAAGATATAGGGAAGTAATAAAGTAGACATGGTCAAATAAAAACAGTAGTGCATATATGAGCACATGTGCTTGAGAATAAAAGACAATAGAAAATAAAATTTATTAAATGCCTAATTAAGGTCAAATATAAGGAGGGTTTAACCTATAGAAATGTCATGTCACTTTTAATAATGATCAACAAAACCCAAAGAGATGACAAGACTAATTAATTTTGGCACAAACAAGAAATATGGGACGATGAATAAAATCAAGCAATGAGACCTATCACTGCTAAAGAAAGGCTCAATTGTCCCGGTTGGTAACCTCCAGTTGTCCCGGTTGTCAAACCGGGACTACGAATCCGGGACTAGAGATAGCCATCTTTAGTCAAGGTTGAAATAACCGGGACTAGAGATGCATCTTTAGTCCCGGTTGGAGCCACCAACCGGGACTAAAGATTGTTAGTGATATGCCCTACAGGCAACATGAAGATGTTGGATATCATGGTCAATGTTTATGTATTTACGAATAAAGTGTTATTCAGTTCCATGAAATAGACATCTTGTATTGATCAATAAGTACGTGACTTATTTATGAGACTCTATATGTATGAATCTATTTCTAAATGATCCTGATCATATATCATATCATTGGAACTAATATGATTCTAAGATCGGCAAGTTTATTGATTGATGATCATGTCTCATAGATCATGGGTATGGAGATACCAAATCAATAAACATGGACATATGTGTTAGAGAACACATTGTTGGATAGACCCACCATGAGACACTATAAGAATTAATGTGCCATTAGTTGGTCTCAGGTAGTGTTGGTACAAAGTCCTTAGACCTGATATCACCATGGATTCCAACATGTGTAGTAGCCTACTTTGGGACTACCAAACGCTATTCTGTAACTGGGTAGTTATAAAGGTAATTTTCGGGTTTGCTATAAAACATGGAGTGGGATGTGAGTGATCAAGATGGAATTTGCCCCTCCTTTGGAGAGATATCTCTAGGCCCCTCGAGGTAATGGATTATGAAAATGCATGGCCATGCTAAGTTGATTGAGTAGTCAGATAATCCAATACGGTTCGAGTGAATTGTTAAGCTATTGAAGGGATGGCACACATCTTGCCTATAGCTTAATTGGTATCGTGAGGCAAAGGGATTTGTGTACACATTACAGGTTCAGAGCCGATATTATATTCTTGTATACTATGGTGTCAATATGTGCTGCTAGGCGCCGCTATTGACAGGTCGGCTGAGTTGGACTCGAGCCGACGATCGGCTAAGTTAGACTATAGCCGAAACCAAGTATACCTGAACCTACAGGGTCACACGCTTAAGGGGATAAGAACAAGCATTCGAGTTGGACTCGAATACGGCTCGATCGGATAGGGATCCGATTGGATAGAGTCTTATGGTCTTACGACGTATGAGTGGCCAACTCTATGAGAGTCGGATGAGATCCGATTCAAAATAGAGACCTGATCGGCCACTAGTCCCAATAGGCCAACTCTATATAAAGGGGCGAGGGATGGAGAGCTGCGACATATCAGTTGAACTGCATTGCGCCGAGATCAATCTCCACGGAAACCCTCCCACCTTCGAGCCAAACCCTAGCCTTGCATCGCGTGCTAGCACACGGGTGTTCGGCGTTCTGTTCCTGGACGTGTGGATACCGGTAGAGGCGCTGCTACGTTGCGCGCTGTTGATCGGCTACGAATTGGCTACAATCGGAGCAAGACGACTGCGACAGATCGGCAACGAGAACGCGGTCGGCGACTCGGATCGGCTGCGGCATTCGCGAATCGGCTGATTGGTGAATCGGCTGTCCCCGGGAATCGGCTGTCGGCTTGCGGGGATTGGCTACACTGTTACGGATCGGATAGTCCTGATTGGCTATTTCCGCTGCATACTCCAATCGATAACGATCTATCGGCCCTTACTTGCAAGTGTTCCTAGTTTGCGCGGTAGAAAAGTTTTTGTTTTCGGCTAGCGTAGTTTCCGCGTAACCCTTCAGTGGTATCAGAGCTAATCTTTCTTAGTTCGGGTTTTAGATTGGATCTGGAACAAGTTTTGCGCACAGGTTGATTAGATCAATCGGTTTTACGGAATTTGTTGAGGAGAGTTCATGGTAATTGCGTTCCTTGATAGTGTATCGAAACGACGTAATGTGATTACGTCGAAGCAATATCCATAGAACTCGGTTTGAGTCGGCTTCGAGATAGCGTTCCTTGATAGTGTATCGGAATGGTATAATGTGATTATGCCGAAGCTATCTCATAGTCTGATCTTGTTAGCTGCCTCGTGCCTACGCAAACCATCTCCCTTGATAGTGTATCGGGACGATATAATATGATTATGCCGACATGGTTTCCGTAAGCGATTGCATAGATTGGATCTATGAATTTCGTGTCATGTTCCGGGCGCTGCCCGGAAGCCCGCGAGGGGGCGTGTGCGTACCCCTTATAGGTCGTCTCGATGCCGAATCTCTGCGATAGGTAGAAAACGTTTCTACGCCTAACTTGTTTTTGCAGAGAATGCTTTGAGATGGTATGGCCCTATTGTATGTATGAGATGCATGTGATGCATGTAATATTCTTTCATATGTGCAATCCATGTAATATTCTTTCATACGTGCAATGCTTGTAATATTCTTTCACGACCTATGAGTTGATCTAATCTTCAATTAGAGCTTCTATAGTAGTAGCTTAGTTTGAAGAAATCAAGCATTTGGCACTCGGAAGAACGGTGATGAAGATGGAGATCCTCTACACCGACATGGAGATGGAGATCACCATGTGAAGGGGGCCATACTATTTCATTATATGCTATTCTACCTGCTTTCATATATGTGATATGTTTGTTTGATAGGATAGCATCCCTCACAATATTAAGTAGTAATGTGGCCGGCTCCGCCATCTTTAGTCCCGGTTGGTGGTTCCAACCGGGACTAAAGATTTTTTATTTTTTTATTTGCTCCTTTCTCCAGCAGTGCTGCTGCCTATATATTACACAAATATATTATATTACAAATATACATATTTTACACACATATATTTATACATATATATCATATATATATATGTATAATATATAATTTACAGACATATGAATGAACTTAAGAAAGGAAATATAAACATATATTACAAAAATATGTACAATATCCACATATATTTCGTATGTTACAAAAATTGTCTATTTTGTGGATCCGGTGGTTAAGTTACTTAAATGAAAGTAGAACTCCCTCGCGGGATCAATGATCTCCTCGTTTATAAATTCCATCAATTCTTTCTTAGCAGGTTGTATGAAAGTCGCGTGGGGAAGGTTGTCTCTTACTCGCATAAGCTGTCATTAATTCGAATAAACGAGAAATAAATATATGAAGTGAACAAGAAATCAAGACCTAATGTATGAATGGCTGTTATACGTACATCTATATCGTCGATAGTTGTGACATCGGTCACAAAGCGGTGAATGTAGTCGCAGACGTAGTATCCGCATAAGTTGTTGCCCTGCGACTGTTTTGCACACTAAAGGAGAAACGACGACAGATTTAATACATTTCATATTTTAGAACAAAGTAATGATTCAAAACAACTTAACATGTTACTCACTAGAAAGTTCATCCTCACGGAGAGCTTATCTTTCCAATTTTCACGAACATTCGCCCGAAGCCGTTCCCATGCCCTACGTGCAGTTGAAAGTTAGCTAGTAATTATTTAAGAACCGCATATGCAATAGCAAGTAAGATATATGGCATTACCTGTTAAACAGTTCAAATATCTTTGAGTACATGGACTCTGGTTTATCCATTGAGTCAAAGACATGGATCCGCGAGTGATCCATGTCAATTACTAACAGAACGCAATGGAATTTGCAAATTGGTTTAGATGACACATATGAAAATTTATGTATGCACGGGATTGAAAACGGTAAGGAAGGAAGAAAAAACTTACGCAGTGTTGTAGGGCAGAAGGATAAACGACCGGATGTGGTTCTCCACCAGCGCATTGTATATGTTATCCAATGTTGGATCAGGAAATTGATCAACCAATATGTCATTGATTTTGCGTGGATCCATGAATCCATGTTTGGTACAGTTGTGCTTGTTGCAGTATTGGATCACCATTCTACAACAGTTAAAAAGAATTTTAGTCAGCTAAATACAAAGAGGTAAGAAACGAAATAATAGAACGATACTTACAGAACCTGCGTGGCTAGAAGTGAGACGTCGAGGGCATCAATCTGGTACAGGTCGAATATGTCTTCGAATTGGATGTAGAAGTTGTCACCTCCATCGATGAAATAGTGCAGTGAATATCAGCCCATTACCATCTCTTCACCCTTGCTGGATTCTTGAATGTACCAGTAGTGGAAGCGGTACATCTGTGTAGGTAGCTTTTTCACTTGATCCGGATTTACAAGAGGCTTTCCAAGTTTGAACTTGTATTTCAGCGGAGCCTTCGCCAGGGGAGCACAGCCGTGTAATTGATCCATTGAAATTCCAGCAGATTCCATAAATTGTCTTAACTTTGATCTAACATTTGGAACTGTGCTGAACTCCAAAGGTTTCTGAGGTTGCATGCCGAGCTGGGGTACATCTTTGCCAGTTCTCTTCACCTTGCCAGCAGCCTTCCAAATAGTCCTGTCATAGTCGGACTGCGGTTGAGGTTGCGGTTCAGGCTTTGGAGTTAGGTACGTCTTCTTGAAGAAGTGCTTGGTCTCCTGGGGGATTTCAGGAGGCTTCTCAGGAGACTTCTTTCTGAAGTGGGCCTTGACTTCAGCTTGGACGACCTCATGCAGCTCCTCTGGAGTCATGTCGTACGCCATTTTCTTTAGGGCTGGTGGGAGCGGGTCAAGTTTAGGCCACTTGCTTCTTGGTCCACTGCTGGTTGACATTGACTGCGTGGCTCGAGACGTTGTCCGTTTAGAAGTCGGTGCTTGTTGTGGCGACGGAGGAGATTGAGAAGGCGGTGGAGTTAGAGACGACCGTTTAGGAGTTGGTGCTCGTGGAGGCGACGCAGGAGGCGGAGGAGGTGAAGGAGGCTGAGGAGACGGTCCACATGGAGGCGACAGCGGTGGAACGATAGGAGACGCTGTTCGTCCTGGGGATATGATGAAGGGCTTCCTCCAAAGAAATATTCCGTGAGTTGTTTCTCCTAACGTCATCTCCCCGTCTCCTCCGGGGATATCCAGCTCAAGATCTTCGTAGCCACGTTTCACCTGTTCAACTTCCACTTTTGAGTACGCAGGTGGAACGGGCCTGCAGTGGTAGGTGCTGTCTCGTTCTTCTGGAATCGCCATGCCTGACGCAACCTGTTCGAGAAGATTGCTTATTAGTTAGTAAAGAACCTTGATTGTCAAGTTATCCAAGGAAATATAAAACATAAAAGTACGAACATACCCTTATTGTTATGTTCTTGAGCGGAATGTGCAGCTCACACGGTGTCCGTTGCGTGATGTCATCAACGGGGCATGGCGGACATGCTTGAGCTTGTGGGGCCAGCTCGCCTTCATTTCCTATTGACGCGTAGCTGCTGTGCTGCTACTGGAGTTGAGCTGTTGTTGCTGGATCTCGCTGTTCGCTAACCCAATGGCTCCGCTCCTTTGCCAACCTCTGGTTCAGCCTTTCGTCCACAATTTGATCAATCTGCGAGATCCGCATCTCCATTTCAGCGAACCACGCATCGTGCTCTTGCTTGGTCCTCATGCGGCTCCTGTACGTCTCGATGTCAGCTTGAAACCCATATTTCCAGGGAACGACGCCTTTTCCTCTCGTACGTCCCAAATGCTCTGGGTTTTGGAGGGCGAGCATTAGCTCGTCCTTCTCTCTGTCGGGCCTGAACGAGCCCAACGAAGTGGCCTCCACCGCCTCCTCTAATCTTCGATCGGCTTCTTGGATTTCTTCACCGAGGATAACTGCGCCATCTACGGGATTAAGTGAGCCGCCGCGAGCATAAAACCAATGCTTTGATCGTTCCGGCCAGTTGGCTATGCCTGGAACGATATCTCGTGCTTCAAGGTCGGCTTTCATTTTCTCCCATTTTTGCATTGCTTTTTGATAGCCGCCTGACCCAAGCCTGTGATGATATTTTTTCTTGGCTGTGTTGGCCTTGTTGTTTTCAATGATCGCTCGCGCTTCTTCCCTAGTCTTGTGTTCAACAAAGGCCTCCCAATGATCTCTGAGCTTTGGAAACTTGTCAGAGTCTGGGTTTTGGCCCTTCAGGATGTATTTCTTGTGTAACTCTTTCTTATAGTTCCTGAAGAGCTCTGCCATCTTCTTTAACGTCCATTCCTTGACCCTTGCTTGTTGTGAGTCTGGGATGGTGAACGTTTGCAGCATTGTGGTCCACAGCATTTCTTTCTCTGTGTTCGGGAGATAGCTCTGCTCATCTCCTCCTTTGCTTGATCGCCTCCAGTTCGCAACGCTTATGGGCACGTGATCCCTCACCACCCATCCGCTGTGTGCCACAAACTTCCTTGCGGCGTCCACTGGGGCACTTGGTCGACCGTCCGGTGCTACTTCTGTTATGACGTGTTGACCCTCAATATGCGCTGCGACACCGCGTTGCCCGCGTGGCCTCTTCTGTCCAACGGAGGCGGATCCCTCATTCACTTCCTCGTTCCTCTCCTCATCCCCCCCTCGTTCCCTTCCTCGTTGAGGTACTGGTCTGGATCCTCGGTCCCCTCCTCAGTGTAAAACTCTGTGCTACCGTGTGTGATCTCGTCAAGGAGAAACTATTCCTCGTCACGATTCGCCATCTGATTGTTGTGGGTTGAGTACTTAATCAAAGAATTCTGACAAATAAAAATTTATTCGGTTAATACATGTATCAATTATTCAGCGAAATCATGTATGTCTACGTAAAAAAACATAGATAAAAGAAAGAAGATGGAAAAAATAGATGAATTCGGCCCTAAACGCTAACCCTAATCCTAAACCCCAAATCCTAAACCCAAATCCTAAACCCTAGCCCTAATCCTAAACCCTAACCCTAATCCTACGTCTGTTCGTTCTATCGTTCGTTCACGGACATTCGTTCACGTCCGTGGGTACGATCGTCTAGAGGAGAGGAGAGAAAGAGAGAAGGATGACGTGAGGGAGATAAGGTAGAGAGGAGAGGAAGTGGAGAGGAGAGGAGGGAAAGAGAGAACGTTGCATGCCTATGTACGTTGTAACGACCGAACGACCGAACGAGCGAACGACCGAACAAACGACCGAACGAACGACTGAACGAACGACCGACCGAACGACCGAACGAAAGACCGAACGAACAACCGAACGAACGACCGAACGAACAAACGAATGAACGACTGACCGACCGACCGATCGTTCATTCGTTTCTATCGTTCACGTTCGTTCTATTGTTTGTTCATGTCCGTTCTATTATTCGTTCACGTCCGTTCCTTCGTTCATCTGTTCGTTCTATCGTCTGGAGGAGAGGAAGATAAGAGGAGAGGAGAGAAAGAGAGGAGGATGACGCTCGTTCGTTCGTCCGTTCGTTCTATCTTATGTACGTTGTAACGACCGACCGACCGACCGAACAACCAAACGAAACTCATTCGTTTGTTCATTCGTTCGTCCGTCCGTCCGTTCACGTCCGTTCGTTCGTTTTATCGTTCTCGTTCGTTCTTTCTAAACATACAGTCCATAAATAAACATACAAAATTCACAAGTCCATTTACACATATGTAAACATACAAAATTCACATACATAAAGTCTATTTACACATACAAAATTCACAAGTCCATAAAGTCCATTTACACATATGTACAAACAAAATTCTAAAATACACATATATCTACTACACATATATACATACAAATTCTAAAGTGCACATATGCATATTAATAAAAAAATTTGCAAAATTTATACACAATTCTAATTTGATTAACAGAGGCAGAGGGGAGAGGGCGGCGGCGGCCGTCCAGGGAGGCAGCGGCGGCGGCGACGGCGGGGGAGGGGGGGCACGGCGGCGGCGGGCCTGGGGCGGTGGCGGTGTGTGGGGCAAGGGCGGCGACGGCGGTGCAGTGGGGGGCGTGCGGCATGCGGCGGCGTGCGTGCGGCGACGACGGCGGCGGCGATGCCTCCCCGGCCCGAAAACCTAAACCCTAACATATATGGCGAAAAAGAGGGCGCGGCGGCGGCGGCTAACCTGCGGCGACCCCGGCGACGGCGGTGCGGCGGCTTCCGGCTTTCGGCCCGCGGCGACGAAGACGTCGACGAAGACGGCGGCGCGGCAGCGGCAGTGTCCTATGGCTTCGTCGGCGACGAAGGCGAAGACGACGAAGAGGCGTTGCAAACAAAACAGCTAAGTGTTCGGATCCCCTAGAGGCCCATGCTATTTATAGTTACGGTATCTTTTGTCCCGATTGAAGCCAAGAACCGGGAGAAAAGATACTTTAGTCCCGATTGGAGAGACCAACTAGGACTAAAGATGGCGGGGCAGCCACGTGGCCCCGGGTAGGTGGGCATCTTTAGTCCCGGTTTAAGCCATCAACCGGGACTAAAGATTTTTCCCACCTATCCAAATTCATCTTTAGTCCCGTTTGTGTTAAAAATCGGGATTAAATATTTCAACGCTTTAAATTATAATCATCATATTCAAAACTATTTTAAATTTATATAATAATATATAATTAACATAAGTCCTATTTGAAAAATATTATAAATTTAAATAATAACATATAATTAACATTTGTCATAGTCAAAACTATTTTAAATTTATATAATAATATATAATTAACATATGGCCTATTTGAAAAATATTATAAATTTAAATAATAACATATAATTAACATTTATCATATTCAAAACTATTTTAAATTTATATAATTATATATATTTAGCATATGGCCTATTTTAAAAATATTATAAATTTAAATAATAACATACAATTAACATTTGTCATATTCAAAACTATATTAAATTTAAATAATATATATAATTAACATATATACTATTTGAAAAATATTATAAATATAAATAATAACATATAATTAACATTTGTATTATGGAGTATTAAAATTATATAATAATAACATATAATTAAAATTTGAAAACGGATTCTCCTCTCCTCAGCAAATCACCCAAATTTCGTTTTTATTTATGCTTGTGATCGATGGCTTGCCTCTCCCGTCTCAATGCCTCGGCGGCGCCATGGGAGCCGCCGGTGGACGCGCACGACAGCGGACTATCCTTATCCGCCGCCGTGATGGAGCAAGCACTACGCCGCCGCAGTTCTTGCTCCCGCCGCCACTGCTGCCGTCGATTTGCGGCGGACCGGTCGCTGTTCCTGCTAGTCCTGGTTTGTGTTTAAGACCGGGATTAAATATTTCAACAGTGCCGTATTATAACGTATTTTCAATTATAATAATCATATTCAAAACTATTTTATTTTTAAATAATAATATACAATAATTTAAATATGACAAATTTACAATAATTTACAATATAGTCAAATGATAACAATAATATTCAATAATTTAATTTAATTTACATCGTCCATACATAAATTTAGCTATGTGACATTTGTCCTCACATACTTTCTCCGCACAATTGCTCCTTCATTATGATCATTGCGTGAGTAAGGGGTGTCCTCATTTGATAGGAGGATGCTCGGGTCAACCGCCACGACAAATGGAGGTTGCCCGTCAAACTGATCGTAATCATCATCAGTTCTATCCTCGACTCCCATGATTTTTCTTTTGCCAGGGAGAACCACGTGACGCTTTGGCTTGTCGGACCCTTTCCCCTTCTTTGCTTTGCTAGACATGTCCTTGACATAGAAAGCTTGCCGTACATCATTGGCAAGGACGAAGGGTTCGTCTGAGTATCCAACCTTGCTCAGGTCGAGCGTTGTCATCCCACTTGCATTAATGGTTACGGCTCCACCACTGAGCCTAACCCACTAGCACCGAAACAGAGGGACCTTCAGAGGTCCATAGTCCAGCTCCCATATGTCATCGATGCTGCCATAATATGTGCTAGCCGTACCGTCGTATCCCACGGCATCGATGCGGACAACGTTATTCTGATTCGTGCTCTTTAAGTCTTGGGCCCGTGTGTAAAATGTGTACCCATTGATTTCATATGCCTGGAATGTGGTGATCGAGCAAGATGGTCCCCTCGCCAAGAAGGCTAGTTGTTGGTCAATGCTCGTGTTGCCCATGAGACGATGTCGTAGCCAAGCAGGGAATGCATCGATGTGATGGCGTGTAATCCAGGCATCCATCTTACCGATGTTTTTCGAGCGAACAATCGCCAAGTGCTCCTCGATGTAAGGAGCCACAAAGGAAGATTGTTGCAACACGGTCCAATGTTCTTTCCTGTACAAGTCATTGTCTATGTTCATTATTGCCTTTCTTGCAAGTTCCCTTCCCCCGTAGTCTACCTTCATGGCTTGATTCAGGCACCCCGATGGGACGAAGGTCTTCAATAAAGTCGACACAAAACTCAATCACCTCCTCTGTTCCATATCCCTTGGTGATGCTGGCCTCCGGATGATAACGGTTATAGACGTACTTCTTTAGAACGCCCATATACCTCTCAAAAGGAAACATGTTGTGTAGGAATACCGGACCGAGGATACGGATCTCATTGACAAGGTGGCATAGGAGATGCGTCATGATATTGAAGAAGGAAGGCAGAAAGATCATCTCAAAGCCGACAAGACATTGGACCACATCATTTTGAAAGTATTCTAGTCTGTCTGGATCGATGATCTTCTATGAAATTGCGTTTAGGAAAGCACATAGCTTTGTTATTGTTGCCCGAACATTATCGGGAAGGATACCCCGAATTATAACGGGAAGCAGCTGTGTCATCAGCACGTGGCAGTCATGGGACTTTAGATTTGTAAACTTCTTATACTTCATGCTTATTATTCCCTTTATATTCGAGGAGTATCCAGACGATACCTTGATGCTCTCCAGGCATTCAAACATTATTTCCTTCTATGCCTTGGTCAGAGTGTAGCTGGCTGGACTTAGGTATTGGGCTCCTTTCTCCTTTGGTTGCGGGAGAAGGCCGTCGCGTTGAGCCATATGTCTCAGATCGTTATGTGCCTCAAGTGTATCTTTTGATTTTCCATATACACCTAGGAAGCCCAGCAGGTTTACGCAAAGGTTCTTGGTGAGGTGCATCACATCGGTTGCGTGGCCAGTAGGGCAACTCACAAAAAATTGACTTCTTCTTCAACATCGCCGCGTGACCACCTTCACTTGCTATAGGTTGGTTGCCGGGTCACTTTCCAAATACTACTTTGAGGTCTTTCACCATGGCAAACACGGCCTTTCCGTTGCAATGCTTTGGCTTAGTACGATGGTCTGCCTTTTGATCAAAATGTTTGCCCCTTCTCCGGACAGGGTGGCTTGCAACAAGAAGGCGACGATGGCCCATGTACACTACCTTCTTACAGTGTTTTAGGTACATACACTCGGTCTCATAAATAAAATGGTTGCAAGCGTTGTACCCCTTGTTTGACTGTCCGGATAGGTTGCCAAGTGCAGGCCAATCGTTGATGGTAACAAACAACAACCCTTGTAGGTTAAACTGCTCCTGTTTATCCTCATCCCACACGGGAACACCTTCTTTCTTCCACAGCAGTTTTAGATCTTCGATCAGCGATCTCAGGTACACATCGATGTCGTTACCAGGTTGCTTCGGGCCTTGAATAATAACCGACATCTGAATGTACTTCCGCTTCATGCATAGCCAAGGCGGGAGGTTGTAGATACACATCGTTAGAGGCCAAGTGCTATGCTCCCTGCTCATCTCTCCAAAAGGATTCATGTCATCCGAGCTTAAGCCGAACCTTAGGTTTCTTGCATCCTCGCCGAAGTCTTTAAATATTCTGTCAATGTTTCGCCACTGTGACCCATCGGCGGGATGTCTCAGCATGCCGTCTTGTAGGCGTTCTTCCACGTGCCAGCGCATCATCCTTGCATGCTCCTTGTTCCTGAACAGACGCTTCAGTCGTGGTATTATAGGAAAATACCACATCACCTTAGCAGGAACCCTTTTCTTCGAAGGCCGTCCGTCAACTTCGCCTGGATCATCTCGTCTGATCTTGTATCGAAGTGCTTTACAAACCGGACATGCTTCTACGTTCTCGTACTCCTCACCGCGGTAGAGGATACAATCATTAGGACATGCGTGTATCTTCTGTACTTCTAGTCCTAGAGGGCAGACTAACTTCTTAGCCTCGTACATTGATTCTGGCAATTCGTTTCCCTCTGGAAGAATGTTCTTCACAAGTTTTAGTAACTTGCCAAATGCTTTGTTACTAACACCATTTTTGGCCTTAAATTGCAAGAATTCCAGCATGGTACTCAACTTTTTGTTCCCCTGTTCACAGCCTGGGTACAAGGACATTTTGTGGTCCGCCAGCATACGCTCCAATTTCTGCACCTTTTCACCTTCGCAGTCCCCCTATACGTCGCGCAACATCGGACCAAGGTCATCAGACCCGTCGTTTTCTTCAGCATCCCCGTCTGCCTCGCCTGCTGTATTCTCTTCAAACCCACCATATTGACCACAGTCCGGAATGTTGTCGTCGTATTCTTCATCTTCTCCCATTGCAACCCCACCTCTCCGTGTGATGTCCAGCAATTGTAGTGAGGCATGAATCCCAACTGAAACAAGTGGGCATGAATAATTCTTGATGTCGAATACTCCTTCTCATTTTTGCACTTTTTGCATGGACAACGTATGAAACCCTTCTACTTGTTGGCATCGGTCACACTCAAAAAATAATGCACGCCTTGAATAAACTCTATCGACCGTCGATCCACGTTGTACGTCCATTGCCTATCCATCTACATGGAATGCACAAAAATCATAAGAAAAAATCAACGAAATTCAAACCATTTAAATATTATTACAATAATTATATATATGTAATCAGATAACAATGGAGAGTATATCAAGATGTCCTCCTGCATAGCTACAATTTATGAAGGAGATGCACGAGTACTACTACTACACGAGCTCAAACAAAATTGCCTTACTTTTCTAACCTACTATCAAATTTTCTATATTTTTTCCTTTGTCATCTATTTTATAACTTCTTTGTCCAAAAGATTCTCTCTCATCATTTTCCATAAATATTTTTTGAGATAAAATTGTACGTACTAAATTCCTAGAAATGTAACGTGCTAAGCATACTTTTCTTCCTCTATATTTTCCCTAACTTTTTTCTCAACACAATGTAATGTGCTTAGCAAAATAATTAGTCCAAACAAATTTTCTCTCTCCTCATGTTTAAAAAAAATCTAGGGATGAAGATGTATAGAAAACAACCGTAAAATGTGAAGTGCTAAGCATAGATCATAAGAGAAAGAAGTTCCTAACCTTGTAGATATCAAAGATTTGTGTATTATCACCAAAACAAAATCACAAAAATTTTTGGCAGCACCTCCCCTCTAGGTAGAGCAAAATTTTGTAGACAAGTGGAGCTGGCTTGGGCTGGAGGAGGAAGGAGTTTAAAAATGCCACCCATATTTAGTCCCGGTTGGTGTTACCAACCGGCACTAAAGATCAAAACAATCTTTAGTCTCGGTTGGTAACACCAACTGGGACTAAAGATCCCCGGCGCCCTGACAGGTTTTAACAGGTTTTGAACCAGGACTAAAGATGATCTTTAGTCCCAGTTTATGACACGAACTGGGACTAAAGGTCCTAGAGAGCCGTTGCATTTTAAACCAGGACTAAAGATATTTTTTAGACCCGGGTACAACTCAAACCAGGTCTATTGTGGATTTTGACACTTTAACCAAAGATGCTTTCTCCAGTAGTGTATTGGAGCAGTAAATAAATCCCATCAAATGACTTATAAATTTTTGAACCATCTAAGCTGGAGAGCAAGCC
Organism: Oryza australiensis; assembly: GCA_019925245.2. Lineage (NCBI taxonomy): Eukaryota > Viridiplantae > Streptophyta > Magnoliopsida > Poales > Poaceae > Oryza > Oryza australiensis. Next base: position 223,381 of record JAIFGZ020000258.1, read on the forward strand.
ATGCGCTAGGTTAATAATCATGTACTTGGAACACATGCATATTGTTGAGGCGTAAACCGCATGAGCTAGGCACGAGCGTGGCTTGTCTTGATCTTACTATCGTGTAATCCGAGCATTCCAAAATTCAACCTAGTGTAGTGAGTAATAGAGTGTGCCCCTGTGTGTTGCATGTTTATTTTGGCTTTTTTGGATTTTCTATGCATCCAATAATTGCACTCATGCATTACAACAAATTATGAAAATTATCATAACTAATATGCACTGCTGGAGAAACCCACACTAGTCCCGGTTGGTAACCCCCTGTAGTCCTGGTTGTGAAACCGGGACTACGAATCCAGGACTAAAGATAGTCATCTTTAGTCCTGGTTGAAATAATCGGGACTAAAGATACATCTTTAGTGCCGGTTGGTAACACCAACTGGGACTAAAGATGGCGGCGCCATGTGGATGGCTCCGCCATCTTTAGTCCTGGTTGGTGTTACCAACCGGGACTAAAGGTTTTTATTTTTTTAATTTGCTCCTGCTATACCGCTAGCTTGCTGCCTATATATTACACTTGTATATATTATATTGTGCAATATAATACATATTTACACATATATATTTATACATATATATGCAATATGCATATATATGTATAAATATATAATTCACACACATATAAATGAACTTAAGAAAGGAAATATATATATTACCAAAATATATACACACATACAATATCCATATATGTTTCATAGCTTACAAAAATTGTCTCCAATTTACTCTGTGGATTGAGTGCTAAAGTTACTAAAACTTATGTAGAACTCCCCCGCGGGATCAATGATCTACTCGTTTATAAATCCCATCAATTCTTCCTGAGCAGCTTGTATGAAAGTCTCGTGGGGGAGGTTGTCTCTTACTCGCATAAGCTATCATTAATTTGAATAAACGAGAAATAAATATATGAAGTGAATAAGAAATCGAGACGTAATGTATGAATGGTTGTTATACGTACATCTATATCGTCGATAGTTGTGACATCGGTCACAAAGCGGTGAATGTAGTCGCAGACGTAGTATCCGCATAAGTTGGTGCCCTGCGACTGTTTTGCACACTAAAGGAGAAAAGACGACAGATTTAATATACATCATATTTTAGAACAAAGTAATGATTCAATACAACTTTGGAGCATGTTACTCACTAGAAAGTTCATCCTCACAGAGAGCTTATCTTTCCAATTTCCGTGAACATTCACCCGAAGCCATTCCCATGCCCTACGTGCAGTTGAAAGTTAGCTAGTAATTATCCGAGAACCGCATATATGCAATAGCAAGTAAGATGGCATTACCTGTTAAACAGTTCAAATATCTTTGAGTACGTGGACTCTGGTTTATCCATTGAGTCAAAGACATGGATCCGCGAGTGATCCATGTCAATTACTAACAGAACCCAGTGGAATCTGTAAATTGGTTTAGATGACACATATGAAACTTTATGTATGCACGTGATTGAAATCAGTACGGAAGGAAGAAAAAACTTACGCAGTGTTGTAGGGCAGAAGGATAAACGACCGAAAGTGGTTCTGCACCAGCACATTGTATATGTTGTCCACTGTTGGGTCAGGAAATTGATCAAGCAATACGCCGTTGATTTTGCATGGATCTATGAATCCATGTTTGGTACAGTCGTGCTTGTTGCAGTATACAAGGAGGTAAGAAACGAAATAACAGAACGATTCTTACAGAACCCACGTGGCTAGAAGTGAGACGTCGAGGGCATCAAGCTGGTACAGGTCGAATATGTCTTCGAATCGGATATAGAAGTGGTCACCTCCATCAAAGAAATAGTTCAATGAATATCTGCCCGTTATCATCTCTCCACCCTTGCTAGATTCTTGCATGTACCACTTGTGGAAGCGGTACATCTGTGTAGGTAGATTTTTCACTTGATCCGGCTTTACAAGAGGCTTTCCAAGTTTGAACTTGTATTTCAGCGGAGCCTTCGCCAGGGGAGCACGGCCGTGTAATTGATCCATTGAAATTCCAGCAGATTTCATAAATTGTCTTAACTCTGTTCTAACATTTGGAACTGTGCTGAACTCCAGAGGTTTCTAAGAATGCATGCCGAGCTGGGGTACATCTTTGCCCGTTATCTTCGCCTTGCCAGCAGCCTTCCGAATAGTCCTATCATAGTCAGACTGCGGTTGAGGTTGCGGTTCAGGCTGTGGCATTAGGTACGTCTTCTTGAAGAAGTCCATGGTCTCCTAGGGGATTTCAGGAGGCTTCTCAGAGACTTCTTTCTAAAGTGGGCCTTGACTTCAGCTTCGACGGCCTCGTGCAGCTCCTCATCAGTCTTCTCATATGAGAGCTTCTGTGCGGGTGGTGGAGTCTTCTCAATTCTTTGAAGCTTTCTTCTTGGGAGACCGCTTGATATTGACCGCGCGCCCTTAGGATCCGACGGAGGCGAAGGAGGATGAGATGCTGCCCGTTTAGGAGTCGGTGCTTATTGTGGCGACGGAGGAGTCTGAGAAGGCGGTGGAGTTGGAGACGACCGTTCAGGAGTCGGTGCTTGTGGAGGCGACACAGGAGGCAGAGGTGGCGGAGGAGGCGAAGGAGGCTGAGGTGACGGTCCACGTGGAGGCGACGGCGGTGGAACGATAGGAGACGCTGTTCAACCTGGGAATATGATGAAGGCTTCCTCCAAAGAAATATTCCGTGAGTTGTTTCTCCTAGCGTCATCTCCCCGTCTCCTCCGGGGATATCCATCTCGAGATCTTCGTAGCCGCGTTCCACCTATTCAATTTCCACTTTTAAGTACGCAGGTGAAACGGGCCTGCAGTGGCAGGTGCCGTCTCGTTCTACTGGAGTCGCCATGCCCGACGCAACCTGTTCGAGAAGATTGCTTATTAGTTAGTAGTGAACCTTGATTGTCAAATTATTCAGAGAAATATACAACATAAAAGTACGAACATACCTTTATTGTTATGTTCTTGAGCGGAATGTGCAGCTCACACGATGTTCGCTGCGTGATATCATCCATGGGGTATGGCAGACACGGTTGAGCTTGTGGGGCCATGTCACACCCTAAGGTGTTTTCCCCTTTTAAAATCATAAAGGAAAAATCACAAAAGACAATAGTTGGTATTTAACATGGAGAAAATAAATAATTTTAAAGACAAAAATCTAAATGGAAATGGCATGGTAGGATTTTTTCCTAAATTCTACATGTCAAAATACACTAAAACGATTTTTAGTGGAATTTTCAAAGAACTAGAAATAATTTTTAACCAATTAAAATCAAAATAGGAATTAATAAATCCCAGGAAAATATTTTCTCTCTCCTCCGTCCTTTTGCCGCCCAGTTCGGCTTTGGGCCGTCGGCTCGAGCCGCCAGCCCAGTCCCTCCCCGCATCGTGCCTCCCTCTCCCTCTCTCTCTCGGGCCGGTCGAAGGCCACGACTCGTTTACCCCTCGCGCCTGCTAAAATAAGTCCATCTCGCCTCCCCTTCTCCTCGGGACAGTGACAGGTGGGGCCACCTGTCAGGCCCATCAACTACCTCCGGCCGTCCTACCGCCATTTGTGCCTCCCCTGCCCTGCGTGGATCTCGGTCGCCCGCCTCTCCCGTGCACCCTTAAGGCCCCACCCTAAATCCCCGTCTCTCCCGCTGCCCTTAATCACGCCGGCCGCCGCTCCCGTGCCCCCTAATGACCGAATTTGATCGCCGGTCATCAATTCCCCCAAATCCCTCTCCTCTTAACGTCGGCGAGTAATTCCCCCTTATCCCGGCAACCACCGACCCCCCCATCCCCTTTAAAAGCCGGCCTCTGTGCTCCCTGAGCTCCCCACGCCCTCATCCGAGCTCCCCACTCCCTCTCTCGCTCTCGCACCGTGCGCCCGAGCTTTGCCGCTCTTCGCCGGCCTTCAGTCACGATTCCCCACCGTCCCGGACCTCGTCGCCGCCTCCATCTCCATCCCCGGCGCCCGAGCTCCCTCGGTCGCCCCTTTCCGTTGCCGCCCGCCGTCTCCCTCATCGTCCGCACAGTTGTCTCCTCTAACTCTGGCGACCCACGATGAGCGCCCCTTCATTTTACCCTCTCGTCCCGAACGCGCGCTGCCGCTCTCGAGTGTGCGCGGCTCCTCCTGCGCGTGAGCCGCGGCACTCCGCCGTCCCGCGCCACCGCTCGGATGGCACCGGCCGATCTCCCGCCGCCGTGCGCCGTTGCTCACCCGACCGCGCCGCCCGCGCCTCTCCGCTATCGATGCGCTGGCAGATCGGAGTCATCCGTCCCACCTGCCCACGTGGCACGCCGCGTGGCCGCCGCGTTGGCGCCCTGTGTGCGCCACGTGGTGCACCGCCCTCTCGGCCCGTGGACCCGGTCCACCGTGGACTGGTGCTCCCGTGGCCGAGTGACGCCATCGCTGATGTCAGCCCTAGCGCTGACGCAATTCCGGGATTTATTGCGCAATAAAATATTAAGGATTTTTTCTGTTTTAGTAAAAATACAGTTAATCTTCTTAAATTAATATCTTTTCAATCCGAGCTCCGTTTAAGCCCATTCAAATTTCATTAAATCTATAAAAATGCCAAGAATCCATTAAAAATGGTTTTATTACCTGTTTCAGTAGCTTTTTAGCCTGTTTGTTGAAGTTCCTTGTTTGTCGTGTAGATCCGGGTAGTTCCTCCGATCCCGTGTACTTCGAAGTCGTCATGGAGTTTCCTCAGCTCGAAGAGCAAGGCAAGTCATGCTATTTTTTGAGCATATTGATCCCCTTTTCTTTTTTTTGCTAAAATACCCTATTTATTATTCTAAACTGCATTTATTTGGAATGTTATCTTATGGGGAATTTTACACCGTATGGTTAGAATTAAGCCCTTGGCTTGCCACCCTAACCCCTTTGATAAACTTGGGAAAACAACATGACTAGTTTATAGGCCTAGGTTATGCTTAGACCTGCTTAGACTTACTAGCACACTAAATGGGCAATTTCATCTAGACGACATTATTTTGGACACATGAAATGAAATAAATAATCCGAGGACTTTGTGGACCGGACTAATAACTAAAACATGACATATGGTGGGCTGTGGCCGCTGTGGTTTTGATAGTAGTGCCCATGGCAGTTAAGGACCGGTTCACGGGAAACCTCGGAAGAATGACCGTACAAACGACAAGCTAGAATGGGCAATGGTGGGTCCTGTAGTGTAGCTTTTCCTAGCCGACGAACCGTGGCAAGGGTGAGCATGATGGAGTTGTAGTCAGCCGGGGGCTTATCGGCTGCTGAGCTGCCGGATTTACCATGACACTCGGGGGGCTGCCCACGGCCCAGGAAAAGGAGTGGGGGCGAAACCTTGGTGTGGTTCGCTTGGTTAGGGAGGGGTTATACGAAAGGTCCTATCACAGTCCCTTTCCGGGGTACCGTGGCGGTATTCCGACGCACGGGAGACCGTGTTGTGGGGCTGTGTCTTGTGGGTACAGATGTACACCTCTGATCAGAGTAAAACTATTTGAATAGCCATGCCCATGGTTATGGGCAATCAACCGATTTCACCGTGATTAGTCCCACATTGCTAAAACTTGTTTAATGGACCATTGCTACCATAGTTGGGTGGTTTGGGCCTGTCACAACGTGGGGATAACGTTGGACAGTGTTGGATTTAATATGAATTAATTAATTAATTTACCTTTTTTCTTTTTCATGTTCAAATCTCCTTTTGTTTGCAAAAACCCTAGCTGTTTGTGCTATAGGCAAACCCGAGCCAAATCCTTGTCTTCCCCCTTGCATTCATACCCTCTCTATTCCGGTATGACTTGCTGAGTACGTGGAAGTACTCATCCTTGCCGCTTCATCAGAACCTGAGTTGTGGGGCTGTGTCTTGTGGGTACAGATGTACACCTCTGATCAAAGTAAAACTATTTGAATAGCTTTGCCCACGGTTATGGGCGTGTTAACGCCAAAATTTGGTAATCCCCAAAGTCCTTATCGGCTAAGGGTTAGGATCGGCTCAGAGTGAGTATCGGCTTAGAGTTCTGCATCAGCCGATGGGGGTTTTCGGTTATGCATATCTCCAGCAGTCATATTCTTGTTAGATTCGGTTTGAGAAGATCTTATCCATAAGAAACCGAGTCCAGGGAGGATACAACTTGTATCTTTAATTAGGAAGAGATTGTTTTATCTTTAGGAAAGTCTGTTTAGTGTCCAATAAGGACTTTATCTATTTCTTTTTATCTTTAGGAATGTTTGGATTGTAATCTGTTAGGATCTTTGTCACCCTACGGGTATAAATATGTAAGCCCAGGGTTCATGTAACACATCTCTCGATCAATACAACTCAGCGCATCGCCACCATTCTTTTGTCCGTTCTACTTTGTCATCCGGCGGAACTTGGCACCTGACGTGGGGCTGCATCGGTTTCAATCTCCGGCGAAGAGGTAAGTCCAAGGTCCCGCCGGCTCAGGCAATCGTATTGGCTACGTTGGCGTCATCCAAGGCTACATCAGTACATTCGACCTCTTGGATTGCTTCGATTCAGTTGATATCTTTGCCTGATTATTTATCATATGTCTCTATTGAATCTAATTTTAGTATCTCGATTTGGCTCTATCGGCTGTCTCTCGTTTTAGGGTTTCTTCCGATACCGGCTAAATCGTTATATTAGATTAGATTAGCTTAGACATCTACCACCCTGAAAATCAGCCAAGGGCTTGATTGTCTAGATATTGCTTTTATTTTCATACTTAGTGCTGCATCAGTTTGATCTACTAAGTCATGATTGGAACCGTAATCTCTAGCTTGCCTGTTGACTGCCACTAAGGGTTTCATCGGGGTTTCAGCCGGTGAGTTATCTAGGTATTGCATCGGCTTGCAAGGATTGTATACAAGTTGGATCTAGCCAATCGCAGAACAGGCTTCATTGGATGTTTGACCATTTGGATTTTATGACATCGGACTTCCAGGCAATATGTGCTTTAATCTTTGAATCAATATCTACTTTATCTTGTTTTTTGTCCGTGCAATGTTATATCTATCATGTTATTGTCAGCCGATTGCCTTTATGTAAATATTTATTCAACACACAGCCGATGGATTCAAACCCTAACACCATCGGCTGGCATCGGCATCGGCTGGAATTGCACCATCGGCTTATCAGCCGATCAATTAAGTTTTTGTGTATCGGCCTATCGGCCGATATGATTTATGTTCTGCTGTTTTGCATAACTTGTTAGTGGTAGGATCAAACTGACTGGCACGCCCACGTTTCATCTATTCTAGGACCCGCCGGCATGTTGATTTTTCTCGTCAACACGCTTCTTGGCACGCCCAGTGGGACCGTGTTTTGGATAACACATCTTTTTACACGGCTCGACAGACCCATAATTGCCACAATGTCTGATGAAGAAGTCAAGGCCGAGGAAGAACAATCTCTTAAGCTGACAAATGAAGATAGGGAACAGTGTAGTGAGCCGATAGAGGACGAGACACTTCAAGAGATGGTTAATAACGTCATTAATCGTGCCGTGTTCGATCAATCTGGAGTCTTGATGAGTGCATTGCATGGTTTGATCGAGGAAACAGTTCCCAGGGTAATTACCATAAGAAGTCAGCATGGGGGGCAAATTGGTGAGCAATCTCAACACTATCGGCAACAACAAAATTGGCTCGGGGGGCAAGTTGATCGATATCAGTATGCAGAGCCATATCAGCAATATCGGCCAGATGAAATTCAAAGATATCCGTCCAAAGAGGATTGGGCTGATATAATTGCAAAGGTGATGGAGAGGCAGTTTGGAATTAAACACAAAGATCAAATTTCTGTGTATCGGCTTCCATATCCTGGGTGGTTTGATAGGGTTCCACTTCCAAGCCGATACAAGGTTCCAGATTTCTCCATGTTTTCAGGGCAAGATGGTATATCCACAATGGAACATATCAGCCGATTCTTAGCTCAATGTGGGGAAGCATTGGCTGAAGAAGCTCTGAAAGTTAGACTTTTTCCATTGTCTTTGACTGGATCGGCTTTTACATGGTTTTCATCATTGCCACCAAATTCCATCGGAAGTTGGGCCGATCTTGAAAAGTTTCACATGTACTTCTTTTTTGGGGTTAGTGAGTTGAGGCTTGCAGATTTGATATCAGTTAAACACCAAGAAAGGGAATCATCTAAGGAATACATTCAAAGGTTTCGTAATATCCACCGATGTTATAGTTTGAGCCTAAGTGATGAGGAGATGGCAGATCTTGCATTCCAAGGGTTGTCGGCGCTAACCGAGGCGGGTTTTCATCCATGAGTTCGACTGGCTGGCTCGGCTATTACGAAGGTATCGGCTTATGAGAGACGGTGTCAAGAAGAAAAAAGAATCAGTTTTGGGGCGATCAAGACAAGGACAATTTTGAAGAAAAGAATCAGTGAGTCGCGGCACTCCGCCCGCCCTGCGCCGCCGCTCGGATGGCGCCGACCGGTCTCCGGCCGCCATGCGCCGTCACCGGCCGACCGCACCGCCCGCGCCCTTCTCTCGGCCGTCCGATCTACCTCGGCAGATTGGAGCCGTCCGCCCCGCCTGCCCGCGTGGCACGCCGCGTGGCCACCGCGTTGGCGCCCCATGTGCGCCACGTGGTGCACCGCCCTCTCGGCCCGTGGACCCGGTCCACCATGGACCGGCACTCCCGCGGCCGAGTGACGCCATCGCTGACGTCAGCCCTAGCACTGACGCAATTCCGGGATTTTTTACGCAATAAAATATTAAGGATTTTTCCTGTTTTAGTAAAAACACAATTAATCTTCTAAAATTCATATCTTTTCAATCCGAGCTCTGTTTAAGCCCATTCAAATTTAATTAAATTCATAAAAATGCCAAGAATCCATTAAAAATGGTTTTGTTACCTGTTCCCGTAGCTTTTTAGCCTGTTTGTTGAAGTTCCTTGTTTGTCGTGTAGATCCGGGTAGTTCCTCCGATCCCGTGTACTTCGAAGTCGTTTCGTAGTTTCCTCAGCTCAAAGAGCAAGGTAAGTCATGCTATTTTTTTGACCATATTGATCCCCTTTTCTTTTTTTTGCTAGAATACCCTGTTTATTATTCTAAACTACATTTATTTTGGAATGTCATCTTATGGGGAATATTACACCGTATGGTTAGAATTAAGCCCTAGGCTTGCCACCCTAACGCCTTTGATAAACTTGGGAAAACAACATGACTAGTTTATAGGCCTAGGTTATGCTTAGATCTGCTTAGACTTACTAGCACACTAAATGGGTAATTTCATCTAGACGACATTATTTTGGACACATGAAATGAAATAAATAATTCGAGGACTTTGTGGACCGGACTAATAACTAAAACATGACATATGGTGGGCTGTGGCCCCTGTGGTTTTGATAGTAGTGCCCATGGCAGTTAAGGACCGGTTCACGGGAAACCTCGGAAGAATGACCGTACAAACGACAAGCTAGAATGGGCAACGGTGGGTCCTGTAGTGTAGCTTTTCCTAGCCGACGAACCGTGGCAAGGGTGAGCATGATGGAGTTGTAGTCAGCCGGGGGCTTATCGGCTGCTGGGCTGCCGGATTCACCATGACACTCGGGGGGCTGCCCACGGCCCAGGAAAAGGAGTGGGGGCGAAACCTTGTTGTGGTTCGCTTGGTTAGGGAGGGGTTATACGAAAGGTCCTATCACAGTCCCTTTCCGGGGTACCGTAGCGGTATTCCGACGCACGGGAGACCGTGTTGTGGGGCTGTGTCTTGTGGGTACAGATGTACACCTCTGATCAGAGTAAAACTATTTGAATAGCCATGCCCATGGTTATGGGCAATCAACCGATTTCACCGTGATTAGTCCCACATTGCTAAAACTTGTTTAATGGACCATTGCTACCATAGTTGGGTGGTTTGGGCCTGTCACAACGTGGGGATAACGTTGGACAGTGTTGGATTTAATATGAATTAATTAATTAATTTACCTTTTTTCTTTTTCATGTTCAAATCTCCTTTTGTTTGCAAAAACCCTAGCTGTTTGTGCTATAGGCAAACCCGAGCCAAATCCTTGTCTTCCCCCTTGCATTCATACCCTCTCTATTCCGGTATGACTTGCTGAGTACGTGGAAGTACTCATCCTTGCCGCTTCATCAGAACCTGAGTAAGAAGCTGAAGCAGAAGAAGAAGTCGAGTAGGCTTTGTCCTACACTCTGGAAGTTGCCTGTGGAAGGATCAAAGCCACGTTGCAAGCGTCAAGTTTAGGCTTAGACCCCTTTTCTTTTTCCGCTGCTCTTTTGTAATCTTTTTGTAATGTTTATAAGACGTGGAACTATAATATCAACCATTATCGTATGTGTACCACTGGCTGGTCTGGACATGGATTTTGATACACATATAGCCCCGGAAATTATGGTTTGAATTTCTGCGAACCTCGCATCCGCCTCTCGCTTCGACCTCATGTGACTCTTGTATGTGTCGATGTCCGCTTGAAACCCATATTTCCAGGGAACGACGCCTTTTTCTCACGTTCGTCCTAGATGCTCTGGGTTCTGGAGTGCGAGCGTTAGCTCGTCCTTCTCTCTATCAGGCGTGAACGAGCCCAAGGCAGAGGCCTCTAGCGCTTCCTCTAATCTTTGCCCGACATCTTGGATTTGAGAGCCAAAGATAACTGATCCATCTCCGGGATTAAGCAATCCCCCGTGAGTATAGAACCAATGATTTGGTCGTTCGGGCCAGTTGGCTGTGCCCGGAACGATACCTCGCGCTTCCAGGTCGGCTTCCATCTTCTCCCATTTTTGCATTCCCTTCTGATAGCCGCCCGACCCAAGCTTGTGATGGTATTTCTTCTTGGCTGCGTTGGCCTTGTTCTTTTCAATTAGGGCTTGCGCTCCTTCCCTAGTCTTATGTTCCACGAAGGCCTCCCAGTGATCTCTGAGCTTTGGGAACTTGTCGAAGTCTGGGGTTTGGCCCTTCAGGATGTATTTCTTGTGTAACTCCTTCTTATAGTTCCTGAAGAGCTCAACCATCTTCTTTAACGTCCAATCTTTGACCTTTGCCTGATTGGAGTCTGGGATGGTGAACGTCTGCATCATTGTCGTCCAGAGCATCTCTTTCTCTGTTTCCGGGAGATAGCTCTGCTCATCTCCTCCTGTCCTCGATCACCTCCTGTTGACAACACTGATGGGCACGTGATCCCTCACCACCCATCCGCTGTGTGCCACAAACTTCCTTGCGGCGTACGCTGGGGCACTTGGTCGATCATCCGATGCTACTTCTGTTATGACGTGTCGACCCTCAATGTGTTTGCTGACTCCGTGTTGCCCGCGTGCCCTCTTCTGTCCAACTGATGAGGAGCCCTCATTGCCCTCCTCGTTCCCCTCCTCATTGAGGTATTGATCTGGATCCTCGGTCCCCTCCTCAGTGTAAAACTGTGTGCTACCGTGTGTGATCTCGTCAAGGGGAAACTGTTCGTCATCACGATCAGCCATTTGATTGTTGTGGGTTCGAGGACTTAATCAAATAATTCTGAAAAAGGAAAAATTATTCGATTAATACATGTATCAATTATTCAGGGAAATCATGTATGTCTACGTAGAAAAAAAACATAGACAAAAAGAAGATGGAAAAAAATAGATGAAATCCGACGGACACTATGTTCTATATTTTCCTTCTTCTCTTTTGTTTCTCTAACCCTAACCCTAACCCTAACCCTATTCAGCGAGAGGAGAGAATAGAAAGAGGACGTTGCATGCCAAGCTACGTTCGTTTGACCGAACGACCGACCGTACGAACGACCGTTCGAACGAACGAACGACCAAACGAACAACCGACGGAACGAAACTCATTTGTTCATTCGTTCTTTCGTTTATGTCCGTTCGTTCGTTCATCCGTTTGTCCTATCGTCTGGAGGAGAGGAAGATAAGAGGAGAGGAGAGAAAGAGAGGAGGATGACGTGAGGGAGATAAGGTGGAGAGGAGAGCAAGTGGAGAGGAGAGGATAGAAAGAGGACGTCGCATGCCGAGTTACGTTCGTTTGACCGAACGAACGAACGAACGACCGAACGAACGACTGACCGAATGAAACTCATTCGTTCATTCGTTCACGTCTGTTCGTTCATTCGTCCGTTCGTTCTATCGTCTGGAGGAGAGGAAGATAAGAGGAGAGGAGAGAAAGAGAGGAGGATGATGTGAGGGAGATAGGTAGGAGAGAGGACGTGGAGAGGAGAGGATAGAAAAATATTATAAATTTAAATAATAACACATAATTAACATGTCATATTCAAAACTATTTTAAATTTAAATAATAATATATAATTAACATATATACTATTTTAAAAATATTATAAATTTAAATAATAACATATAATTAATATTTGTCATATTTAAAACTATTTGAAATTTAAATAATAATATATAATTAACATATGGCCTATTTGAATTCTAACAATCATATGGCCTATTTTAAATTTGACAAATTTACAATAATTTACAATAAATTCAAATGATAACAATAATATTCAATAATTCAATTTAAGTTACATCGTCCATACATAAATTTAGCTAAGTGACGTTTGTCCTCACGTACTTTCTCCGCACAATTGTTCCTTCGTTATGATCGTTGTGTGAGTAAGGGGTGTCCTCATTTGATAGGAGGATGCTCGAGTCAACCGCCACCACGAACGGAGGTTGCCCGTCAAACTGATCGTAATCATCGTAATCTTCGTCAGTTCTATCCTCGACTCTCACGATTTTTCTTTTGCCTGGGAGAACCACGTGACGCTTTGGCTCGTCGGACCCTTTCCCCTTCTTTGCTTTGCTAGACATGTCCTTGACATACAAAACTTGCCATACATCATTGTCAAGAACGAAGGGTTCGTCTGAGTATCCAACCTTGCTCAGGTCGACCGTTGTCATCCCACTTGCATCAATGGTTATGCCTCCACCACTGAGCCTAACCCGATGGCACCGAAAAAGAGGGACCTTCAAAGGTCCATAGTCCAGCTCCCATATGTCATCGATGTTGCGTAATATGTGCTATCCGTACCATCGTATCCCACGGCATCGATGCAGACAACGTTGTTTTGATTCGTGCTCTTTAAGTCTTGGGCCCGTGTGTAAAATGTGTATCCATTGATTTCATATGCCTGGAATGTGGTGATCGAGCAATATGGTCCCCTCGCCAAGAAGGCTAGTTGTTGGTCAATGCTCGCGTTGCCCATGAGACGTTGTCGTAGCCAAGCAGGGAATGCATCGATGTGATGATGTGTAATCGAGGCATCCGTCTTACCGATGTTTTCCGAGCGAACAATCGCCAAGTGCTCCTCAATGTAAGGAGACACCAAGGAAGATTGTTGCAACACGGTCCAATGTGCTTTCTGTACAAGTCATTGTCTATTTTTATTATTGCCTTCCTTCCAAGAGTTCCCTTCCCCCGTAGTCTACCTTCATGGCTTGATTGAGGCACTCTGATGGGACGAAGGTCTTCAATAAAGTCGACACAAAACTCAATCACCTCCTCTGTTCCATATCCCTTGGCGATGCTGGCCTCCGGACGAGAACGGTTACAGACATACTTTTTTAGAACGCCCATATACCTCTCAAAAGGGAACATGTTGTGTAGGAATACCGGACCGAGGATACGGATCTCTTTGATAAGGTGGCATAGGAGATGCGTCATGATATTTAAGAAGGAAGGCGGAAAGATCATCTTAAAGCTGACAAGACATTGGACCACATCATTTCGATAGTCTTCTAGTCTGTCTGGATTGATGATCTTTGTGAAATTGCGTTCAGGAAAGCACATAGCTTTGTTATTGTTGCCCAGACATTATCGAGAAGGATACCCCGAATTATAACGGGAAGTAGTTGTGTCATCAGCACGTGGCAGTCATAGGACTTTAGATTTGTGAACTTCTTATCCTTCGTGCTTATTATTCCCTTTATATTCGAGGAGTATCCATATGGTACCTTGATGCTCTCCAGGCATTCAAACATTATTTCCTTCTCTGCCTTGCTCAGAGTGTAGCTGGCTGGACTTAGGTATTGGGCTCCTTTCTCCTTTGGTTGCGGGTGAAGGCCGTCGCGTTGTGCCATATGTTTCAGATTGTTATGTGCCTCAAGTGTATCTTTTGATTTTTCGTATACACCTAGGAAGCCCAGCAGGTTTACACAAATGTTTTTGGTGAGGTGCATCACGTCGATTGCGTGGCAGACGTCCAAGACTTCCCAGTAGGGCAACTCCCAAAAAATTGACTTCTTCCACATCACCGCGTGACCATCTTCAGTTGCTATTGGTTGGCTGTCGAGTCCCTTTCCAAATACTACTTTGAGGTCTTTCACCATGGCAAACATAGCCTTTTCGTTGCGATGCTTTGGCTTAGTACGATGGTCTACCTTTTGATCAAAATGTTTGCCCCTTCTCCGGACAGGGTGGCTTGCAACAAGAAAGCGATGATGGCCCATGTACACTACCTTCTTACAGTGTTTTAGGTACGTACACTCGGTCTCATCCATACAGTGGGTGCAAGCTTGTACCCTTGTTTGACTGTCCGGATAGATTGCCAAGTGCAGGCCAATCGTTGATGGTAACAAACAGCAACCCTCGTAGGTTAAACTGCTCCTTTTTATCCTCATCCCACACGGGAACACCTTCTTTCTTCCACAGCAGTTTTAGATCTTTGATCAGCTGTCTCAGGTACACATCGATGTCGTTATCAGGTTGCTTCGGGCCTTGAATAATAACCGACATCTGAATGTACTTCCGCTTCATGCATAGCCAAGGCAGGAGGTTGTAGATACACATCGTTACAAGCCAAGTGCTATGCCCGCTGTTCATCCTTCCAAAAGGATTCATTCCATCCGTGCTTAAGACGAACCTTAGGTTTCTTGCATCCTCACTGAAGTCTTTAAATGTTCTGTCGATGTTTCGCCACTGTGACCCATCGACGGGATGTCTCAGCATGCCGTCTTGTAGGCGTTCTTCCGCGTGCCAGTGCATCATCCTTGCATGCTCCTTGTTCAGGAACAAACGCTTTAGCTGTTGTATTATAGGAAAATACCACATCACCTTAGCAGGAACCCTTTTCTTCGAAGGTCGTCCGTCAACTTCGCCTAGATCATCTCGTCTGATCTTGTATCGAAGTGCTTTACAAACCGGACATGCTTCTAGGTTCTCGTACTCCTCACCGCGGTAGAGGATACAATCGTTAGGACATGTGTGTATCTTCTGTACCGCCAGTCCTAGAGGGCAAACTAACTTCTTAGCCTCGTACGTTGATTCCGGCAATTCATTTCCCTTTGGAAGAATGTTCTTCACGAGTTTTAGTAACTCGCCAAATGCCTTATCACTGACACCATTTTTGGCCTTTCATTGCAAGAATTCCAGCGTGGTACCCAACTTTTTGTGCCCTAGTTCACAGCCTGGGTACAAGGACGTTTTGTGGTCCGCCAACATACACTCCAATTTCTGCACCTCCTTTTCACCTTCGCAGTCCCCCTGTACGTCGCGCAACATCTGACCAAGGTCATCAGACCCGTCGTTTTCTTCAGCATCCCCGCCCGCCTCGCCTGTTGTATTCTCTTCAAACCCACCGTATTGACCACAGTCCAGAATGTTGTCGTCGTCTTCTTCATCTTCTTCCATTGCAACCCCCATCTCTCCGTGCGATGTCCAGCAATTGTAGTGAGGCATGAATCCCGACTGAAACAAGTGGGCATGAATAATTCTTGATGTAGAATACTCCTTCTAGTTTTTGCACTTTTTGTATGGACAACGTATGAAAGCCTTCTACTTGTTGGCATGGGCCACACTCAAAAAATAATGCACGCCTTGAATAAACTCTGTCTACCATCGATCCACGTTGTACATCCATTGCCGATCCATCTACATGGAATGCATAAAAATTGTAAGAAAAATCTACGAAATTCAAACCATTTAAATATTATTACAATAATTATATATATATATGTAATCAGACAATGTACGTAGTGTACATATTTCTAACTATTTTAACGATCTTAAAATTACCTTACTTTTCTAATCTACTATCAAATTTTCTATATTTTTTCCTTTGTCATCTATTTTATCACTTTTTTGTCCAAGAGATTCTCTCTCATTATTTTCCATAAATATTTTTTGAGATAAAATTGTATGTAATAAATTCCATCAAATGTAACGTGCTAAGCATACTTTTCTTCCTCTTTATTTTCCCAAATATTTTTCTCAACACAATGTAACGTGCTTAGTAAAATAATTAGTCCAAACAAATTTTCCCTCTCTTCATGTTTGCATAAAAATCTAGAGAAAAAAAGTCTAGAAAACAATCGTAAAAAGCGATGTGCTAAGCACGGATCATAAGAGGAAGAAGTTGCTAACCTTGTAGATAGAAAAGATTAATGTATTATCACCAAAACAAAATCATAAAAAAATTTAGCAGCACCTCCCCTCTAGCTAGAGCAAAAGTTTAAAGACAAGTGGAGTCGGCTCATGGAAGAGGAAGAAGGAGTTTAAAAAGAAACCCCATCTTTAGTCCCAGTTGGTGTTACCAACCGGCTCTAAAGATCAAAATGATCTTTAGTCCCAAAGGTAACAACAACTAATACAAAAATAGCATCTTTAGTCCCGGTTGGTGTTATCAACCGGGACTAAAGATCCCAAGCGATCGACAAGTTCGACAGGATTTGAACCAGGGACTAAAGATCCTAGAGAGCCGTTGCCTTTTTAAGCCGGGACTAAAAATATTTTTTGGTCCCGGGTACAACTTCAACCGGGACTATTGTGGATTTTGGCACTTCAACCAAAAATGGTTTCTCCAGTAGTGATGTGTGTGTAGAAATTCTAGAAAACTTCACACAAATAGCTCTTTGTTAAATTGTCATGATTTTATCAATTGATTTGATACCACAAATAAACCAGTCAAATGTAGTCAAATTTAAATTAATTCAAAACCGTCATCGGCTAAACCAATGCATCCGTAAAATGAGAAATAAATTGAACATAAACATATACATTATATAATTCATTCAAATACTATTTTATTTATCATGATTTAATATAAATTTTTCAGAATTTATTTAATTAGATTTTGTGCTCTAAAAATTTAACAAAACTTCAGTAAGAGTACTTTTGTTCAAATTTGTGGGAGGAAACCTTATCGAAATTTGAAGTGGCATCTTCTCTAATGATATAAACCCCACGTTTATCTGGCATTGTCGCTTAGGCCATATAAATAAGAAACGCATGGAGAAGCTCCATAAGGATGGATTGCTTCACTCTTTTGATTTTGAATCATTTGAGACATGTGAGTCTTGTTTACTTGGTAAGATGACAAAGGCACCTTTCACGGGGCATAGTGAGAGAACAAGTGACTTGTTGGCACTCGTACATACTGATGTATGTGGACCAATGAGCTCAACGGCCAGAGGTGGTTATCAGTACTTCATTACCTTTACCGATGACTTTAGTAGATATGACTATATCTACTTAATGAGGCATAAGTCCGAATCCTTTGAAAAGTTCAAAGAATTCCGAATGAAGTACGAATCATTTAGGGAAAACAATCAAGTTTCTACGATCGGATCGTGGAGGGAATACTTGAGCCAAGAGTTTGGTAATCATCGAAAGATTGTGGAATTGTTCCACAGTTGACTCCGCCAGGAACTCCACAATGGAATGGAGTGTCCGAACGGAGAAATCGCACCTTGTTGGACATGGTGCGGTCGATGATGAGCCAAAGTGATCTTCCGTTATCCTTCTGGGGATATGCTCTTGAAACAGCTGCGCTCACACTAAATAGAGTTCCATCTAAGTCAGTTGAAAAGACACCATATGAGATATGGACAGGGGCAACCCCTAGTTTGTCTTTTCTCAAAATTTGGGGATGTGAGGCTTATGTAAAACGTTTACGTCGACAAGCTCACACCCAAATCGACAAAGTGCTTCTTTGTGGGATATCCTAAGGAACTAAGGGATATTACTTTTATAATCGGGAACAAGGCAAAGTGTTTGTCGCCCGACACGGTGTCTTCTTGGAGAAAGAGTTTCTTTCAAGAAGGGTTAGTGGGAGCGGGTGCATCTTGAAGAAGTTCAAGAAACACCGAAAACGTTTGGCGACCACGGAACCACAACGGGAGGAGCAAAGTGTTGCGCCACCGGTTGTAGATACACCAGCCCCACGGAGGTCGAAAGATCACGTCGTGCACCGACAGTACACAGTGCGAAACAACGTGATATATTGTTGTTGGACAACGATGAACCTAAGACCTATGAGGAAGCGATGGTGGGACCCGATTCCAACAAGTGGCTTGGAGCCATGAAATCCGAAATAGAATCCATGTACGATAATCAAGTTTGGAACTTGGTTGATCCACTGATGGTGTCAAAACCATTGAGTGTAAATGGGTTTTTAAGAAAAGGCCGATATGGATGGAAATGTTCACATCTATAAGGCGCGATTGGTGGCGAAAGGTTTTAAACAGATTCAAGGAGTTGATTATGATGAAACCTTCTCGCCCGTCACAATGCTTAAATCTATTCGGATTATCCTTGCGATTGCTGCATATTTCGATTATGAGATATGGCAGATGGATGTCAAAACGGCTTTCCTAAATGGAAACCTAAGCGAGGATGTATACATGATACAACCTCAGGGTTTTGTCGATCCAGAATCGCCTGGAAAGATATGCAAGCTACAAAAATCCATTTATGGATTGAAGCAAGCATCTCGGAGTTGGAATATTCGATTTGATGAAGTAATCAAAGGGTTTGGTTTCATCAAAAACGAAGAAGAGGCCTGTGTTTACAAAAAGGTCAGTGGGAGCGCAATTGTATTTCTAATCTTATATGTGGATGACATATTCGATTGGAAATGATATCCCTATGCTAGAATCCGTCAAGTCTTCATTGAAAAATAGTTTTTCCATGAAAGACTTAGGGAGGCAGCATACATATTAGCATTCGGATCTATAGAGATAGATCCAAGAGGCTAATTGGATTAAGCCAAAGTACATACATTGACAAGGTGTTGAAAAGGTTCAACATGCATGATTCCAAGAAAGGTTTCTTGCCCATGTCACATGGCATTAATCTTAGCAAGAATCAGTGTCCTCAGACACATGATGAGCGGAATAAGATGGGTATGGTTCCATATGCTTCGGCAATTGGATCCATCATGTATGCCATGCTTTGTACACGCCCAGATGTCTCGTATGCTTTGAGTGCTACGAGCAGATACCAGTCAGATCCAGGTGAAGGTCACTGGACTGTCGTAAAGAATATCCTTAAGTACTTGAGAAGAACTAAGGATATGTTCCTAGTCTATGGAGGTGAAGAAGAGCTCGTTGTAAGTGGTTACACCGATGCTAGCTTCCAAACGGACAAGGATGATTATAGATCGCAATGCGGGTTCGTGTTCTCGCCCGAACGGAGGCGCGGCCAGTGGAAGAGTTCCAAGCAGGATACTGTTGCTGATTCTACAACGGAGGCCGAGTACATTGCTGCTTCGGAAGCTGCAAAGGAGGCTGTTTGGATCAAGAAATTCGTTTCTGAGCTTGGTGTGATGACTAGTGCGACTGGTCCAATGTCTCTCTATTGTGATAATAGTGGAGCCATTGCGCAAGCCAAGGAGCCAAGGTCATATCGAAGTCCGAACACATACTTCGGCGATATCATCTCATCCGCGAGATAGTGGACGAGAGGTGATGTCAAGATATGCAAAGTGCACACGGATCTCAACATAGCCGATCCGCCGACAAAACCTCTCCTCGCCGAAGCATGGGGCGCACACAAGAGCAATGGGTATTAGATACTTACATGATTGACTCTAGTGCAAGTGGGAGATTGTTAGTGATATGCCCTAGAGGCAACATGGAGATGTTGGATATCACGTCAATGTTTATGTATTTATGAATAAAGTGTTATTCGGTTCCATGAAATAGACATCTTGTATTGATCAATAAGTACGTGACTTATTTATGAGACTCGATATGTATGAATCTATTTCTAAATGATCCTGATCATATGTCATATTGTTGGAACAAATATGATTCTAAGATCGGCATGTCTATTGATTGATGATCATGTCTCATAGATCATGGGTATGGAGATACCAAATCAATAAACATGAACATATGTGTTGGAGAACACATTGTTGGATAGACCCACCATGAGACACTACGAAATTAATGTGTCATTAGTTGGTCTCGGGTAGTGTTCGTACAAAGTCCTTAGACCTGAGATCACCATGGATTCCAACATGTGTAGTAGCCTACTTTGGGAGTACCAAACGCTATTCCGTAACGGGTAGTTATAAAGGTAGTTTTCGGGTTTGCTATGAAACATGGAGTGGGATGTGAGTGATCAAGATGGAATTTGCCCCTCCTTTGGAGAGATATCTCTGGGCCCCTCGAGGTAATGGATTATGGAAATGCATGGCCATGCTAAGTTGATTGATGAGTCAATCAACAGACAGATAATCCAATACGGTTCGAGTGAATGGTTAAGCTATTGAAGGGATGGCACACATCTTGCCTATAGCTTAACTGGTATCGTGAGGCAAAGGGATTTGTGTACACATTACAGGTTCAGAGCCGATATTATTCTTGTATACTATGGTGTCAATATGTGCTGCTAGGTGCCGCTGTTGACGGGTTGGCTGAGTTGGACTCGAGCCGACGATCGGCCAAGTTAGACTATAGCCGAAACCGAGTATACCTGAACCTACAGGGTCGCACGCTTAAGGGGATAGAATAGATATTCGAGTTGGACTCGGATACGGCTCGATCGGATAGGGATCCGATCGGATAGAGTCCTATGGGCTTACGACGTATGGGCGGCCAACTCTATGAGATACGGATGAGATCCAATTCAAAATAGAGTCCTAATCGGCCACTAGTCCCAGTCGGCCAACTCTATATAAAGGAGAGAGGGGTGGAGAGCTGCGACACGTCAATTGCATCGCGTGCAACAGAAGTCGCCGAGATCAATCTCCACGGAAACCCTCCCTACTTTCGAGCCAAACCCTAGCCTTGCATCGCGTGCTAGCACACGGGTGTTCGGCGTTCTGTCCCCGGACGTGTGGATACCGGTAGAGGCGCTGCTACGTTGCACGCTGTTGATCGGCTTCGGATCGGCTGCAATCGAAGCGATCGGCTGTGGTGGAATCAGCTGCGGTCGGGCGCATCGGAGCGAGGCGTGAGAACGCGGCCGGACGACTCGAATCGGCTGATTTGGCGAATCGGGTCTCGGGAATCGGCTACACTGTTCGAATCAGATTGCCCTAATTGGCTATTCCGCTGCACTCTACTCCAATCGGTAACGATCTATCGGCCCTTACTTGCAAGTGTTCCTGGTTTGCGCGGTAGAATATTTTTGTTTTCGGCTAGCGTAGCCTCCGCGTAACCCTTCAATATAACCATATCTACTAAAGTCATCGGTAAAGGTAATGAAGTCTGATAACCACCTCTGGCCGTTGAGCTCATTGATCCACATACATCAGTATGTACGAGTGCCAACAAGTCACTTGCTCTTTCACTGTGTCCCGTGAAAGGTGCCTTTGTCATCTTACCAAGTAAACAAGACTCACATGTCTCAAATGATTCAAAATCAAAAGAGTGAAGCAGTCCATCCTTATGAAGCTTCTCCATGCGTTTCTTATTTATATGGCCTAAGCGACAATGCCAGATAAACGTGGGGTTTGTATCATTAGAGAGTTGCCTTTCTGTATTAATGTTATAGATGGGAGACGCTTCAAGATTCAAAACGTATAATCCATTCACCAATGGAGCATGAAAATAGAACATATCTTTGAGATATATTGAACAACCATTGTCCATTGATCTTAAATCATATCCTTCCGCTTGCAAACATGAAGCGGAAATAATGTTTTGACATAGTGTTGGAACACAATAACAATTATTTAATTCCAAAACTAATCCTGAAGGTAGATGAAGTGGTCGTGCCAACAGAAGCGTAGCAACGCTTGCTCCATTGCCGACGCGCAGGTTCACCTCGCCCCTTCTTAAGCCTCTACTTCTTCTCATTCCCGCAACGATTTGCAAATATAAGCTACGATCCAGTATCAAATACCCAAGAGTCGGAGGTGAAGTAGCAAGATTAATGTCTATAACATTAATACCTGAAGAAGAAGTCGTACTTTGCTTCTTTTTGATATTCTCCATGTACTTCTTGCAGTTCCTTTTCCAGTGGCCTGTCTCCTTGCAATAGAAGCAAACAGCATCTGATGTCGCCGACCCCTTTTTGCCCTTCTTTGCATTAGAGGCACTCGCGATCTCATCGGAGTTAACTTCCTCTTGGTGCAAAGTTTCTTGACGGTGGTTTGCACTTAGCCTTCGCATCATCATCACATGATGACCGTTTTTCTGGATACTCTCCTGAGCTGTCTTTAGCATCCCATGCAATTCAGCCAAGGTTCTATCCATATTGTTCATGTGATAATTTAATATGAATGGCTCGAAGCTCGGAGGGAGCGACTGGAGAATCACATCAGTAGCCAACTCTTGGCTAAGGGGAAAACCTAGTTTTTCAAGACTCTCAATGTAGCCAATCATTTTTATCACATGCGGACTGACGGGATTCCCCTCAACAAGCCTGCACGCAAACAAGGACTTTGAGGTGTTGAACCTCTCGGCCCGAGCTTGGTTCTCAAACATACCACGCAGTCCCCGAATAATAGTGTGAGCATTTGCTCTCATATTGCTTCGAAGCTCGGGGACATGTAGCAAGCATGAGACGGCTAATATCTAGGGCATCATTAGTGTGCTTCTCGTAAGCTCTCCGTGCAGTTGCAGTGGCATTATTAGGCAAATCCTCAGGATAGGGTACTTCAAGAACATACTCCTTACGCTCTTGCTTGAGAACAATTCTCAAGTTGCGATACCAATCCATAAAGTTTGTTCCATTTAATTTTTCCTTTTCGAGAATAGATCGCAAATTAAAGGTACTGGGTGTAGTATTAGCCGCCATTTATTCTACAACAGAAAAAGCAAAGTTTAGCACAATGTTTATGCTATGTCTATTGTTAAACAATTTAACATTAGACTCCCATTACGTATTTTACACCTTCCCTCTAGGTTACGTATTGGGTCAAGATCCACATGTTAATTAATTTTCTAGTGAGCTTTGTCATCACTGCTAGAAAATTAATAACATCGGTAAGCAACTCCTTGCTAATCACATCTCTATGTGACTCTTGTTGTTGGTGTGGCATCTCCATGCCCTGGCGCAAACCTATGCCCCAAGGCCCAAAACTGTTTTGATAGCCTTGTTAAGTAAACCAAATGCTCCTGCTGTATATGTCCGACATATACCCCCTCGTGTTATGATAGAGAATGGCACTCTGCTTTGGCAGACCCACCATTGATGAGCATAACGGTGATGGGTGCAACATTTGGAAGGGCATCATTACTACTTAATTTTGAGAGGGATGCTATCCTATTAAACAAATATATCACATATATGAAAGCAGGTAGAATAGCATATAATGAAATAGTATGGCCCCCTTCACATGGTGATCTCCATCTCCATGTCGGCGCTGAGGATCTCCATCTTCGGCACCATCTTCCAATGTGCATGATGCTTGATTTCTTCAAACTAAGCTACTACTATAGAAGCTCTAATTGAAGATTACATCGGCTCGCAGGTCATGAAAGAATATTATAAGCATTGCACATATGAAAGAATATTACAGGGATTACACATATGAAACAATATTATATGCATCACATGCATCTCATACATACAATAGGGCCATACCATCTCAAAGCATTCTCTGCAAAAACAAGTTAGGCGTAGAAACGTTTTCTACCTATCACAGAGATACGGCATCGAGACGACCTATAAGGGGTACGCACACGGCGGTCCCGATCTATGAAATCTATGAACACCACACGAAATTCATAGATCCAATCAATGAAATCGCTTACGGAAACCATGTCGGCATAATCCTATTATGCCATCCCGATACACTATCAAGGGAGATGGTTTGTGTAGGCGCGAGGCAGCTTACAAGATCGGACTACGAGATAGCTTCGGCATAATCACATTATACCGTTCCGATACACTATCAAGGAACGCTATCTCGAAGCCGACTCAAACCGAGTTCTATGGATATTGCTTCGACGTAATCACATTACGCCGTTCCGATACACTATCAAGGAACGCAATTACCATGAACTCTCCTCAACAAATCCCGTAAAACCGATTGATCTAATCAACCCGTGCACAAAACTTGTTCCAGATCCAATGTAAAACCCGAACTAAGCAAGATTCGCTCTGATACCACTGAAGGGTTACGGGAAGCTACGCTAGCCAAAAACAAAACTTTTCTACCGTGCAAACCAGGAACACTTGCAAGTAAGGGCCGATAGATCGTTACCGGTTAGAGTATGCAGCGGAAATAGCCAATCAGGGCTATCTGATCTCGAACTGTGCTGGCCGATGACAACCGATTCACGCAAGCCAACAGCCGATTCCTGGGGACAGCCGATTCACCAATCAGCCGATTCGTCGATGTAGCCGATTCGCCGAGTCGTCTAACCGCGTTCTCGCGCCTCGCTCTGATGCGCTCGACCGCAGCCGATTCCACCACAGCCGATTCGTAGCCAATCCACAGCGCGCAACGTAGCAGCGCCTCTACCGGTATCCACACGTCCGGGAACGCCGAACACCCGTGTGCTAGCACGCGATGCAAGGCTAGGGTTTGGCTCGAAAGTGGGGAGGGTTTCCGTGGAGATTGATATTGGCGACTTCTGTTGCGGATTCAGTTCAATTCGATACCACAACTCTCCACCCTCACCCCTTTATATAGAGTTGGCCGACTGGGACTAGTGGCCGATCAGGACTCTATTTTAAATCGGATCCTATCCGAATCTCACAGAGTTGGCC
This sequence comes from Oryza australiensis, assembly GCA_019925245.2. Classification (NCBI taxonomy): domain Eukaryota; kingdom Viridiplantae; phylum Streptophyta; class Magnoliopsida; order Poales; family Poaceae; genus Oryza; species Oryza australiensis. The sequence goes on from JAIFGZ020000258.1 coordinate 248,225, forward strand.
GCCCATACGTCGTAAGCCCATAGGACTCTATCCGATCGGATCCCTATCCGATCGAGCCGTATCGAGTCCAACTCGAATATCTATTCTATCCCCTTAAGCGTGTGACCCCGTAGGTTCGGTATACTCGGTTTCGGCTATAGTCTAACTTAGCCGATCGTCGGCTCGAGTCTAACTCAGCCGCACCTGTCAATAGCGGCGTCTAGCAGCACATATTGACACCATAATATACAAGAATATAATATCGGCTCTGAACCTGTAATGTGTACACAAATCCCTTTGCCTCACGATACCAATTAAGCTATAGGCAAGAAGTGTGACATCCCTTCAATAGCTTAACCATTCACTCGAACCGTATTGGATTATCTGTCTGTTGATTGACTCCTCAATCAACTTAGCATGGCCATGCATTTCCATAATCCATTACCTCGAGTGGCCCAGAGATATCTCTCCAAAGGACGGGCAAATTCCATCTTGATCACTCACATCCCACTCCATGTTTCATAGCAAACCCGAAAACTACCTTTATAACTATCCGATTACGGAATAGCGTTTGGTAGTCCCAAAGTAGGCTACTACACATGTTGGAATCCATGGTGATCTCGAGGTCTAAGGACTTTGTACCAACACTATCGAGACCAACTAATGGCACATTAATTCTGTAGTGTCTCATGGTGGGTCTATCCAACAATGTGTTCTCTAACACATATGTCCATGTTTATTGACTTGGTATCTCCATACCCATGATCTATGAGACACGATCATCAATCAATAAACATGCCGATCTTAGAATCATATTAGTTCCAATAATATGATATATGATCGAGGATCATTTAGAAATAGATTCATACATAAAGAGTCTCATAAATAAGTCACGTACTTATTGATCAATACAAGATGTCTATTTCATGGAACTGAATAACACTTTATTCATAAATACATAAACATTGACGTGATATCCAACATCTCCATGTTGCCTCTAGGGCATATCACTAACACTCATTATAGGCCATATAAGCATATCTTAACGACTAAATTTACAAAGCAAGCCTACACTAGCCCTGGATAAAAATATGAGAGCATGAAAACATAATTCAAATCTCACCTCCTCAGCCCAAGAGAAAAGTTAATACAAATCCGAAGAATAAAACAGTCGCATGTACCTACCGTAGACACATAAACCTAGAAAAACTATCCTAATTTTCTAGATGGAACCATATAGGATGAATTCATGGAAAAATTCATGTAAGTGCCAGATGCTATACACAACTTAACCAAATTTTTGTGCAATTTAACAACTGTGTTTGATGCCCCAAACAAATTACACAAAACAGCCTCATAATAGGCTAATTAATAGTTTTAATCGGCTAAAATGATAACTTTCCTAAAAGGGCATTTAGGTGCACATAAGTGTATATGGGAAATAATTTATTCAAATACTAGGATAAAAACCATAAACAATATAATTTTTCTAGAATTTTTCTCCTCTGTCTTGGCCCTCTAAAAATTCAAATGAGTTCCCAAATACCCTGACTTTGATTAATTTCCGAGAGCAAACCACAACTGATGTTTGAGTGAAACCAAAGAAAATGGAATCTAGAGATGATTACCTACCTCCACTAAACTTTTAACCAATTTATAAGGTCCACATATTAACATATGAGGCTGCAAAAATGGAGGTGTAGAGAAAGTTCGAAAATACCTGCAAGAATTCACCTGCACTGAACCATCTACTCATACCTCTCACTCAGACCTAGAGTACCACAAGGTGGGCCCACTAGGCAGCCTCTCCAGCTAAATCTCGCCCTGTCACTCACATTGCTTGACCGGGAACACGGGAGGGAGGGAGCCGACAGCCCTCAGGACACCGACGACGCGTGGCCACGACGTGCCGGTGTCCGAGCATCCCCTCTCGTCTTCTGGACCCCTCCAACCATGTCACCGCTCCTATTCTTTCCGTTTGACACCGGGGACACCGAGAGGAAAGACCATTTGAACCGCTTCCACCTCCATTCTTGTCGCCGACCACCAAGGGAACCGACGACCACATTGCCTCTCCGGTGAGCGTCACTTGATTGAAAGCTATGTTCACTAATCCAATTACAATGCCGTATCCAACACTACTGAGCTTGCCTTGTTTCGTGCACTGGATCATCAGGAACGCGGCCTCACCAACCTGGCTCGAGAGTGCGTACCAGGCGCCACCGCCGAGTTCTCGATGCCGTTCCGGCCAACTTCGACCACCACCGACCGAGCCACTGCGCCACTAGCGTCACCTTGGCCTCTTCTTCAAGACCCCCCCAAGAACCGTCGCCAAGGGTCAAGTAATCGTGTGGATCGACCGACACCTTCCCCAAGTCTGGCAAGGAGCCGCCAATACCAATTCCGACCGTCCCGGTAAGTCAGAGACCGATTCCTCGCATATGGAGCATCCCTGGGACCTAACTAACCCCATGCCCATGCTTGCCTGGCATCTCAGTGGCTGAACCAAGCCGTCGCCATGCGATCGGAGAAGACCATCGTCGCCGAGCCGTTCCTTACGTCGCCAGGATCACCCGAGCCTCGCCAAGCCCTTCACGCCATCGGGTAAGCACCAAGGACCCTCGTAGATACTCGAGCATGCACTGCCTTAGCGTAAATCAAGCCGTAGCTTTGGTTAGCACATCACCCGGACACAACCGCCGCCTACGCTCGTCGCTGGCGCGACCCCTAGCACCACACAACCTATAACCACCGCCAATAGGTTCGCCAGAGGACCCTCTCCCTTTCCTCTTTTGGCCATCCCCGCTGAAACGCCACCGCTCGCCGCCAGCGCTGCCGCGAAACATCACCAGTCGCCGGCCTCTGCATCTCCTCCCCAGCCTCACTGCCATGCAGGCCCCACGCCATTTAGCGCTAAGGAAACCGGTTAGTGAAGGTTTAAATGTTTTGAGGTCTTAAATGCAAAACATGTACGGCTTACGTGTGGGGCCAGGGACCTATTAGCAAATAGGTTAAAAACCTAGGACTCATAATAAACTTAGCATGCCCCACGTGCTAAGGACCACGGCCCGTATTTGCTAGAAGACCAGGGGCCTTTTTTCAAAATGGCTAGACTATGACCCGTGGACCCCATGTAATTGCAAATCAAAAATAAATAGGGAAATAGCTAGAACAAATATTTTTCCAAACGAGAAAATGAAAAAATTCTAAAATCTATATCAAATAAACTAAAACTCATTTTGAGGTGAAACAAATTTTTATGAATTCATCAGAAGATGAACTTTATTTTAGAATTATAAAATTTGGCACTCACTGTACTAATTTTGTCCCTAAAAAAATTCCTCTAGGTTAAATCACACATAGAGCTAGTCAAAACTTATAAAATTCATGCAAAATTCAATTTAACTATTTTTAGGCAAACTCAGATTATGTAGATTCCTCATCTTACCCTCTCTGAGTAGGAAAAATAAAAAGGTATACATTCTTTGGGTCAAATGTTTGCAAAACTAATTTAGAGAAAATGCTACATTTTAGGGCAGTCAACCTTTAATGATTTATTTAAAATTCATCCTAACTCCTTTTTGAACAAACTTAAGTTCTGTAGAATCAGCAAGACCCATACGTCCAAAATGTAAAATAAAAACATATGCCTATTGTACAATAACATCACTCAAATATTTATATAAGGCATACCCGACTTAAATATGCACTACCACTTATAAAATTTGTAGTAAGCTCACCTTTAATCCTTTTAAAGTAAACTAAATTTCTATTACACCAGAAACTAATGAACTTCAATTAGGATAAATAAAATATGGTAACACTCACACTAAAATAGGTAGGAAAAACCTTAACCAAAATAATCTAGGTTATAATCAATAACTAGGCTAAAACATGTGCCTATATGCCTAGGTGCATGTATAAACTGTATACTAGCTCTAAATAAATATAAATAAATCATGAAAGACCAGTGGAGCCTTAGGATCCATCCTTAGATGCCAAAACATAGTACACCTAGCTCATATAATCCTTCCTAAGTTGATATACTAAAGAAAATTTACTTAGAATCCTTTCTAGTCTATCTAAAACAGGGTAGAATGACCCAAATCCTAAAATTATGAACTAAGACCAAATAGGTTAACCAAATCATTAATTTTTTTTCATCCTTAGAAAGTAAAACCAAGTTCTGGACCCAAAACCCTACAGCCATATAAATAGAACACTATAGGCCTAGAACCCGTCGTAGATTTGTAAAATACCCAAGAAATTTATAAAAGCTCTAAAAATTATGAAACCAATTATGGTAGTCCTAGAAAACACTTCTCCACACCTCTGTGGAATCAAATTAACAAAAATCAAAATATAGAGCGCTGTCCAAACAGCACCTAACCCTAAGCCGATATGACCCGACAAAACTTCTAAAATACGAAACTCCAAAATGGGGTAAGCTAAAATCGAAATTCTTTTACATAAATTCATTTTAGATCAGTATCTACTAAATGTATAAAAATCATGCATTTTAGAGCATTTTGGATTTTTCTGTTTTTGGTATTTTGACTGCATATCGTATATTTCGTTTAGATAACAGCGTATGCAGTGATGGAGTTAGTTGGAGGCTAACATTTCTTCAGAACAAGGCAAGTTCTTGCCCCTCCTTTAAACACATTGAACCCATAATTTCGGGCAATGTATTTTGTTTGTAAATGTGCATGCATATTTTATCGTAATCATCGTTTTTAACTATGCTTGGTAGATATGACCTAAAACTGCATGGACCCTTTTTAAAACATCACCTTTCTGTTTTTAACCCTAGGAAATAAATTAAAGTACTTATGTGAAAACTTGCTATGCTTTATGAAAATGATGTGCCTAGCCTTGCTTAGTATTATTCAAAAATAGGCATGGATTGTTTTCTAAACCCTTTGGAAAGAACTTTTGTGTATTCTGAACTAAATGGGGAGAAACCCCAATTATTTGTGAAACAAAATCAAAACTTGATTTTTAGACTTGGGCGGCAAGTGGTATGCGATTGATGTATTCGTATACTGATAGGGGGAGTGTTCGTCCGAGACGGTTAAGGACCGAACTACATGTCATTCATTGTGTATACCGTACAACCACATGTGCTAGTATGAGATAGCCTTAGCCAATTAACCTGTTTAGCACTTAGCCTTGCATTATGGTAGGCCGAAGTGTATGGGTTTGGATAACCCAGAGGAACTTCCTATTTACCCTGTCGTAGTAGTTTAGGCGACTAAGTCTGTTCAATACAACGATATCGTGCCACGTGGGTCGGTTCCTGTCGTGTCCGCCACCACGGCGTTAAGTTAAGGCGTAGGCCCGCCACTTAATGGTTCTGGGTCATTTTCCAATATGCCCCAGGATTGAGGAAACACATATCGTGCTGGTGCAAGGCTATAGGCTAAACAGGGTAAAGACTTCGTTATGACCTCTAGACCACATTCACCATGAAGAGTGTGGTAGTGCGTCGCGAGCACAAAATAAACTAGAGTGTTCATATCATGTGGGTAAAGCTATATAAACTCTGCAGAGTTAATAAAACTAATCGATTAGCCATGCTTACGGTCATGAGCGACATAATGATATGCTATGGGTATAAATCTTGAGTTTTGTGTCTTTCCCTAAATGGTCTTGAAAATAAAATGTATTGTGTTGGAAATAATGTTGTTTCATGCTTTATATTTGCCTTACTCCCGGCGCGAGTAAGATGCTAAAGTATATCTATGTGTGTAAGCTTTTGATGAAGCCATGCCATATTTAATAAATTTTGGTGTTTGCGGAAATTGTTTTGTTAAAGCCCACGTTGTAAAATACTTGCGAACCAAAACTAGCCTTATGCTAAAATTTAAACCACAATTAGCCTTTCCCTTTGATTGAGAGCTAACATGTACTTAGGTTTGACTGTGATCTTGCCAGTACATTATTTCAAATAATGTAGTGACACTTGCGATTGGTATATCCATTCTGATGCAGGCTGTAGACTTAGCTTCTGAGAGAATGCGGGTAATCGACTGCTTCTTTTAGTATTGAGCTTAGGGGTAAACCCCTAGTCAGTGTGCTTGTGGAATGGGTAGTAAGCCACTGCTGTTCGCTGTACTCTGATTATATATTCATTTGGCTGGTCGGCCTATGTAATTATCTAAGTGTTGTAATCCTTAAAGTCTTGTTCAATTTAATCGCTATGTATATTCATGCTTGTGATGAAAGTGTGAATCTAGCACACATCCTGGGAGCTAGATTCACACGAGTACGAGTTAGGAGTATTTGATGCGTCGTAGATCTTTAGCCAAATTTGTCAAGTCTCTTGAACATGTAACACATCTGGTCGCCACCTTCGAGTGGTTTGATGGGCACGTCTCAAGCTGAAGTTGACTGGCAGGCTAAAGGCCTAGCGATTTCTCACTTATCCCTCTCTCGGGACCTCGGGTGTTTCATTTTACTTGTCATATGAGCTGAACCATTTCAACTCATATTGCAAATAGAACGAAAGGTCCGGGCGTCTCCGACATTCACATGGATCTATTTGGCCCCATGGCTTATCTAAGCATAGGAGGTAACAAGTATGGTTTTGTGATTGTCGATGATTATTCCCATTTCACTTGGGTATTCTTTCTTCATGACAAAAGTGAAGCTCAAGAAGCCTTCAAGCACTTCGCTAGACAAGCCCAAAATCAATATGATCTCTCCATCAAGCGGGTGCGAAGCGACAACAGAGGAGAATTCAAGAATACACAAGTGGAGGAATTTCTTGATGAAGAAGGCATCAAACATGAGTTCTCTGCCCCATACGATCCACCTCAAAACGACATCGTCGAAAGGAAGAATCACACACTCATTGAAGTGGCAAGGATGATGCTTGATGAGTACAAGACCTCCGATGTCTTTTGGGCGTAGGCTGTGAGCACCGCATGCCATGCTATCAACCGACTCTACCTCCCCAAGCTTTTGAAGAATACTTCCTATGAACTCTTGAGTGGTAAAAAGCCTAACGTCTCTTATTTTCGTGTCTTTGGGAGCAAGTGCTTTATTTTGAGTAAGAGACCTCGTTCATCTAAGTTTGCACCTAAGGTGGATGAAGGTTTCCTACTCGGTTATGAATCAAATGCCCATGCCTATTGGGTTTTCAACAAGACCTACGATGTTGAGATAACTAGGGATGTGACCTTTCATGAATCTAACGGCTCCCAAGAAGAGCAAATTGTGGTGCATGTTGTAGATGATGTGGATCCAAGCAAGGCAATTGCGACAAAGGCTATTAGAGACATACGACCAGTCGAGACGTAGGATGATCAAGTGAATGGTGATCAGCTTTCGTCATCGACAGCCAATAGTCCTTCGCCAAGTCAAGATATTGATGTCCCAGAAGTTTTGGTGCCCACAGCCTGGAACCTCTGGTCCGATGCTCCAAGTCCCAGGGGTCGGAACATCCGGACATCAGGTCGCCCGAAAGTTCTAGGTCAAACAGACCGGAACATCGGGAATGATGAAAATGAAAGCGTGTCTCTGACACAAGTGGATGGGCTCGACACTGAGGGCACTCAAGAGCTACCTGATCAGGCTGTAGTCCCCTCCATGCACCATCCAAGGATACATCACACAGTTCAATGAGATAACCCCGTCGACAACATTCTTGGGGATATTCAAAAGGGGGTAACAACTCGATCTTGTATTGCTAGTTTTTCTGAGAATTACTCTTTTGTCTCTTCTTTGAAACCAATCAGGGTGGAGGATGTTCTTGGTGATCCGCATTGGGTGATGGCCATGCAAGAAGAGTTGAATAACTTGACTCGCAATCAAGTGTGTTCATTGGTGAAAAGACCTAATCAAAATGTGATCGACACCAAGTGGATCTTCCACAACAAGCAAGATGAGAATGGAGTAGTCACTCAAAACAAAGCCCAGTTAGTGGCACAAGGGTTCATTCAAGTCGAGGGCCTCTACTTTGGTGAAACCTTTGCGTCGGTTACTTGTCTTGAGTCCATACGCATTCTTTTAGCCTATGCTGCTAACCATGATTTCAGATTGTATCAAATGGACGTCAAGAGTGTTTTCGTGAATGGACCAAACTCCGAATTGGTGTTTGTTGAGCAAACGCCTGGCTTTGAAGATCCCAAATATCCAAATCATGTGTTCAAGCTTCATAAGGTGCTCTATGGGCTCAATCAAGCTCCTAGAGCATGGTATGAATGCCTTTAGGATTTTCTCCTAAAAAATAGCTTTGAGATAGGCAAAAGTGTGGATCAAAAGGTATATCACTCCATGATTTGATCCTTGCTTTATCTTTATGCATCTAGGCCCGATATTATGCTTAGTGTGTGCATGTGTGCTCGCTTTCAAGCGGCACCCAAAGAATGTCATTTGATTGCAGTTAAGAGAATCCTTCGGTATTTGGTGCACACTCCTAACCTTGGCTTGTGGTATCCTAAGGGTTGTGTCTTTGAGCTTGTTGGCTATTCCGATTCGGATTACGCAAAGTGTAAGGTTGATCGCAAAAGCACTACCGGCACTTGCCAATTCCTTGGGCGATCACTTGTTTCTTGGTCCTCGAAGAAGAAAAACTCTATTGCCTTATCCACCGCCGAAGCCGAATATATAGCCGCCCGATCTTGTTGTGCTCAACTCCTTTGGATGAAACAAACCCTACAAGACTTTGGCTACAAATTTTCCAAGATTCCTCTCCATGTAACAATGAGAGTGCCATCAAACTAGGCAACAACCCTATCCAACACTCAAGAACCAAACACATAGACATCCACCATCATTTCTTGAGAGATCATGAGGCAAAGTGATGTGATCCCGCTAGGGTTTAGTTCCGATCTTTCGATGAGAGGTGGAGGATAACTCGATTGGGGAACAGAAGCGACGTTCACGGCCCGACTACAACCGTCCAAGGACGATGCGCCTTAGCAACCGATACACCGTCTCCGATGGTTGACGCGATCTTGCGGTGCGCGACAACCCAGCCACTAGGGCACTCGTCCTGCAAGCAATCGAAGAACAAGCAAGAACAAGTAAAACAAGCACTGAAATTGCTATATATTAAGATGAAAGATTCAATCTGAATACACGATATGGTGGGGTTCCGAAGACAAACAGACGGACGGTCTAGCCGACACGTGCGCTGTGTGCAAGTAGCAAAAGGCTAACTCTAATCAACAAAACCCACCCTTCTTGGTGGCGGCTGAAGGTTTAAGAAGAGGCAAGAGACGACCACAGGGGTGCCGGGGTCGTGCTAAACCCTAGGACGCGCCCCTAACGGGCCCAACTTGATACACGGCCCATTGGGCCAAAAGAGGTGACACAGCACCAAAGACAGAAAACACTCGGTAGAAAAAGGACAATTGCGGCCGCTCCAGGATAGATATTGACATGGGGCCGGATCCATTAGAAAGTAGACTTGATAACCTTTCCATCAAGTACTTTCACGCCCAAATCGGAGTTTTCATGAAGTCGTGGCGGCCGTTAGAACTTGGCACTGTGCTGCAGTCCGAATCCACCCTGCGCGAATCCTCTTCCCGTTGGATCCTCTCCATCGTTCCCGAGTAAAACAAAAGTGCACGCGCCTCCAGGGTATAAAGAAGAGGAACATAAACTTAAGAATGAACTCACCTGATGGTTGAGTTGACGTGCACGAGCGCGGGTTATTGGGCCATGAAGTTGTACGTGTGGAGGCGTGGATGTATCGGTAGTATTGATGTCCTCATCATCCTCCCCTTCTTGCATTGGAGTCGTCCTCGACTCAAGCTCATCTTCGTCTCCCAAATATGGCTTTAAATCTGCAAGGTTAAAAGTGGAACTAACCCCAAAATCTGCAGGGAGATCAAGCTTGTATGCATTTTCATTAATTTTTTCAAGCACTTTAAAAGGTCCATCAGCTCTAGGCATCAACTTAGACTTTCGCAAATCAGGAAACCGTTCCTTTTGCAAATGTAACCAAACCAAATCACCAGGTTCAAAATTCAATTGACGTCTACCTTTGTCACCAGCAAGCTTATAGTTAGCATTCATGCGCTCTATGTTTTCTTTAGTTGTTTCATGGAGTTTTAACATCAACTCAGCATGTTGTTTAGCATCAAAATTCAGTTTTTCAGAAGATGGGAAAGGCATTAAATAAATAGGAGCACGAGGCAAAAATCCATAAACAATCTCTAAAGGGCACATCTTTGTAGTGGAATGCAACGAACGATTGTATGCAAATTCAATATGAGGCAAACATTCTTCCCACATCTTAATATTTGTCTTTAAAACAGCCCTTAACATAGTAGACAAAGTCCTATTCACAACTTCAGTTTGCCCATCAGTTTGGGGATGACAAGTAGTAGAAAACAAAAGCTTTGTCCCCAACTTAGCCCACAAAGTTCTCCAAAAATGGCTGAGAAATTTAGTGTCACGGTTTGAAACAATGGTGTTTGGCACACCATGGAAGCGAACAACCTCCCGAAAGAACAAGTCAGCAATATGAGTAGCATCATCAGTTTTATGACATGGTATGAAATGTGTCATTTTAGAAAACCTATCCACAACCACAAAAATGTTATCTCGCCCCCTCTTGGTCCTAGGCAGGCCCAACACAAAATCCATTGAAATATCTTCCCAAGGAACAGTAGGAACATGTAGAGGCATATACAAACCATGGGGATTTAAGTGTGACTTAGCCTTTTGACATGTCGTGCAGCGAGCCACAAATCTCTCCACGTCTCTTCTCATCCTTAGCCAAAAGAAATGGCTAGCAAGGATGTCCTCCGTCTTCTTGGCACCAAAGTGCCCCATCAAACCACCGCCATGCGCTTCCTGCAGCAACAACAAACGAACAGAGCTAGCTGGAATGCACAGCTTGTTAGCTCTAAAAATAAACCCATCATTGAAGACAAATCTGTTCCATGTCCTTCCATCCTTACAGTGCAACAACACGTCTTTAAAATCATCATCATTCACATATTGGGCTTTGATTGTTTCTAGGCCAAAGATTTTGTAGTCAAGTTATGTGAACAAAGTATATGTCCTAGACAAAGCATCAGCAATGATATTCTCCTTTCCCTTCTTGTGTTTAATGACATAAGGAAAAGACTCAATAAATTCAACCCATTTAGCATGCCTACGATTCAGTTTGCCTTGAGTACGAATATGTTTTAAAGATTCATGATCAGAATGTATGACAAATTCCTTGGGCCATAAATAATGTTGCCATGTTTCCAGAGTTCTCACAAGAGCATACAATTCTTTATCATAAGTAGAATAATTCAGAACAGGCCCACTCAATTTTTCACTGAAATATGCAATGGGTTTTCCCTCTTGTAGCAAAACACCACCCAATCCAATCCCACTAGCATCACATTCGAGTTCAAAAGTCTTATTAAAATCGGAAGTTGGAGGAGAAGTGCATGTGTCAACTTATCTTTTAACATGTTGAAGGCATTCACTTGTGCGGTGCCCCACGTGAAAGGTGCTCCCTTCTTTGTAAGCTCATTCAGCGGTGCGGCAATGGTGCTGAAATCCCGCACGAAGCGCCGATAGAATCCCGCAAGTCCTAAAAGCTTCGAACCCGTGTGACAGTTTTAGGAGGCGGCCAACTCGAATTGCCTCGACCTTGGCTTCATCAACCTCAATTCCTGCGAAGTAACAACATAGCCAAGAAACGATACGCGATCGGTGCAAAACGCACTTCGCAAGGTTACCAAACAAACGTGCATCGCGCAAAGCATTAAAAACAACACGTAAATCATCAAGGTGTTCCTCTAAAGATTTGCTATAAATCAGAATATCATCAAAGTATACCACCACAAATTTGCCAATGAAAGCACGCAAAACCTCATTCATCAACCTCATGAAAGTGCTAGGTGCATTAGTTAAACCAAAAGGCATCACTAACCACTCATATAATCCAAACTTAGTTTTGAAAGCTGTTTTCCACTCATCTCCCAACTTCATACGAATCTGGTGGTATCCACTACGCAAATCAACTTTAGAGAAGACAGTAGAGCCACTCAATTCATCAAGCATATCGTCTAACCTAGGAATTGGATGACGATATCTAATGGTAATGTTATTAATAGCTCTACAATCAACACACATACGCCAAGATCCATCTTTCTTAGGCACCAAAATCACCGGCACAGCACATGGACTAAGAGACTCTCGTACGTACCCTTTATCAAGCAACTCCTGAACTTGACGCTGAATTTCCTTGGTCTCGTCGGGGTTGGTTACGTATGGTGCGCGGTTGGGTAGTGAAGCCCCGGAATCGGATCGATTTGATGCTCAATTCTACGCACCGGTGGCAGCCCGGTGGTACATCCCTGGGAAAAACATCCTCATACTCCTGCAAAAGATTAGTGACCGCAGTGGAAAAGAAACAGTATATCGTCAAAGGAAAACAAAGCATCCTTGCATACAAAAGCATAGCATACAGTTTCGTTGTATCCAAATTGGCAACATCAGATTTAACAGCAAGCATACAAGAACCTTTCAATTGAATCACATTTTTATTGTCAGATTTAGATTCTCTCTTGTTACATTGCACATGTTCTTTGGCTACAATCTGATTTTCACTTATAGCATGGACCCGATTCTTCTCTTTCTTAGCTCTAGCAACATCATCCTCAAAAACAGCTTCAGGGGTCATGGGATGCAACACAATTTTCTTATCATGGTACATAAAAGAATACTGATTTGATCTACCATGATGCATAGAATCCATATCAAATTGCCATGGCCTACCTAACAGAATATGACAAGCTTGCATAGGTACAACATCACACTCAACAACATCACGATATGTTCCAATTGTAAAATTAATGCGCACTAGCTTGGTTATCTTTGCCTTACCACTGTTGTTTAGCCATTGAATGTGATATGGGTGGGGATGCGGTTTGGTGCTGAGTGCAAGCTTCTCCACCATTTTGCTGCTAGCCAAGTTGTTGCAGCTTCCTCCATCGATGATCAAGCGGCAAGAATGCTCTTTAATGACGCACTTTGTTTGGAACAAAGTGTGCTGCTGATTTTGCTCGGCCTTCTCCATTTGTGTGCTGAGCACACGCTGCACAATGAGGCTGTCGTAGCGTTCCGCAGCATCAGCACCAATATGTTCTTCTGGTCCCTCATGTTTATCTGCATGGTCAGCTGCAAGCAAAGCAAGCGTATCTTCATCGAAATCACTAGCCGAGGAATACTCACCATCATCTTTGACTACCAAAACACGCTTGCTGGGGCAGTCACGCTGGACATGCCCATAGCCCTTGCAACGGTGACATTGAACATCTCTTGTTCTCCCAGTGGATGCAACAGAAGAAGCACTCGCGGTCGGTTCGGGCGTCTTAGTCGGTGCACTAACAGCGGAACACGTGGCTTGTCGCTGGATGGAGAAGGTGTCGACCGCCGGGGTGTGGAAGATGGCAAAGGAGTAGAAGTCGTGCGTGGCAGCCATGATGTCGATTTTCCTGCAGAAAAATTAGTCTTGGCACTAGCACATCGTCCCTGCACTTCCCTTTCGCTTTGCAAGCAAGATGAAACAATCGAGTCATATTAGTGTAATCTTTGTAGTCCACAATGTCATAGATCTCACGGTTTAGACCACCCAAAAACCTTGCCATAGCAGCATCCTCAGACTCGTCTAAATTACAGCGAAGCATGCCCATTTGTAATTCCTGATAATATTCCTCTACACTTTTAGCACCCTGTCTCAATTGTTGCAATTTATTTAACAAATCACGTGCATAGTAAGAAGGAACAAATCTAGCCCGGATGACCCATTTCAAAGCATCCCAAGTCTGTGGCATGTTGTTAGGATTTTTCTTGCCATGTTCTATCCACCACAAAGAGGCGAAAGCAGTGAACTCACTAGTAGCAGCTCTAACTCTAGAGTTCTCAGGGAATTCATGGCATGCAAATTTTTGATCAACAACAATCTCCCATGTAATGTATGCATCAGGGTCATATTTTCCATCAAAAGGAGGTATCTTAAATTTGACTACGCAATCGGCGGTGTTCTCCCATGCCTCTACGGTTGTTACGTAGCCGACGGCGATCACGAGCGTTGCGGTCATCATGTTCAGTGTCGGCGGTATAGTCACCATCGAAGTTGTCCTCACCGTACTCACCATCAACGTCATCTTCATCACGCTGATCATGGCCCCGAGCATTGAGGTTATCAAAATGCCTCATAAGTGTAGCAAGGCTGGTGTCAATACGCGCAACCGATGCCTCCAACCCTGCGAGCCTGGTTGTGGCATCGATCTGTGTGGCCTCCAGTTGCCCGATCTTGTCATTCGTCACTTGCAGATCTGCATCAAGTCCTTCTGTGTTCCGCTTCACTTCCCTTGCAAAATGTTGTATGATGCGTCTGGTGCGTGGAGAATGGGATGCACCTTCTTCTTCCTCCGAGCCTGCCATGGTTAATATAACAAAACAACAACGAAAACAGTTGACAAGAATTAATCCCTACAACTATTGGGGTGTGGCTACTGAAAGGCGCTCGCTCTCAGCTTATCTCACAAGCTCTTACCAGTTCTTACCATGCTCACAGGAGGGGTGACGACAACCGACAAGTCTGCAACCGTGGAACGAGGTGTATCGGCGCCATAGCAACAAGGCCTGTTGTCAAGCTGTAGTCGTATGTGTGGAGCTGTAGATGGGCTGAAAGTAATGCACAAGGAAGTACTAGCAACCACGTTAGTCAAAGCAAATTGAGTAAACGCTCAAGGTCGGTACCATGCTGGTCCTAGGCTAGACGAAATAGAGACGCGAGCCTAACCACAAAGGACGCCACAAGATACAAACCCAAACAGACACGATCACAAGAAGGTGGAGACAAAGGGGACAAGGTGGAAGGAAGGTTCTCACGAGTCGGCCCCTTTCTTTCTTTTTTTTTTGCTCTCTTTTTTTCCTTTTTTCTTTTTTTTGTTGTTCTCTCTCTAGTGCCGAGGAGAGAGATGTGACTTTTTTATTTTTATTTATTTTTTTGATATTTTTTGCACAACCAGGGGCACACTAGAACCAACCACAAAAATTATTAGCTCAAACAGACAAAATATGAGGCACGTGGAATTTTTCAAAGTTTTACCGAAAGGGGTTCCGAAGCTTCTCGGCACGAAAACAGAATTTTGCAAGCGGAATTTGGCGATTTTAAAATTAGCGCTGGTGGTGATGACGGCTAAAACAAAGGTGATGGCGGCGATGGTGAAGGTGGCGATATGTGGTGGCAAGAACTCGAAACTCTAATCGCCTAAACACTAAGACCAGCACATCGACACAACCCTACAACCGAATACTCAAAAAGCCCTAACTAAGCAGTACTAGTAAAACAAAAGGCTCAAAGGGTTTTTAGGATTACGGAGAACTATTCTACTATATTTTTTTGGTTTTCTTTTCTGGACTATAGGGAAAAAATTAAACTACGAAAGATAGATAGTCTCTCACCGATCAACCGCGCTCTGATACCAACTGATGCGATCCCGCTAGGGCTTAGTCCCGATCTTTCGATGAGAGGTGGAGGATAACTCGATTGGGGAACGGAAGCGACGTTCACGGCCCGACTACAACCGTCCAAGGACGATGTGCCTTAGCAACCGATACACCGTCTCCGATGGTTGACGCGATCTTGCGGCGATAACCCAGCCACTAGGGCACTCGTCCTGCAAGCAATCGAAGAACAAGCAAGAACAAGTAAAACAAGCACTGAATTTGCTATATATTAAGATGAAATATTCAATCTGAATACACGATATGGTGGGGTTCCGAAGACAAACAGACGGACGGTCTAGCTGACACGCGCGCTGTGTGCAAGTAGCAAAAGGCTAAATCTAATCAACAAAACCCACCCTTCTTGGTGGCGGCTGAAAGTTTAAGAAGAGGGAAGAGATGACCACAGGGGTGCCGGGGTCGTGCTAAACCCTAGGACATGCCCCTAACGGGCCCAACATGATACACGGCCCATTGGGCCAAAAGAGGTGACGCAGCACCAAAGACAAAAAATACTAAGTAGAAAAAGGACAATTGAGGCCGCTCCAGGACAGATATTGACATGGGGCCGGATCCATTAGAAAGTAGACTTGATAACCTTTCCATCAAGTACTTGCACGCCCAAATCGGAGTTTGCATGAAGTCATGGCGGCCGTTAGAACTTGGCACTGTGCTGCAGTCCGAATCCACCCCGCGCGAATCCTCTTCCCGTTGGATCCTCTCCATCGTTCCTGAGTAAAACAAAAGTGCACGCGCCTCCAGGGTATAAAGAAGAGGAACATAAACTTAAGAATGAACTCACCTGATGGTTGAGTTGACGTGCACGAGCGCGGGTTATTGGGCCATGAAGTTGTACGTGTGGAGGCGTGGATATATCGGTAGTATTGATGTCCTCATCACAAAGGTTGACATTGTCCTAACCCATGTGAGAACCGAGAGTCAACTAGCCGATATTTTCACTAAGCCCTTGGATGAGAAGTGGTTTTGTGAGCTTAGCAGTGAGTTCAATATCTTGGATTCTCGGAACATTTGTTGTGGATTGGTTGGCTAATCAATAGCCAAGCATGAACCAATTTGAGTGTAAATTGATATTGAACCTTTGTATCTTGAGATCACTTCTTGGGTAGAAGTTGATTTTGATTGAAAAATAAGGTTCAAACATTTCCATATTGTCCAAAAATCATTTCCAAAATATTTGCAAAAATTATTGTGTACTTGTTTTGATTGTGAAAACTTGGTTCTTGATCCTTTTTGTGATGCATTGTGACCATTGTTATGTACTTGGTTAGTTGTCGCTAGTCACGTGCATCGCAATTGCTTGCATGTCCATCCTTCCTTAGATGTGTGCCTTTCTGCCTTTTGTTGGAAGTTCCGGACCCCAGCCCGGAACTTCCGATAATTTTTCTCTCTCTTTTTCGAGCACGACCGAAGTTCCAGTCGGACTGGCCCAGAAAGTTTCGATAGTCGGAGTGTTCAAATCCCAAGGGTGGCCGACGGCCAAACCCTAACTCTCCACTCTGCCGTCGCCCCAAACCCTAGCTCCTCTCTCCCTTCTTTCAGCGATTTTGAGCCTCCACCATGTCCTCTCTTCGTTCTTCGTCGTTTCTGACTTGTTTTGGACGAGGATTGCCTCCCCGTGGTTGTTTTGGACTTCCGTATTTTCGAGGTACTTCGTTCGATCTCTCTCCCTAGTTTCACCTTCTTTTGCCCCGGTCTCTAAATTCTTGGACCTAGGGAAAATTTCTTTTGGTTAGAAACTCAATTAGTGCCTTGTAGATGGCCGATCTATGCAATTTGAGGTAATGCATGCGATTTTCGGCCGGTGGTCAGTGTGGCTGCTATGCACACCGAAAGTTCCAGTGTTCTACACCCGGAACTTCCGGTCGCAGTGCAACCAGCCACCACCTCCTTTCCTTTCCTTTCTTTTGTCACTACAAATCTCTTATTCTTGCTTGATCCTCCTTTATAGTGCTCCAATGCCTCGTGAGAAGCGCCAAAAGGCCAGCCAGGACGTCTCTGGGGATGATAGTCCCCCTATTCGCTACCCCCGGGGATTCCTCGGCAAGGAGAAGGTGGTGGAAAGCGGGAGTGGCAGTCGCGCTCCCCCTAATCCTCCCATGCCGTCTCGAGCTACCTGGAACCGGCCTCGACAATTCGAGATGCCAGAGCAGAGGCGACTGGTGGTTCGCAGCTCGCTAATCCACCCCGTGCCACTCGGTGTTCCAATGCTTTGAGGCCTCAATCGGACGATCCAGGTTCCTGGGGGAATCCCATCAGCTTGTACAAGACTCAGGGGTACGATGTCAACCCCTCTCACCACATTGGGCGCCAGAGGATCAACTATCTCAAGCAGATAGCCCGGTGTGGTCATGATCGCTTGGTGGATCCCGACTCTGTTCTAGAGGAGTCCCTGGATCCCCGGTTCAGGACATTCTTCCAACTGGATTGGTATAACTCGGTCTTTCTAGTCCGAAACAATCCGGTTGGGGTGATGAAGTGGCTGGACTGGGGGTATCTCAAGTCAAAGAAGAACTCCTACTTCAACGACTTGATGCAGGTGAGCCACTCCAAGGACATCAATGAGATCCTCATCCTCGAGTACTCCTAGAACATTGAGGTGATCGGGCATTTCTATGCCACCGTGTTCTTTGGCTCTACCAAGAACGATGTTCCCTACATGAACTGGAGGACAAAGGGGCATCCTTACAAGGTCTCCATGGCTCAGTTCGCTGAGATCTTGGGCCTGGATCAGGACGACCTGAACTGCCCCAACATCCACGCTGAGGAGCCAATCCCGATGCTGAGCACCAAGTTTCTTTATGCACCACATGCTCCCAGAGACTACCTAGGGACCACCAAGGGGCTTTTTCCTCAGTACAAGCTCCTGTACTCGATCTTCAGGTTTGGATCTTCCCTATTTCCATTCTTCCTTTTTGGTTACTGGTTCCTTCTTTGTGTCAAGCTCCTGTACTCGATTTTCAGGTGGACCCTGCTACCTAAGGCTAGGGATGCGACTACTCTTCCTGCGTGCCATGTGCACCTTCTGAGTCACATGCGGTAGAATCAACCGCCATTCAGTGTGATGAAGCTCATCTGGTTTGAGATATACAACACCACCTGCGATCCAAAGCGGGTGTGTGTATGCTCCTTATATCATGAAGATGATCAATGACGTGATTGGATACTTCTACACCTGCAATGCCTCGCACAAGCCTTTCCGTCCTCATGTGCCGACTGCACCAAGGATGCCTCCTTCTGGTCCTTCCGGTTCAGCATCAGGTGTCGGCCCTTCTTTAGCTCCTCTACTGCCTTTGGGCTCGAGCTCCAGCTCACCCATCAAGAAGGAGCTTCGGTCTATCTTCTGTCTCCAAGACCACCTCCAAAGTCAAGTGGCGTCAAAAGTTTCTTCCGAGGGAGGCTGGGAAGGAGGTCTCCGATGACTCAGAGGATGAGGTCTTTGAGGACCCCTTCGCTGCATATGAGGCCGCTCACGACATTGCCACAAGTGCGGGCACCTCGTCTTCCTTCCCCACTGCCTTCGTTGAGGTGTCTTCTCACTCAAAGGAGGAGGACGAGGAGGAGGAGGAGGGAGTCTTGACAGCGGACTCTCCTGCCTCTGCTGGCCTTGGTGGCGACACCGGCGATGATGACGTTCACAGGGGAGACACTGAGCTCGTCCCTAACGCCGACAGTGGAGACACCAAGATCGTCACCCACTCCGATGACTCCGAGTGATTTCCCTCCTCTCTTGTCCCTTTTTGGTGTCTTGATGCCAAAGGGGGAGAAGATTGAGTGTAGGGGGTCACGGGGTTCAACTCCTCCGCTTGTTTCATCTTTTGCTTCCTTGTCAGCTCCTTCGTGCCAGTCGACCAGAAGTTTCGGACCTAATCACCGGAACTTTCGGCCGTGTAGTTATCCTCTAGGTTGTTTTCTCTTTTTGCTATCTTTTGGACATGTAATCTCTATGTGTGCTGGGATGTAATGACTGTTAGACCTTTGCTTTTAATTAGGTTTATATGCATGATCGCTTGTGTGGCTTGTGTGTTGTGAAATGTTGTTTTCAATGTATTTATGTGCTTGCCATGTCATATGCATTTAATTTATGTCTTTTCACCCTTGTTGCATCCCATGGAGTGAAAAGGTCTAAAAAGGTGAGTACAAACAACATCTGAAAAAGGTGAGTACAAACAACATCTGAAAAAGGTACAAGGAGATGTCTTCTGTGTCCTGCGCGCCGTGGGTGTCTTGTGCCTTATCCTGCCTTGGGGCACCTCCTCTGCAGATTCCACCTGTACTGTGCTGTCGGGTGACATCATTCCTTGCTGGGTTCTCCCCTCCTCGTCTCCTTGCAAGCCAGGTTTTGTCCCGAGGAGGCCGGAAATCGAGTCGAGGAGTCGAGGTTGGGAGAGGAGTACCGACGTCGAACTGGGGGGAGGTTGGGGTGGCCGACCCTAGGGGATGTCGGGCTCCTCACCTCATCCAAAAGACTTCGCAGTCTGACTCCAGCTTTACTTCAACTCTGGCCGAGTGCTACCCCGGGATGACACCCCCCACAGCAGCCCCCGAGCCTAAGGAGGAATGAGACATCCGTCCTTAGGGTCCAAGGTCTTCTCTGTCGTTTTTAGAGGGTTCCCAAAGGCATCACAGCAGGACTCCAACATGTCCCCAGAATTTTGAAGTTCGAGCTTCAGCAGGTGCACCTGCCAGTTGTAGCCCCCGAGCCTAGGGTCGGATGGTACATCCAAGCCTAGGGTCCAGTATGTGAGATTGCTTTTGTCTCTTTTGTTCTTCCTTTCCCACTCGACCGTACCTCGGGGTCATGTTTGTTGTGTTTCATTGAGTCTAATGCCCGAAAGCTCATGGCAATTCCTTCGAGCGGGGGACGGCCCGGAAGCCGTCGCTCGAGATGGCTAAGCCATGGCCCGCAGGCCAGAGGCGGTCGGCGAGGCGATCAGGATTATTGCCCGGAGGCCTATGGTAACCCCGACCCCAACCAGGGGACAGCCCGAAAGCCATCACTCGAGTCGGCAAGGCCATTGCCCGGAGGCTAGTGGTTGTCGGCGAGGGATCGGGATTACCACTCGGAGGCCTATGATAATCCCGACTCCAACCGGGGGATAGCCCGAAAGCCATCGCCCGAGTCGGTTGAACCACGGCCCGAAGGCCAGCGGTGGTCGGCGAATGGGTTGGGCCTACCGCTCGGGGGTTAGACATTGAGTCGTCCTCGTCAGAACTCGAACGACTTACGATAATCGATGAAGTCGAAGGGCAACCCTCTGACACCCTTGGGTAGATTGCCAATCACATCTTATTAAGGGCGCAAGAACCAGCGCCACACAATAGTTCATCAAATTCCTGGTTTTTACTCTTCCCCAGGCGACAGGCAGGGTTGGCGGTTTTAAGAAGGAATCGGTTTCCAGAGCATGTAGCGAACGCCGCCCGCTATTCCACGTAACCGACGGCTCTGATTTGCTTCGGAGGCGACGTGTCAAGCTGGGGAGATGGATGGGCGAGGGCGCTTCAAATTCTCCGCGTCCATTACTAACGGCGTTGTGCACATTTTCCAAGAGCGATGACACTAGGCCCATCATCGCTCTTATTTAAACCCGGTCACCCTCACTTCCTTCCATCTCATCCTCACTTCCTTCGAAGGAAAAAACTTCAAGTCTTGCGCCTTCCTTGCTCTTCTGTTGTCTCAGAACTTTCTAACACCCATGGAGTCCTCTCTAAGTTTTTCAGAGAGTAGGAGCTACAGCAGTGGTTCCGATCGTTGCCAACCGGTGATGCCCTGAGTCCTGCCCTTGATCAAATGATTCCCCTCTTTACCCGTCCTCTTTGTTTTTGTTGAAACCTCACCTGCCAGGTGTTGAGGTCATGGCAGGGAGTTGGAACCTGTACCATGCTGTCGCAACTATAGGTTGCGGAAATCCGTCTGCCCATTGTGATGGCAGACTCGACGAGGAAACGAACGCTTTCCTCTTTCCCCGAGGCGGGGTCGAGTTCACGCAGGGTGTTGGGGGCGCAGGAGTCAGAACCGGCTAGGAAGACACCGTGCTGAGGTGCTATGAGGTTCATAAGTTCCACCCGAAGAGTTTAGTATTTTTCTGCATTTTTTACTTTATGGACAGCAACCAATGCTGACTAGGGTTTTTGATAGGGGGCCATCGTATGCCGATCCTCGCATTGAAGGGTCCTCCTCCCGAGTCAGTGCTGAGGAGCTCGCGGCTCAGTGCCAGGACTCCGAGGATCTCCTCGAGGACCTTGTCGCCACCCTCGACGAGGTTGGGTCGAGGGCGAAGGCGTTCGAGGCGGCTAAAGCCGAAGTGGAGAGGAGGCTGCATGCCGCCGAGGCGGCAAGGGACGAGGCCCTGGCCGGGATGGCCATAGACAAGGTTGTGCTAGTAGAAGCCGTCCGTAAGTCGCACTCTCCATCTCCTCTTACAATCGGCTTCGCCCTACATCTATGATCGATCTTTTGTTGAGCAGGCCAGCTCGTGACCCTCCACCGTCAGATCGGCGGCTTGCGGGCCTGCCTCTAGACAGCCGAGGGGCACTGGGCGATCTGCGTGGACGTAGTCCGGGGCCTCCTCGCGAAGATCGACCTGGAGTCATCGTTGACCATGTCGACCGACGATGCGCTCCAGGCATATCTCTGAAGCAGCGGGGAGCTTCTCTGGTCCTATGCCCGGGCGGTGGTGAAGACGGCGGCAGCGCATGTCCTTGGGGTGGTGCAGAAACTATACCCCCGCGTAGAGGTCGAAGCGGTCCCCGAAGGGTGGCCTATTGGCATCGAGTCCCATGTTGAGGGCATCTAAGCCTTCGTGGAGCCGTCAGCGGAGAAGATCGTTGCCAACATGGACCTATAAATTAGGGGGTCCTCGGGCCCTAAGTATGATCATCACCCTGTTTGTATAAGAAAAGACTCTACCTATTATTTTGAAATTTGTGCTCACTTCGTAAAATGCCCATTGTGTATTTTTTTTGGACACCCAACTTTCCACTACATGACAGACTGCGCTGAGCGACCTCGTCCTTCAACAGTTCGAATCTGGAAGGCTTCTTGTCAAAGCCCGGGCAAAGTTACCACTTTGGGTAGTTTGCACCGAGTGACTCCGGCCATCAACAGATCAGAAACTGGAAGGTTTCCAGTCAAGCTCGAGCACGTCTGTCGCTCAGAGCATACCACGTTGAACGATCTCGACCATCGACAGATTAAGTCTGGAGGGCTACCGATCAAGTTCAAGCACGTCTGTCACTCGGAGTAAACCAGGCTAAGCGACCTTGGCCGTCAACGAACCATGTCTGAAGGGCTACCGATCAAGCTCTAGCGGGTCGGTATGCGAAGAGACAGCCTTCTATTTACCTCATGACCGACCTTCGATATCGAGCGGCTTAGGGCCTCAACAGACGGATCCGGAGTACACCCCAGCCTAACCCGGACCGACTCAGCCGTGTACAGGGTAAATAGGTGGACGAGGAAAGATCGGCGGTCACTCGGTGCATGTATAACCCTCATGGCCAAGCGGCTAAAGCATGCGGGACGGATCCCGAGGCATTCAATCAAGCAAGGTCACTTAGTTGTGTACACAGTGAGTGAGAACAAGGTCGACAACCAACTATTCTCTGTGTGTCTGACCCTCGAAGTAGAGCGGCTTGAGCCATCAACAGACCTTTGTCCGGGTGATTGCAAGTCGAGCTTCTGGCGTCTTAGTCCTATACACAGGATATAGTTGTTAAGAGCCCTGAGCTCATTCGCCTGGCACTTGACCAAAGCACGACTAGTCCCGACCGTAGCTTGCCTTGAGTAGGGGACTGGCGCCTATCCCAACAGACATCGGGTCAAGCCGTCATGTTCGTTCGAAGTGGGCAAAGAATGAGCCTCTGAGCAGCTCGAGCTCAACTAGTGGTCTCCTCTTCTGATGTATCCTCAGCTTTGGAGCTAGGACCGCATTACTCAGGGCTCACCGTAAGTGTGTTTGTGTGAGAAAGGGCCTTCACAGTCGACGATTCTGCTCGGGAGGACTACCGACCCCCCGAGTGGTCTGGGGGTCGGGAGATAGGCATCCTACCAAAAGGTCAGGGGATAATCTAAATTGCGGTATTGAAAGGAGATAAGGACCAGGTACTTAGTTGTTCAAGCGTAGAATCGGCGCAGGTGCTCTATGTTCCACGAGTTTGGCACTTCCTGTCCGTCTTCTCGAACCAGCCTGTAGGAGCTCGGACTCGTGACAGCGGAGACGATGAAGGGGCCTTCCCAAGGGACCGACAGCTTTGTCATGTCGGCCGAGGACTGCACCCTGTGGAGCATGAGATCGCCGACCTTGAAGGATCTCCCACGGACGTTCCTGTCATGATATCGACGGAGGGCCTACTGGTATTGGTCCATCTGGATCATCATGGCCATCCATGCTTCCTCAAGGCTATCGATATCCTCGGCCCTCATTTGTTCGGCCTTGCCTTTGTCATAGAGGCGAATCCTCAGGGATTCGTGGATCATGTCGACTGACAGGACGACCTTCGAGCCGTAGACCAAAAAGAATGGGGTCCGCCCCGTGGCTTAGCTCGGCTGATTGCGTAGTCCCCAGAGCATGGCGGGGAGCTCACGCAACCAGCAACTATCGTACTTCTGGAGTGGGTCAAAGATTCGAGCCTTCAAACCCTGCAGAATCATGCCATTGGCGTGTTTGCACTGCCCATTCGCCCGAGGGTGTGCCACCGAGGCATATTTGACCTCAATGCACCCGTCTTCACAGAACTCCCAAAAGTTGTTCCAAGTAAATTGTGTGCCGAGGTGTGATGATTTCCCTCGGGACACCGAAACGGTAAGTTATGCCCTCAATGAACTCAGCCGCTTTCTTTGCTGTGTAGGTCCTCAAGGGAATCACCTCGATCCATTTTGTGAACTGTAGATTGCGACAAAAAGATGGTCATAGCCCTGCTGTGCCTTCAGGAATGGGCCGACCATGTCAAGCCCCCAGCACGCGAATGGCCATGACAACGGGACCGTTTGGAGAGCCTGAGCCGGAAGATGATGCTGCTTGGCAAAGAATTGGCACCCCAGGCATCGCCGAACTAGCTCCATGGCATCCTCATTGGGAGTCGACCAATAAAAACCTGAACAGAAAGCCTTGCAGACCAGCGTCCTAGCGCCCGCGTGGTTGCCACAGATACCTGAATGAATTTCGTCAAGGATCTGGACCCCACGGTCCTGGGGGACACACAGCAGGAGTACTCGGGTCGAGGCCACGCGTTTGTACAACTCGGAGCTGACCACGACGTATTGCTTGCTGCATCGGGCGATGCGCTTGGCCCTGGCTTTGTCGGGTGGGAGTGCCTTGGTGGTGATGTAGTCAATGAGCTCTCAACACCAATCATCCGTGGTGTCGGAAATGGCCAGCACTGAGCTGGCCGGCGAAGGAGGAGTCGGTTCACTGGACTCCGAGTTATTGATCGATGGCTCGTGTAGCTCGTGAACGAAAACCCCCTGCGGAACTATCGAGTGAGATGATCCGAACTTGGCCAATTGGTCGGCTGCAGAATTGGCATCGCGGAGGACAGGGTGGAACTCGAGGCCACTAAACTTACCATCGAGCTTTTGAACCTCGGCGCAATACACGTCCATTTTCTCACTCAAACAAGCCCAGTCCTTGTTGAGCTGGCTGATCACCAGCTTCGAATCACCGTACACCATGAGGCGCTCGACTTTGATGGATTTGGTGATTCGAAGACCGTGGAGTAAAGCGTCGTATTCAGCAGCGTTATTTGATACCATAAAGAGCAACTGGAGGACGTACTTGATATGCTCTCCCTTTGGGGAGACAAAAAGTATGCCAGCTCCAGCGCCGTCGATGCTGAGGGAGCCGTCAAAGTACATGGTCCAGGTTGGCCCAATCTCTGGGGTCGACGGGAGCTGGATCTCCGTCCATTCAGTGATGAAGTCGACGAGGACTTGGGATTTGATGGTGTTGCGTGGCTTGTAGTTGATGGAAAATTCACCCATTTCTAGGGCCCACTTGACTATCCGATCGGTGGCCTCGCAGTTCCGAATGATATCCCCGAGGGGGGATCCGGTCACTACCATCATCTTGTGGGCTTGGAAGTAATGCCTTAGTTTTCGGGTGGTGATAAGGATGACATACAATAGCTTTTGCACCTAAGGGTATCGCGTCTTTGAGGGTCCAAGGACCTCAGACACATAATAAACTGGCCTTTGGACCGGGTAGGCGTGGCCTTCCTCTGGGCGCTCGACGACCAGTGCCATGCTAACGACTGAGGTGGTTGTGGCAACGAACAAAAGCAGTTGTTCCTCAGGGTTTGGCGCCGTGAGTACCAATGGCGTGGTCAGGAGGCGCTTGAGGTCGGCAAAGGCCTTGTCGGCTTTGTCCGTCCACTGGAAATCCTTGTCCTTCCCGACCAGTTTGAACAAGGGCGCTCCGCGCTTGCCGAGACGGGAGATGAACCTCCCGAGCGATGTCAGGCTACCTGTGAGCCTCTACACGTCCTTGACGTAGGACGGCTTTCCCATGCTCAGGATCGCCAAGATCTTCTCGGGGTTAGCCTCGATCCCACAGCTAGAGACGACGAAACTGAGGAGCTTCCTGGATGATACGCTGAAGACACACTTCTTAGGATTAAGTTTCCATCGGTAGGTGCGGAGGTTTGTGAAGGTCTCGACTATGTCGGCCAAGAGATCGTCAGGGTTCCACGTCTTGATCACTATGTCGTCTACGTAGGCTTCCACATTGCGGCCGATTTGGCTCTCTAGGCAACGCTGAACGGCTCATTGGTAGGTTGACCCAATGTTTTTTTGGCCAAAGGCCATCGTGGTGTAATAGAAGGCCCCGAACGGTATGATAAAAGACGTCTTCTCTTGGTCGAACGCTTTGAGGCCTATCTGGTGATAGCTCGAGTAGCAGTCCAGAAAACACAGGAGGTAACAACCTGCGGTGGAGTCGACCACTTGGTCAATGCGAGGGAGAGTAAATGGGTCTTTAGGACAATGTTTGTTCAGATCGGTATAATCAATGCACATTCTCCATTTCCCATTTTTCTTCTTCTTTACAAGAACCGGGTTGGCTAACCATTCCAGATGATACACTTGTTTAATGAAGCCTGCATCTAGAAGTCTAGTCAACTCTTTCTGGATCTTGTCCCTTCGCTCCTGAGCATACTGCCGCAGCCTCTATCTGACCGGCTTTGCATCGAGGGAAACGGGGAGCTCGTGCTCAACCAACTCCCTGGGTACTCCTGGCATGTTTGCCGTTTTCCAAGCGAACATGTCGATGTTCGCGCACAGAAAGTTGACAAGCGCGCTTTCCTATTTCTCCCCGAGGCCCATGCCTATCAATGCCGTCTTTGAGGGGTCGGTGTCAGAGAGGGCGACGACCTTGTACTTGGCGTGGTCAGCAACGAGTCTGGATGTCGGTGGTGCCAAGCTCGAAACTTCCTCGTCCATCGGCGCTTTCCCCTTGGGGTCAGCGCGCAATGGGGCGAATCCCCCCAGGCGGGCTGAGGGGTTGGCAACCTCACCCACGGTGAGGCTCTTGGCCTCATAGGCATAGGAGGTGGCGACGTTGCCCCGCACGGAGAACTCCCCCATGGGCCCTGAGACCTTGAGGACAAGGTACGTGTAGTGGGGGACCGCCATGAATGTGGCAAGAGCCGGGCGGCCAAGTACTGCATGGTAGGTAGTCTCGAAATCCGCCATGTAGAATCTGACGAACTCAGTGCAAAAATTCTCCCGTGTCCCGAACGTCACAGGGAGCGAGATCACGCTGAGTGGCAAGCTCGCTCGACCGGGGACGATGACGTAGAACAATGGGTTTCTGGGCTCGAGGATAGAGAGGGAGACCCCGAGGTTGCGCAAGGTTCCTCGAAAGAGGACATTAATGCCGCTCCCTCCATCGATGAGGACACGCTTGAGGCGCACCTTGAGCACCACCGTGTCCACCACCAACGGAATCGGCCCGGCTTTGAGACGTTGGTCTATTGGTCAGCCTGAGAGAAAGAGATCAGGACCTTTGACCACCGGAGGCGCTCGGCTGGCTCAGTGGAGATTGCATTCACCCGGCGAGAGAGTAGCTTCTGCTGGCATCGGCTCTCCAACATCGCTTTGCCATCGAGGATCATGCTGATGGTGTGGGTTGGCTCTTGCAAGCCGTCATCCCTTCGATGATCCTCTTAGCGGCGGTTCGCGTCCCCATCCGTCCTCCACCGCGGCCTTGGAGGTTGGGGATGCTGCGCCTCCCGGGCTAACTGGTCCTGGAGGGTGTAGCACTGGTGGATGGTGTGATTACCTTCTGGGTGCAGGAAGCAGGGTTTGTCCAGTGCTTCCCGAACCGATTCGCCCGAGGTTTCCCCTCTCAAGCTCGGCCTTTCCATAGCCACAACCTCTGGGGTTGACTTGCGCTTCACCTCGTCCCGCCTGACCCGTGGTGGCGGTCGGCGGTCCATTCTTCTCGGCGTGCACCACTCGGGCTCTGCCCGCTCCTTCCCTCGAGACTTCCTAGGGATGTGGGGCTCAGGGGCGAGCATTTCCTTCCGTTCGGCATCCTCGCCGTCGGTGAAGCTCTCGTCGATGGAGATCATATCCGTCGGTGAGGTCGGCCGCTTCCACACGAGGAACCGAAACAGCTCGGAGGGCTTTCGAAGGCCCTCGGAGAAGATGCGCATGACGCCCTCATTGGTGATGCTCACAATGGTGTTGTGGCATTCCAAGAAGTGTTGGATGTAGTCCCGAATGGACTCGCTAGCTCCCTGCCGAACTTGGCGGAGATCATAGCGTGAGGTGGGGCGCTGCCAAGTGCCTTGGTAGTTGGCAATGAAGCCGTCTGTTAATGACCAAATTTGGTAACTAAATCCCTGAGTTTGATACGGAGTTGAAGCAGGGATTGAAGCGGAATCAAGAAGAACATGCAATCTGAGAAAGCATAGGTTGTATCGGCTATGTCCAAATCGGCGGCGGAGTCATTCGGCTAAGTCCGAATCGGACCAGGACAGCCGATAGCCAACTCTGATTGAAGCCAGAAGGAAAGGCCGGTCCCGGAAGGAAAGCTTAAGAGATAAGTATTGGATTCGGTTTACGAAGTGCGTTAAAGATATTGTCATCTACGGATAAGGTCCTGCAACGGCAATTGTATATTTTAAGTTAGGATATCTTGTATAGTTTCTTTTTGTGATAATGTCGGTTTGTTTAGAGATTTAATCTGTAGTAGGAATTGTGTCCATCACGGATTCATTGTATATTCGGGTATAAATATCACCCGAGCCGATGTAAAACATATCAACACACATCAATACAATCTCGGCACATCGCCAACCCTTTTTGTTTTATGTTTTTCTTAACGAGTTCTTGCTTTGTTCTTGGGTTGCATCGACTTTGATCTCCAGGAAAGGTAATTTCTTGTTACAAGCGGCTTGTGGTATCAGGGCCAGTGCTTCCATCAGTATGATACTCTGATTCTGATATTGCAAACTGCTTAATTTATCTTATACGGCATATAATCTAGATCTATTTCGTGATCGGCTAATATCTCTTTGAAGATAGCAGCCGACAGAGCTAGATCCAGAGGTTGATTTAGGTTATGCGGCATATCTACCATCTCGAAGAGTTCTCATTAGCCTACATAGATCTCATAATTCTTTTGGTATTTAATGCTGCATCTAATCAACCTATTAAGTCGCTTTTAGAACTATGTAGATTTATTTGGTTCAATGTTTGCTATTAGAGATAGAACCGAGGTTTCAGCCGGTCTTACCTATTTTCATCATCTTTATGTATTATTACTATTAGATGTGTTAGAATTGCCTTTTATATTAAGATCTCAATCTACTTAAATGTATTAATCTTGGAATCAATCTGTGAGCTTACACTAACAGTCGATTGATCTTGGTTTGATGCATTTAACTTAGATAATATCTTTCTATAAAATATATCGGAGTACTAGCTGATTTACTTTAGATCTACGACATCAGCTAGGTTATCAATATATATATAATTGTGTTCCTAACGTACTTTTGGATCTAAGTGGTTTATACTATCTCGGTATGCTACTGATCTATCCCAATCACTTAATCTAAATGTGCTTTGGGATAGCAATTGTATATTTATTGATATCTATAGCCGATCGAGTAAGATCTAACCTTAACCAAATGCCTACTCTTTGTTTTCTTGTTGGTTACAGGATCAAACCAACTGTCATGCCCGCTCGATCACCAGAGGCGACCAATTTTGGACCTGCACTGGAGTTAAGCAGATCTCCCAGGCCAGGGCGTGTAGAAAATTCACACCAACACGCTTTTGGCACGCCCAGTGGTTTTTCATCTTTCGGATCCAGCACAATGGTGAACGTCACATCGGCTGATCTCGACCAGGAGAACATCATCCCGGTGACCATGGACAAGCTGTCGGCTGAACAAAAGGCCGAATATCAGCAGATGGTTGAGAGGCTGCAAGCACATTATCTGCAATCTTTCGTCCAGACCAGATCTCGGGCAATCCTCTAGAAATTCAAGTTCAACATTGAAGACCTTGATGCTTCCTTCGGTGAAGACAAGAAAGGGAAGAAAAAGATGGAGGAAGTCAAGCAGGAACAAGACGATTCAGAGCTCCACACGCTGCAAGATCGGATCGACTCGGCTGTCCACCACACGCTTGTCAACCAGTCAGGGATATTGGTGAACACACAGCTAACGAGAGGGCTGACATATTTCCCTGACGGCCAGTTCCCACCGTACAGGACGCTGTCAACCAATGGGTTATCAATCCCGCCACTTGGTCAGCCGATTCCTCCAGGGGGAGCATCCCAAGGGTCAATAGAGCCCTCGGGGAGCCCTGCCAGCCAGTTGATGACGGTCAGAGCCAGCATGACCGGAAGGTAGTTCGCCATCAGATGGGCATCGCCATTTGCTACCCGGACAGTCGTGCAATATAACTGAAGCCACAAGGTGGGGTTGGTCTTGCCATCGTAGGAATCAATCCCAGTCAGGAGAAACCCCTTGGGCCATATACCTACCGAAGGCTCGCGGTGAAGGCCGCAAAGCCATTGTGCCATGGTACGGCCTCAGCATCCGTGGTGCCGTCGGGAGGGCCATGGGCCCGGTCTTAATCGTCCTGCCGCTGCAACTCTTGGCGCCTCCGGTTCGTGACGCGACGCTCGATGGTGTTACGAGCATCGGTCCTCTACGTGATGATCTCACGCATATCACTAGTGTAGGAGTTGCCCTGGTGCTCCATCGTACGGGCATTCCTGGGGCGGCCCCCGAAGCCTCCGGGTACGGCCTCGTTCATCGCGCCCTGGCCCTTAGAGGGGCCAGGAGAGGCGGAGTGGCCCACGCTCTGGTCGGCCAGGACCTTGAGCATCGTGCTCTCCCCATGGGGTGCTCAGACGGGCCCGGGACATTGAGCTGGGCGGCGGCAGCCTGGGTCATGGCCTTGGCCTTCCGCACCTCTAGGGAGTTGGGAAGGCCATTGAGCGCTTGCTCGATGGCCACCAGGTTGGCCACCGGCGTTCGAAAGACCTGTTGTCCCTCAAATTCCATAGTGAAGTCGGACTCCAGGCTCCGGGCTGGATGCAAGGGCACTGGGCCTGCTTGCGCCGTGCAACCCATCCCGCATTCTGGTGACAGTGGGCGTTGCGATGGGCATCGGACTCCTGGAGCCCGTTACCTCGTCCTTAGAAACCGTGGGCGCCATCATGACGAGGTTCACCAGCCAGCGATTGCCTGGGACGAAAACTGGCCCACGCAGTCTTTTCACCGGCACCGAGCTTGGAGAAGGAGCACGGCAGGCGATCTTCTGGGCGCTCTCTGCCCCGGGGTGCATGGGAACCTGCCGTGTGGTGAACGAAGCGGATGACAGGTTCCCGCGTGGTGGGGAGACTGGATGCGAGGAGCAGCGTCCTGTAGGGCGCTCGACCCGAACCAACCGGACAGGCGGTCTGGGGGTTAGGCTGCGAAGCCTGCACGGTCAGGTGATCCACGGGGGCCGGGGCCACCGAACGCGGGACCGTGTGCCTCTGCCTCCTCACTTCACGCTATCACACAGTCGCGTGCTCGAGCTCGCGCGAAGCCACCTGGGAGAGGGTGAGGCGGTGGAAGTCGTTGGCTCCCAAAGACGAACGTCGTCTCGACGGGTGCCGCGAAGTCAGTGGGGAAAAGGACAGCCATCAGGTCGCCAAGAAGGAAGAAGAAACGTGTCCCCCTACCTGGCACACGAACTGTCGGCCGGTAGGTCTGCAGTCCTCCGAGGGGGGTGCCCAAGGAGGTGAGTGTGTAGTCGGGAATGCGCCTCCTCTCAGGACCTGCTGGTCGACTCGAATCGCTAGGATGAGCCAAAGATCAAGAGACACGAGATTTATAGTAGTTCAGCCCTCCCGAAGGATAATAGGCCTACGTCCAGTGCGAGGTGTTCTTTGATGGGGTGGATGATGAACAAGGTTTACAAGTGTGAGTTCATGGGGCTTAGAGCAAGCTGGCCAAGAACAAGCAAAGCGCTGAGAATGAAAGAGTCTGGAATGCTTAGATCCCCCCCAACCGGTCCTGCCCTCGCTTTTATAGTTCAAGGGGGCTGTTACAAGGGACATGGGGGCCAAGAAAGCTAAGACTAAAGATCTAAAAAGGTGAGTATAAACAACATCTTAAAAAGGTACAAGGAGATGTCTTCTGTGTCCTGCGTGCCGTGGGTGTCTTGTGCCTTATCCTGCCTTGGGGCCCCTCCTCTGAAGATTCCACCTGTACTGTGTTACCGGGTGACGTCATTCCTTGCCGGGTTGTCCCCTCCTCGTCTCCTTGCAAGCCAGGTTTCGTCCCGAGGAGCCGGAAATCGTGTCGAGGAGTCGAGGTCAGGAGAGGAGTATCGAGGTCAGACTGGGGGGAGGTCGGGGCGGCCAACCCGTGGGGGATGTCGGGCTCCCGACCTCATCCAAAAGACTTCACAGTCTGACTCCAACTTGACTTCAACTCTGGCCGAGTGCTATCCCGTGGTGACACCCCCCACAGGAACCATCACGGTCCCGCTTGACGAAATCATGGCACGACATTGGTCCCACGGCCAGGGAGTGCAGCAACATGGTTGCCAGCGGGACCACGCGGCACCGTCCAAGTTTTTTGTGCAGTCTCTAGTCTAGTGACCATACTCTAGGCAGTCCTCACATCTCCTAATTGGGCCACCAGCTTCGGACTCGTCCATGTCATTTCTTATGCATATTGTTTGTCTTCGGCCTTTACCACCATTTAACAATTCTAAGTCAGGAACCCACACAATATCCTCCCCACCTGTTCATATGAGGTTCTGATGTGCCCAGTAGCCGAGTATGTCTGATTACCAAGCATGCAACACTCCTTTAGGTAGAAAGGAGAGACGTACGATGTGATGTCCAACCCTATTTTCGTGCACGCGGCCATAACATGTGAGCATGTTAGTGCAAAAGCTTCAGTTTGTTACGGTTGCATGAACATGTGTTCTTGTCCTCGGTTCCTAAAGTTACGTCATGAGTTACAATGCCGGTTGAAGACCCAAAACCACCCTTAGTTCAGCACATCGCTTCCTACCGTCTTTGCATGTTGCATGTCATTATAACAGTATGGAACCTTGCTTTCTCAGCTTTCTTCTGTAGGACCTAGCAGACCGTTCTGTACTTTTTTAGATTTTGTTCGGTACTCACCTTTTAGCACATTATACATAGCTTTATTGGCCCCCAAGTTCTCCTATAACTGCCCTCCTTGAGCTATAAAAGGGAGGGCAGGACGAGGGGACCAGGTGGACAAAGGATTTCTCATTCTCAGTTCTTGGCCAGCTTGCTTCAAGCCCCAAGAACACTTCCTTGTAACTCTTGTTCATCACACACCCCAACAAAGAATACTGGAAGTAGGCTTATTATCCTTTGGGAGGGCCGAACCAGTATAATTCCCTATGTCTTACTCTTTTGCTCGTCTCCAGACTCGAGTCGACCATTAGATCTATCGGGGGACAGCTTCTCTACCGTTCTCTTTCACCTCTTTGGGCATCCCCTTTGAGGCCTGCCGACCCACCCGTCGACAGTTGACGCGCCAGGTAGGGGCGATTTTCGGTCCCCTCTGGCTTGTCGAAAATTGCTTGATCCTGGGATAGTGCTAGCTTGGCCAAGGCGTCCTCGATATTGTCTGCATCGGCCTTAGGGGTGCCGAATTCGGCTGGCAATATGAATACCATATTGATCGATGCAGAAACTTTTCCTTTCCTTTTGGCTGCCCTCCTGGCTTGATCGGCTGAGCTCTCCCTGGCTTGTTCCTCGTCGGCTGCATAGTTTTCTTTTTGGGCATCCATTGCTTTTTGCTTTTGCCTAGCTGACGGCGTTGCTCTTGGATCATCTTCCGACCTTCTTCTTCCCTTCCTTCATGCTTTAGCCTTTGAATTCTTCGTTTCTATGTTTTGGTGAAGAGGTCAGAGGGGCACCAATGGGGGTTGGCCGATTCTTCATCATCGGCTTCTCCTTCGTCGTAGTAGTCATTGTTCTCGTCTTCGTCGAAGAAGTCTTGATGGATCGGCCATAGTCGATCGTGAACGGACTGCCGGTGCCGGTTGAGCTATATGGCCCTCGAGACGAACTGAGTTGGGTTGGCAGTTGGTTGGCTTCTGTGTTCGTCCTCGCGGTAGTTGCTGCAGGCCGGGCAATTATCTAGCGTCGGCAGCCTCATCCCGCTTTCCCAGCAGTGCCTGAAGAATTCACAATGGCAATGAGGGTCGACATTGCTGTAATTCCTGTTGTTCCGGCAGCCTCGCGTCTTTGGCTCTAGCCGACGAAATCTTTCAAACCGAGCCTCTTCTTCCCGCCAAGATTGCTGTCGGAAACGGCGTCAGCTGTTCGTGTTGATCGGTCGTTGATCAGCTGATCGCGCAATGGGACGCACCATGTTAATTGGCGCGGCTTGATCTCCGATCGGCTTGCCCTCTGCTTTGACCCCTTTTAATGTCTCGGCTAAGCTATACGTCATTCGCGGCCGCGATCAGCTTGCCTGGGGCCGGCTTGAACCATATTGACCAGGAAGGGGTTGCCGTCTACCTTCATCGGGCGAGTAGAATCGGCAAACTTGAGTTTCCCGGCCTCTATTGCTGACTGGATCTGCTGCCTGAAGACTTTACAATCGTTAGTGGCATGGGATGTAGAGTTGTGCCACTTGCAGTACTTTTTCTTCTTTAGTTCATCAGCCGATGGGATCACATGGTTCTCGGGAAGCTGGATCTGCTTCTCCTTGAGTAATAAATCGAAGATCCTATTGGCCTTGGTGATGTCAAAATCGTATTTCTCCTCTTTGGCCGTCTTCAGCAGCCATTGACAGACGATTGCCTTTTTATTCTTGGCCCATTCGGCTGCTGCCACTTCGGCGTCATCGTCGCTAGAATCAGAGTCGGATTCGACAATGACTTGAGTTATGTTCTTGACGGCCTTCCTGGTGTCTTGAAACCTCTGCTCATGGGTCGTCACCTTCTGCGCAAGATGCGCCAAGCTATCAAAGTCTTGAGCAAAGAAGCACTCGCGGATCGGCGCGATCAGGCCGTGGAAGGCCAAATCGGCTAGCTGGGCGTCCGACAGCACCAGGCTGTAGCATCGGTTTCTCATCTCTCTAAAGTGTTGAATGTAGTCCTGAACCGATTCGTTGTGCTTTTGCCTGATGCTGGTGAGGTCCGACAACTTCATTTCGTGGTTGCCGGTGTAGAAGTAGCTATGGAATTGTTTTTCGACATCAGCCCAGCTCTGAATTGAGTTGTAAGGCAATGAAGAGAACCATGTGAAGGCCGATCCTGAAAGAGACAAGGGGAACAATCGAACTCTCAAGGCATCTGTAGCCGATGCTTTGCCACACTGCGCCAAGAATCGGCTGACATGCTCGTAGGTTGACACGTTGTCCTGCCCTGAGAATTTTGAAAAGTCTGGAACTTTGTATCGGTTGGGCAATGGAATCCGCTCGAAATGCTCTGGATAAGGGTACCGATACATGTTTCCCGAGTCCTTTGTCTTGAGGCCGAATTGATCGCGCATGACGTCCGCAATCAAATCGGCCCATGTCTGGTTGTCCTGCTGTATCGGCTCATATTGATCATATGGTGCGGGTGCTTGCCGATACAGCGGTGATGGTGTCTGGGGCCTGTAGTGATGATCTTGATGGTCTCCTTGATACTGGTACTGGAGCGGATGGCCAGTGGGAGGCGGCCGATTTGCCGGTGGCAGCGTTGGTGGACCCGGGAACAGTTGTCGGCCACCGGCGTTGTATTGTCCTTCCAGGCCGATCTGGGCAACCGGCTCTAATTGCTGATTGTTGTTGAACATGTTGGCTATCTGGTCCTGGGGAAGTGGTTGTTGTCGGTTTAGCATGGTGACCACCGATCTCGCAGCCGATCCGAACGGATTCGGCTGGTTGAGGACCCCTCCTGGCGACCCTGGTTGTGCTGGTGGTGGAATCGGTCGATTCTCGGTGGCCAATGTCCTGTAACCAGGAAACTGACCGTCTGTGAAGTAAGTCGGCCCCCGCTGCAGTTGGTCGACTATCTTGGCGTTGACCGCAATGGTAATAATATTATTGAGGGTGTTGACAAGAATGCCACTCTGGTTGACCAGTGCATGGTGAGCAGCCGAATCAATTCGGTCTTGCAAAGTATGCAAACCCGAATCATCTTGCTCTTGAGTCGGCTCCTCCGCCTTCTGTTTGTCCTTTGATCCGCTTGAGGAGGACGCCTTGAGTTCGTCCATGCTGAATTTGTACTTCTGGTGCACAGCCCCACACCTTGTCTGGGTGAACGACTATAGGTAGTTGGTTTGGAGCTCTTTTACCATCCTTTTGTAGTAGGCTTGTTGTTCAGTCGACAGTTGTTCCATCTTCACAGGCACGATGTTTTCCTGAGAAATGTTGGGGCTCTTGATGTCAACCATCTTGTCAGCTGTGTCGATGCGTCCTAGCCGAGTTGACAGAGATAGTCCCACTGGGCGTTCCAAGAAGCGTGTTGATGAGAAATTTCTCTCACGCGCTGGCCTGGGAGATTTGCTTAACTCCACTGCAGGTCCTTCTCGGCTGCCTGTGCAATACAGGGTGTGCCAGTTGGTTTGATCTGTTAACCATCAAGGAAAAATAAATACATATGCGTTAAGAGTTAAGTTAGATCCTACTGGATCGGCTGTGAGAGTCAATTTACATATATATGCTATCCCGAAGTGCATTTAAACTAAGTGACTAGAATAGATCGGCTGCGCCGAGACAGTATTAACCACTTAATCCAAATATACAATGGGATAATAAATATATGCTTCAACAGGCTAGCCGATACCGTAAGGCTAACTGTGAATCGGCTAGTACTCCAACTCATCTTATGAAAAGATATTGATCTAAGCTAAATGCGCTAAACCTAGATCAGTCGGCTGTCGGCTGTGGCTGACAGGCTGATTCTGGCTTAGGGCATTTAACTAGAGCAAGATCTTAATATAAGAGGCGGCTTTAATAAACATGATAGTAAACATACCAAAAGAATATTAAAACAGATAAGGTCGGCTAAAACCCCGGCGCTGTCTCTAAACATATACATCTAACCGAATAGATCATAAGAGCTCTAAAAACGAATTAATAGGTCAAATCGATGCAGCATTAAGTATAAAAAGAACAATCAGATCTACTATAGCTGATGTAAACCCCTCGAGACGGTGGATATCGCATATAATCCAGGCCAACCCCTAGATCTAGCTCTATCGGTTGCTGGTTCTTGTCAGAAACAAGCCGATGTCAAGACAGATCTAAACATCGTTCTAGATTATATGTGATATATGATAACTAGCGCATCATAAATCATTGAATCTAGAGTATCATAGCGATGGAAGCACTAAATTCAACGAGATACACCACTAATGATGAACATTTACCATAATCGAGGATCGAAACGATACAACCCGAAGCCGGATCAATTGTTCATCTGAAGAAAATAGGAGGCGATGCGCTGAAAGTTGTATTGATTGTGCGTGTGTGTGTAATTTTGTTTACAGGGGTCTCAGGTCCTATTTATACCCAAGAATAACATTATCCGTATGAACCACGGTTTCTACCTAATCTACTATTTAAAATATGACAATATCCCGGGATTTGGTCCCATGCCGCATTACAATAGAAAATCTAAACAAATTCCTAATTTACAGATACAATTGCCGTTATAGGACTCTATCCATAGATGGCCGTTAACAATGCCCCATCTATAGTTTATATGGTAATTATAAAATGGTAATGCGCGTAACTCTATTGCCACGGTCACGGTCCAATATGCATTTAAGATGTAGGTGTGACCTTGCCTTAGTCATTGGCGTCTTGGGTGGCAAGGGTATCTGTGGTGATGTAAGTGTGGTGCTTAGATTGTTCCATATACAATGGTTATGGTCATATCCCACGGGTTGTAGAGGTAGATGACGGGTGGTGATAGCCCTGTCCGTCCTTTGTAATCCTCCACGTTCGGGTATGGCTTAGGGCGAACGGGAAGAAATTGCCTACGGTGACAGCAGGGCCACTGGAGGCAGTACCCCCAAAGTCCTGAGAGCATATAACTGGGTAACTAATCATGAATATAATTATTGTGTAACCTATACAACTATACTAGAAGTACATTAGGAACCTAGCTCTAATACTATACTTTCCACTTAGCATTAGTGTACAATTTGTTAGGACTCTTCTGTGTGTGTCACACTACCAATTTATATATATATCTCTTACTCATGCTTAGACTTTTGGCAACTCAACTACAATATATAATATATGAATAATCATAGTAACATAATATTCTCTTCTTGACCGTTGTCTTTCTTTGGGATAAAATAAATACAATACCCCAGAAAATTCTAGGGTGAAATGCTACAACGACATATCTATGCGCTTGCGGATTTATCTGTAAACGTAAGAAATACCAATACCAGCTCGGTCCAACTCGACATTCCCTCACCAACCGGCACTTATCCTACCCTGGCCTCTTCCAACATCACCATTGCGTCGAGAACCTCTTCTGCGGCGGCGGCTGCGATGTTCGTAGTGGCTTGCCTTGCCTCCTACCGCGGGCTAGGCAGTGAAAGCCCCCGCCAGCCGCACCCTTCACGTCTAAGTGGAGCAGGTGCCTGGCCGTGAAGCATGCCCTAGCATTTGGCAACACCACCACCCATGCGTGACACAACCTGATGCGAAAGCAAGGGATTCTCTAGGAAAATGAACCGGTCATAGCAGACGCCATGTAGGTGGACAAGGATCTATTCTTCATCCCCCTCTCCCAGGAGCATGTCATCGCCATCATTTACCTATTCTCGGGCAATGATCGGGGTTGAGGCGATCAACGTCACTCATGGATTATGTGAGTGCCAACATTTTGGTATGGAACGTGCATGGGCTTAATTCTCTCACCCGCCACAAGTCAATTCATGAAGTTGTTCGAGAAGACAGAGTTTCTCTCCTTTGTCTGGAGGAAACAAAGCTTGATGTATATCTCTCCATGTTTAATTACAGAAATGCTCGGCACTATTTTCGAGTACACCTTCTTGCTGTTGATGGGCGGCATCCTTCTCATTTGGGATGCCAACATCTAGGTCTACTCTGACTTTCTCCCTGCTTCGCACTCCCTAACACTGTGGGTCGGCACGATGGGTTCGGAGCACTCCTGGTGGCTGACCACAGTGTACGGGCCGCAGGACTATGCGGACAAAATCGCGTTATTGGAGGAACTTCGCTCGGTGCGGCAGCAATGCCAAGGGCCATGGGCATTGACAGGCGACTTCAACCTTATTTACTAAGCGCAGGATAAGAACAATGCTAACTTTAACCGTAGTTTGATGGGGCATTTTCGTCACTTCCTCAATGACATCGAGCTTTGCGAGCTGCCTCTCCACAGTCGCTGCTTGACGTGGAGTAACAAGGGGGGCCACCCTACCTTGGTCTTCCTCGATCGTGTCTTTCACTCAGTGGATTGGGAGTGTCTGTTCCCCTCCTGTTTTCTTCAAGTAGGCTCTACGACTCTCTCCGACCATTGCTCCCTACTCCTAAATACTTGCACCTCCATCTCGGTCTCCCATCGGTTTGGTTTTGAGGTGTTATGCACCAAACTAGATGGCTTTCTACAAGTGGTTCAGGAAGCTTGGAGCTTGCCTACCTTCTCTGATCCCCTGGCTCGCTTGGCTTGATGCCTCTCTAGCATGGCCAAGGCACTCCAATGTTGGAGAGATAAGTATGTTGGCTCGATCAAGCTCCAACTACTGGGAGGTCATCTTCCATCTCGACGTGGCCCAGGAATCACAAAGTCTTTCCCCTCTAGAAGCTTGGTTGCGCAAGGACTTAAAATACAAGTATCTCGGTCTTGCATCCTTCAAGTGTACCATTGTATGCCTGGATAACCTGGCTCAAGGAAGGTGACACTAACACAAAGTTCTTCCACATCCAAGCGCGACACCGCCAACGGAAGAACTTCATCTTGCGCTCTTAGAGCGGCGACAACCTTGCCCAAGGCCATAAGGATTAACAGAGCCTTCAACTACCACTACGACCTCCTCGGTTCACCAGCCGAGCGGCTCTACTACATTGATTTCGCCACCATCAACATGCCTCTCTCTCATGACCTGGATCTTGACGCCCCCTTCAAAAATGCCAGAGTGTGGGCAGACGGGTTACTAGGTTTTTTTACTTGCTAGCGTGGTGTCACGCTCTAAAAATCGCTTAATTAATAATTCAGTTAATAATGCATTTCTTAGATATTATTTAAAAGCCTAAAAGAGAAATCCTAATAAAATCTTAATAAATTTCAACATAAAAGTGGTCTAGATAAAATTTATAAAATACTTTTCTTATTTATGTATTTCCTGGATTTTTATAGAAATTATTTGAGAAAGAGAAGTATGTTTAATAAATGAAATAGCATTTCAGCAATTATTTTAATTGAAAAAGTTTTTAAAACCATCCCTAGGCCACTGGGCTGATTTCGGCCTAGCGCCTTCCCCTTTCCGGCCGTGCGTGCAGCCCGTGCGGCCCAAGCCGCGCCCTTTTCTCCCCTTTCCCTTCCGCCGACAGGTGGGCCCCCTATCGGGCTCTTCTTCTACCTCTGGCCGGAAGAAGGCTTGACCCAGCCGCCGCCTTCACGCCAAATCCGACCGCCTCCATCCATTCCCGAGCCAAATTAGTAAAGGAGAAATACTTCCCTTATTCTCCTCTTTCGTTTCTCCCAGGAATCGGAGCCAATCCAGCAGTAATCGGTCTCGAGTTAAGCCTGGACTAGAACTATCTCTCTCTCCAACGAAACCCTAGAATTTCTCGACGCCATAGCCAGCGTGTTAGGCTCGGACACGGCCTCCCACGCCTATAAATAGGACCCCCTCATCGTTCTCTTTCCGCCGCCACCCTCGCCTTCGTCCGTTGTCGCCTGTAGCCCTAGCGCTGCCACAAACCCAAGCGCCATCGCCGCCGTCTTCCAGCCGAGCTATGTCGCCGCTCCAGCCACCGTCGGGTTCGCAAGGAGAAGACGCACCATGTCCGCTAGTTCGCTGCACCGTCCGTCGCCAGAGGGTCGCCGCCGTCGCTGACCCGAACCCACCGCCGCTTACACCTCGTCACTGGCCGTTGCCCGTCATCGTCCACCGTCGCGTCGCCTCTCGGTGAGTTCGTCTCGTCGCACTCGTGTCGTAGGTGCCCTCCATTTGCGTTGTCGTGCCGCGGAACACTGGCGACCTTTGAGTCCCAAGCCCTGGCCGTCGCCGGTGAGGTGAAGTCAGTGCCATGTCAGCCGACACATGTTAGATCAGATCGATCTCGGCCGTCTGATCCAGTCAAAATTAGGTCAACTAGATCTCGGTCGTTGGTTCTATAGACCGCTTCTGTGCACCCGATCTACATGGACCAAGTCCATGTGACACAATAATCCATATTTTCCTATTCAAAGTCAATTCATTATTGCATCATAATCCTTAAGTATTTTATGTATAAGATTAAATCGGATTGAACTTAGAAACTTCATAACTAATTCATCCTCGGATTGATGTGGTTCAAGTTGCTAAATTCGTCTAAATCAACATCTATCTATTAAAAATATCCATATATATTGTTCTTTTTTTACTATTTTGTTGATTTTTTATTCATATATATCTAGCAAGGCAAGTCAGACATGTCCCAAACACTCTTTGAGCATGTTGAATCTACCTAAAGCTATTATTTTATTTCAACTATTGCATTATTTTGGAATGTCATTGGGGAGGATAAACCATTATTTTTTGTTATTGCCCTATTAACCGGGTTAATAATTGATTAGTTAGAACATTATATGGTTTTAGCTAAAGTTATTAGAGTTCTTAGCCATGCTTAGAAACATTAGCCCACTATCGGGATAACTAATGCTTCACTTATACATAATGATGGTTAATTAATGGTAGCTCACGATGGTTAATCATGTTTGGTTAATTAATATGTCAACTAACACTTGACTAATGATGGGTTGTGAGCACACAAGCATGGGGGCAGATAATAAGACGACCACAATCATTTGGTTAATTAAGTCTCCTTGTCGAGGTAAC
Organism: Oryza australiensis; assembly: GCA_019925245.2. Classification (NCBI taxonomy): domain Eukaryota; kingdom Viridiplantae; phylum Streptophyta; class Magnoliopsida; order Poales; family Poaceae; genus Oryza; species Oryza australiensis. The sequence continues at coordinate 290,221 of JAIFGZ020000258.1, forward strand.
TCGTCATCCCTATCGAAGACAGATGCTTAATGGGTGATCATTCTGTTCGGCATGTTATGCAAAGGGTCTTGTCATAGCTTCTTTCCGAGATACCATGGTGGTATTGAGGCACATGGTAACATGTGGAGTTGTGTCTTATAGCTAAATTTGTACACATCTGGCAAGAGTTAAAAACTGTTCGAATAGTCAATAGTGTTCATTTAATATTGATTAATAATTCAATTGTTTTTACTATTCCCTAAAGTTAATTAAATGTTATTTATGCAAATGAGCCTACTATACCATCCTTTGTATTATCATGTGCATTTGCATATCTGTTGTGTGGCTTATTGAGTATTCCATGTACTCACCTTGCAATATATCATCAGAAGAGGAGTTCTACAATGAAGGTATTGATCTGGAAGATTAGACTGGGTCTTGGTCATGTTGCTTGTGGAGTGGAGTCGCCTACGCTAGTTTCCTTTATTTTCCGTTGCTTAGGATTTTATTGATTTGAGAGGAACTATCCACCTCTATAATAACTTTATATTTGTTTATATTCATTTATCAATTTGTTATTATATGTCTCGGTTGATTCCTGCACAAAGGATTTACACACATGTAACTATCCACCTCTGTAATAACTTTATATTTGTTTATATTCGTTTATCAATTTGTTATTATGTCTCTCGGCTGATTCCTAGATGAGGGATTTACACACATGTAACTATTTGGAATTTTGGATAGAAATTATAGGAGTGACGCGTGGTCAGTAATCAAGGACGATCTCATGAAGCGCTCTTGTACCTTCTCACTCTACAAATGGAAGGGGCTTTCACAAGCTAAATGAAGCCCTGATCACCTTGTTGCTGAAGAAGGACCTTGCACATGACATCAACGACTACCGGCCTATTAGTCTCATCCATAGTTTCCACAAATTCTTCTCTAAGTTCTTTGCTTACCACCTCTTGCCACACCGGTTGCCAAGAAACAGAGCACCTTCATCAAAGGGAGATGCATCCATGATAGCTTCTGCTTTCATCAACCTGACGACTCGGGCTCTTCACGCTCGCAAGTTTCCAAGGTTTCTTTTGAAAGTGGACATCACTAAGGCCTTTGACTCCGTCTGCTGGCCCTTTCTCTTGGAGTTATTGGAGCATGTCGGCTTCTCCCAAAGATGGTGCGACTGGATTGCTAGTATCCTCTCTTCTTTCTCTTCTCGGGTGTTGATAAATGTTGTGCCAGGCTGGCGATTCTTCCACCAGCGCTGCCTGCGGCAAGGGGATCCGTTTTCCTGATGCTCTTTTTGTTGGTCATGGAGGTGCTCAACACCATGATTTGGAAGGCGTCTGCCGACCATCTATTTGAGTCGCTCCAGGTCGACGCAATCAAGCATAGGGCATCCCTCTACGCTGATGATTTGATCCTCTTTGCCTCCCCAATCAAGCACGATCTCAATTTCATCAAGGCCATCCTGCTCTACTTTGGTGGCGTCACCGGGCTCTCCACCAACTTTGAGAAATGCTCGGTCATGTCAATATGTTGGTCCGATGAGGACTTGGCGCTCATTCATGTTGAGCTTCCTTGTCAGACGATCCACTTCTCATGCAAGTACATGGGGATCCCTCTCTCCATGCACAAGATTCCCAAGTCGTCCTGCAGCCCATCATCGGCTCCGTCCACAACCACCTTCCATCCTGGAAGGGGCACTTCATGACTGAAGTGGGCCAGTTGGTTTTGGTCCAATCAGTGTTAACTTTGATCCCGATACATACCTCGATGGCTATTGGTTTGCCAGATTGGGTCATCAAAGCCATCAACAAGCGTCGTCGATCTTTCCTGCGGACGAGCACTGATTTGATGTGGAGAGGACAGTGCAAGGTGGCTTGGGTGAACATTTGTCGGCCTAAGGAGGTCGGTGGCCTTGGAATCCACGACCTCAAGCTCTTCGGCTTTTCTTTGTGGATGTGGTGGCTTTGGCTACAGAGAGTGCATGACTCTAGCTGGTATGGGTTCAAGCAAATGAGCAAGCGGCCTATCACGGACATGTTCGCCGCCTCCACCTTTATGCTACTGGGTGACGGACACAAAACTCTCTTCTGGTCAAATGCTTGGCTCAACGGGCAGTCCATCACCCAGCTAGCCCCACTCCTGGTGGACTTGGTGCTAGCTCGCTTACGTGCCTCCAGGACGGTCATGGAAGTTGTCCCCGATAGGAGGTGGACGAGGGACATCAAAGGAGCAATCACAGTGCCGATGATTGCTCAGTAACTTTGTCTCTGGCCGCTGGTTGAGGCGACTCACCTCCAGTCCGGCATCGATGACAAGCTTGTTTTGCATTAGTCTGCCGACCATCAGTACTCCTCAAGCTTATGGCTTCTTCTTCCCCGGCATGGCAACCTTCCCATGTTGGGAGGAGCTATGGCGTGCCTGGAAACCACCGAAGTGTAAATTCTCCATCTGGCTAGTGATCCACAACTGTTGTTGGACGGTTGATCATAGTCTCGAGCGGGGGATCGTCGGGCACACGTTCTGTCCTTTCTGTGAGCAAGAGATGAAGACGGTGAACCACATATTGATTACATGTGTCTTCTCACAACAAGTCTGGTGAGCCATGCTAGATACTTCTGGCCTTGCCTTTCCCTCGCCTTCTAGCCAGGATGTGTTCGTAGATTGGTGGTCGTTGCCCCCCGAGCAGTGCCCAAGACCTCGAGGCGTGGGTTCGATTCATTGGTGATTCTTATTGCTTGGTCCCTGGGGAAAGAAAGGAATGCTCGCGTCTTTGATGGTGTTCTCTCCATGGTCCAGGTCGTCGTGGACGAAGCTCGCCGTGAAGCTGCCCTTTGGACATAAGATGGGGCTCAGCTCCTGGGAGGTCTTTTGTGAGTAGATCCACCCCTGTGAACTTTTCTCCCACTCCTTTTCTTTGCTTTCTTTTTTTAGGGGCCACTTCTTTACTTAGTCGCTAGTTGTCACGTGTGTTCTCTCCCTTCCCCAGTGCCTGCTACCTAGCATGGGGTGGTTGTAAATTGAATTTTCATAGCTTCTAATACAAATGACACGCAAAGCTTTTGTGTGTTCACAAAGATAAAAACATTTAGTAGACAAGCATATCAAACTTTGATAATGTGGAAGTATAATTCTCTAAAGCAACAAGAGAACAGATTGGTATAATATTGTTTGTGTTCATTGATACTGACATATATGTCTCATCGAAATAAATTTGTTCATGACTATTCTCAAGACTACAACTGAAACATATCCATGGTTAGAAGCCGAAGACCACAATTGAAACATGTTCATGACCCATAAATTTCTTGCATGATTTTCAGATTGACAGCCACATACAGTCATTTATATTTAACTTTGGAAAAGCTTAACTTAGTACAAATATATTTGACTAGAGGAGTACTTATTTATTTATTTTTGCGTAGATTTATACCACATTTTAAAGTTGTCCTTCCCCTGCTCATGATATTGACCTGAGTTTTCTATATTATTAATTGTAGGGTACAAGATCATTTCAAGCCGGAACCTATGATGATGCATTATGGTTCGATGAGAACTTAGATGAGGAATGTTCTTGAGTGTTTTATTTTGTTTAACTTGAGAGCTTAGATATGAACCAAAGTGAAACTGGTGTTGGCAACTTTTTTGGCAAGAAGACAATCACAATCGGGACACCTAAACTCCTTGCGGTGATATGGAGTTGCCAACCACGTCAATCTAGCAAGAAAAACTAAACCAAGATGGGTTTTGTACATTAAACCAGCTAGTGGAGCCGATTTAAGTAGAACGATGAATAACTACCCATCTCGTGGGCAAACGGAAGGTTTTCAGGACAAACCTACAAAGAGATGTCACACTCTCACAATGGCAGCGAATGATTTACAGCGCAAATCAACAAAGATGGACAAACTACTTAGAATTAATATGAAAAAATAAAAGAACGATCCAATTGGCTAAAAACTTGAGACTAGATTGTGTGTATTGTGTGTTCCAATTGAACCGGCCTTGGCCCTTAAATAGGGGTTAGTCTTGCCTCCCACAGGTCCTCCTTCACGTCCAACTCGGGGTAGAAACCAATAGAAACATGAAACATACCTTGCCGAGCAAGAAAACTCGAGACCCGACGAAATTTGCTTCGGACTCGGACTCTGACGGTCTGACCGGCCACATTCCTACGGTCTGACCGGCCACATACCTACGGTCAGACAGGCCATATACCTACGGTCTGACCGGCTCTGTGAAGGAAACACGATGCTTTCCAAACTTTGGCAATTTTTCTCTATTTTGTCCATAGGTGCCAAATTTGGGTGTAAACACATGCCCCCTGCCTTTTTGATGAACATCGTGAATCTAAAAGCATAGAACATGTTGTCTTATGACGATAATCTAATTACCGGCCATAGAACTTCCTAAGCACCTTGCCAAACGCTCGGGAAGTATTTCTTCAGGTATTTCCCGTTGATAGCTTGCTGAAAACGCTCTCCTTGAAGTGTCTCCAAAAAGTATGCATTCCCTAGAACGATTCCACAATTCGATAAGGCCCTTCTCAACTTGGTGACCTCTTACCGAATTCTTTAGATCGAGAACCCAAACAAAAAATTGTCTTCCATACCAAATCTCCCACTTGGAACGTCTTTGCCTTCACCCTTTTGTTGTATGCCTTAGCCACTCTCTTCTTCTCTTTCTCTATTTCTTCCAAAGCCTTCAACCGCTTGTCGATCACCTCATCAAGATTGTCTCCTATCAAGGTATTGTAGTCTTCAACTGACAAATCATCTTGCTTTATATATCAAAGAGAGCCAAGATTCACCTCAACTGGTAAAACGGCTTCTTGTCCATAGACCAACTCAAAAGGGATCACTTTGGTAGCACCATGTTTAGATATCTATAACGCCCTAAAAATCAGAGAATTTTAAAACCGAGAATTAAAAAAATGGAGCTTACAAAAACTTTTGCTTGTTGCCTTTTTGCTCGTGTTTGTTGCTTCTTATTTGCCAGCTTGGTTGCATGAATTTAGTTGTGAACGATTCATCTCGAGGTTTGTGAAACACCGAATGATTAGGATTTCCGTTGGAGGGAAAAGTCTCGAAGTCTAAGGTTAGGATTTTTTAAAAAATAAAATCGGAAAGGGATGCGATTCATGAAGATATGTGTTTGAAAAATAAAACATTAATTGGTGATTATGGAATATTAATTAGGAAATAAAATAGACAATAAAATATTTTAAGGGATTTATATAAAATCTAGAAAATTATTTTAAATCAAAAATGATGTTTTATGAATTTAGGAAAAAGGGATTTAATTAAATATGGAAATTTATATTTTGAAATAAATAATGGTGGTGAAAAGTTTGAAAATATATTTTTAATTAATTTTGGGAATACTATGTTCTTTTTTGGAAGTTTTAGTGTGAAGGAAAAATTAGAATTGGAAAATGGAATTGAAAATCGGAAAATTAGAAAAATGCATTGTTCATCGGTCACCATATGTTCGACGCCATACCGGCTCGGCCTCGCGCCCGCCGTGCGTCGCCCGCCGCACGCGCACGTGCACGTGCCACTCCGAGCCCGGCTCGTCCCGCACGGCGCGCCCCGGCTCGCCGCGCCGTGCGCCGTTGCCGCCACGCGCCCGCTCGTCGTGCGGCCCGCGCCGCGCCGCCACCGTCGCCGCCTTGCCCGGCCCCGTCCGCGACCTCGCCACGTGCCGCCGCCCCGCGCCCGGCCCCATGCGCGCCCGCAATCCACGCGCCCGGCCCCGGCAACCCGCGCGCCGCGTGTGCGCCGCGCCGCGCCGCGCGCGGCCCCTTTCCTCGTTCCTCTCCAACGCCACGCCTATAAATAGCGCCACGTCCTCTCTATTCCCCTCACCTCGCCGCCTCTAACTCTCCCCTCTCGCCGGCTTTCTTCCCCTCCCGAGCGCCGCCGCAAGCGCCGCCGCAAGACGCCGCATGGCCGCCGACGCCGTCGCCGTTGTGCGCCGGAGCCCCACCGTCCTCCCGAGCGTAGCCATCGCACGTAAGCCCGAGCCGCCGCCCTTTCCCTCGCTTGCGCGCGCCGCGCCGCAACGAGAAAGAGAAGAGAGAGAGAGATCCGGTCGAATACAGGCGTGTCGATGAATAGTAGACGAGAAAAGGAAAAGAAAAGAAAAGAGAAGAAAAGGGAAAATAAAAATAGAAAAAAATGGGAAAAATTTTAGAAAATTAGGAAAAATGTTTTGAAAAGATTTGAGGGAGTATTTGGGCAAAAATATATTGTTTTCTTGTGTATTTTCTCGGAGCAAATTCAGAAAGTCAAAATCGGACTTTTCGGGGATTTCGTTTCGCGTTGTTTTAATCCGGATTTTGTTTAATTCTTTCTCGCCATTTAAATATGTTTCTTTTTTGTGCTCGAACCTTCAAAACCTCGAGTACAAAAACCCCTCCGTTGATATTTCTAAATCTATTTTCTCAAATAACTACAATCGTCATTTTGCGAAAACCCTAGGGCAACAACTCGATTTCAAACTCGGATTTTACCCTAACAACCCTCGTCCGAACTCGAGTAGAATTCTAGGTTAAACGTTGGGAGTCGTTTTTATGGTTTTTATGGTTCTTTGCGATCTCTCGGTATTTTATTGAGTTCTTATTGAATTCAATTGATCTTTCGCACGTACGGATAGCAACCGAGGAAGCGAGCACCAACTACGTTGAAGACCCCGGCCAACAAGTGTGCGAGCAAGGCAAGTCGACACATCCCTTTGAACATATTGATCCTACCTTGCGAAATGGTGTTGTTTTCAATTACAAATTGCATGCTATACACAAATGAGTACCTATACTTGATATACCCTGCCTTGATATTGAATACCCTTAGAAATACTCTTTGTAACCTTCGATGTGATACAACCGGAGGATATCTTCGGTAAAATGCCTAGCCACGCTTATACTAGATTCTTGCATACTCATGATTTTACAAATAAGCCTCGTGCTTGGGCAACTATCTTGGGAAGATGGTTGAGACATGGCAAGTGGAGACATGAGCGCCACGTTGCCTTGATCATGTTGGAAATAGCTTTGATGAAAAATGAAAATACAACTCAATGTTTTCAGACTGGGGCGGATGGATGGATTTGGGTGGTTTTTTGGGAAAGGCTAGTACCGTCCCTGGTCAATTAAGGACCGAGCCATGAGACTACAATTTAGAACGAGCCAGTACAACCGTACTTCTCGAATGGGTACAGACCTAGTAGAGTAGATAGCTGAGCGGAGCAGTATCCCTGCATAGTGATTCAGGTGTAAGTGTTGAGTTAGGGACCTACCAAGGGTAGTGTGTCCATGATTGTGATGAGATGAAAGGCCTTTATGTGAATAGTAACCTGAACCTATCAATGTCTTAAAGATAAAGTGAAGTTTCTCTCTTACCTCGGGAACGCCAGAACTCCTCTCACTGCTAGGAAATGACGGCTAGAGTGCATGAGGACTTAAGTTCATGGAGCGGGTACTGCCAAAGTGAGGTTATCGAAAGGCTTTGTCGTGACCGTCCCATATAGAGGGATGTAAGCTCATTCAATGAGTAGTTGCGGAGTACGGGTAAAGTGTACATCCACCGTAGTGTGAGTCAATCAATCTATTCGAATAGTCGTGCTCGCGGTCAATGAGCGACGTGACAAGTTTCTCCCATGGCTAGACTCTTAAACTTTAAGCGATGGGAATCGGGATTGCATAATGATTTTTGTGCTTGGTGAACTTAACTTCTCGACTGCGAGAAGGGATAGACTCCCGAAAAAACCATTACGAACCGGAGACGGAAAACCATCCTTGGTATCACGATGGATGGCAGACAGAACCGTCACCGATTTAATATACTCTGAAACTAAAAACTTGACTGGCTAGATGTTAGGTTTGTGAAATGATTTGTGAAAATTGGCTTTGTGCAAATAAACCTTAGCCACCCTTTGAATGGCCCTATCATGTGCATCATTCCGTGATGGCTTGCTGAGTACGTTGGGTACTCACCCTTGCTATACGCACAAACTTCAGATGAAGGAAACGAAGAACTGGAGGACCCCTCTGCTTGCTATCAGGAGGAATGAAGACAATGAAGCGCGCTAGGTCTTAGTTCCCAGTTGTTGCCTGTGGCAATCGACATGCCGCTGCTTTCCGTCTGCTTATCTCATCTAAACTCTGAATTTGGTTGAATTCGGACCAATAGGTCCTATATGTATTGGATATTGCCTTCGAGCCTATTATTGTAATAAGTCGTTGTAAGATTATTCGTGCACTTTGCACCTGGTAATTCAGAACTGTATTCGTGGGTACCAAACTACTCGATCCAGGGATATGGTACTATGAACATGAATGATTCCCGTTCCCAAAAAACGGGGGTCAACAGAGCTGGTATCAGAGCAGCGCGACTGTAGGAAAAGACCAACTGGCGCCCTACCCTTGACTAGCTGGCTAAAGGGGAATATCCCTACGTAGGATCATTTTGCAAACCCAAACTATTTTTACAAAACAAACATACTTTTTCCTATACTCTTATCCCCATTTCTTTTGCACAAATTGTTTTGATATTATCCCTCTCTGACCCTAAGTTACCGTCAAAAGCAGATGGCGGGCCCTAGTCAGAAATGGAATAAAGGATGGGTATACCCTAATCCTGACCCAAGAAAGGAAGCTGGGCACAACAAGAGAAAATCGTTAGATGGGGATATAAGTTGCGATCGCAAAATGATCGTCACAGGCGCGGTGTTTACGCCTGAGGATGCCGCAAGAATTCCCCGACACCTAAGGAATAACACCTTCCGTGGTGCGCATCAGTTAACCCGACATCTCTAGCTTTACGGACCGCCCAAACCAGAAGACGATATACCGGAAGAAACGTCCTCTAAGGATGATGATGAAGAAGACATGGAAAGTGATAGTGAAGGAGAGCTGAAACCCATGGCATGTACTCGATGTGGAGAAATTGAGAATTATGCAAGTATGTACAACTACCTTTGTAGCTGCGGTGAGGACACCCACATGCAAGAAAACTGTCCCATGAGAGACGTGACATGCTTCATGTGTGAAGGAACAGACCATGTACCTAAAGACTGTCAACTGATGAAAATGTATGATCAGTGGAGAAAGGATCAAAGGATGTTCTTGCAAACCGCGAATCAACTCTTGGAAGGTACCCCTAATAAAGGAGGTGTTTCGAATCCTGAGACAGCCCCAAAGGCCAAGAGTGGTGACAAAGGAATGTTGCATGCCCAGAAGAGTGCACACCGTAACAAATCAGATATGGTCTGTTTCAACTGCCGCAAGTTGGGACACTTTTTCAAAAAATGCCCCCTCCCGAGACTGGTAAAAGGAGACCGACATTGCTTCAACTATGACGAAATAGGACATGAGGCCAAAAGTTGCCCGCTGCCCAAGCCCTCGGTCTCAAGACGAATGCATGACCTACAGCACCAGTAGACCACAAGGATCACCCCCTGCCAGCACCTGGATCATGCGGATGGCTGGATGACTAGTTGGACTTCAGCAGCAGCCCTGGTCTTGCTTTGGATGGAGTTAAGACAGCAATGACCAAGCCCCTACCCTCTTATGTATGAGACCTTAGAACGATGATGGTAATGATGTATTGTGTCGTATGGACTAGATGAGTCCAATGTATCCCTCTGATGTAACATTTAGGAACTGATAATGAAGTTCTATGTTATGTCCTAAATGAGTTTATTCCACCAAGCTTGCCTTGAAAGATCACTTCAAACAACTCAAAAAAGTTCCCTAGTATTGTGACGTTAGCAAAACGAGTCTCTTACCTTATCCCCATTGTTCAGATGGCGCATCGTCGCAGAGCCCCAGCAGCTCCTGAGAACCCGCCAGAGCCTAACCCTTCCACCTTAGCAGAAGTCATGGCTTTGCAAACGCAGTTGCTGCAAGCTATCGCCAATAACCAAGGACAGCGCGGAGGATCAAACCTCGGCGAATTTATGAGGGCAAAACTGCCGACATTCTCCTCGGCAATTGAACCCATGGACGCCAAAGATTGTCTAAGGGTAATAGAAAAGAAGCTGACTCTCGTCCGAGTTCGGGAAGCCGAAAGAGTCGTCTTCGCCAACAATCAGCTAGAAGGACCCGCGAGTGATTGGTGCGACACCTACAAGGAAACACGGGCTGAAGATGCCAGTGAACCCACGTGGGAGAAATTCACGGCTGCCTTCCGTGAAAACTTCGTACCTGCTGCAGTTATGAGAATGAAGAAGAACGAGTTCTGTAGGTTGCGTCAAGGCAACATCACGGTACAAGAGTACCTTAACAAGTTTACCCAGCTTGCCCGTTACGCCACAAGCGATCTAGCAGACGAAGAGGAAAAGATGGACAAGTTAATTGAAGGACTGAACGACGAGTTAAGAGGACCGATGATCGGTTAGGACCATGCTAGCTTTCAGAGCCTCATCAACATGGTCGTAAGGAGTGAGCATGACCAAAGGACGGTTGAAAACAACCAGAAGAGGAGACTTGCTCTAGCCCGCCAGATTCAAGGAACGCCCCAATGACCCAAAGGAGCAACCCCGTCGGGTTGGAAGCCAACCATTGCAGCAACCCATCGCCCTGCCATACCTAGCAATGTCAGCAGGCCACCTGCAACCCCGTCTCGCACTCCAGCACCTACCTTGGCAGCCCCAGGAGCCAGGAATGTCAATTGCTTCAATTGCGGAGAGCTTGGGCATTATGCCAACAGCTGCCCTAAGCCGCGCAACACCCCCAACCGCTCCGGAGCCAATACCGTTGCAGTACGAGGAACCCCTGCTCTAGTACCTGGACGCAGTCTGTTCAGAACACCCCAACCTAAGGAAGCTGCGACCGGATTCCGCCATGGTCAAGTCAACCATGTGCGTGCTGAAGAAGCCTAGGAGGACCAAAGCGTGCTAATGGGTATGTTTTCAATCCATTCCGCACCAGTTAAAGTCTTGTTTGATTCTAGAGCTTCGCATTCATTTATATCGTCAAGGATAAGCAAAGAGCACAATTTTCACCGAGTAGACCTTAAGAAACCCATGGTAGTACACTCACCTGGGGGAGACGTGACCATACCCCATGCGTGCATCAATGTGCCCATTCGGATCAAGGACGTGGTATTCCTGTCCAACCTTATGGTTTTGCTGCCCCAAACCTTGGACGTTATACTAGGAATGGATTGGTTAACTAAGAACCAAGGAGTACTAGACTGTGGACGAAGAGAAGTTACCCTATCTACCCCATGGGGATCATTGATGTTAGTAACCATGGACCAAGACCCTATGCTCTGTGACCGAGCTACGGGAATATTCACCATGCTACCCATAGATGGAATGCCAATAATCCAGGACTACCCGGATGTATTTCCTGAAGAATTACCCGAAATGCCCCTGCACCGAGACATAGAGTTCATTATAGACCTCATGCCCGGTACCGCCCCATAGCTAAGAGACCCTAGGATGCGGTGAACGAATTGGAGGAACTTAAGAAGCAGATAAGGCAACTGCAAGAGAAAGGCTTCGTACACCCTAGTTCTTCACCGTGGGGAGCCCCAATATTGTTTGTTAAGAAAAAGGACGGAAGCATGAGAATGTGCATAGACTACCGATCATTGAACGAGGTTACCATTAAGAACAAGTACCCGTTACCGCGGATCGACGACCTGTTCGATCAACTCAAGGGAGCCCGAGTGTTCTCAAAGATCGATCTTCGATCTGGATACCATCAGCTGAAGATTAGGACTGAGGATATAACCAAGACTGCGTTCTCTACACGCTACGGCTTGTATGAGTTCACGTAATGTCGTTTGGACTGACCAATGCCCGGCCTATTTCATGAACCTCATGAACAAAGTATTTATGGAATATTTGGACAAGTTTGTGGTAGTGTTCATTGATGATATCCTCATCTACTCCAAGGATGATGAAGAACACGCGAACACTGCGCTTGGTACTAGAGAAGCGCGGGAGCATCGGCTATACGCCAAATTCAGCAAGTGTGAATTTTGTCTTAAGGAAGTAGCTTTTCGGGACACGTTATCTCAGCGGAGGCGTAGCGTGAGCCCCTCCAAGGTCGAAGCTGTTACCAAATGGAAAGCACCCCGGTAAGAGAGGTTAGAAGTTTCTTGGGATTGGCTGGATATTACCGACGGTTTATAGAAGGATTCTCAAGGATAGCCCGACCCCTGACCCAACTATTGAAGAAGGAAAAGAAGTATGCATGGACTGAGCAGTGTCAACAGACATTTGACCAGCTCAAAGAAAAGTTAACCACCACTCCGATCTTAGTCCTACCGGACAACCGGGAAGACTTCGTTATATATTGTGATGCATCTCGGCAAGGATTAGGAGGTGTGTTGATGCAAGAAGGAAAGGTTGTGGCTTATGCCTCAAGACAACTACGACCTCATGAGGAGAACTATCCCATCCATGACTTAGAATTGGCCGCAGTAGTGCATGCCCTGAAGATTTAGAGGCACTACCTGATTGGAAACCATTGCGACATATATACGGACCATAAGAGCTTGAAGTATTTCTTTACCCAGACAGATCTTAACCTACGCCAGAGAGATGGCTGGAACTGATCAAGGATTATGACCTAGGAATCCATTACCACCCTGGCAAGGCCAATGTCGTGGCAAACGCTTTGAGCCGCAAAGCCCAGTGCAACCAACTGAGGATGGAATATATGGCCAATGAGCTTCAAGAAGAGATAGCTCGGCTTAATTTGCAGTTGATTCCTCAAGGACAACTGAGTTCGCTGGAGATACAACCTCTCCTACGAAGTCAAATTAAAGAAGCCCAGCAGGACTGTGAGGAAGTCCGGCTAATCAAGGAATGCTTGGCCGAAGGACTAGCCAAGGAATTCACACCGACAACGCGGAACCCTATGGGATCGAAAAAGGATTTACGTGCAGAAAGGCGGATTGAGGAAGCTAATCTTGAAGGAAGCCCATGAGTCAGCATACTCTCTACACCCGGGCAGCACCAAAATGTACCAGGATTTGAAAACGGAATACTGGTGGCCCAACTTGAGAAGAGACGTAGCGGAATACGTGGCCGTATGCGGTGTATGCCAACGAGTTAAGGCTAAGCATCAGCGACCAGCAGGATTGCTGCAACCGCTCAAAATCCCTGAGTGGAAATGGGATGAGATAGGCATGGACTTTATAGTAGGACTACCCAAGACTGCTACCGGATATGATTCCATTTGGGTGATCGTGGATAGACTGACCAAGACTGCCCAATTTATCCCGGTCAAGACTAGGTATAGTAGCGTCAAATTGGTCGAGCTGTACATTTCCAGAATCGTGTGCCTACATGGAGTACCCACAAGGATAGTGTCAGACTGTGACACTCAGTTCACATCTCACTTCTGGGATAAGTTTCACAAGGCGCTAGGAACTCACCTCGCCTTCAGTACTGCCTATCACCCTCAGACAGATGGACAAATGGAAAGGACGAACCAAGTTCTAGAGGATATGCTAAGAGCCTGTGCGTTGGATTTTACTAAGGACTAGGAGAAATGCCTGCCCTACGCAGAGTTCTCCTATAACAACAGCTACCAGGCTAGTCTAAAGATGTCACCGAACGAGGCCCTATTTGGACGAAGATGCCGCACTCCGTTGATGTGGTCAAAGACCGACAAACGAACCATATTTGGACCATACCTCATTAGGGAGGCTGAAGAGAAAGTTCGATTGATAAGGGATTGGCTTAAGGTAGCCCAATCTCGGCAAAAGAGCTATGCCGACACTCGCCGAAGAGAGTTGGAATTCAAAGTAGGTGACTTTGTGTATCTAAAAGTCTCGCCACTAAGAGGAACCAAGAGGTTCAAGGTTAAAGGTAAACTAGCGCCAAGATATGTAGGACCCTTCCCTATAAGCGCCAGAAAAGGCGAAGTGGCTTATCAACTGGACCTGCCGAAAAATCTTTCCGATGTACACCCTGTCTTTCACGTGTCACAACTGAAGAAGTGCTTGCGAGTGTCGGAAGAACAAATCCCCTCGAAAGACGTCTTATCAGTGAAGACCTCACATACCTCGAATACCCTGTAAAGATTTTGGACGAAGCTGAAAAGAAGACTAGGACCAAAACGTGGCGAATGTACAAGGTGCAATGGAGCAATCACACGGAAGATGCAGCCACTTGGGAAAAAGAAGACTTTTTGAAGACCGAGTACCCGAACCTATTCCGCTAGCAGTAAGAAATCTTGAGGGACGAGATTTATTGTTAGGGGTAGGTTTGTAACGCCCGAAAATCGGAGAATTTTAAAACCGGAATTAAAAAAGGAGATTACAAAAACTTTTGCTTGTTGCCTTTTTGCTCGTGTTTGTTGCTTCTTATTTGCCGACTTGGTTGCATGAATTTAGTTGTGAACGATTCATCTCGAGGTTTGTGACAAATCGAATGATTTGGATTTTCGTTGGAGGGAAAAGTCTCGAAGTCTAAGGTTAGGATTTTTTTTAAATAAAATCGGAAAGGGATGCGGATTCATGAAGATATGTGTTTGAAAAATAAAACATTAATTGGTGGTTATGGAATATTAATTAGGAAATAAAATAGACAATAAAATATTTTAAGGGGTTTATATAAAATCTAGAAAATTATTTTAAATCAAAAATGGTGTTTTATGAATTTAGGAAAAAGGGATTTAATTAAATATGGAAATATATATTTTGAAATAAATAATTGTGGTGAAAATCTTGAAAATATATTTTTAATTAATTTTGGGAATACTATGTTTTTTGAATTTTTAGTGTGAAGGAAAATTTAGAATTGGAAAATGGAATTGAAAATCGAAAATCGAAAAACGCATTGTTCATCGGTCACCATCCGTTCGACGCCGTACGGCCCGGCCTCACGCCGCCTCGCGTCGCCGCCGTATCGCGCCCATGCCTGTAACAGCCCTAGGTCACAAACCAGGTAATTAGATGTGCATTTGTTGTTCATTAGGTTGCATATTTAATTTGTTGCAAAATGATCACATGTGATGAGTTATTAACTTTAATATGCAAAATCAAAGCAACGTCCAATTGAATAATAAATTGAACTGAAGTATAGGTGTTTAATATTTTATTCAAATATTAGATTATTTATAATCACTAAATATAAATTTTTGGAATATTTACTTTCTATTTAGACCTCCTAAGAATTCAATCTAACTTTCAGCCTAACCAATTTCATCTTTTCACCAGATTTAAAATATTTTGAATTTATATGTGAAAGTTTGAAAAATGGAACCTGGAAACCAACACCTATCACCACACCAAATATTAGAATTTTTGAGCAAATTTTGCATGGTCAAATCGAATTAACCAAGAGAGAGGAAGAAAATAAATCATGGAAAATTGCAAGAACGATTCGTACTCAGTTTTTCACCCACCTCTCTCACCCTTATAGATACCCACGACTTGGGTGCAATTGTCACTGACCTTGGGTGCCTCATTAGCCCCAAAACCCACCCTTGGGCGTGCTTCCCTCCCCAGGACTTAAGTGGGCAAAGAAAACCCTTTCTTCTTCCTCCCCTTTCACTTCATTTGCATGTTCTTTCTTTTTCCCTTCAAGCTGAGCTCCCATCTCACTTCTCCTCCCCAAATCCCATCCAATAATCCAAAATCAATCCCTGCATGTTAGACCACAATAATCCCCATTACCCAAGCTCTCCATCCATACCAACATCCTGTACATGCATGGAGAGTTGAGAGAGATCGAGAAAGAACAAGAAAATGGTGGTTTCAGCCTGCATGGCTGCAGCAGCAGCATAAGTTTGTCTTCCTCCATTTGGTGAGCTTCCTTGCCATCCATGGTGCCTCTTTTTGAGTTCCCTCCATGTTGAACATCTATAGAAACATTCTACAGGTCCTCCACTCCATTGTTGCAGCTAGGAGTTGGCTGCAACTCACCCTGAGTTCATCTCTTTTGATTTCGGTTGAAGCAGCCCCAAACCACGTCTCCATCTGTACAGCACCGGTGAGCTTGACGTAGCCGTTCCTCTCCACTGCTGCTGGGTGTTAACGCGTTAATTCCCGCCGCTCTGGTGAGTTTCGCGTCGAGTTCCCGAGTTTACACCACCCCTGTGACTTCCTATCGATGAGTCAAGCTGTTATTCTTACATGCATACAGTAGATCGAGCCGTCACCGAGTCGCCGCCGTGTTTCTACCACCACTGCAGGACGTCACCGTCATCGGAGCTCACTGCTGCCTGCTGAACCTCACGCGCATCCCGGTAGAAAACGATTTTTGTTTTAAAATCTGTACAGAAAAATATGCTAAGCTTCCAAAATGCATAACTAATTATTGAGAGCTCCAAAAGTGGTGAGCTAAATTTCTATGGATTCATAAAAATATGATCTACTTTGTTGTGAAATAAAAATAACTAACTTTTGTACTGGTTTTCTCTGTAAAAAGATAAATAGTTACATGTATCCTTTTAATAGACTAGATCTTGTAAAATGCATAAGAAATTGTTGGTAAATGCTAAAAATGTGAAACCAATTTTGTTGAGCTTGTGTTTTAGTACTCTTCACTGATGTGAAATTGGTTTTGACAAAACTACCTCTTAATTCATGTTTAGTAATTTATTTGCCTTACCGGTGGTTTAACTTGTAAAATCCATAAATAAATAAACACAACACATATAGCTGTGAAATAATTTTTATTAGCATCTGTGAGTACTGTACCTTCACGTAAAAATATCTACATGTATAGAATCCTTGTTTGAAATGCAATTGCTTGTATGTCCTAAAGTGTACTAAATTAATTGCGAAATCTGTCATTATATGACCTGAGATCTTGTCATTTTCATATCTCCCAAACCTTATGAGATAATCTGATGATTATTTCACCTAAATTCAAGTTAAAATGTATCCTACACACTGTATTTATTTTATGATTTTATTGATCATTTTGCATGTGCATGTTTATTTGGCTCTTATTCGCATATTGCTTCTTTTCGATAGATTCGGAGATTACGGAGAGTAACGAGCCACTTCCTGAGGTTGAGAGTGATCCATTGCAGCAGCAAGGCAAGCACTTAAGCATATAGAACCTATGCTTTCTCTGAAAATGTTTTGTTTGCAATCTATTAATATATATGCATGCGTTGTCTAGTGTATAATATTGTCGGTTTTGAGAGTATGGGTAGAACCTATACATGCATTTAGTTCTTGTTATATTTCTGTACCTATACCTTATTATTACTGTTGGGAATATTTGGGTTGTTTTATTCAATGGTGCTTAGCCATGCTTAGTGGTATTAGAACTATAGTGATGAACAGTATTATTAATTGTCATATATAGACAACTTGGATTAATGGGCCTAAAACTTGAGCACTTACACTAAATAATGGTTGATGAAATATGCTAGACTTGGGGTGGGTGATAGGGCAATGATGGAAGGTTGGTTTCCCCTGATGCATGTAGCCCCGTCCGGGTCGTTAAGGACCAAACATTTTGACATCTATTCGAGCACCATTCGTACTTACCACATGCCAAGCATGGGATGGCTTGTTTGAGTACTAGACTTACTGTGATCATCTACGCCCATCGGAGGATTTGGGATCCGCGGAGTGCCCGGTTGGCCGAGTGCGGCAGGGGGTATCTCCCACGTGGTGACCCCGCCTTGGTCACATCACACGCATGTGACCGAGTTGTCGGGAGCCCCGGTGTGGTTTAGGTGGTTGGGGTGGGGCTAGGAAAGGACGTGTGATGAGCTCGAATCACTTGGAGGACCGCACCTGTGTGGTGGGTAGCATTTGATCCTTGTTCATCTCGTGTGGGTCCAGTTGTACACCTCTGATCAGAGTATAATCTATTCAAATAGCCGCGTCCTCGGTTATGGACAATGCTTGATGTGTTAGTCAGTTATGTTAGCATCAAATGTGGGTTATTATGGATGGGTTTATGTTTGATGGTGATGTTGGCATGCTGTGCCATGTTGGTATGGGCTTTGGTAGTCCATGGTTGATGATGAGAGCGTCATTTGGGCTCATTTGCTTATACATTTCAGAATTTTATACTTGCTGTCCATAAATTAAAATGATGCGAGATTTGTTCGTCCTTGCTTATTTACTCATTAATTGCTCAATAAAATTAACTTTATGCAAATGTTGAACCTAGAGACCCACTATAGGCTAGAAAGCTTGCATACTTCTCGCTCCCTTATGTATATATATAATTTTGGGTAAGACTTGCGAGTACAATCTTCTACTTAACCCGACGCCATTGTTTCAGGTGAGGATACTGGTTATGAGTTATGCTTCTTGTGTGGTCATTGCTCTGTCGAAGGCGGCGAGGGCGATGAGTGATCTCTTGCAGCTTGGCTCTTGCCCGGTTGGTTTGCCCTAGTGGGGTTGTGGCACAACCGGTTTTATCTTTTGCTTATGAGCTCTATCTGAGACTTCCGCTGCTATATTTATGTGTTGTATGTTGGGACCTCGGACCCTATTATGTGTCATGTACCTCACTGCACTTTATCCCTATTATGGTACTTGCTATGTTTATTAATTGCTTGCAATGAAAGTGTGAGGCTAGTCGCATTCCTAGGGACTAGCTAAGCATGAGTAACGGGTTTTGATCGCTTGAGATAATTGGGGATAGCGTTTTTGGATCGAGTCACTGGGGTATGTTTTTGGTCGCTACCTTCGTGTGGTTTGACAAGCATATGACGGAGTGGACTGGCAAGCTATCTTATGGTTATCTCTTGCACTCACTACTCGGCATTCCGGTTATTATAGCAAAAGGTGTCAACCGCGACCATGGGCACATTGGGACAAGTGGCTATTTATGCATGGTTGGATCCCACTCCTACAATTGTATGTGGTGGTCGCGTTGGACACTAGATGGTATAATACTCGGGGTGTCCACAGCGCCCGCGTGCGCCACGCGCCGCGCCGCGCTCGCCCGCGCGCTCGTCCCGCGCCGCCCCGCCCGCGCCGCGCGCGCGCGTTGCCGCCACGCGCCAGCCCGTCGTACCAGCCCCGCGCCGCGCCCGCCACCCGTCGCCGCCTTGCCTCGGCCCCGTCTGCGACCTCGCCACGTGCCGCCGCCCGCGCCCGGCCCGGCCACCGCGCGCCGCGTGTGCTTCGCCGCACCGCCGCCGCGCCGCCCCCTTTCCCTCGTTCCCTCTCCAACGCCACGCCTATAAATAGCGCCACGTCCTCTCTATTCCCCTCACCTCGCCGCCTCTAACTCTCCCCCTCTCGCCGGCTTTCTTCCCCCTCCCGAGCGCCGCCGCAAGCCGCCGCCGCAAGACGCCGCGAGCCGCCAGCGCCGTCGCCGTTGTGCGCGGAGCCCCACCGTCCTCCCCGAGCGTAGCCATCGCCTGTAAGCCCGAGCCGCCGCCCTTTCCCCTCGCTTGCGCCGGCCGCCGACCGCAACAGAAAGAGAAGAGAGAGAGAGATCCGGTCGAATACCTGGCGTGTCGATGAATAGTAGACAGAAAAAGGAAAAGAAAAGAAAAGAGAAGAAAAGGGAAAATAAAAATAGAAAAAAATGGGAAAAATTTTAGAAAATTAGGAAAAATGTTTTGAAAAGATTTGAGGTAGTATTTGGGCAAAAATATATTGTTTTCTTGTGTATTTTTCTCGGAGCAAATTCAGAAAGTCAAAATCGGACTTTTCAGGGATTTCGTTTCGCGTTG
Source organism: Oryza australiensis (assembly GCA_019925245.2). Taxonomy (NCBI): domain Eukaryota; kingdom Viridiplantae; phylum Streptophyta; class Magnoliopsida; order Poales; family Poaceae; genus Oryza; species Oryza australiensis. The sequence goes on from JAIFGZ020000258.1 coordinate 309,836, forward strand.
TTTTAATCCGGATTTTGTTTAATTCTTTCTCGCCATTTAAATATGTTTCTTTTTGTGCTCGAACCTTCAAAACCTCGAGTACAAAAACCCCTCCGTTGATATTTCTAAATCTATTTTCTCAAATAACTACAATCGTCATTTTGCGAAAACCCTAGGGCAACAACTCGATTTCAAACTCGGATTTTACCCTAACAACCCTCGTCCGAACTCGAGTAGAATTCTAGGTTAAACGTTGGGAGTCGTTTTTATGGTTTTTATGGTTCTTTGCGATCTCTCGGTATTTTATTGAGTTCTTATTGAATTCAATTGATCTTTCGCACGTACGGATAGCAACCGAGGAAGCGAGCACCAACTACGTTGAAGACCCCGGCCAACAAGTGTGCGAGCAAGGCAAGTCGACACATCCCTTTGAACATATTGATCCTACCTTGCGAAATGGTGTTGTTTTCAATTACAAATTGCATGCTATACACAAATGAGTACCTATACTTGATATACCCTGCCTTGATATTGAATACCCTTAGAAATACTCTTTGTAACCTTCGATGTGATACAACCGGAGGATATCTTCGGTAAAATGCCTAGCCACGCTTATACTAGATTCTTGCATACTCATGATTTTACAAATAAGCCTCGTGCTTGGGCAACTATCTTGGGAAGATGGTTGAGACATGGCAAGTGGAGACATGAGCGCCACGTTGCCTTGATCATGTTGGAAATAGCTTTGATGAAAAATGAAAATACAACTCAATGTTTTCAGACTGGGGCGGATGGATGGATTTGGGTGGTTTTTTGGGAAAGGCTAGTACCGTCCCTGGTCAATTAAGGACCGAGCTATGAGACTACAATTTAGAACGAGCCAGTACAACCGTACTTCTCGAATGGGTATAGACGTAGCAGAGTAGATAGCTGAGCGGAGCAGTATCCCTGCATAGTGATTCAGGTGTAAGTGTTGAGTTAGGGACCTACCAAGGGTAGTGTGTCCATGATTGTGATGAGATGAAAGGCCTTTATGTGAATAGTAACCTGAACCTATCAATGTCTTAAAGATAAAGTGAAGTTTCTCTCTTACCTCGGGAACGCCAGAACTCCTCTCACTGCTAGGAAATGACGGCTAGAGTGCATGAAGACTTAAGTTCATGGAGCGGGTACTGCCAAAGTGAGGTTATCGAAAGGCTTTGTCGTGACCGTCCCATATAGAGGGATGTAAGCTCATTCAATGAGTAGTTGCGGAGTACGGGTAAAGTGTACATCCACTGTAGTGTGAGTCAATCAATCTATTCGAATAGTCGTGCTCGCGGTCAATGAGCGACGTGACAAGTTTCTCCCGTGGCTAGACTCTTAAACTTTAAGCTGATGGGAATCGGGATTGCATAATGATTTTTGTGCTGGTGAACTTAACTTCTCGACCTGCGAGAAGGGATAGACTCCCCGAAAAAACCATTACGAACCGGAGACGGGAAACCATCCTTGGTATCACGATGGATGGCAGACAGAACCGTCACCGATTTAATATACTCTGAAACTAAAAACTTGACTGGCTAGATGTTAGGTTTGTGAAATGATTTGTGAAAATTGGCTTTGTGCAAATAAACCTTAGCCACCCTTTGAATGGCCCTATCATGTGCATCATTCCGTGATGGTTTGCTGAGTACGTTGGGTACTCACCCTTGCTATAGCCCAAACTTCAGATGAAGGAAACGAAGAACTGGAGGACCCCTATGCTTGCTACTAGGAGGAATGAAGACAATGAAGCGCGCTAGGTCTTAGTCCCCAGTCGTTGCCTGTGGCAATCGACATGCCGCTGCTTTCCGTCTGCTTATCTCATCTAAACTCTGAATTTGGTTGAATTCGGACCAATAGGTCCTATATGTATCGGATATTGCCTTCGGGCCTATTATTGTAATAAGTCGTTGTAAGACTATTCGTGCACTTTGCACCTGGTAATTCAGAACTGTATGCGTGGGTACCAAACTACTCGATCCAGGGATATGGTACTATGAACACGAATGATTCCCGTTCCCAAAAAACGGGGGTCGACCATATCCAATGCGCCCATAATGCTTCAGAAAGCAACTCATGCCACCTCCTCGGATGTTCTTCAATCTTCTTCTTGACTAGTTTTAACAAAGTTTCATTACTTGGCTTGTCCATTAGCCTGAGCGTAGTAAGGAGAAGAACTCAACAATTTGATACCATAAGATTCGGCAAAATTTTTTACCTCTTTGGACATGAAGGAAGCTCCTTGATCCGTAGTCAATGTTTGAGGAATACCGAATCTATGTATAATATGCTTCAAAACAAAGTTAATTACCTCCGTATGAGTCATATTCTTGAGCGGCACAACTTCGGCCCACTTGGTGAAGTAATTCGTCGCAACTAGCACAAACCGATGCCCCCTTGATGATGAAGGATAAATTTAACCAATGAAATCCAAATCCCAACCTCGGAAAAGCCATAGTTTAATAATAGATTCAACACTGCGATTGGTGCCAATTAAACATTGTCGAACCGTTGACAAGCTTCGCATCGAACAATCATTAACCATCTTCAGCCAATAGAACCCCGCTCTCCTAAGCAACCAATTCATTTTATGGACCGATTGATGAGTTCCACAAATACCTTCATGCACCTCTCCCATAACAACTTTAGATTTATCCTCATCTAGGCACTTTAATAGCACCACATCTATATTTCGGCGATATAAATCTCCATCAAGCAAAGTATATTTGAATGCTTGCCGCCGAATTTTTGATCAACCTTAAGACTACGATCTTTCAAATATTGAATCAAAGGAATTCTCCTGTCTTCTGCCGCTTCCAGGGCACAAACGTTCGAATTTAAAATTAATTTGGCCTCTGTATCAGATTAATTATGCCCACACTTCGTGTGCCGTCGGCCGGGCAAGCTGGTCGGGACTCCTCCTCCGTCGGGCCGGCCATACAAGGCCGTCGGACCACCGCCCCTGCGGTTAGACCGGATGATGCGCCGTCGGACTACCCGTGGTCGCGTCCTCGCCAACTTCGCCCAAAGAATTGTAATCAAGCACCGATTTTTTCAGTATTAAAAATACTCCTTTTTTGTCATTATAACCGGATGCTTGTTGAGCCAAATCATTTGCTCTAGAATTCTTACTTCTAGCACCTCCACGTGTGTAGCTCCAATGATCTCCATCACATGTAAGTCGAATAATAAAGCATTATATTCAGCTTGATTGTTTGTACAAAAATACTCCAAACGAACCGATGCTTCAAAACATTCACCATTAGGCAAAATTAAAACTACACCTATACCTTAACCCTCTTTGCATGAAGAGCCATCAAAATAAATTTTCCAATGTGTAACATTAAGCAAGCAAACCTCATCTTCATAAGCAATATCCACATTATGGTCTACTATAAAATCTACTACAATTTGACCTTTCATAGATTTCAAAGGTTCATAAGCCAAATCATATTCAATAAATGCATATGCCCACTTGCCAATTCTCCTACTTAGAATTGGCCTTTGTAACATATGTTTAATAACATCGGTTTTGACAAGCAACTATGCAAATACTAGATAACAAGTAATGATGCAACTTGGTACAAGCATAGTATAAGCAAAGACAAAGTCTCTCCACAAAAACATACCTCGTCTCAGCATCCAAAAGACGGTGACTCAAATACATGATTATATATTCCTTGCCATCTTCCTCTTGTGTCAAAACAGCTCCAATGGCTTTGTCTTCGGCAGCAATATATAACCGAAATGGAATTCCGGCTTTAGGCGCTCGCACCACGGGTGAAGTAGATAAATACTTCTTCAATCCCTCAAATGTCTCTTGTTGTGTTGCCCCCCAAGTAAAATCGGCTTCTTTTTTCAAACGTAAGATAGGAACAAAAGCAACGATTTTACCTGCTAGGTTAGATATAAATCTCCTCAAGTAATTCACTTTACCTAGCAACTTTTGAACTTCTTTCTTGCATGTCGACGCCTTGAAATTTTTAATCTTCTCAATCTTCTTAGGATCAATCTCAACTCCTCTCTCATGCACCATGAATCCTAAGAACTTCCTCGCCGACACACCAAAAGCACACTTGAGTGAATTCATCTTTAAACCATACCGGTGCATCCTCTCAAAAGCTATCCTCAAATCGGCTATATGACCATCCATGCCATACGATTTGACAACAATATCATCAATGTAGATTTCCAAGATAAAACCTAACAAATCATGGAAGATCAAATTCATCGCTCTTTGATATGTTGCAGCTGTATTCTTCAACCCAAATGTCATGACAACTCACTCAAATAATCCAACAAATCTCAGACACCTAAAAGTCGTCTTGTACATATCATCTTCCGCTATAAAGATTTGATTGTAGTCGGCATTGCCATCCAAAAAACTAATCACCTTATGACTTGAAGCATCATTTATCAACATGTCGGCTATAGGCATAGGATATTCATCTTTGGGAGTAGCTTTATTCAAATCTCTAAAATCTATGCACACTCTAATCTTGCCACTCCCCTTTTTCTCCACCGGAACAATGTTGGACACCCACTCCGCATAACGACATGGCCTAATAAACCCCGCCTTCAATAATCGGTCTATCTCTTCTTTGACACGATCATATATGAGGGGATTAAAGCGACGAGGAGGTTGTTTATGAGGCCTAAATCCTGATTTTATAGGAAGCCGATGCTCAACAAGATCACGGCTAAGTCCTGGCATCTCATGATACTCCCATGCAAAACAATCAACATATTCTTTAAGCAACTCGATTATTTTAACCTTATAATTAGCTTTCATGTTTTTGTTCACAAAAGTCGGCCTTGGAACACTTCCATCTCCTATGTCCACTTCTTCTAATGGATCGGCCGATGTGAACCCTTGACCAAGCTTCTCTACTTCATCAAAATCTTCAATAGTTTCTCCAATACCGTTCTTGGTAGACCGATATTCCTACACCCTCCTTTGTAACCACTCTAAATTGGCTTCTTTACTCATTATAAAGCAATATCACCTAGCCATGCTAAGCTAGCCGGCTTTACAGAGATAGGTACAAAGCCATCTTTGCAAACACTAATAAAATCAAAGCTAGAAAGATCTAACCTCGATAAACATTGCATATTCCCATGTTGTATCGGCCATTGCAAGCTCGGCCGATGTATCCGCTTGAACAATCTCAACATCATCGTCATTCCATTGAATTGGTGCAAGGTAGAAGGAACACAACAATTGGCATGAATCCAACAACGCCCCAAAATAACACTATAGTTACCTTGCACATCGATGATGAAGAAAGTGATAGGCAGCATCTTATTTCCCACGGTAAGCTCCATGGACAAGATTCCCTTGGCCTCCGTTGATTCACCACTGAAGTCGTTGAGTATCATATTGGTCTTCTTCAACTCATCTTCTCCACGACCCAACTTCCTGAATAGTGAATACGGCATCAAGTTCACAGCGGCACCTCCATCCACTAGCATCCTAGAAACCGGCTTCCCGTCAATATGACCTTTGAGATAAATAGGCTTCATATGACGGTTAGACTCATCGGGCTTTTCAAAAACCGCATCTCTTGGACCTAGTGGCAGCTGAGCAACCTCGGTCTCCTCCAAGGCACAAAACTCCATAGGCAACATGCACACCATGTGATGTCCATGTCTTCACTTGGCAATGACTTGAAAACCGGTTGCTCATCCTCTTTCCTTTCCCTCTCCTCTCGAACAACTACCGGCTCCTCAATCTTCAATGGCTTGGGTCTCCACTCCTTCATTGACGGCGATCGCAACTCATCAAATCTTCTATCCCTCCACTCTTCGGCATTCTTTTGTCTCAACTCATATGCCCGAAGACGTTGCAACCTTCTCTTTTGCGTAGCCGTTAAGTTCTTAGGCATCCACCTTGACTTCGGTTGTGTTCTGGGAGGTATATAGTGTCCCCTATTATTTTGTCGCAAAGAAGAAGCAAATCCCAAAAGAAAATCCCAAACCATTTCCAGAAGATCGGCGGTCTGACCGGCGTTGGTAACCGGTCGGACTAGCTTAGTACCTGCGGTCGACCACGAAGGCCTTCTATCGACCGACCAACAGCTCGTCGGACCGACGGTAGTTCTTCGTCGCCGCCAACAAGCCCGGTCGACTATTCTCCTACGCATAACTTGTCCCGGCTTCGGTTTGATCACTTGAAATTGTCTTAGCTTCAACTTCAGAAGGTATTGGCACATCATGAGACCCCACTTTGATATTAATCACCTCCGAAGTCTTTTCTTCTGCCTTAGTACGCTTATGGGCCCTCCTTTCTTCCTCAAATTAATTTCTTGGAGAAAACCGGTCTTCGTTTGATGAAGATAAATGCTCATGTGCTGATCTCCTCGGTCTTCCCCATCCTTGATGAAATTGCATTGGAGGCATATGATCATACATTGGCGGTGCTGCTCCCCATGGGATGAAGTAGGGAAAAGGACAACCTGGCGGCGGCATTGGGCAAGGTCCCCATGGCATAACTTAAGGATGATGTGGGAATGGTGGCTCCAATACTCTTGGTGAATGACCAAATCGCTCCTCAGGAGGTAATCTTGTTCTCTTGCCCTTGCTATGCTCCTTCTCAATGCTTCTCTTCTTATACTTGTTCAAGAGCATATCAAAAGACACTTTTGGTTTCCGTGGAGTTCTTGAACTTGAAGCTCCATTTTTATCCTCCCTCCAAACACCAACTTCTGGATTCTTTGGGCACAAGCGTCTTGGGTCTAGCTTCTCCAATCACAACTTCCTTCCCCTTAGTAGATTTGGCTTGCTCCGGCCGAATCAACACCTTCTTGTCATTGAAATCAATGACATTGACAGGAAAAGGATCATTATTAAGCTTCATCTTGGAGCCCTTAGTAAATTTCAATCATCCTTTCTCTATGGCCGATTGAACCTGTCGACGGAACACAGTACACTCATTAGTAGAATGAGAATAAGAATCATGCCACCTGCAAAAAGATCGACGCTTCAATTCTTCTAATAAGGGTATAACATGGCCTTTAGGTAACCTAATTTGTTTCTCTTGCAAAAGATAACCAAAAATTTTATCACACTTGGCCACACCAAAACTATACTTAATCTCACTTTGCCGATCCTTACGAGGAATCGACGTCAAGCTAGAACAAACAAAAGGCTTATTCTTGTTAGTCCAAGACCACTCAGCAACATATATATCATGATCACCCTCATCATTGTCAGAATCACTATCACTAGAGCAATCAACCATACCAACATTAGGCTTTTTATCATTAAATCTAACAAATTTTTTACTATCCTTAACCCGGCTTTCTTGAGCCAGAGCCTTTTGCATGACTTGACTAACATCAAAAAATTGTTGCCCATCTAATCTTTCTTTAATAGGAATAAGTAAACCACTAAAAGCAAGATCAGCCAAATCTCTTTCAGTTATACTCAAACTAAAACACCGGTTTCTAGCATCTCTAAATCTCTTAATATAATCAGTGACATACTCATTATGCTTTTGCCTAACAATGTTAAATCACATAACCTAAGCTCAGTTTCATCAGTGTAGAAATAATCATGAAATTTTTGTTCTAATTGAGGCTAGGTATGAATAGAATTTGTCGGTAAAGAAGTAAACCATGTAAAAGTAGTACCAGACAAAGATAAAAAAAAACAAACACAATTTAAAAGCATCGGAGGTACTAGCTTCACCACATTGTGCTAAGAATTGGCCTATGTGTTTCCATGTAGTCCTATTATCCTCACCACTAAATTTAGTGAACTCAGAAACTCTATAACCATGAGGATATGGGATATTATCAAAATAATTAGGATACGGCTTTTGCTAAACCTTAGCATGATTCCTTGGCTCAATTCCAAATGATTCTCTTATGATGTTTCTAATCTGTTTCTCCATATTTTTAGGCCTTGTTGGATTGGGTAAGTTTGGTGGCCTAAAAAGTGGTTGTTGTGGCGCAATATTGCCATATTGGCCATACCTAGTATCATGTGAATAACCTCTATTAGGATCATTGTATTGATTAGGTATATGTGAAGGAATTTGTGGATGAACAGTAGCTACAGGAGGATTGTGTACAGGAACGTGATATAAAACTGAATTACCCTTGATTGGGTCAATGTCCTATACCGGCACCAATGCGCTGGTCTGCCCGGCCCAGGGCCCGGTCTGACCGGCAATGTGGGGTGCGGTCTGACCGGCCATAGCCGTCGGTCAGACCAGTGAAGAGGGCGGTCGGATCGGCCTGTCGGCCAGTCTGACCGATATAGGGTGCGCCGGTTAGACCGGCAGGAGTGGCGGAACTCCCCCCGGCTTGTTGCATGGTCGCCCCATCGCTTTTGCTAAATATTTGATGAACAGGGGCTTGGCTAGTACTTGTAGCAGAGGTAGATGGTAAATCGGTCATGAGAAAGCCGAATTTAGAACTCATATAAGCATTTATCATCTTACTAAATCAAGATTCCATAGCAGGTTCAAGTTTATTATTGACAACAGCAGTAACGGACTCATCTACTGAACTTGCTACGAGTTTTTGAATAGGGAATGCAACATTATCAGTACTTACCTCATCATGGACGACTTTAAGCGGAGTACCGGACTTGAGAACCACACCTTGATGAGTCTTAGTGCATGACTTGTCCAACACTTCCTGCGTGATCACCTTGATCCGCTCCTCCATGATCTTGCGTGTTTCTCCATCAAGATCATCCAATGAGATGTGGATGACCTTGGATGGATCCACCTCCTGTGTGGCTTGCTTTGACATGGCGGCGTCAAAGTTGAGATGACGTTGAGCGGATTTCCCCAGCGGAGTCGCCAAAAATCATGTTGGCAACTTTTTTGGCAAGAAGACAATCACGATCGGGACACCTAAATGCCTTGCGGTGATATGGAGTCGTCAACCACCTCAATCTAGAAAGAAAAACTAAATCAAGATGGATTTTGTAGATTAAACTACCCTTCTCGTGGGCAAACGAAAATTTTTCAGGACAAACCTACAAAGAGATGTCGCACTCTCGCAGCGGCGATGGACTATTTACAGCACAAATCGACAAATATGGCCGAACTACTTGAAATTAATATGAAAAAAATAAAAGAACGATTCAATTGTCTAAAAACTTGAGACTAGATTGTGTGTATTGTGTGTTCCAATTGAACCGGACTTGGCCCTACCCTTATTTATCCCAGCATTTTGTCCGTCCGTAGCTTCATTCCACCCTGAAGACTCCTCAGCTTCTTCTCTCCTTGTTCGCCGTCTCGCCATCGTCATCCTTCATTCGACCTCACACGTCCCAAGGGACGAATTTACTGTTGGAGCTTCAGCCCAACTCCGGCCAATGATTCCCAAGTACCCCTCAGCAGCAGCAGTGGCCCCTACAGTTTAGCAATGGATCGAGTATGAAGAGATGTAACGGGAGTGGAGCAAAGTTGTGGGCAGCAGCTAGAGGAGGAAGACGATTATCTATTGGTTGGTTGTGGCAACCCCATGCAGTAGAAGGCTTGATGACTTTGTTAGTAGAAGTGCTCAATCCATGAGCAAAACATGATATGTCAATTAGTTATGTGATGATGTGCCAATTAGTCAACATAGAGATAGCGGTTTATTTAGTTTTTTCTTTCTCAAATGTTTCTAATAAGTATAACATGATTGGTAATTTGGTTTTTCATTAGTTTAATGGTTTGGACGTGTTCTTATAGATGCAAATTTGATTTGAATTTGAAATTTGGTTAGGGCGGCACATCTTTGCTTTCATTCTTTTTATATACTAATTTAAATTGCGCTGGCTGAAAAATAAATTTTGATTAGAAAATGACCCTCGTACACATACTTTTGTGTTGTGAGCCCTTTTAAACCAAGTTACATGGAGCACCCCCTCAATTTTCATCCTATTTCGCCACTGCGCGTCCTTCCTACACTTCTGTCCCCGTCTCCTCACAGTAAGAGATCGAGCACGTGTTCACTGCATTTTACTAGAATTCGGCATCAACCACCGGCGGCGGCGGCCCATAGCACATCCTTGGTTTACTTTTGTGGTAGTTCGTTGTGATGTCGTAGCGTGATATGTGCAGAAAACTGAGTGTTTCGTGTCTGTTTGATTAGACGACGGATATGGTGGAGTTGGGGCCGTTGGGCTGGAGATGGAGGGGTACACGGTGGAGGAGATGATGGCGTGCGGCGGTGGCGGGAAGAAGAAGCGGCGTCTGAGCGTGGAGCAAGTTCGATTGGAGAGGAGCTTTCAGATGGACAACAAAGCTAGAACCGGAGCGGAAGACCTTGGAAGGTCACCGTCTGGTTCCAGAACCGCCGCACGCGGTGGAAGACCAACGAAGGAGACGGAGATCAGCCGACGGCGACGCGTCGCACAACGGAGGGCGGCGAGTCTGGCCGCAAGTGAAGGGAGAGGGGCAAACTTACTACTCTCCAACGCGATGTCCCGACGCGCACCTCGGCTTGATGCAGCGCCCCGCACAGGGGTGGGCGTTTGTTGCAGAAGAGCCGCGCCTCGTTGCAGAGGTCCATCCTCGTTCGCCTTTTCTGCAGTCGTCCGCCATGGTGAGCCAGGGGCACGGGCCACGTAGGAGCGTTGGCCATGGCCTTACGAGAAAGTCTGTCTGGCTTCTTTTCCCCCGGAAACATTTCAGGCGACAAAACAAAGTAGTCTGACCCCATGCTTGCATATATCAAAAGTTAAATAGCAAAAGAAAACATAGGAAGATGAATATTTCCACTGCAGTAATATCTTTCATGGTAGTCGCATTATAGGTCAACAAGTACATAAGATTCTGACAGGGACAGAAATCGGATTACTCAGCATTCGTATACAATTAACTCTGCAACAACCACTTGATAGGCCGTGATCCAAGGGCTAAATCCATAAAAAAAAGAAAAGGAAAAAGAAAATGAAACAAAAATCACTGAGCTAGCTATGGTACCTGAATCATGGGATAACAGATCGCCAGTTCATCTCAACTACCAGCTTTGAAAACTCAAAACTGATGCCACAGGCAACTAAGCTTGGAGACCATATTCACCGTCCGCAGGATCAGTACTTGCCGTGGCAATAAAGAATTAGGCAAGAGAGCTCTCTTTACTCAATCTTGACAGAAGAGTAGATCAGCCTAGTGAACAGGAAGCATGCGTAGAATCCAATCGTACCGGTCAAGGCAAAGAAGGCATATGAGGCGATAAGCATGTAGCCGAAGTACAGCACAGCTGATACAAACTTTGTGATCTCCAGTTTTGTGAAGAAGTAGAAGGTTGCATACAAGAACAGGTAGATAGCAGAAGACCCTGATGTCAAGTATGACCTCCACCACCATAGATAGTCCTCGCTGCACAGCTGAAAGTAGCAGAGCACGATCGAAATCTCAGCACAGGTTACAATCAGGATCAGGAATACGAGAAAGAGGAACCCAAAGATGTAGTAGAACTGGTGCAGCCAGATGGAGGTCAGGATAAAGAAGAGCTCAATGAATACGGCACCAAATGGAAGGATCCCTCCAATTAGAATTGAGAAGATTGGGTTCATGTACCAGGCCTGCTCAGGAATCTGCCTGGGTATCTTGTTTGTTTTCACGGGATCCTCAATTGCAGGCTTCTTGAAGCCAAGGAAACTCCCAACAAACACTAGGGGCACTGAGATACCGAACCAAAGGAGGACAAGGGCAAACATTGTGGTGAATGGAACTGCGCCTGAGGACTTCTGCCCCCAAATAAGAGCATTCAGGAAGAAGAAAATAGCAAATACACTGCCAGGGAAAGTGAAGGCTGTCCTCAATGCAATGTTCTTCCATTCTGCGCCCTTGAACAACTTGTAAAGACGTGAAGAAGAGTAGCCAGCAAGCAACCCCATGAATACCCAAAGCAAGAGCATCGCTGTCATCAGTCCACCCCTGTTTGATGGAGAAAGGAATCCAAGGACTGCAAAGACCATGGTGACAAGCAGCATGCCAAAAAACTGGACTCCTGTACCGACATAAACACAGAGCCAGTCAGAGTTCGATGGAGGCCTGAAAACATCACCATGGACAAGCTTCCATCCTGTTTCTTCCTGGGCTTCTTCCTGAGTCTCAAGCTGGTTATACTTGGAGATATCCCGGTAAAGGGTTCGGAGCATGATCATTGCAACCATTCCAGAAAGGAAGAGGACAATCATGAGGGAATTCACAATGGAAAACCAGTGGATTTGGTCATCTGTCATCAGTAGATAGGTGTCCCAGCGAGATGCCCACTTGATATCACTCTCCTGCAAATTGACACAATAGTCAAAAGAATGCATAGATGGTAACAAAATATTAGCACTCCATCTAGTGCACACTGAACAATTTCTAGCTACTGCAATCATTTCATTAGAGCAGAACAATCTAAAAAAGTGGACATAAATCTCACCTTGAAATCCACATCATAAGTAAATATTACGTCTTTGCCAACTTCAACCTCCTGGGGAGAATCAGATGATGTAATTATACGTTTTGCATGAGGATCACAAGTGGTCAGGCGGGTCTTCTTGCCATTCCACTGTCCTTCGTATTCATGTTTAACGCTGCAGCATATGTCATAGTTTTTAGTGCTAATTTAAGAGCAGGAAGGACTGTCAACATCCAAATACTTCAAAGGCCTACTTGTTTAATAAATCACATGCAGCATACCTGTATGGTTTCACTTCAAAGGCAACTATCCTAGAAACATCCCTTTGGGCATCCCTGTGATACTTCACAGTAAATGATAAATGGTTGTGAATGAAGCTCTTTTCATCCTTGCTCTGCCAAGCACAAACAAAAAAAAAGGGAAGATAGTGCACGGTATAAGAATTATGCATTTTCATAGCATGTGATCAGTACACATAGTTACACTTACCCCAGCATATTGCCCTTTGGCTCCAACATGGAAGCCATGCTGATAGAAATATGCACCTTCTTGGTCAATTCTTTGAATTGGAACAACTAGAGGTAAGTTGTCAAGAATCCTGTTGAGAAAACGAATGTTAGAATATTTGACAGCCCCAAATAAGCTCTTAGAATCAAGAAACCAAGTTACACTAGCATACATGTTCACACGATACTCATCTTCAATCTTTTCCTTGAGAACCTTTGCTTCTTTCTCCCCGACAGAAATCTTGCAGACTATTTGACACATTTGAGGCTCTCTCATTTCAAACTGGAAAGAATAGAAGTTAAAATATTAACCTTAGGACCAATATATCAAGAAATAATCAAATAAAACGTGATAGAGTAACAAACCGTGTATGGAGAGTTCTCGATGCGATCACCACGAAGAACTTCACCGAGATTTTCAGCGCTGTCAACTATAGTATCTGGCTTGCAGAATGGGAGAGAATAATAAGAGTAGGGAAGCTGGGTCTTGATTGACGTCAATTTGTTGACTTTCACTTGAAGAGGGTCTTTCTGTAAACAAAGAAATGTCACTATAGTTAGAAATAGCAAGTAATTTGTCTGGTAGTTTCATATTGATGCATACTGAAAGCGTTAAACCCTTAGTTTCATCTATGAGCATGACATGTGTCCCAAACACTAAGGCGACAAGCATGAAAAACACTTCTTACTACAAAGACAGTCAGATGTTAATAACTAGCACAAACATAGAAAGAGAATCAACTAAAAAAAGTATAACCAAATAATTTTTTTGGGGGGGAAGGTGGTGAACAATTAAAAACATACAACCTAAACTATTGTTTGTCACATGGTAAAACAAGTTGGGACCCCAATTGCTAAAAACTAAGTTTCGTTTGGACATGTACTACTCAGGTTTACAGCCCAAAAGTATCCGATCACATCTTCCAAAACTACACATCACTTAATAACCTATCATGACCGACAGCAACCGCAATTAAGCATCAAAACCTAACAAGCTCATACTACAATACCACCTTACAGGTATTTGTTGACGTAGCAATCCGCGCACATTGATCAGCGCGTCTCCCTACGCTCACGGTTCCATTCAACGCATGCTCAGAATGGCTCTAGACTCTGAACGCGAAACATGATTTTAGCGTGGCTTTCTCAGCATCCAGAAATTCCATCGCCACCTACATTGCGCATGGTCTCGCATCGTAATCTAACCCCCCCCCCCCTTACATGCCACCACCGACACCCAGATCTCGCAGCGGGCGCAACAGCACGGCCGCAGATCTGGCCACCCCAACCCCAGATCCGACGCCCCAAGCGCGATCCCAAACCGGAAAAACAAACGCAGCGAGAGATCAATCCCACGACGACGACGAGGACGACGAAGGGGGGGAATAGAGGGAGTGGCGCACCTTCTCGAAGTCGTTGGGCGCGACGCCGGGGAGGTAGAACCCGGCTGCCGGCGCCGCGAGGCAGAGCGCCGCGAGGGCGACGGCCAGCGTCGTCGCCGCCGCCGCCGGCGAGATCGCCATGGCGGGAGAGAGGAGACGTCGGGGGACGCGCGCGCGAGCGAGGCGAGGCGAGGAGAGAGAGAATGGCGAGACGAGTTTGCGCTTTTCCGTTGCGACGAGGTGGTGTTTTAATGGATAGAGAGAGGTGGCCGCGACGAGACGAACGCCCCTCTCTGCTTCGCGCACACACGTCTCTCCCCCCTACGTTGCACAGCACACTGACATGTCGGTCCATCTTGAGCCCACCCCTACCTGACCCCACATGTCCGTGATGTCTTTGCATCTGTTGGCGAACCGTTTGTGCACGTAGCTTATGCGTCTGGAAATGCTGCCTTTACCTTGTATTTTTCGCGGTACATTGACATGCGGGTGGGGACCACTGTCAGTGGTGCATAAACAGAAATAATATCGAGTCTGACAGAACGACTGGCATGTGGGGCTCACGAGAGGCCGCTGCTTGGATGGCCCACATGTCGGTGGGCCACTGCTTAGTGTGGGTAGCCCTTGTGCTGGTGGGTGTAGCAAGCGGTGGCGGAGGGACGGGAACGTCGCAACGACGTGGGGGGGCTTTGCTTGCGTTCGTGCCAAATTCAGGCAGGTGGGCCCAGGTGAGCCCATTGTGGCCCACACGTCAGTGAGAACGGTTAGGTGCGCGGCCACAGAGGAGGAAGGAAAAAAGGGCTGGTTGGTGATGTCGTTGCGGTGGTGGGAGCACGAGCCGGAGGTGGCCGCGGAAAAGTATCTTTTCACGACCACTGACGCGTGGACCATTATGTTACGTGGCCCCATTAGTCAGTGAGAGCGAGGTAGGAGGTTTCGTATCTGGAGGAAATGGAGCTGATATCTGTCGGTGGCGATCGGCGGTGCTCCACTGCGTTCGACTTCGGGGTGGTAGGTCCGCGAATTGATGTTTTCACTGGATGACAGGTGGGTCCAGTTTTCACAACTCAGCAGTGGCTGGTTCACCTAAGTTTTTTAAATTTATTTTTTGTATACTACCAAAGATTAAATTTGTTATCTTAGCACTTGGCACTCCCATGGTTTGACTTAGATTACAGTACATTTAATATGTGAAGATTTGAGGCACTATTGCTCATACATGTTTCATCTACTTTTATTCAATTGAGTAATTGTCGTTGATGTGTTGGTAAATAATGCCACCTTTCTCGTCGTCAATCTTATAACCAAGGTGATTTACTTTCTCACCATGGTTGAAGGAGAACGCGGAAAATGGTGCCCTCGAGGAAGGCGACGGCGACGGTAGGGTCTGGCCGAATTTAGCTTCTGGTGATCTATAAGAACGTGCTCTATACGTTACCGTCGAAATTGATGCTAGGGCTACGAGAGGCCTTCACCTTATCCATCACTATTGTCGGCCTCTCTAAATGGTGAGACATTGATAAGGACATTCTCATCATGTTCACACCAAGTCCAACTTTATCTACCAATAATACACATGCCCAAGTTTATGAAGGACCGATCACACGTAATCGTGCAAGGCAACTTTAATAACAGATAAATTTCATTCTTACTACCCATGATATATCTACTTATGAGAAATGTTTACTACATAAATCTTATGTTTTAACCTGGCTTAGGTTCACACATGAGATATGGAGCATCCAGACCTAATCGAGAGCTGCCAAGAACACAAGGGCGCCAAGACCTGATTGGACGTGTTTGGATGTCCGAACTTGATCCCAATTTCGACCATCACTGCAGGTAGAATACTAAGAGTTAGAAGGTGTGTGACCTATGGATGGAAATCTTATCGAGTCTAGTTTCACGTCCAACAAATGGTTCATAAATTGAAGTTCCGAATCAAAAGTTAAGAGCCATTTACGGAAGACCCCACAAAAGCCCAACAGACTGTTTGACTTTTATGTTTCCATGCAAAACTGTGCTATTCTACAATAATTCATGATGCATGCTACACATGAATGAAAAGTTTATTGAGTATACTTTCACACCCAACAAACAGATCGTAATTTGGAGTTCCTAAGATGGAGTTATGACCAAATAAGTGAAGATTGCACAGAAGACCAACAACCTCCCGAGGCCACTTCGGAAGTTGTTTTTGTGGAAGCCTTTTCACATATTATGTCTCTTTATTTCCATTTCGGTTTTGCACCCATCTAGGAGGGTTGTTCCTAGTATAAATATCCCCTTGCTCCTAAAGCAAAGACAACTTTTGATCATTTGATAAACCGATACGGTATATTCAAGCCAAGCTGTTTGAGTGTCTACTCACCTTTGTTCTTGCTAGTTTATCGTGAGCTTGTGAGAAAGATCTCTCTGAGGTCCCCTAATTCATGCTCTACGGTTTCCAGTATAATTGTACCGTTTTGTGTAGATTAGTCACGGCTTATGGTTCTGCGATCGTTCGGAGATCGAGTCGAAGTCTTCGTGGTTTCGGTGCCTCTCTCCCCGTCGCTTGGTCGCATCCAACCTTGGCAGGTATAAAGCTAGTTACCCCGTTGTTTTTCAGCAAGTTGTTTTGTTTGTAATCCTACTATCATGAAGATCGGGCCACCCTGAGGTCGATCCCTCATCATTTGGTATCAGAGCCTCGGTTAATACGGTAGGATTTTTACCCATGTTACATCTGTTTGATCTATCCATCTAGAGGCGGATCTAGGGTCCGGGCTGCCCGGGCTATACCCCAGGGGTGAGACCATGTAGCCCTTTAACGTATGTGATGTTTAGTCCAAAACTATGATCTCAATTAGAGAAAAAAAGGTCTAGGGAGCAAAATCAGACTGTTTTGGGCTTGCATGAGCAGCTCAACCTGGGGCGCAGCCCCGTTCTGGATCTGCCCCTGTATCCATCATATGTTTGTTTTGGTTTTTCCCATCCTAAAGCCCACAAAAGACAAAAAAAAATCCTAGCCTTTGTTGGTACTGTTAATCTCGTGTCGTTTGCATTCTTCTCATTTTTTGTCACCGTTGTTTTCTAGCATCGTGTTCTTCTCTGTTCATCTTTCGCATCCCCATATTTGTTCTCTTGTGTTTGCTGAAAAAAGAGATATCAAAGAAAAAGAGTCAAAAAAGAGGAAGTTGCAAGGGGCTAAATTGTGGATTGTGTTGTTGTAAGTTTCAGATTCAAAGGTGCAAGTTTGGGGTGCTTGTGACGACAATATTTCACATCTTTTGAGTGCTTGCACACTTAATTTTTCAGTACCATAGCCTTCCTTGAATAGCCCACCTATAACTCCACAAAACCCGGTCCGGTCCTCTCGTCTTGTAATCCTTTCGATCGCTTAATCACAGCTGCGGTACTGCCACTCGAGCACACTCACAATCCTCGTGAACGTTTAAGAACATTGGTAAGTAAGAGGTGAGGTTGTGTGATTCCACATATTTTACCTATTCCACTTTTCTTGCCCATTGTTCTAACATGGCAGGATCTAAATCAAGTGTTCATGGTAGCCGTCGTGGAGAAGATGAACCCCCTGTTGCACGAGCTGAGTTGCGCCAGTTGGGGGACTCTCTTTTGCAGGCCATGGAGAGGATGTTCAATGAACGTCTCCTGCAGCAGGTGGAAGGGTTCCACATCATCAACAAGAAGAATCTGGCAAAGAGAATTCTTGTTTTGGAGATGCTTTTCATGGCCGTTACGAAGATGGTCGTGGTGGTGGTAGGAGAGCAGGAAGAGAGTATCGACATGGTCGTCATGTTCGCTTTGATGATGAAGAGTAAGTTCATAAAACAAATCGTCATGTGGTAGTGGTTCGGATGAAGGTTTTTATGAGAATGAAAATCCATTTGCTGGTCACGGGAGGTATGGTGTCGGGCGCCCTTCGAACCCCTTATTATATTTGAAGGATGAATAAAATATCTCAATTCTTTCATCTAACATAATAAGACATTCGATGCTTCGAGAGAAAGATAAATGAGACCTTGCTAGGCCTTTAGCCTGCTAGTCAACTTCAGCCTGAGATGTGCTCGTCAAACCACTCGATGGCGGCGACCAAATGTGTTACACATTCAGGAGACTTGACTCAAAATGGCTAAAGATCTACATTGTCTCAATTATCTTTAACTCATACTCATGTTTAATATGTTCCTAAAAAAGGAACACACTAAACACTTTCATCCAAGCATATGATATCTTCTAACATAAGAAGTTCTAAGTTCTAACTCTTAGATAGTTCATACATCATAATGCTTAGATACATATGGCCGAGCGGCCAAATAGTTAGGTTCGCGGAAGCATCTTCTACCCAAAAGACCTTTCATGCAACCGACTAGGGTAGACCCTAGTAAGAACCATCTTGGAAAAACGAAGCATCCCCTGCGAAATCATCCTCCTCAGGAGAAATCTCACCTGCAGTCAAGTCTATGCATACAACAAAACAATATATACAAAGCAAAAGTCAGCACAATTGATTGTACTGGCAAGCACCAGACAAGCCTAACACACTACATGCAGGGCATATTTCAAAGTAAAGCTCTCTTTGGGTACTTTTAGCATAAAGCAAGTTTTGTTTTGCTAAACCAGTTTCAAATTCATATTTTCCTTTAAGTAAAATTTCAGCAAGCATACACTTAGCAATGGGCATCGAAATAGATGATAATCATATATAACATAAACCCTATTGCCATCCAAGGCAGCAAGGACATAATTCACAAGTTTCATCACATTTTGAAGTTTAGAATCCAGCACTTGGAAGATTAAAACACAAGTCTATACTCATGACATATTCACATGCGCGCTCATAACCGTGAGCACGACTAATCGATTAGTTTTAACTCTCCAGAGTACGTACACTTTACCCACACGACGTGATATAATAATCATGCAAAGCATCACACGATACATAAGTATCTGATTTATTACTCACAACAAAGCCCTTCCAAGATTCATAATTTAGCCTTACACCAGCACGATACGTGTTTCCTCCATCCTAGCTACACTGGAAATATGATATAGAACCATTAAGTGGGGGCCCATGCCTTAAACTTAACACCATGGTGACGGACACGACAGGAACCCACCACGTTGCCAATATCGTTGTATTGGACAGACTTAGTCACCTATACTACTACGTCGGGGCAAATAGAAAGTTCCTCTGAGTTATCCGAACTCATACACCCCAGCCTACCAAAATATAAGGCTACATCATAAATAATTTATTAAGCTTGGGCTATTCCATACTAGCACATGTGATTGTACTGTATTCAAAATGAATTGATATTGAGTGAAGCCCTTAAGTCAGTCTGGGCACTCTCTCCCTCTATCGGCACACATAGGAGTGGGCATAAAACTCGAACCCGAAAAAACCCGAACCCAAATCCGAAATACCCAAAACCCGAAACCTGAAAAGTGAACTCAGGTAGGTAATTTTAAAACCCAAAATTATTTTGGGTTATTCGGGTAGTGATTGGCGGTACCCGAATAACCCGACTACCCGAACTAAAATCCTCACTCACGCCCAACCGTGCTGCTGCCTGCCTATCCGCGTCCGCACCACTCCGCACGCGCGCGCCGCCCTAACCCTAACCGAGGCGGGGCTGAGGCGCCGCCGTCGCCTCGGCCCTCCGCCCTCGCAGTGGCCGAAGCCGCCGCCACTGCCTCCGTGCTCGCACAGCCGAGCCGCCGCCACCGCCGGCCCTCGCCTCGCACTGTCGGCGCCGCTCGCCCTCCTCGCGCGACCGCGCCGGAGCCGCGCCCTCGCGCGAGTTGCTTGTCGCTTGCCCTCACGCCTATGGCCGCTCGTCGCTCGCGTAGTCGGCGGTCGCCCCTCGCGCCGTCGCTGCTCCGCCCTCGCGCCATCGCCCCTCGCTCGTCGCTCCGCCCTCGCATCACGTTGTCACCCCTCGGCCCTCGCTCGCCGCTCACCGGCCTCACCCACTGCCACTCAGGCTCTCCTCTCCTCCTCCGGCCGATTAGTGTATTTGGGTAATTCGGGTTACCCAAAACCCGAACCCGAAATAACGGGTACCTTAAATTTCGGGTAATAGGTTGATCGGGTAATATTTCGGGTATTATTTTTGAAAACCCAAAATTCTAAAAACCCGAACTACCCGACCCAAAATTTCGGGTAAACCCGAATGCCCAGCCCTAGGCACACAACTAGTCACCATATGTGCACCACAAGAGGCTCAAACCTAAAACCCACATTTTCCAACATTTTATTTGGCAAATATCACGTTTATACATTTTCAGTTCAGAATCATAAATTAATTCATTTTACTTAGGTACATATTTATTTTGCCCAAATGGTAAGTAAACATGACACTAAGCAAGGCTAAGCATTTTCATAAACGTGTGACCTCAACATCATACTTAGGGTGGCAAATTGAATTTTGCTTCTAAGGCTAGGAATCTTGGCTAAGGCATTTTGTGAAGTTTTAGGGATAATACAAGAGAGTTGATCTAACAAGTTTTACAAAATTTTAATGTATTAGAGTACAATTAACATGCATATTTTGCAATTCTTTTTAAATAACCTCCAAAACATAGGTTCAATGTGATCAAAGGGAGAGGTGAAAACTTGCCTTGTTGTTCCTCTCCCTGTTCAGCTAAATAGTAGGCTTCTTCGTGATTCGACTGCGAATCGTCTAGACACACAGATATGCAAAAATTCAAATTATATACATACATGGAAAATCCAACATGCTCTAAATGAATGCTTTACAGGGATTGTGTGTGTTTTGTGTTAACTTGACTTTTCTGTGAAAGATTTTTTATTTTAATAGTTTTTATTTAAAAGTTACAAATTTCTAAAGTGTTTACATGTTAAATATAGAACTATATGCATTTCTGATTTTTGAGTTATACATCTTCATGTTTCTGCCAAGTTAGACATTTTTATAATGTAGAGCATAAAAATATGATTCCAACAAAATTTAGTTTGCCAATTTTGGAGTTAGGAGGAATTTTCTACAATTTTTAGAGACTTGATTGTACATCCGGTGATTATTTCACTATACAAATTATTAATGTTGTTTCTGTTATAGAAAGTGTAAAATTTTATATCACTAAATTAAAGTTCATACTTTGTTGATTCTACAGGAATTTAGTTCACTCCATTTGGAGGAGAAATGAATTTTTACAAATCTTACAAGTTAGAACATATTTTATGTTAACTAGTCTTTATATAAAATCCTAGAAATAAATTTCATAATGTAAGTATATATTTTTATTCTACGACATTAAAGTTTATACTCTTGTGAACCTACAAAAATTGGTTTCATATTTAAATGAGTTATATTTGATTTTATATGATTTTCACAAGTTCAATGTAATTCTCATCCGAAAAATTATTGTTCTCGATATTTTCTTTTATATTTCGAATTACAAAAACCGGGGTCCACCGTCGAGTCGGTCATTTTTCTAAAAGGCCCCTAGGGTTCTCGGGAATCAACCCGAGGTCCTAAAACACGTGCTATAACCTAGCTCATTTAAGAGTCCTTAAAGTTTCTTCTATTTTATAATTAGGTCCTGGGTCCACATGTCATACTAAGCAGTTTTACTAATTAAACCTTACAAGTGTTGAACTGTTACTAAGTTGGATCCTTAGCGCCTAATGAAGTGGGGTCCACCTGTCAGTGGGACATGGCTTGGACAAGCAGAGCAGCGACGCCCCGGCGAGCTTCTCGCCGGCGCTGACGGTGAACGGAGGTTGTTCTCGTGTTGCGGCCAAAAGAGAAAAGCTAGAGGGACTCAAGGCTAAGCTATTGGTAGCTGTTTCATTCAATAAGGTCACCAGAATCATCATCAGTGACGCCGGGTGCGGCAGTGGGTTTCGAGGTGACGGTGCATGTTGGTTTGGATGGCATTTCTATGCGCACATGAGCATGGTAAAGGTTCTAGGGACTTCTAGTGAATTTACCCGGTAACTGGTTGATGTTGGCGAAGGTTGGACGACGGTGACGGCTTGCGGAGCTCCACAGTGGCAGCTCTTCTTCTCGGGTGAGCGTCGACAGTGCACCTCCGACCTTTCGCTGTACAGAGAGGGCACATGCATCGGTTCAGATAGTCACAAGGTTAGCTTTGGACAAAAGAAATTGCGCCGAAACTCACCAGAGAGGGAGGAAGAAAAGGATGGCGTCGGCGGCCGGAGTTGGGGAAGAAGAAGGGGATCTTCCCTTGCGGTTCACCTTGCATCGATTCCTTCGGGATTCATGATCAATGGATGCTGGCGAAAACGTTGGCGAAGTGGCTCGGCCAAAGATGGACCGTGGAAGCCGGGCGACGAGTAGGGGTGATGCGGCAATGGTCCAGAGCGCGACAAAGTTCCTGAGTTGGCATGGTCATGTTCCCGAAGGTTGGCTGCACCAAAGAGGTGTTTCTGGTGGCATTAGAGAAGGTACTGAGAGTAGATCCGAGAACGTACTTAAAACAAGAAGGGAGCTCACGGGTTAGCGTTGGCGATGGGGATCTCTCTCGGCAGCGGCAAGCTTAGCGCATCTGTTCCCGGCGATTCTGAGACGGAATGCCTCGGCTATTTCATGGAAGACAAGGGCGAGAGGGAGAGAAAATGTGTCGGTCGATTGGTTTAAATGGCATCGCCGCGGGAAGGAGGGGAGGAGGAGCTCGCCGCTGCCTGCGACGCGTACTCTCGTGTGTGGCGTGCGTGTTCTGGCAGTTGGCCCGGAGAGAAAATGATGTGAGGCTGACATATAGGTCCCACCATGCGCCCTAGCCCACATGGCAGTATAGAGAGTGAGAGAGAGGAAGAAAAGCTGAAAATTTTTCTAAGTCTTGAATCTGTGGTGAGATTACAACTTTGGGCTCCATTTAAAATCAGTTCCAAGCAGAATTATAGGTTGAGTTCAATGGTAAAGTTCTAAAGAAATGTTTGTTATACAGTCTGGTCAAATCTCACAGCCTGGAAGTCCATGGTCGAATTTTGGCATAGGGTCAAACAGGGCTCCATAGATCTGTAAAAATTTCAGAATTTAATGTTTTTAGTGAGTTGTTTGGTCTATCTAATGGCTTGATAAATTAATCTAAAATTCACATTTGGTTTCTAAATTTAGTAAAAGGTTTACACAAATTTTCTCTCAGATTTTTGAGTTGTTTTAAACATTTTTCTTAAGTCCATTAGTTGAGATTTAGTATGGATATGCTTCTAATATGCATATGCACAACTTTTCAAAATGCATAATCAATTCACACCTAATATTTCTATGCAAAATTTTAGTTTATTTTACATCATCCACCATTTCCAATGTCTTCCATACATTCCAAAAATTGTGGTATGTGACATATGGGCAACGCCATGATCGCCATGGAGGTGCTGGTCATGATGGAGGACACCATCGTGGTTTGGAACAATAGGGATGATCCGAACAACATTGCTCGGGTCAAGTTGAGTATTCCTAAATTCATTGGTCAGGAAGATGCAGATGCATATTTTGAGTGGCAAGAGCAATGTGATCAGATTTTTAGAGTGTATAATCTCTCTAATTGGGGATGTGTCAATCTTGCTTCTGTTGAGTTCTCGGGTTATGCTCTCACTTGGTGGAATCAAATATAAGAAAATCAGCTTGTGTTGGGACGTGATCATATCAACACTTGGGATGAGATGAAGAGAGTGATGAGAAGACGTTTCGTGCCATCAAGCTATCAGCGTGATCTTCACAATAGTTTGCAAAACCTGAAGCAAGGATCTAAGTCAGTTGATTATTATAAGGAAATGGAGTTGCTCTTGGTTCGTACAGGAACTAGATGGCTGCATGGTCTCAATGATGAAATCTCAGGTTTTGTTGAAATATTTCCATATCATAATCTGCAAGATCTTGTTGATCAAGTTAGGCGCACTGAGAGAAAAATTCAGCAAGAGGGTCGTCGGAGGTCATATGGCAGTCAAACACTTTTAGCACCATGGCGTAGGCAGCAAGGTGGTTCTTCTGCTGCCAGTGGACGGTCTCAAAACACAACAAGGCCTACTCCATCTATTGGTGCTGCAAAGACAACGGTTTCCACTGTCTCTGCATATTTCGTTCAACAACAACAACGACATCCTGCTACAAATACAGCAACTCCCTCTGCTGCATCAGCTACTGCATCATCCTCACATAGCTGAGGAATCATGTGCCACAAGTGCCAAGGCCGTGGACACATTGCTGCTCAATGTCCAAGCAGGAGGACAATGATTGTGAATGAGCAAGGTGAGTGGGAATCTGAGAGTGATCCAAAAGAAGATGCTCCAAAGTATGATGAAGAAAATGTGAGTAATGGAAACGAGATTCAACCCAATGACCGCAACAATAATTGCTTCATTTCTCGTCGAGCTCTCATTATGAATGCTGTGAAAGAACAAAGTGAGCAGTGGTACAACCTTTTTCATACCCGAGGCATGATCAAGGATAAGCTATGCAGAATAATTGTTGATAATGGCAGCTGCAACAATATTGCAAGTCAAGAGTTGGTGGACAGATTAGGATTGAAACCACGACGACATCCTGAACCATACAAGATGCAACGACGCAATGATTGTGGTGTATTGCAAGTGAGCAACATTGTGATCGTTCCTTTCTCTATTGGAAGGTACAATGATCAAGTGGAGTGCGATGTGCCAATGCAAGCTTGTCAGCTGTTGTTGGGAAGACCTTGGTTGTATGATCGTGATGCTCAGATTCGTGGTCGATCCAACATGGTTGTTCTTATGTACAAAGGAGAGCAGATCACCTTGCTTCCTTTGACACCGAGAGAAATCTTGAAGGATGATCTCAAAAGAAAACAGCGAGAGAGCGAGAATCACTTATGTGAGGCCCACCAACATAGTGAGAAAGAGAGTCCAAAGCCAAAGAAAACTCCACAGCCAAAAAGAACCAAGCCAAAGGGAAAAGTGGGATTAGTCATGATGGCTAGGAAGGGAGATTTAAAAGAATCGAATGATCCCAATGCTATGTTCTTCATACTCTTGTAGAAGGACAACTTTCTATCTACTAGCGACTTACCCTCTACTTTGCCAAGTGTTGTTTTGATGTGCTGCAGGAATTTGAAGATGTGTTTCCGGAGGAAGTACCACCAAGGCTGCCACCAAAGAGAGGAATCGAGCATCAAATTGACCTTGTTCCTGGTGCTCCACTTGCTAATCGTGCTCCTTACCGCACCAACCTGAAGGAAACAAAGGAGATTCAACGCCAAGTTCAAGAGCTCATCAATAAAGGTTATGTGAAGGAAAGTTTCTCTCCATGTGTTGTTCCTGTTCTTTTAGTTCCAAAGAAAGATGGTTCATGAAGAATGTGTATGGATTATCATGCTATTAACAACATCACCATTAGATATAGACATCCCATACCGAGACTTGATGATATGCTTGATGAACTTAGCGGTGCTATCATTTTTACTAAAATTGACCTAAGGAGTGGCCAGCACCAAATTCGAATGGGAGAAGGAGATGAGTAGGAAACAACCTTCAAAACGAAGTTTGGGTTATATATGAATGGTTAGTAGTGTCTTTTGGATTGACAAATGCACCTAGTACATTCATGAGGTTGATGAATCATGTAGAGCCTTCAATGGAAAGATTGTTGTGGTTTACTTTGATGATATCTTAATTTACAGCAAGTCTCTCAAAGAACATGTTGAACATCCAAAATGTGTGCTTGTTGTTTTGAGGAAAGGATGCTTGTATGCTAACCTTGACAAATGCACATTTTGCACCGACAAGGTAGTCTTTCTTGGCTTTGTTGTTTCAGGTCAAGGTGTGAAGGTAGATGAGGAAAAGATCAAAGCCATTCGAGGATGGAAGTGTCACGCCCAGAAATTCAGACCCGAATTTCCGAAGCTATATGTGTATTAAAATCCCTGTCCAGGACCAGCCAGGGTACACATACAACAATTGTTGATATTACAGTTCCACGTCTTAGAAACAATACAAAAAGATTACAAAAGAGCAGCGGAAAAAGAAAAAGGGCCTAAGCCTAAGCTTGACGCTGGCCACGGGCTTCGACCACTCCACAGGCAGCTTCCAGAGTATAGGACAAAGCCTACTCCACTTCGTCTTCGTCTTCAACCTCTGGCTCGGGTTCTGGTGAAGGGGCAAGGATGAGTACTTCCACGTACTCAGCAAGTCACATCGGAAGAGGAGAAGTATGAATGCAGGGAAGACAAGGGTTTGGCTAGGGTTTGCTTTTGCGCAAACAGCAGGGGTTTTTCCAAACAATATAGATTTTTGAACACAGTCAAAACAATAGTAAATTGAGTAATTAACGCATTTTGAAACCAACACGTCCAACGTGAAGGGTTACGCGGAAGCTACGCTAGCCGAAAACAAAATTTTCTACCGCGCAAACCAGGAACACTTGCAAGTAAGGGCCGATAGATCGTTACCGATTGGAGTAGAGTGCGCGGAATAGCCAATCGTGGCAATCCGATCTGCAGGTGTAGCCGATTCGGAGACAACAAGATCAACGGCGCGCAACGTAGCGGCGCCTACCGGTATCCACACGTCCGGGACGAACGCCCTACACCCGTGTGCTAGCACGCGATGCAAGGCTAGGGTTTGGCTCGAAAGTAGGGAGGGTTTCCGTGGAGATTGATCTCGGCGACTTACTTGCACGCGATGCAATTGATATATGGCTGCTCTCCCCCCTCCCTCCTTTATATAGAGTTGGCCGACGGGATTAGTAGCCGCTCGGGACTCTATTTTGAATTGGATCTCATCCGTATCTCATATAGAGTTTGGCCGCTTACACGTCGTAAGCCCATAGGACTCTATTTTGAATTGGATCTCATCCGTATCTCATATAGAGTTTGGCCGCTCACACGTCGTAAGCCCATAGGACTCTATTTTGAATTGGATCTCATCCGTATCTCATATAGAGTTGGCCGCCCACACGTCGTAAGCCCATAGGACTCTATCCGATCGGATCCCTATCCGATCGAGCCGTATCCGAGTCCAACTCGAATGCCTGTTCTTATCCCCTTAAGCGTGCGACCCCGTAGGTTCGGTATACTCGGTTTCGGCTATAGTCTAACTTAGCCGATCGTCGGCTCGAGTCCAACTCGCCGCACGTCCAACACGGCGCCTAGCGGCACATATTGACACCATAGTATACAAGAATATAATATCGGCTCGAACCTGTAATGTGTACACAAATCCCTTTGCCTCACGATACCGGTTAAGCTATAGGCAAGATGTGTGCCATCCCTTCAATAGCTTAACCATTCACTCGAACCGTATTGGATTATCGTCCGTTGATTGACTCCTCAATCAACTTAGCATGGCCATGCATTTCCATAATCCATTACCTCGAGGGCCCAGAGATATCTCTCCAAAGGAGGGGCAAATTCCATCTTGATCACTCACATCCCACTCCATGTTTCATAGCAAACCCGAAAACTACCTTTATAACTACCCGCATTCGGAATAGCGTTTTGTAGTCCCAAAGTAGGCTACTACACATGTTGGAATCCATGGTGATCTCAGTCTAAGGACTTTGTACCAACACTACCCGAGACCAACTAATGGCACATTAATTCTGTAGTGTCTCATGGTGGGTCTATCCAACAATGTGTTCTCCAACACATATGTCCATGTTTATCGATTTGGTATCACCATACCCATGATCTATGAGACATGATCATCAATCAATAAACATGCCGATCTTAGAATCGTATTTGTTCCAACAATATGACATATGATCGGGATCGTTTAGAAATAGATTCATACATATCGAGTCTCATAAATAAGTCACGTACTTATTGATCAATACAAGATGTCTATTTCATGAACCGAATAACACTTTATTCATTTATACATAAACATTGACGTGATATCCAACATCTCCATGTTGCCTCTAGGGCATATCACTAACAATCTCCCACTTGCACTAGAGTCAATCATGTAAGTATCTAATACCCATTGCTCTTGTGTGCGCCTCATGCTTCGGGCGAGGAGAGGTTTTGTCGCGGATCGGCTATGTTGAGATCCGTGTGCACTTTGCATATCTTGACATCACCTCTGTCCACTATCTCGCGGATGAGATGATATCGCCGAAGTATGTGTTTGGACTTTGATGTGACCTCGGCTCCTTGGCTTGCGCAATGGCTCCACTATTATCACAATAGAGAGACATTGGACCGTCGTACTAGTCATCACACCAAGCTTAGAAACGAATTTCTTGATCCAAACGCCTCCTTTGCGGCTTCCGAAGCAATGTACTCGGCCTCCGTTGTAGAATCAGCAACGTATCTGCTTGGAACTCTTCCAGTGACGCGCCTCCGTTCAGCGAACACAAACCCAGATTGCGATCTATAATCATCCTTGTCTGTTTGGAAGCTAGCATCGGTGTAACCACTTACAACGAGCTCTTCTTCACCTCCATAGACTAGGAACATATCCTTAGTTCTTCTCAAGTACTTAAGGATATTCTTTACGGCATCCAGTGACCTTCACTTGGATCTCGACGGTATCTGCTCGTAGCACTCAAAGCGTACGAGACATGCGGGCGTGTACAAAGCATGGCATACATGATGGATCCAATTGCCGAAGCATATGGAACCATACCCATCTTATTCCGCTCATCATGTGTCCGAGGACACCGATTCTTGCTAAGATTAATGCCATGTGACATGGGCAAGAAACCTTTCTTGGAATCATGCATGTTAAACCTTTTCAACACCTTGTCAATGTATGTACTTTGGCTTAATCCAATTAGCCTCTTGGATCTATCTCTATAGATCCGAATGCCCAATATATATCTTGCCTCCCCTAAGTCTTTCATGGAAAAACTATTTTTTAATGAAGACTTGACTGATTCTAGCATAGGGATATCATTTCCAATCGTAATATGTCATCCACATATAAGATTAGAAATACAATTGCACTCCCACTGACCTTTTTGTAAACACAGGCCTATTCTTCGTTTTTGATGAAACCAAACCCTTTGATTACTTCATCAAAACGAATATTCCAACTCCGAGATGCTTGCTTCAATCCATAAATGGATTTCGTAGCTTGCATATCTTTCAGCGATTCTGGATCGACAAAACCCCGAGGTTGTATCATGTATACATCCTCGCTTAGGTTTCCATTTAGGAAAGCCGTTTTGACATCCATCCGCCATATCTCATAGTCGAAATATGCAAGCAATCGCTAGGATAATCCGAATAGATTTAAGCATTGCGACGGGCGAGAAGGTTTCATCATAATCAACTCCTTGAATCTGTTTAAAACCTTTCGCCACCAATCGTGCCTTATAGATGTGAACATTTCCATCCATATCGGCCTTTTTCTTAAAAACCTATTTACACTCAATGGTTTTGACACCATCAGTGGATCAACCAAGTTCCAAACTTGATTGTCGTACATGGATTCTATTTCGGATTTCATGGCTCCAAGCCACTTGTTGGAATCGGGTCCCACCATCGCTTCCTCATAGGTCTTAGGTTCATCGTTGTCCAACAACAATATATCACGTTGTTCCTTTGTGTACTGTCGGTGCACGACGTGATCTTCGACCTCCGTGGGTGGTGTATCTACAACCGGTGGCGTAACTCTTTGCTCCTCCTGTTGTGGTTCGTGGTCTGAAACATTTTCGGTGTTTCTTGAACTTCTTCAAGATACACCCTGCTCCCACTAACCCTTCTTGAAAGAAACTCTTTCTCCAAGAAGACACCATGTCGGGCGACAAACACTTTGCCTTGTTCCCGATTATAAAAGTAATATCCCTTAGTTTCCTTAGGATATCCCACAAAGAAGCACTTGTCGATTTGGGTGTGAGCTTGTCGATCGTAAACGTTTTACATAAGCTTCGCATCCCCAAATTTTGAGAAAAGACAAACTAGGGGTTGCCCTGTCCATATCTCATATGGTGTCTTTTCAACCGACTTAGATGGAACTCTATTTAGTGTGAGCAATTGTTTCAAGAGCATATCCCCGAAGGATAACGGAAGATCACTTTGGCTCATCATCGACCGAACCATGTCCAACAAGGTGCGATTTCTCCGTTCGGACACCCCATTCCATTGTGGAGTTCTGGCGGAGTCAACGTGGAACAATTCCACAATCTTTCGATGATTACCAAACTCTTGGCTCAAGTATTCCCTCCACGATCGATCGTAGAAACTTGATTGTTTTCCCTAAATGATTACGTACTTCATTCGGAATTCTTTGAACTTTTCAAAGGATTCGGACTTATGCCTCATTAAGTAGATATAACCATATCTACTAAAGTCATCGGTAAAGGTAATGAAGTATTGATAACCTCCTCGGCCGTTGAGCTCATTGGTCCACATACATCGGTATGTACGAGTGCCAATAAGTCACTTGCTCTCTCACTATGTCCCGTGAAAGGTGCCTTTGTCATCTTACCAAGTAAACAAGACTCACATGTCTCAAATGATTCAAAATCAAAAGAGTGAAGCAATCCATCCTTATGGAGCTTCTCCATGCGTTTCTTATTTATATGGCCTAAGCGACAATGCCGATAAATGTGGGGTTTATATCATTAGAGAGTTGCCTTTCGTATTAATGTTATAGATGGGAGACGCTTCAAGATTCAAAACGTATAATCCATTCACCAATGGAGCATGAAAATAGAACATATCTACGAGATATATTGAACAACCATTGTTCATTGATCTAAAATCATATCCTTCCGCTTGCAAACATGAAGCGGAAATAACGTTTTGACATAGTGTTGGAACACAATAACAATTATTTAATTCCAAAACTAATCCCGAAGGTAGATGAAGTGGTATCTGTGCCGACAAAGAAGCGTAGCAACGCTTGCTCCATTGCCGACGCGGAGTTCACCTCGCCCCTTCTCAATCCTCTACTTCTTCTCATTCCCGCAACGATTTGCAAATATGAGCTACGATCCGGTATCAAATACCCAAGAGTCGTAGGTGAAGTAGCAAGATTAATGTCTATAACATTAATACCGAAGAAGTCGTACTTTGCTTCTTTTTGAGATCCTCCATGTACTTCTTGCAGTTCCTCTTCCAATGGCTTTGTCTCCTTGCAATAGAAGCAAACGGCATCGATGCCGCCGACCCCTTCTTGCCCTTCTTTGCATTAGAGGCACTCGCGATCTCATCGGGAGTTAACTTCCTCTTGGTGCAAAGTTTCTTGACAGTGGTTTGCGCTTAGCCTTCGCATCATCATCACATGATGACCGTTTTTCGGATACTCTCCTCACTGTCTTTAGCATCCCATGCAATTCAGCCAAGGTCCTATCCATATTGTTCATGTGATAATTTAATATGAATGGCTCGAAGCTCGGAGGGAGCGGCGGAGAATCACATCGGTAGCCAACTCTTGGCTAAGGGGAAAACCTAGTTTTCCGGACTCTCAATGTAGCCAATCATTTTTATCACATGCGGACGACGGGATTCCCTCAACAAGCTCACGCACGCAAACAAGGACTTCGAGGTGTTGAACCTCTCGGCCCGAGCTTGGTTCTCAAACATGCCACGCAGTCCCGAATAATAGTGTGAGCATCGTTGCTCTCATATTGCTTCAAGCTCGGGGACATTGTAGCAAGCATAAGACGGCTTATATCTAGGGCATCATTAGTGTGCTTCTCATAAGCCCTCCGTGCGGTTGCGGTGGCATTAGTTGGCAAATCCTCGGATAGGGTACTTCAAGAACGTACTCCTTACGCTCTTGCTTGAGAACAATTCTCAAGTTGCGATACCAATCCATAAAGTTTGTTCCATTTAATTTTTCCTTTTCGAGAATAGATCGCAAATTAAAGGTACTGGGTGTAGTATTAACCGCCATTTATTCCACAAATGAAAAAGCAAAGTTTAGCACAATGTTTATGCTATGTCTTTTGTTAAACAATTTAACATAAGACTCCCATTACGTATTTTCCACCTTCCCTCTAGGTTACGTATTGGGTCAAGATCCACATGTTAATTAATTTTCTAGTGAGCTTTGGCATCACTGCTAGAAAATTAGTAACATCGTAAGCAACACCTTGCTAATCACATCTCTATGTGACTCTTGTTGTTGGTGTGGCATCTCCATGCCCCGGCGCCAACCTATGCCCCAAGGCCCAAAAGCTGTTTTGATAGCCTTGTTAAGTAAACCAAATGCTCCTGC
Organism: Oryza australiensis; assembly: GCA_019925245.2. NCBI lineage: Eukaryota > Viridiplantae > Streptophyta > Magnoliopsida > Poales > Poaceae > Oryza > Oryza australiensis. The sequence continues at coordinate 342,225 of JAIFGZ020000258.1, forward strand.
ATGTATATGTCGACATATACCCCTCGTGTTATGATAGAGAATGGCACTGCTTTGGCGGACCCACCATTGACGAGCATAACGGTGACGAGTGCAACATTTGGAAGGGCATCATTACTACTTAATTTTACGAGGGATGCTATCCTATCAAACAAACATATCACATATATGAAAGCGGTAGAATAGCATATAATGAAATAGTATGGCCCCCTTCACATGGTGATCTCCATCTCCATGTCGGCGCGAGGATCTCCATCTTCGGCACCATCTTCCAATGTGCATGATGCTTGATTTCTTCAAACTAAGCTACTACTATAGAAGCTCTAATTGAAGATTACATCGACTCGCAGGTCGTGAAAGAATATTACAAGCATTGCACGTATGAAAGAATATTACGGGATTGCACATATGAAAGAATATTACATGCATCACATGCATCTCATACATCTCATACATACAATAGGGCCATACCATCTCAAAGCATTCTCTGCAAAAACAAGTTAGGCGTAGAAACGTTTTCTACTTATCGCGAGCTACGGCATCGAGACGACCTATAAGGAGGGTACGCACACGGCGGTCCCGCTAGCGGTTAGCGGGCGGGGGTCGAGGGAAGCCGCCCCTCGCGGGCTCCGGGCAGCGCCCAAACACCACACGAAATTCATAGATCCAATCTATGAAATCGCTTAGAAACCATGTCGGCATAATCATATTATGCCGTCCCGATACACTATCAAGGGAGATGGTTTGCGTAGGCGCGAGGCAGCTAACAAGATCGGACTACGAGATAGCTTCGACATAATCACATTATACTGTTCCGATACACTATCAAGGAACGCTATCTCGAAGCCGACTCAAACCGAGTTCTATGGATATTGCTTCGACGTAATCACATTACGCCGTTCCGATACACTATCAAGGAACGCAATTACCATGAACTCTCCTCAACAAATCCCGTAAAACCGATTGATCTAATCAACCCGTGCGCAAAACTTGTTCCAGATCCAATCTAAAACCCGAACTAAGCAAGATTAGCTCTGATACCACTGAAGGGTTACGCGGAAGCTACGCTAGCCGAAAACAAAATTTTCTACCGCGCAAACCAGGAACACTTGCAAGTAAGGGCCGATAGATCGTTACCGATTGGAGTAGAGTGCGGCGGAATAGCCAATCGGGGCAATCCGATCCGGAACAGTGTAGCCGATTCCGGAGACAACGGCCGATCAACGCGCGCAACGTAGCAGCGCCTCTACCGTATCCACACGTCCGGGGACAGAACGCCCTACACCCGTGTGCTAGCACGCGATGCAAGGCTAGGGTTTGGCTCGAAAGTAGGGAGGGTTTCCGTGGAGATTGATCTCGGCGACTTCGTTGCACGCGATGCAATTGATATATGGCTGCTCTCCACCCCTCCCTCCTTTATATAGAGTTGGCCGATCGGGATTAGTAGCCGCTCGGGACTCTATTTTGAATTGGATCTCATCCGTATCTCATATAGAGTTTGGCCGCTTACACGTCGTAAGCCCATAGGACTCTATTTTGAATTGGATCTCATCCGTATCTCATATAGAGTTTGGCCGCTCACACGTCGTAAGCCCATAGGACTCTATTTTGAATTGGATCTCATCCGTATCTCATATAGAGTTGGCCGCCCACACGTCGTAAGCCCATAGGACTCTATCCGATCGGATCCCTATCCGATCGAGCCGTATCCGAGTCCAACTCGAATGCTGTTCTTATCCCCTTAAGCGTGCGACCCGTAGGTTCAGGTATACTCGGTTTCGGCTATAGTCTAACTTAGCCGATCGTCGGCTCGAGTCCAACTCGTGCACACATCACAAGCGGCGCCTAGCAGCACATATTGACACCATAGTATACAAGAATATAATATCGGCTCGAACTGTAATGTGTACACAAATCCCTTTGCCTCACGATACCGTTAAGCTATAGGCAAGATGTGTGCCATCCCTTCAATAGCTTAACCATTCACTCGAACCGTATTGGATTATCCGTCTGTTGATTGACTCCTCAATCAACTTAGCATGGCCATGCATTTCCATAATCCATTACCTCGAGGGCCGAGATATCTCTCCAAAGGAGGGGCAAATTCCATCTTGATCACTCACATCCCACTCCATGTTTCATAGCAAACCCGAAAACTACCTTTATAACTACCCGATTACGGAATAGCGTTTTGTAGTCCCAAAGTAGGCTACTACACATGTTGGAATCCATGGTGATCTCGAGGTCTAAGGACTTTGTACCAACACTACCCGAGACCAACTAATGGCACATTAATTCTGTAGTGTCTCATGGTGGGTCTATCCAACAATGTGTTCTCCAACACATATGTCCATGTTTATCGATTTGGTATCACCATACCCATGATCTATGAGACATGATCATCAATCAATAAACATGCCGATCTTAGAATCGTATTTGTTCCAACAATATGACATATGATCGGGATCGTTTAGAAATAGATTCATACATATCGAGTCTCATAAATAAGTCACGTACTTATTGATCAATACAAGATGTCTATTTCATGGAACCGAATAACACTTTATTCATTTATACATAAACATTGACGTGATATCCAACATCTCCATGTTGCCTCTAGGGCATATCACTAACACAACGTTATCCCCACGTTGTGACAGCCCAAACCATCCACCAATACTAGTCATGTTCCAATAGTTTAGGGTGTAAAAGTGTGAGACTAATCACTGAGAGCTCCGTCGATCGCCCCATTACCGCGGGCATGGATATTCGAATAGATTTACTCTGATCAGAGGTGTACAACTGTACCCACAAGACACAGCCTCACAACACGGTCTCCCGTGCGCTGGAATACCACCGCGGTACCTTGGAAAGGGAACTATGATAGGACCTTTCGTATAACCCCCCACTAACCAAGCGAACCCCACCAAGGTTTCGCCCCCACTCCCGGACCGTGGGAGTGGGCAGCCCCCCCGAGTGCCTCGTTGAATCCGGCAGCCCAGCAACCCTTATACCTGGGCCGACTGAAACTCCATCCCGATCACCCTTGTCGATGGGTCCGTCAGCTAGGAGAGGCTACACTACGGGACCTACCTTACCCATTTTGGCTTGTGGTTTGCACGGTCATTCTCCCGAGGGGTCCCGTGAACCGGTCATTAATTGCCATGGGCGCCGCTAACCAAAACCATAGCGCCCACAGCCCACCATTTGTCATATTTTAGTTATTAGTCCGGTTCACCTGAATCTATAATCATTAATCCTCCGAACCGAAGTCCAGGAGAGATAAATTAAGTGAGAATGACCCATTTAGTGAGCTAGTAAAACTAAGCCAGGCTAAGCATAACCTAGTCCTGAATCTAATCACATTATTTTCCCAGGTTTTATCAAAGGATTTGGGGTGTCAAACCTAAGGCATAGACTAAGCATAAGGTATACTATTTCCCATGAAATGACAATATAAAATACATACAATTTCATAGAATAAAACTGGTGTTTTAGCAAAATGGGAGCAATATGATCAATAATATGGTATGACTTGCCTTTCTCTTCAGCTTGGGGGACTTCCGCGACGACTTCAAAGTAAACCGGGACGGAGGGACTATCGGGATCTACACGACAAACAAGCACTTCAACAAAAACAGGCTAAAAAGCTACTGAAACAGGTAACAAAACCATTTTTAATGGATTCCTGGCATTTTTATGAATTTAATGAAATTTGAATGGGCTAAAACGGAGGTCGGATTGAAAAGATATGATTTTTAGAAGCTTATTTGTGTTTTTACTAAAACAGGAAAATCGTTAATAATTTATTGCACAATAAATCCTGGTTTTGCGTCAGCGCTAGGGCTAACATCAGCGATGGCGTCATTGGCCGCGGGAGCACCGGTCCACGGTGGACCGGGTCCACAGGCCGAGAGAGAGAGCGGTGCACCACGTGGCGCACATGTGGCGTCGACGCGGCGGCCATGCGGCGTGCCACGCGGGCAAGCGGGGGTTGACGACCCCGATCTGCCAAGGCAGATCGGACGGCCGGGAGAGGGGCGTGGGCCGTGCGGTCGGCCGTCGATGGCGCACGGCGGCCGAGACCGACCGACGCCATTCGGGCGGCGGCGAGGGGTGGCGGAGTGTCGTGGCTCTCGCGCGGGCAGAGCTGCGCGCACCTGAGAGGGCGGCACGGACGGCCGAGAGCGGAGTGAGAGAGATGGCTCACCGCGGGAATCGTCGGAGTCGAGGGAGACGGCAGCGACGGCGGCGAGGGAGACAGTGGAACACTCGGGGAGGGATGGCCGAAGTGGCGCGGGCATCGGCGACGAGGAGGAAGGAGTCGGCTGAGCTCGGGACGCCTTGGAGCAGCGGGAAAACACGGTCGAAGCTCGGCGACGAGGTCCGAAGCAGGGGCGAACGGTGCGGGAACGACGGAGAGAGAGGGAGACTTGAGTGGAGGTGTGGGGAGCTCGAGGAGGGCGAGGGGGTGCTTAAATAGGGGCTGGGGAGGTCGGCGGCGACCGGATAAGGGCGCAATTGCTCGTCGGCGCAATTTTTGGGGGAATAATGGCCGGTGGTTAAATTCGGCCATTAAAGGGCGCGGAGGAGGTGGCTAGGGGCGTCATTGACCGGCAGGGGTAGAGGGGAGTAAAGGCGACGCAGTTTGGGGACGCGGGGTGGCCGATGGCGCAAGATCTGCGCAGGCGCGGCGACCAGAAATTGCGCCGGGGCGGCCGGGGTCGGGGACGACGGCCTGAGAGATGGGCCCCACCTGTCGGCGTCCCGGGGTAAAAGGGAGGCGAACTGGACTTGTTCACGGGTGCAAGAAATAAACAAGCCGCGCCCCCGGCGTGAGAGAGAGAGAACGACGCGCGTGCGGGATCGGCTGGGCGTTGCTTGTCCCGAGGCGGCCGATCGGGCGCGCGCGTGGGAGAGGATGGGTCGTCGGCTCGGACCGGCGGCCCACAATCGAAAATGGGCGGGAAAGGACGGAGGAGAGAGAAAACTGATTTTCCCGGGATTTATTTATTCTGATTTTGATTTTAATTGGTTAATAGTTATTTCTAGTGCTCTGAAAATTCTACTAAAAATCCTGTTAGTGTATTTTGACATGTAGAATTTAAGAAAAATCCCACCATGCCATTTCCATTTAGCATTTGGCTTTTAACATTATTTATTCTCTCCGTTAATTCCAACAATATTCTTTTACGATTTTTCTTTTGGATTTTTAAAAGGGGAAAACACCTCCGGTGTTACAGGAAGCCTCCACAAAATGTGAGCCAAGTGAGTCGTTTTCTTGGCCTTGCTGGTTTTTATCACAGATTTATGAAAGATTTCAGCACCATTGATGCACGAGTGAATGAATTGACGAAGAAGGACAAACCTTTCCATTTGGGTGAAGAGCTGAAAATGAAGTTGACTACAGCCCCACTCCTTGCACTTCCAGATTTTCATAAGACCTTTGAAATTGAATGTGATGCAAGTGGTTTAGGGATTGGTGGGATGCTCATGCAGGAAGGAAGACATATTGCATACTTCAGTGAAAAGCTAAGTGGTCCTATTCGGAATTACTCTGTTTATAATAAAGAACTATATGCTCTAGTGAGGATTTTAGAGACTTGGCAACACTATCTTTTACCTAAAGAATTTGTAGTCCATTCGGACCATGAATCTCTAAAACATCTAAAAGGTCAACTAAAACTGAATAAAAGACATGTAAAGTGGAATGAATTCATTGAATTTTTCTTTACATTGTCAAGTACAAGAAAGGGAAGGATAATGTTGTTGTCGATGCTTTGTCTAGACGCCATGCTTTGCTATCACAACTTGATTAAAAAATTCTTGGACTTGAAAGTATTAAATATTTGTATGCAGTTGATCCATACTTTGCAGAACCATTTTCTAAATGTGTGATGGCAAGGGCTAGGAAAAATACTATTTGCATGATGGATTCCTATTTCGAGCTAACAAATTTTGTATCCCAGATTGTTCTACACGTCTCATGCTTTTGCAGGAAGCTCATGCCGATGGACTTACGAGTCACTTTGGTGTCAAAAAAACTGAGCAAGTACTTGCTGATCATTTCTTTGGCCTAAGATGAGAAGAGACGTGGAGAGGCATGTTCTTCGCTGTGAAACCTGCCACAAAGCTAAGTCCCGTTTGAACCCTCATGGTTTATATACTCCTCTACCTATTCCTAGTGCACCCTGAGAAGATATCTCTATGGACATTGTTCTTGGTTTACCTCAAACCAAGAGGGGGAGGGATTCAATCTTTGTTGTGGTTGATCAGTTTAGCAAGATGGCTCATTTTATTCCATGCCATAAGAGTGACGATGCTTTACATATTGCTGAATTATTTTTCAGGAAAATTGTATGTTTACATGGCGTGCCATGGACTATTGTTTCTTATCGCGACACGAAGTTTTTGAGCTACTTTTGGAAGACCTTGTGGGGAAAACTTGGAACGAGACTGCTATTATCCACAACATGTCATCCACAAACTAATGGACAAACTGAAGTAGTGAACTGTACACTGTCAACATTGCTGTGAGTTGTCCTAAAAAAGAATATGAAATTATGGGAAGAAAGCTTGCCTCATGTGGAGTTTGCATACAACAGGGTGGTACATTTGACCACAAAATTTTGTCCATTTGAGATTATTTATGGTTTCAAACCTACTACTACCATCGATCTTTTGCCTTTGCCTACACAGAAAGTATGAAGTTTGATGCAAGCAAGCGGGCTGAATTTGTCAAGAACCATCATGATCGAGCTAGAGGAAACATTGAAAAGATGACCAAGATGTATGAGAAGCGTGCCAACAAGGGTCACAAGAAGATGTATTTGAACCAGGAGACTTGGTTTGGGTGCATTTGTGCAAGGATCGCTTTCCCGAACAATGCAAGAGCAAGTTGCAGCCCCGAGCTAATGGTCCATTCAAAGTGCTTCGCAAGATCAATAATAATGCATATGAAATTGATCTTCCAAGTACTTATGGTGTAAGCGCAACCTTCAACGTTATCGATCTGTCGCCATTCTTTGGATATGAAGAGTCAAGGATGACTCCTTTTTTAAGAGGGGGAGGATGATAAGGACATCCCCATCGTGTCCACACCAAGTCCAACTTCATTTACCAATAATGCATGTGCCCAAGTCCATGAAGGACCGATCATGTGTAACTTCAACAACAGATGAACTCCATCCTTACTACCCATGATATATCTACTCATGAGAATTGTTGACTACCTAAAATATTATGTTTTAACCTTGCTTAGGTTCACACATGAGGATATGGGGCATCCAAACCTAATCGGGGCCGCCAAGAATGCAAGAACGCCAAGACCTGATTGGACGTGTTCGAATGTCCAAACCTGATCCCAATTTCAGCTATCACTGCAGGCATAATACGAAGAGTTAGAAGGTGTGTGACCAATGGATGGAAAACTTATAAAGTCTAGTTTCACGTCCAACAAAACGGTTCATAAATTGGAGTTCCGAATCAAAAGTTATGAACCATTTACTAAAGACTGCATAGAAGGCCAACAATCTATTTGATTTTTAAGTTTTCATGCAAAACTGCGCTATTATACAATAATTCATGGTGCATTCTGCACATTGCTGCAAAGCTTATTGAGTCTACTTTGACATCCAACAAACGGATCGTCATTTGGAGTTTCCAAGATGGAGTTATGGCCAAATTAGTGAAGACTGCGCAGAAGACCAACAGCCTCCCGAGGCCACTTCGGGAGTTGTTTTTGTGGAAGCCTTTTCACAAACTATGCCTCTTTATTTTTATTTTGGTTTTGTACCCATCTAGGAGGGTTGTTCCTAGTATAAATATCTCTTGCTCCTAAAGCAAAAACAACTTTTGATCATTTGATAAACCGATACGGTATATTGCAGCCGAGCTGCTTGAGTGTCTACTCGCCTTTGTTCTTATTAGTTAATCGTGAGCTTGTGAGAAAGATCTCTCTGAGGTCTCCTAATTTGTGCTCTACGGTTTCTAGTACGACTGCACTGTTTTGTGTGGATTAGTCCCGGCTTGTGGTTCTGCGATCATTCGAAGATTGAGTCTTCGTGGTTTCGGTGCCTCTCTCCCCGTCGCTTGGTCGCATCCAACCTTGGCAGGTATAAAGCTAGTTACCCCGCTGTTTTCAACAAGTTGTTTTGTTCGTGATCCTACTGACGTGAAGATCGAGCCACCCTGAGGTCGATCCCTCACCAGACATGGTGTCATTAGTGCACACGCTTCGTTTTCTTTCTTCCTGTTGGTGGCCACCTCCCTCACTGTCATTACTATCGCTCGACACCGAGAAGGAGGTCAAGCTCAGACCACTGCAAAACTTGTGCTAGGGAGCATCAATGTCAGTGATTCCTGTGGGCGCCACAGAGCTTCTTGAAGACAATGGGCCTGACGTCCCCTTCCTCATATTCATGCCTCTAGGTGTTCTCTTCAATTGAAAACTTATTCCAGAAGGCTATAATAGCAATGGCAATGTCCTAGGTGTCACGTTGGAGGCCCCATGTTGGTGAGGCATGCTTGGTAGCTGTGTTTTCATTGGATCGACTTGCAATTATCTTGGCCGATATTATTTTCCACTTTGGTTCAATGTCAGTTACCGCCGATGATGTGCACGCAATTCGATCAACACCGTGATCGGTTGCTGATTTCGAAGATTATGTTGTCAATTTGAGGAGAACCATGTCTACATACAAGTTGCAAGCCATTGTGAAGAAACTATGGTTATGCACATTCTCACTAAATCGTAGAAAGCCTTTGTCTTTTAAGATAGTGTTTTAAGTAGATTTTTTAATCAAACTAAGATACTATAATTCGCGGGGCGGACGGTGGACGGGCATGCGGGGCAGGGGGATGGGCGCGCGGGGCAGGCGCCGGGGACGGGGATGGCGAGCGCACAGGACGGCGTCGGGGGCGGCTGAGCGAGATGGCAAAGACAGAGAAAGAAGACGGGTCCACTTGTAACGGGCTCGACACCATGCTCTATTGCGCCCAACTCAGCAGCAAGGTCTGCGGCGCCAAGCTCGGCACCAAGATCAACGGCGCGAGCTGGCCACGTCAGCGTCATGCCAGCCTCCAAGCTAATGTGGCTCGCCGATCTCAGCGCCAACTGTGCTGGTGCTGAGTATTGTAACCTTAGCATCAATAGCGACGACGTCGAGCTTGGGGTCCATTTTTTGAAATAATACTACCAGAGGCGTATTTGTGAGAATCTTTTAGAAAAAGGACCAAAAAGCAAAAAATTTGGCACACACGTACAACATCATGAAGCCTGCACAATGTTCAGGAAACAATCTAGATGGCACGGATACATGCACAATTTTTGAAGTTTATTTTAGAGTTTGAGCATTTAACGCAATACGTGTACCTAGAAATGCCTCGGGTTCTTTTAAGACACAAAAAGCCCAATATCCCCTGAATTTGTAAAAAAAGTATCGAAATATGTGGCCAAGCATGCATGCATGCATAAGCATGATGATATGAGTATTTAAATTTGTGAACACTAGTACAGATCCTCTCATCTGTGGCGGTCTCTCAATGCCTGGGTTTTGCAGGCCGTCACAATGAAATCATCTCAAACGGGCCTAAAAAGAGACCAACAAAGAAATACTCGCACATACATGTTAGATGTGCATCAAACTCAAGCCCATCACGGATGATACTTATCGGTGACGGGCTCAATTCAAGGCCTGACAAAGATAACCTATGATATCTTTGTCAGGCCTCAATAGAAGCCCGTCACCGATGAGGCCCGATTGAGATAATAGTTAGGCCCAACACCCATGAGTGTTATCTGTGATGGGCTCCAACTTGAGGCTCTATGTAGATAACAGTTAGGGTCGGTACCGATTGCAGGCTATAAATACCTCGATCATGGATGTGCTTCGAAATCATTCAGCCTAGGGAGTCGATTCAGATCTACACATTAGCGTGAAAAATTTCTAAGTCCTCACTCACTCTCAGAACCCTAGTGCCATCGTGTCGCCGTGCGTCGTTCGGCCGCCGACCCCGCGCCTCGTGTCGCTGCCCTCCCGAGCCCGCGCTGCCATCCCCGAGCCCAGCGTCGTCGTCCCCGAGACCGGCGCCGCCGTCCTCCCTCGCCGCCCTCTGCTCTCTTGCCCTCGTCCTCCCTCGCCCGAGCGCCGGCACCCTCTGCTCCAGGTAAGTCCACCTAGCCCCGTCACTGTCCGCAGCACCCGGTTGTATAATTTGGATGATATGTGGATGAATTTAGACAGTGGGTTTTATAATTTGGACTATTTTTGAGCTCGATCGATTTGTTAATAGTGGGTTGTATAATTTTGATGAATGGATTATACTCGTACTGTTAACTTGAAATATGTGAATAATGAATGTGTATGTGAATGTCAGATGTATGTGAATAATGTATGTGAATATCAGATGGGATTTTTGAAATATATGAGTAGGGATGTTGGGAAAGAGAATATATATCTCTGTTTCTTTCATTTTTGCAGCGGGCATGGCTAGAAAAGGCTTGAGGCTAGCAAAAAACAAAATATATTTTTTGTTTTGGGAAAACTCATCGGTGACGAGCTTTAACTTAAGCCCGATGGAGATGACATCATCTGTGACGGGCTTAAGTTAAAGTCCGATTGAGTGGTTAGTCGTCTGTGACGGGTTTTAGTTGGGGCCCGATTGATATTATATCATTGGTGACAGGCCTTTGTTTGACTGATCTTCTGAGTCAAACCTATCGGTGATGTGCTTTAGTTTAGGCCCGAAAAAAATGAATACATCGATGACGGCTTTTGCCCGATAGAGATGACTTCTCACATCACTGACATTTGCACCGTGACGGATGCTACACTCGACACATATGAGAGTTACCGTTCGATTAAGATAGGGGTAACTGTTGTAGTGAAAAGTTTTGTCTTTCCACCAACTCTGGCATGCATCTGATCCCATTTCTCAACTGAACTCTTGTTTTAATAGACCAAAAGGGCAAACAGCATTTCTGATTTGACAATTAATCAATTATACTACGCCCTATCAAAAAATGCAGGAAATTATGGGGTCCATTTGGTTTCTTCTATCTTTACTAACTGCGCATGCACACGATTCATCCGGTCTTGTTGGCCAGGTTAAAGAGGTTGTTTCGTTGGTTGGGTTAGAACAAAATAAGATCAATATTATTTAGTTGTTTGTAATATATAGTTCGTTGAATGATAAAAATTTTGTTCAATTGGTTGCATAAATCATGCATGGAGTTACTTCTTTCCATGAATGATGAGGTTTACTACTTTGGTCAAAATAATTTTATTTCAATTTTGTCAAAAACCCTAATTCCCTAATTCCCTTATCGTCATCCCATAATCTCTTCTCAAGCTTGAATAGCGGCTCTTGCTAGCGTTTGCCAACCTGCCCAGCGCACGACGTCATTGCTCTCCTACCCACTATTAAAATGGCGGTGCCACCATTATCCCACAACAGCACAAAAGCTCGTCAATCTTCCTATTGTGCAACAGTGACCCATACTTGTCCCTCCTATTGCATAGCTGGGACATATACTCTCGAACCAATATTAAATGCAATGTAGCTTGAAGAGGTGAAAATCAAAAAAGAACATGGAAGAAAGTTGTACAAAAGTTGGCCATGACTAGCAACTCGATTTGTTATTAGTGGTTGCGACAACATGGTCAGACTGGTGAACCGACGCACGTATACACCTAGGAGTACAGTACTTGCACCCTGGCTTGCACATGTTGGGCTTGGCTAAGGAGCAAATGAGAGAAATCATGTTCCTGTGGGGCATGGCTCACAATGCATTTTATATGGGTTCGTCTTACACAAAAAAAAAGAGAACTAAACATGCTACCATCTACAATGCGAAGCAACCCTAGTACTGTAATGCATGCAACAAAAATAGGCCCTACAATATCACAAAAAATCGTCTAACTTCCCAAAACTACTTCACTATATTATCTAAACTATTTTTAGGCTTACTTATTATCTCCGTTAGCTTCAAAAATTGGCCTGCTTCACTAAGAGCTCTTTTGGAAGACAAAAGAATCACAATTTTTTCACATGAATTAGTTCAGTTTTCGTAAGAAAAGTCTCCTAAAACTACTACACTCCGAAAGACATCTAACTGGAGGTCATTGTAGAAACTCCCAAGTATAATCCAAACTCCAAAAGAATTTTAGGAGGGATTTGCCAGCTGCCACATCAGGAAAAAAAATGAACCAAAAGGAGAGAAATGGTGGCACAAGAAAACAAGACCAATTGGCACCATCATCATGCACTTTATCCTTCCTCCTCCACACATCCCAAACCCACATCCAAAGTTCCAAACCCCTCCTCCACACACCCCCAAAAAAACAGCAATATCTTTTTGAAGATAAACAAAACTTTTGCAATATCCAAAGCAACTCATCAGCACACTCTGCAAGATAGCTGCTAGCTATCTAATCTAGGTAGCACACACCATGCAGACTCCAACCATGTCGACGTCCATGGCCACGCCGGCGACGACGAGGGCCAAGCTCCCCTCGCCGCAGTCGACAACGAGGCAATGCTGCTGTTGCGGCGGCGGCGGTGGCAGCTACCACCTCCTGCAGCTAGGGCGGCGCGGCGGGCTTGCCGGCGGCGCGGCGCGGGCGTCGGCGAAAAAGAAGAACCCGTGGTTGGATCCGTTCGACGACGGTCCCGACGATGAATTCGACTACCGCGGCGCGTTCTCCGGCGGGAAGCAGGAGGAGGACCCGCGGCCGCCGGAGGATCCGGCCAACCCGTACGGGTTCCTCCGGTTCCCGGCGGGGTACAACCCGGAGCTGGACAGCCTCGCCTCCAAGGTGCGCGGCGACGTGCGGCGAGCCTGCTGCGTGGTGTCCGGCGGCGTGTACGAGAACGTGCTCTTCTTCCCGGTGGTGCAGCTGCTGCGGGACAGGTACCCCGGCGTGCTGGTGGACGTGGTGGCGTCGGCGAGGGGGAAGCAGGTGTACGAGATGTGCAAGAACGTCAGGTACGCCGACGTCTACGACCCCGACGACGACTGGCCGGAGCCCGCCGAGTACACCCACCAGCTCGGCGTGCTCAAGGTAAAGAAAATGTTATGCTAAATATATATGTCACTGCTATATATAGAAATAGTCATCGAAAGTGGGGAAATTAAAGTGTTTTACACTCTCAGGAGGGTGTTCCCTCTTTTGTTAAACATCATCTAAAATAATTGTTAAAATCTTTTAAAAAATTGATAACAATCATACTGTATATGTAAAACTACTCAAAAAATTAAGTCAAAACTGAACTCAAACATTGAGAAATAAAAAAACATGAATAGGTGTTGGTATTATTCACGTCTGAATTTTTATTTTTTGTTTCATAGATTAAATTTAAATATGATCTTTTGGTGGACTGGTGAATGTTACTGAACTATACACATTGCCAAAATTATTTAGAATTTTTCACAACCATTCACATTAAATTTGGAAGAAAAAGTTATATGAGGAGAACATGTCCAGGTTTACAGTCTGTTGGTCAGCGGATTTTGACTTTTGAGCCAGTTTTCAGTAATTTCGATAAATTTCAAACAAACCGTTCGAGATGGCTCAATATATGCGCGGAATTTGTTCAAAATTTGTCGTCATTGTGTAAACATAATAAACCATCAGTAATAATATGGGCATAAACCTGCCTATATATATATATGTTGCACCCTCATCTTGATTAGATTTGTTTTTGCACGATTATTGAACCAACTGAAGCTGATTTTGTGTTGAGATTGGCAGAACAGGTACTATGATCTGATCATATCGACCAAGTTGGCCGGGATAGGGCACGCGCTCTTCCTCTTCATGTCGTCGGCCCGCGACAAGGTCGGCTATGTTTACCCCAACGTCAACAGCGCCGGCGCCGGGTTGTTCCTCACCGAGATGTTCCGGCCGCCGACCACCAACCTCGCCGACGGCGGCTACAACATGTAAGATCATCATCTCCGCGGTTTCGCAGCCAGAAAAATTACAATTACGGAGACAATTACTAATCATAAGCAAGGTTTACAATTTTGAAATGGGATTTTTTTGCCGTGGGTTCCGAAATTCACGAAATTATCGAAATTTCGGGAATCTTGGTATTTTTTGGCCGAAATTATTTCAAAATTCGACAAATTTGAATGATTTTGAATAAACTTTGACAAAATTCAAAAAACTAAAAAAAATTTCGGGCAATATATGTGCTTGACGGTGGTGGGGGAGGAGGGGGGTTTTGAAATTACTGAAATTTTGGAAATTCATTCCGAAATTGCAAATCCCTGGTTATAAGTTACAACCTTTAGTGAAGTCTTCTTCGGGAACGAGGGAATTTTGCTAAATTATTCTTGTAAGCATCGAACCTTTCTGATTTCGAAGAGCGTGCAACTGGCAGGTACCAGGACATGCTGGAGTGGATCGGGCGGCCGGCGAGGGGCGTGCCGCAGCACCCGGTACCGCCGCTGCGGGTGTCCATCTCCAAGAAGCTCCGGGCGTTCGTGGAGGACAAGTACAGCCGCGCCGGCGTCGAAAAGGGCAAGTTCGTCGTCGTCCACGGCATCACCTCGGACTCCGTCGCCAACATGAGGTCAAGGGGGGACGACGACTGCCTCCTCCCTCTCGAGCACTGGGCTGAGATCGCCAAGGAGATCAGGTTTTTCATCTCACCTCACCTCACTTCACTCCGTCACTGCTGCTCTTACACTTGGCACTTCCAGCTTAGCACTGATTGTGAGAAGGTAGAACTAAAGCAAAAAAATGGTGTCTTGGCAGCTCTGAAGACAGTGGTCTGAAGCCTCTGTTTGTGATCCCTCATCAGAAGCACAGGGAAGAGGTTGAGGAGATTGTGGGGAAGGACACCAATATCCTGTTCATCACCACTCCTGGCCAAGTAGGTTCTTGATGCTTCTTCATTGCAATCTCTTTGCAATCTGAAAACACCATGGATCATCTTTCACAGGTAAAATTGAAATTCTTTATTACTGAGTGTTTTTTTATCCATGATAAGCTCACCTGCCTCATCAACGACTCCGTCGGCGTCGTCGCGACCAACACCGCGGCCGTCCAGCTCGCCAACGCCCGCGACAAGCCATGGTTAGATCATCTGAACTGCGATCCGCAACTGCAGTTTTTGCAACTGCAGTTTTTGCAATGGTTATTTCAGATGTGAACTACAGAGGATGAATTGCTCATGCCATTGATGTTTCCCTGAATCTCGCAGCGTGGCTCTCTTCTCATCCAAGGAGAAGGCGAGGCTGTTCCTGCCGTACTTGGAGGAGAAGAAGGGCTGCACCGTCGTTGCATCGGAGACCGGGAAGCTGATCGACATCGACATCGAGGCCGTCAAGAAGGCGGTGAAAGAGTTCGAGGCCGCCCCAGGCGTTGCATTGGCTCAAACATGACAAAGATCATCACCATCATCTTGTTGCACTGTAGATAGATTTGCACGGTGACAGTGAGCTCGCCTGAGCAGCCAAAGCTCCTTACCTGATCCAATGTGTCTTGAGAAGTCCTTCAGTTCAGCTACATAAGATCCTCAACAACCTCATGAAATGAACCAAAAGGCCAAAATTAATATTGAAACTCACCTTGTTTACTGATCACGAAGGTGTGATGCATCTTCCATGCAGACAAACAATGCAGCTTCTGTTACTCTGTTCAACTAATGGAACTGGCATACACCTTGCACATTTTTATGATATAACACCAGATACAATAAACATATCACGGCATGGATCGGCTTAGATGTGCAATGAATCCAAGCAGAGCACCCCACACATGAAGTTCTCAGGTCTCCTTGTTGCTTAGCCTCAGTAAGCGATACAGTACCTATACACACTAGGGGTTTGGAGATCTATACAAGGGGACAAATGTAAGTATCATGGCTTCCCGAGCCTTGATGCTTGTCTATCCAATGGTGCTCCACAGAATGCCAACCCTCAACATCATGTACAGAATCTAACACAACAATAGCTCCCCGAACCAATAAATACCACAAACTAATACAGTAATCGAATCAACCCTAACCTCACAGGATCAATTATTTTGGACAGGAACTACCGCAGAAGTATCTTTCAAGAGGGTATTCTTCATGTCATCGGGATTAGTTTTAACACTGAGAAGGGTTTGCGCAGACTCCACCGTCTTCTCACCACCGAGTTCTTTAGTCTTGTCCTTTCTAGGCTCATTGCCGCCATCCTTCAGCACACTGATCGGCTGTTTCTGATCTGATGTTGAGATCATTGTTCTGGGCTGCTCAGATGTTGTCTCTGCTGGAACGATCATAGGAACGTGCCCATCCTTCGACTCACTGTTGCTTCTAAACGGTTGATCATGGTTGTGCTTACCTTCATAGGTCACAACAATATTGTTATCATCGTCTGGTGCCTTCTCAACATGCTTACGGACAGGGCACCCATCATGCGTACAACGGTAGTAGCTCCTGCATAGAACAAAAGAAATTAATAAGAACTGACAAAAAATGCAGTAGCTCCTGCTTGGTTATTCACTCGCATTAACTTGTCGTACACACTACAAAAAAAAAAGAAATGTACTTTTTGGTGTCAAAAAACAGCAAGTCTACTACTAATAGAAATTATACAGTGCAAAACAGGACATCTGGTTAAAAACTAATAGGTTATTTTTTTCAGAAAAGAAAAGCTTATCAACACCGTTCCAGTACCAGCCAGAACATACCATTCCGCCACTAAAAACAGAACACATCAAGTGGCATATTATTCCAGCCATGAAACCAGTTAACACCAGCCATTCCTCGATACTGGTATGACCAAAATTTGTGTTACCATTTGTTTGAATTGGCTCTAAATACACAACCTCATAACCGCATCACTTAAACTTGCTTCCAAATTATGAGAGATGCAAAATCTTAAACTTATATTCATTGGATATTATATATCCACAATTAAACACATATATTCATTGGAATAATAAACTTTTATGTTATTTTATTAAACAGTAACAGTATCAGCCGTTATCAGAATGTTCCACTCCAAGAGGCAAACCAGAATGACCTCTGGAATGGAATTGACAAGCTTGGACAATAGGATACAAGAACAAAAAGAACCAGTCTAATGCTCAGATGAAACGGTAAACATGCCAACACCTAAATTAATTTATGCAAGCTCAACAAGGTTTTGTTGCATAGAGATTTTACAGTAATTTCTTAAGTAAATAGATAACAGTGGTATTAACCTGTACCTTCATTATTTTGTAACTACTATATGTGTGCAACTAGTTGCGCTATGAAAATAGAATTCATTGCCGCATAGCTGCATTACTCAGAAAGATAATGCTTCATAACAAAAAATATATGAAGGCTATTTATTTATAGAAAACACAGGTAAACTGATGAAGGTGAGTGGGAAATTGTGACTGGTGTTAACAACATTCAGTGGAGATGGTAGATTGGAAGCAGAGCAGTATATAGGATCACATGCTTACAGGAACAGATCTGGTGTGTCACAAACAACAAAGAGATCAGCACACTGTTTTTTCATCAATAGAATGGTCACTCTGGTGCGCTGGGCATTGTTGTGACAACTCAGTGCATGACACTGACGTTAGCGAGATTAAGTATGAAGGTAGGATGTAGAACTAAGCAAGATTTGTTTGAAAATTATGACCAAAATGCCCTTGTTTGGTACACGTGTGCAACACACCAAAATGTAGGAGTAGGCGATGAGGCCCTCCACGCCGACAAGCATTTTGCATTCGAACCTCTCTGCAGCACACCGTGGCAGCAAAATGCATTTACCCCCTTCCAAGGGAAGGGGGTAAATGTATTTTGCATTATTATTTTTTCTCCTCTTCCTTTTCTTTTTCCTTCTCTTTTTTTCTTCCTTTTATTTTCTCAAATTCCTTCGCATGTCTCGACTAGGTCCAATAATATACAATATAACAATAACAATAACAAAAACACAACAACAACAATAAAATGTGTCACAGGAGATAATAACACAAAAAACTATAAGTGAAAAATAAGCATGACTCCTCGGTGGAGGAATATGTGCTAAGATCCTCAGAAATAACAAGACAATCAATATGGCAAGCGGGTTTAGGCAATTAGTTCTATTTGAAGGCAAAGTGAACAATTTGTAAATTTGTTCTAGACTGTTGTACTTGAATTGAAGGGTACTCAAATAATAAAAACAGAAGCAACACTCAAATTAAAAAAAATGCAGCAAGAATGAACAATCAAATGAGATAACAATGCATACCTAGGGTTTGGATTTCCCTTAACAATTTTTTGACCATACTTACGCCATCTGTACCCGTCACTCGTCTTTCCAGCCTGTACAATAATCTTTTGCTCTCTAACAGTTCTGAGAACTGGAGTTAAAGGTGTGCTGGTTTCAATTATTCTGCTGATAGACCAATAAAATGTAGAAAACAAAGTTAGGGACAACTCAACAACAAAATATGAATAAATTAGCCTAGTACTACAATTCACCTTCGTTTTGGCTGAGGCTCTGTGCTAGGATGATCATCTTCTGATTTATTACCAGCATCGCCTTCACAATCACTTGAGCAAAAGAGCTGCTGTTCAGAAACTTCAGAGACGGCACCCAGTTCTAATTTACATCCCGGTGACCGGGATTCTATACTTTCGGTGTTCACAAGTCGCAAGGTTTCATCATCTCCAGAGGAACCAGTAATATGAGCCACTCTCTCTTTCACAAATCTGGTCTTTTGTGGTGGTTCATGATTATGTGTTCCTCTATAAATAATTTCCACCACACGGCCATCAGGGCAATGCTCAACCTTCTTTTTAGCCAAGCAATTAGAGTTGGTACATCTATAGTAACTCCGGGAATTTTCACTACTTTTCACTTGCTTCTGACCATACTTCCTCCAGTTGAAGCCATCACCAACCATGTTTACAGACACATGATGGTGTGGTCTTGACTGAAATGAGGCTGACTTTTCTAACACTGGTCTGTAAACACTCCCTTCAGTTCCTGAAGGTGCTTGCTGCAGTGGCATTACAGCTTTAGGTGTTATAGGAAATGGACTGGGCAACCCTTCTGAATATGCTGGTGTGGTTGGTGATTGCAATTGTATTTGTGCCTGAGCCGTCACACTCGCCAAAGCTGCTTGATGGCTCATTGAGAAGTGACCCTAGTTTCCATAACGATAATTTGCACACATGTAAGTAAACCACCAAAATTAAATACAGAACATATGTCAAGTTAAAAAAAAGATATTATGAACTTTGTTGATATGAACCAAAGAATATGCCATTGCATTTCTAGTATGAACATTAGTGACTGCTAATGTAATCAGTAAACCATAAATCTGTACCTGTTGATAAAAGGATCTCACTACCAATCACCAATTTTTCATAGCATAACTAACACAGTCAAGAATCTTGTCACTCTGCAGAATACTAACAATCGCACGGTTTCTTTCCATGTTAAATAGAAGGTGGCATTTGAGGGAATTCTCATTGGACTATATTAAAGTTTTATTATCTTTGTGTTCAACTAAAGACTAACCAGATAAGGATAACATACAAATAGCATAACATAAAATTGTTTGTGTCAAATAAACTGAAATGGCTACTAGTACAATATTAATTTGTTCAATCATACCTTAACATGTAAACTAATGCCAAGTTAATTGAATTTCAGGATTCCATTACATCATACATAGCATTTCTTAGGCGGTATGATGAAAAATATATAATGAAAGACAGTCTAGTAAATGTTGTTCAATTATATGTAGGAAGTTTATTTCCAATAAAACATCGTTATGTCATATCCCAACCCCCCTACACACACACCCAAAAAACAAAAAAAAATCAAACAAATTGGTCCATCTTTTCTGTGTGAGTCATCATGGTCACTGTGTCAGTTGTGATCAGTGTTCACCTAGATGCTGGACGAACGGTGACCCATGGTCTAGAGTCTAGAAAGCCTAGACACAAGTCTAGATGATATACTGTACAATACACTATCGGCATTTTTTGGCACACATGTTTCATAGAATATAGGAGAACTAGCGGTGTTGTGATAGGTGCAGCCACTCACGTAGAGCCATGAGCTGGAGAGAGGTGGGAGCAAGGTCCATGGCGGTGACTAGCAGCGGAGAAGCGACATGACTTCGTGGCAGTGAGTGGCTTAGACCAAAGGAGAAGGGTTTGGAATGGGATTAAAACCCTAAGCCATATTGGCCTTGGGTGGTGCACAAAGTTTCAGCTCCTGACACACAAAAAATATATTGGTCTATTGCCTAGACCATAGTCTAAACGACAGTTTTATGGTCTACACTCTGTTTTCTGGGCGGAGCACAACTTCTGATTTAACAGCTATAGTCAAAATTGAACCATTGAACACATATAAATTAGTCCCATGGGACACCATTTCCTTCATCATAAAATCCTTAGCTCCGTAAAATTACTCCCTGGAGCACTAATATAATACAAGATGGCAAATTGATGCTGATACCATGGAAACAATTGCAGTGCATAATTTCCCACAGTTACCATCGGCTAAACTTGCTTCAGATAGAATAAGTAGCAAGAATATCCTAAATCCACTGCGGGTGGCCTCCCAAAAACTATCACAAACAGACAGAGTGGTATGGCATTGCAAACTTGCGCCCATTTCTAGCGATACATATCACACTACAATTTAGCTGCAGTTCTGATGGGCTAACTAGTGACCGGAATCAAATCATCACTAACATGCCACGTACAACCTGAACGAGATGAGCCCAAACCATCAAAACCCTAATAACCTCCACCCATCGGATCCCTCCCTCAAATGCCCTCGTGAGTAGCAGAGAGAGATGGCACACTCACCGCAAATGCATGAGACGCCAAGAAGCATGGCACGGCCACCATCGGCACCGCTAGGATGGGTGTCTCCCCGCCAACACCAGCCGGCCGCCGCTTTGCCTCCACCTCAGCCTTCCCTTTCTCCTTATCCTCCCCACCCTCCTCCTTCACCTTCGTTTCCATCTCCTTCGCCTTCCCTTTCCCCTCCTCCACCTCCATCGACTCCTTGCCCTTCACCTCCTTCTCCTTCCCCTCCTCCACTTCCATCGACTCTTTCCCCTTCCCCTCCATCTCCTTCTCCTTCTCCGTACACTTCACCTCCACATCCTTCGGCCCCTCCTTCCCCTTCCCCTTCCCCTCCTCCGCCTTCGCCCCGGGGGGCTCCGGCGGCGGACGCTCCGCCACCGCCAACGCCGCAGCCCCCGTCTCCGGGACCGGCCGTTCCAACCCGGCCGGCGCCGCCGGATAGCCGCCGGCCATGGAAGATTCGGGGAGGGGGGGAGCTAGGGTTTGGAGGGTTCGAGAAGTTGGGTACGCGAGGCGAGGGGGGAGAGGAAGGGAGGGGGAGCCTTTTGACTGCGATTGACCGGAGCCGGGGTGGTAGCGGTGAAACGGGGTGACGGAGCGGAACGCAGACGTAACGGCGTTAGCGATTACGAACGGGGAAGCCGTCAGGCGGTCAGGGCCTGACCAAACGGTCGGATGACGGTGGGCCGACCTGGTTGGCCCGCGTCGCTTCGGGCCTAGCCCTGCTGGACTTGCTAAGGCCCAAGCCTCGGTTGGATGGGCCAGGCTTTGGCCCAAGGGGATGGAAAATTGCAAATCGTACATTTATGCGCTTTCGGCTCTGACATCAACGGTTTAAAGCGGTTTTGTGGTTAACCCGGTCCAGCGCAAAGTAGTCCGGTTTAGGTGGTTTGGTTTCCCGGGTTTCGTTCCTTGTGAGGTCACCGGTGTGCGGAGGTCGCCCAAGAAGCCAAGAAGCACAGGGGGAGGTCGTGGTGGTAGTCGCGGGGACGCAGGCGCGGCGCGCGGGCCCGTCGAGTGGTTGGGATTCGTCGAGCGCGTGGGGATGAGGCCGCCGGGGTGCTCGTCGTGGGCGGGCGCACGATCGATGGTAACCTCATCGCGCGTGGGGAGGGACAGCCGGTGGGGGGCTCGTCGCTTGTGAGGGGCACAGCTCTCCGGTGACTTGCCCGTCGTCGGAGATTGTCGAGCGTGCAGGAAGGTGATGCGGCCTTGGAGAAGGCGAGGACGAAGGCGACTGATGGCCATGGGTTGAACGGGTTGTGCACAAAACAAAAAGGTTGGGTTGGTTCAGCGGGTTCACCGGTTTGCACAACCCGTGAACAAGGCCTACTCCTTATAATCCAAAGCGATTGAATATGGCCTACTCCAAAGCGATTTTTAGTTTTAAAATTGGTTTTATGAATAATTTTAGGTATATGTTTTACTTATCTTCTTAACAATCATTAAATAAGAGCTAAGAGCTTCTAAAATTAATCCATCTCGGTTCTGCTTGACACTCTTTATAATCCAAAGTTTTTTTAGTTTTAAATTTTGTTTTTATGAATAACTTTAGGTATATGTTTTACTTATCTTCTTTGAAAATCATGAAAAGAGATCTAGCAACGAATAGAACTAAAATTAATCCTAAACTCGTTTGGATGTATCAAGCCTCAAGTATCCGGAAAAGCAAAGCAAAGCATCTTTTTCAGCATTGCTGAAGGTTTTGTAGCAACACAATGAGCGTAATGTAGAATTTGAATGGAAGTAGTAAGCAAGGAGAAAAGGATTCGTAATGATTTTGTTGGAT
Source organism: Oryza australiensis (assembly GCA_019925245.2). NCBI lineage: Eukaryota > Viridiplantae > Streptophyta > Magnoliopsida > Poales > Poaceae > Oryza > Oryza australiensis. The sequence goes on from JAIFGZ020000258.1 coordinate 364,828, forward strand.
AAAATTCAAGTAAGAAATATTTTGGTGAGGCATTTGGATATTTTTGAAAGAGATTACTTCCTTAACTATGGCATTTAATGGCTGAGTTTAAATCAGCAATTCCCTAATTCCCTTGTGCTAGTTCATCATTATTTATGGAGATGTTTTTCAAACAACTAAACGATATAACTAAACGATATGAATGGTATAATTCATGTAAAAAATTATATACAAGATAAATAAATATAATTTTAAGTTTATAATAGTTAATACTCAATTTTGCATGCAAGTTATTTTTCTTGTTTACGTGTGTCAAATAAGCTAGGGCAATAAGCTATTTCAAACGCACCCAGTTTTTATTCCCTCAATAACCAAAACAATTTTCACTATTAGGTCCCATTTGTTTCTGATTAAGATACAAAATTTACCATGTTTTCTGTTAGCACGATTTTCAAACCACTAAATGCATTTCATACGATTTTTTATAGAAGTTATTTTAAATATTAGATAAATCTATTTTTTAACGTTTAAAATTATTAAAATTAGTTAATGGTGTGTTAATGGATTTCTCATGTGTAGCCGTACTTAATCTTCATCTTACGCTGTGTCAAACTGGCATTGTCCCATAACTCTTAAATCATTCGTATTCCGTTCTTTGGTTTAATATAATGTGGTTGGTAACGTGACGTCTATATAGAACACACTTGGATAGTGTGGACATCATCATATCAGTAATAAAAATAATAACAAAATAATAGAATAATCATATCATCCTCACCTCTTTTTCATCCTATACCCATATCCTACATATTATTTTTAAGTAAATTTCATAAAATTTTATATGTTATTGTCTAAGTTGCACAAAACCGTATCTATTATTATCTTAAAGTTTCAATGGTGTGGTTAAAACTTTAAGACCATAATATCTAGGGTTATGTGCCACATTTTAAAATTTATGTGGCTTTATAGAATTTGGACCATTTTATAAAATTTACTCTATTTTTAATTTTAATTTGACAACGGATACACCACATCATCAAAAATTTACCTTTTTTAAGGCCAAGGATTAAATGTGAACTTTTGAGTTAAAGAACCAGTAGCAACCGGGTTTATAGTTGAGAAATAAAAATTACCTGGGCCATATAGCTGAGGGACCAAAGGTGGAAATTTTTTTCCCTTTTTGAAGATTGAAAAGACCTAGTACCGTTTTGTGTTAACTCTCGCTGAATTATTTTTGAGGCGGTCATGTCGTAGGCTCAATCTAAGAAGTCCTCTTTTCCACTCTCTCCGTGATTTTGTAGAAGCGTTCTCTCCTAAATTATTGAATTGTTTGTTGTGAACCACCTCCAATTAACCACAACTTTTAACTTTTGAAGCTAGTAAAAAGCTCATATTTTCTTCGATCTATTTGGTTTGGAAGTCACGAAGAACTGAAACAATGGCGGACATAGAAATCTTTAAGAGCCTGGGCAAACACATGTGTAAAAGATTTTCGATGTGAACAATAGAATCATTAGCTATCCTAACAGTGTGATCAGTTGGGAAGCCCAAGTGGCTGTCCGGGATCATCGGGCTTTGGATCCGCCCCCGGACTGAACAAGTCATCCCTTAAACAAAAGAAAAAACAATATATGATATTCCATTATGTTTAATTTTGTTGGAACTAGTAATATGCACGGGTTAACACCACATTAAAATTTGGTAATAAAAAAATTTAAGTTAATCTGAGTATAAAATAAGTTAACTTTATGTGACCATGTAATAAATAAATAAATATGTATTCAAACCACGTTGTATTTAAATATAAAAGTGTTTGAGGATACAACAATACACAACTCCCATAGCTCCATCATTATACTCTATAGTATAAAATACAGGCAAAAGAAGTAAAGAACCCTCAATGGTGAAAGAGCACGTAGAAAAATGGACACAAAAGTCACTCTGATCATCCATCACTATTGGACATACAAAAATTATGCGCAATTTTTTTCATTTGACTTAATTGGCCTATATCAACATCGCCACCTGGAGAAAAACAAACCTAAGCAAAAAAGGAAAAGAATATCTAAGTTTTGCATCCTCAAACTGAATCTAAATATTCTAACGATTACTCGGGGGAAACATATATAGCTGTTATGTCTAATCTACATCTTGAATCGTATGACTGAGAATTCCTATTTTGTATAGACGCGCGAGGAAATTCAGCCGTGGACGGTTTTGGCCGGCAGATCACACGCAGACCCGCTCCTTGTTTCCAGCTCCTCCTCCCCCTCACTTGCCCGTATTGCCTCCTTCGTAGTCCGGCTCGAGCTCGATGCTCCTCCTCCTCGCTTGTTCCCCCGTACCCGCCTCTTCTCTCTTGGTAACACGTCGATGAGCTCCCCATGCCCGCCGCTCCTCTATAGCGAGACCAACACAAGCTCGGTATCCTCTTTCTTTCTCCTCTCGCCCATGTTGTTCCTCATATCTAAGCTGCACCAAATAGCCGCCCCGGTATAACTGAGAATCTTCATGATTGAGAAATTATCTTGGGCAAGAGAAGAATATGGTAAGCACAACTAAGCAAAATAAGCCTTAATTATAAGGCACTACACGATATACTTCTAAAAATTTCTTACTTAAAAATAGTCATAAATATGCTAGAGGCTCATTTAAAATTTTCCTGCAATGACCATAGAATGACAAGATTAGTACTAAATTCATTCCGAACCTTTCCAAGCTGCATTTCTAGCTACATCAATTGAATCAGACATCAATTGGTGTGATCATGCACCAGATGCTATTCTATTCTCGTGTTAAACCCTTGCATCATGATCCTTGACTTTGTGTTACTATCAGAAGTAGAGCAATCAAAACAAGCCGATTGAAACATGCAATTGCAAACCATAATATCAGTATTTGTCATACTGAAGATTACATGCCTATACTCTTATCTTGGCATTCTGCAATGACAAAAAACACAATGGGCAACCTTGGAAACACCCATCATTGCATAGAAATATATTGTGTATGTGGATTCCCTATCAAACTTTTTCTTAGTTCACACAGTTTCTTGAATCCTGAATTCTAAATCAGAGAACAGAATGATAAAACACATGCTACAATCTGATTCAAGTACCCGTCAAAAAAAGAGATCTCAGCCAATTTTGTAGCAGAATTCAATAAATTGATAATGGCCACCTAATACTGGGAGTGGGGACACAATTCAATCGACTATACATATATATAATAGTTAAGTTTACTAATAAACACAACCGAATTATTAATATATAGGTCATTTAGCAACAGAGTATATATATATATATATATATATGCAATTGGTCAGTATATAAAATGGTTGGTAGGTGATGGCTAGTTGGTCCTAATTCTGGTCTTAGGCAGAGATCAAGATTAACTGATCATATGTATCCATGTATATATTGGGTTACACATGCACGTATATGCATGCATGGCACTGTACATCTATATGCATATTCTAGCTAATTATCACTAACCAAGGTGTATGCTTGTACGTATATACACGGTACTTATAGCGGAGCCAAAAATTATTAAGAAAATAGGGTTAAGGTAGGATTTAACTAATGAGTTGTTTATTTTTTTCTTAAATTTATAAGGTGATTTAAAAAAATTTAACATTGATTTTGGAGGCAAGCTTGCTCAAGCTCTATGCACCCCCTCAAAATTTACAACGTATTAGTTTGATGATAACATACCTGGAGTAAGTATGTTGTTGTTTGAAAATTGGGTCTGTAAAGGCGTCAACGGTGTTCGTTGCTTATCATTTTCCTTGTCACGATGTATTGATGCTTGGCAAATGGATGAAACATCATATTCTTGTGGTGACTCTCCTCTTATAACATTTAATTCTCAATAAAACAACATGTTCCACTGGCATATTGATCATGTAGTATTATAATCAAAATTACATCGACAGAGACGACGCACCCAACCGAGATGGCAGCAAGATGGAATAAACTAGTGGTGTCATGTTAACATACGTGCAACCTGATATAGGTTCTACATCACCAAAGAAGAATATTATACATTATCATAACCACTGGTATTTGTTATGCATGTATAAAAACTTAGCGTGTTACTCATTTCGAGGCATAAACAAAGAAGAATAGTATACATGACCAGATTGCGGATACCTTGATTAGGAGTCGTTACTACTGCCGGTGGTTTTTTTCCTTGCACGGTATTCATGTTGCTTTCTATTTCGCTCCTCTCTTTATTCGTTGGTTTCCTCGGCCCTTTTTTGTGCACGATATTCGCGTTGTTTCCTATTCCTCTCTTTTCTCTTTTTTATTGATGTCATGTATAATGTGTGTCACAATTCGCTAAAAATCAGATAGACTTAACATGTATGACAACAATTAACATACCTTCTCCGATGATGTTTGATATGTCGTCAAATGCGGTGCGGGTTGATCGTCTATCCGCCATGACGACTTATTTATCAAATGACTATTACTGCAGGCAAAAAACTATAGATGATGAAATATGCTTCACTTTGATATTCGATAATTGACAGTAATTGTCTCATATTAAGAGCTAGCATGACTGTCTTCACTCTCCACAAATTATAGTGCAATTGTCACAGGTAAAAATCAATTACTGCACATAATTAAAACAGGAATAGCTTCATCAAATTGACTGTACTAATACAAACTAACACGGCACCACCTCCTCCACACAGATCTCACGAAGTGTACTTGATAAATCAAATCTCTGTAGCTGTATAGCATAAGTACTAATCTAAAATTCAGATCAATTCGAAATAACAAGTTCCATCCACACACCAGAAAGCCACTCTCATAGTTTTGTATAGAAACACACCAACAGCTTGACATGGGGGTGGATAATGGCGTGAGCGTCAGCACTCATCAGTGAGCAATTAGCAACACATCAGCATCCATCTCTCCACTTGATCCTCTCCCCATGCCAAGTGCCAACACCGGAGCCATCTCTCTGAATCTCACCTGCTTCCATGTCTCACCTATATAAACCACCCCCTACTCTCTACCCGGCTACTCAAGCACCAACCAAACCAAAGCAGAGCAGAGGCAAGAACAAGCACACTGCGTCGTCGTTGCTGCTTTTGCTAGTTCCATCCACACACCAGAAAGCCACTCTCATAGTTTTGTATAGAAACACACCAACAGATTGACATGGGGGTGGGTAACGGCGTGTGGCATACTGACCTAGGTCGTGAGTTGCCCGGCGACGATCTTCTCGCGGAGGGCCCACGCGGGGTCACGCCACAAAATTCAGATTAGCAGCAGGCTACGAAAGAGAAAACTGGTGTGCCTCGTGTAGTTGAATCGCGAGGTGTTCAAAAACGATGGGCGACCAGCCCAACAATGTTGTTTTCGCCGGTCTCGTTTTGCTCAGAGCTTGGAGGAGTTGCAGTCGGACTCGCGCGAGGTCGGCGTCGTCGTCGCGGACGATGGCGTGGCCCGGCGATGGCACGAGGTCGGCGGCGGCGTCGCGGACAATGGCGTGCGGCGTCGCCGGTCTCGTTTTGCCAACCCAACAATGTTGCTTTCGCCGATCTCGTTTTGCTTAGAGCTTGGCGGAGTTGCAGTCGGACTTGTGCGAGGTCGGTGGCGTCGTCGCGGACGATGGCGTGGCGCGAGGTCGGCGGCATCGTCGCGGACGATGGTGTGCGGCGTCGTTACGGACGATGGTGTGGCACGGCGACGGCGCTAGGTCGGCGGCGTCGTCACGGACGATGGCGTGGCGCGGCGATGGCAAGCGCAGATATGGAAACAGATTGGCAACAGACATGGAAACAAATTGCGATTGCACGGGGTTGATCCGGTTGATTGAGACCATTGGATGATGAGTGAGTAAGAGAAAATGAATGTATCTGAGCCGTCAATAAGGTGCATTATAAGTGGTATTGATATTGATTCATTTGCTTTCTTGAATTTCAAAACGGCAGAATTGTCGGCCCTTGGATCCACCCGTATGCTGGACAAGTCATCCCTCAAACAAAAGAAAAGAACAATGCATGTTATTGCATCATGTGTAATTTTTTTTGGAATTCATTTGTCAAATTAGCAAGGACTTAGCTTGGATATTGCTTTTAATTAATTTTTTTTCAAAGATGAGATTTACCAAAATTTTCATGACTATAAGGTCCAACCAAATACATCTTTTCTTTCTTTTTCTTTCATATACTAAAAATGGATTGAAAAGGGAGAATTTTTTATCATGTCACGAAGAACTCTATTCTTCACATAGCAACAACTAGAATAAAAAAAGAGTTTTCTTAAATTTTTTCAATTTCAAAATGGCCCTTGCTAAATCTAGAACTCAAACTTAGGTGGATTGGTTTAACTGCAAGGAACCTAAACCGGTTAATTTACGTTTACTTCGCAAATTAATTATTTTTTGAGAAACATATGATACAAACGCAAGATACGCACGCACTCACCCCATAGACGACTCGCTGTCGATAGGTAAATCGTCTATCATTGAAAAAATAATTAGTCATAAATACAATCGATAGGTAAATCGTCTATCATTAAAAAAATAATTAGTCATAAATACAATCGAGTATCGTGTAAAATCTAGTACATGAACCCGGATGGACTGGTTTCATCATATGAAATATAACCAGTTAAGCTACGCTTGTTGTGTATTAATTAATTATTTTTTAACCATAAGCCTCAAAAGAAAATTAATGATTGTACTCTACCACACTACTCAAAATAAATAAATAAATAAAATATTGGGATAATTGCTAGTGCTATTCGAGTAAAGCACAATAATCAACTGATACATACATATAATATTAAACAGTTCATTGTTATATTACATGTTTTTATTTAAATAAGTCCAAACAGACAAGAAGAATTTCTGTTGCCCAACCAAGACAGGAGTGCACCTCGTTGACCTCGTTCTGTGTAATTTACTGCTTCTGTTCCAAAGCTTCCAATACGATAATAACCTGCAACGATGCATCGTGAACGAAACATATATCGATCTCCCAAGCTTTGTCGGATCTCTGTGCTTCGTGGATTTCGCTCTTGCCAGAGTTTTTTTCTTTTTGGCCTTGCATTTCTCTAGGACTACATCACCTTTTCGTGTCATGCGCCGGTCAATAAAAAGAACTTCTATAGTATAATATATGTCAAAATTTGGTTTTGACAATAGAATTTTAGGGGTGCAGTCAAGATCGCCAAGCACAATGGGTTAGATTGGAGAACGAGGTTTAGACAGGTTCAGGCCCTCTCGTGAGGTAATACCCTGCTCCTGTTTCGGGGATTCGATCCGCCGAGTGTTTTTATTGATCTCGTAATCTTGTGTATCTAAAGCTCTTGCTTATGAAATCTGCTATCGCATCTGATATCCCTCAAGGGACGCCCCTTACACCCCTTATATAGTTTTGGGAGGTGGGCTTACAGATTGGAAACCCTATCTTAGTCTAAGTCGGTTTCCTCAATCTTACCAAACCGTGACTATGGGCCATTGCCTTATCTCAATCGGCAACGTAACACCCAAGTCATATTTGGTTTACAGATATAGTAGGCGCAATCTATCCCTACCTCCAGTCGGATAAACCTGCCATGTAGATACCCGATTGCCATAATCTCCACAGTAGCCCCCGAGTCCTTTTAAGTCGACGAGACAACTCACCATCAAACCAAGACAGCACACAACCAAACAACCCTTTGGCCGAGTGCTTCTGGCGCCGAGCAATTCCATCATCTCTGGCTGATTCTCCCGAGTGGCTCCAAAGACTGTGAAGGGCTGAAAAATATCCAAAAAATTCTCAAAAATAAACATCTGGGTGCATCTCCTGATGCATCTAATTAGGTGTAGCCCCGACTATGTGAGTAGTCAAAATCAGACTAAACATATAGTCAAGAACTATAAAAAATCATATTCATGTAAATGCTTAACTCATGCTAAAGCAAATATAAAAAATCTCATCACTCAGCAAACTCGTGCTCATCTGAGTGAATTTACCCGAGTCACCTCAAGACAAATAACCCAATCAACCCTCATGGGTGGAAAGCACTCGGTAAGCTCATGCTTATCCGAGTGGATCTGCCCGAGTTATCTCGAAACAAACATTTTAATTATCCCTCATGGGTAAGAAATTAATTCACTCGGCAAACTCATGCTTACCCGAGTTATTTTGCCCGAGTCATCTCGGAACAAATAGCTCAATCGACCCTCATGGGTAAAAAGCACTCGGCAAGCTCATGCTCATCCGAGTTAACTTGCCCGAGTCACCTCAGATCAAATAATTTAATCGACCCTCATGGGTAAACAAATTTTTTAGTTATCTAAAAAATATGACCAAAATATTAAATAACTCCTGCCATAATATTAGTCTTAATCTAAAAAGATCTTCACCAAGGTGGAAAAATAGCATTGATATAATCATTTAATCAAATGCTTAAAAACCAAACAGTTCCTGTCATCAGGACAACCATGAAAAGCTTATCTGTTTGTCACCTTTCAAATTTCATCGTGCCAACTTCTCATGAAGTTATGCAAACCGCGGTATGAAAGGATTTTAAAGGTATTGGGCTATGTGACACGCGCATATTGCCAAGGCAAATCTGCTTAAGTCCATCCACTTAAGTCCCTAAGGACACGTGTCAAGCCACACCTTAGCTGGGCCGCAAGTCTCTCATGGGCTCGGCCCAATCACGAGATAACTTGGCAAAAAACCCTCAAGTCTTTTTACGAAGCCTCGAGGTCATCCCCGCCACTTCGTCTTCCCAAAAATTTTCTCTTTCGCAGTACTGTTCACCAGCTCTCTGTCTTTGTCCCGATTGCTCCCATCTTTCTCTTTACAGGAGGCCTGAGAACATAGACCCCACTGGGCAGAGTGAAGACCCAAAATCATTTGCAGCGGCCAAAGCGACAAGGCCTGCAGAACAAGAATCCAACCAAGGGTTCGACCATTGATGCTGGTAAGCTTTGAAGCGGTCTTCTGACTTTAGTCTTTAATCTTGTCTTTTCTTTGTCTTCATTTATCTTCTTTTAAATCGATCAACAAAAGAGGAGGAGATCCCCAGGCTGCAACCTTCAAAGGCCTGGATCTCAATGACTTTGTGAATGTTGCTTGTAAACTCTGATGTGAACTTGTAAATATCTAGCTTATTTATGTTAATGCCTTGACCCGAGTTTTCATAGAAAATTTCTTAAGTAATTTTCGTCCGACTATCACCAAGCCTAAGCTTGATTAGGTCATCAAAAAATTCTCAGTCCTTATCTATTGAACTCGAATCAAAACACTAAACAATGATCAACCAAATATAAACAAGTTATCAAAGAAAACCATGCTTTGTTGATATATGCAGCCCCCGACTGCTAACTCAAGAAGTCATCTTGCTTGAGGTTGGCAGTCAAGAATAACATGAAACTTGAGGCGATTTAAGCATAGTATCGTCGAAGATGTTAAGAGTTCTTCCACCATGGATCCATCTTCACGCTTTAGTCGATATGCTCCTGGCCGAGTCACCTCAGCGATTATATATGGCCCTTCCCATAATGGAGATGACTTGTGACGGTCCTTGCGTAGAACCAAATCGCCAACGATGAAAGCTCGTGCTCGAACGTTGCGACTGTGGTATCGTCTGAGTCCTTGAAGATATTTTGCCGACTGGATGAGAGCTGCCTCGTGGGCCTCTTCTAGTCGGGTGAGGTCATCCACTCGGTCTAGGTCGTAGCGTTCATCGTTGAAGCTACGGACTCGGAGGGATTCATACTCCATCTCATTTGGCAACATGGCTTCTGCGCCATAAACCAAGAAGAAAGGAGTTTGGCCGGTAGCCCGACTGGGTGCGGTCCGCAGAGACCATAGAACCGAGGGGAGCTCTTGACCCCACTTGCCTGCGTAAGGGCTTAGGCGATCGAATACGCGGGCCTTGATGCCTTGAAGGACCATGCCGTTGGCACGCTCGACTTGTCCGTTGCTTTTGGGGTGGGCAACTGACGCATAGCAAATCTTGATTCCGAAGTCTTCGCAGAATTCCTTGAAGATGCCTCCCGTGAATTGAGTCCCGTTATCAGTTATGATCCTGTTTAGGACGCCGAAGCGGTGCACGATGTTGAGGAAGAAATCCCGTGCCTTGTCAGCAGTAATTGTGGCAACCGGCTTGGCCTCGATCCACTTGGAGAACTTGTCGATTGCGACGAATAGGTGTGGAAATCCTCCTGGAGCCTTCTTGAAAGGGCCGACCATGTCTAAGCCCCATACCGCGAACGGCCAGGATAGTGGGATTGTTTGTAACTCCTGGGCTAGGACATGGCTCTGTCGGGCGAAAAATTGGCAGCCTTCGCAGGTTCGTACGACTTTGTCCGCGTCGGAGACCGCGGTAAGCGAAAAAACCCTTTCGTAGGCTTTGCCCACCAAAGTGCGTCTTCTCGTGGCTTCCGCATACGCCCGAGTGGATGTCTTGGAGCGTGTCTCTCCCTTCCTCGGGTGTGATGCATCTCATTAGGATTCCGGAGGGGCTTCTCTTGTATAAATCGGAAGCAACCATGACATAAGCTTGGCAATGACGTCGGACGCGTTCTGCCTCATCCCGGTCTTCCGGCAGCTCTTGCTGTGTTAAAAATTTGATGAGGGGTGTCCTCCAGTCGGCGTCGGTTATGGCGATTTCATTTACAGCTTGTTCGTTGGAAGTTGTCTTTGCCGTGATGGTTCGCTCATAGAGGTGTTCGACAAAAATTTCCGTTGGGGCGGCTTCACGCTTGGACCCGAACTGTGCCAGCTCGTCAGCTGCTTCGTTGTTGTGTCTCAAGACATGTGACAGTTCGAGTCCGTCAAACTTGTCTTCAAGTTTGCGGACTTCTTGTCGGTAGGCCTCCATGGTGTCGTTTAGATAGGACCAGTCCTTCATTACTTGGTTGATGACCAGTTGGGAGTCCCCTTTCACGATGAGCCGACGTATCCCGAGTGAAACTGCAAGCCGTAGTCCATGTAGCAGGGCTTCGTACTCGGCGACATTGTGCGAGGCGGAGAAGTAGAGGTGGAGGACGTATCTTAGCCTTTCCCTAGCCGGGGAGATCAGCACAACTCCCGCTCCCAAGCCGGTGATCCTCTTGGATCCATCGAAGTGCATGGTCCAGTGTTGGAGGTCTTCCCGAGGTACGCTTTCTTGTTGCTCAGTCCACTCGGCCAGGAAATCTGCCAGGGCTTATGACTTTATGGACGTCCTCGCCTTAAAAGTCAAATCCAGTGGCATCAGATCCAGAGCCCACTTAGCAATGCGCCCAGTTGCCTCCCGGTTGTGGATGACATCGCCGAGTGGGAAGGAGGTGACGACGGTGACCGAGTGACCCTGAAAATAGTGCGCCAATTTCCTCGCGGTTATGAGGACACCATAAAGCAATTTTTGTACCTGAGGGTAGCGAATTTTGGCTCCTGTCAATACTTCGCTAACAAAGTAGATCGGCCTTTGGATCTTCTAGGCCCGTCCTTCTTCTTCGCGCTCGACCACAAGTACGTACTAACCACTTGGTGAGTGGTTGAAACGTACAGCAGCAGGGGCTCTTGGGGCTGAGGTGAGGCCAGGACGGGCGGCGTTGTAAGGAATTCCTTAAAATCTTCGAAAGCCTTGTGGGCTTCCGCGGTCCACTGGAAGTCGTCCGTTTTCTTTAGTAATCTGAAGAAGGGCATGCCTCGTTCGCCGAGTCGAGAGATGAAACGGCTTAGCGCCGCCATGCAGCCAGTGAGCTTCTGGACATCCTTCTGGTTACTCGGGGGCTTCATGCTCAAGATAGCGTTGATCTTCTCTGGATTGGCTTCAATGCCGCGATGTGACACCATGAAGCCGAGCAGTTTGCCTAATGGGACGCCGAAAGTGCACTTCTCCGGGTTCAACTTCATTCTGAAGGCCCGGATATTTGCGAAGGTTTCTTCTAAGTCAGCGATCAGGTCTTCTTTCTGCTTGGTCTTGATGACGACATCGTCGACATAAGCTTCTACGTTCTTGCCGATCTGCGTCTGGAAACATCTCTGGATCATGCGTTGGTATGTGGCGCCGGCGTTCTTCAGACCGAAAGGCATGGTGATGTAGCAGTAAGCCCCAAACGGCGTGATAAACGATGTCTTCAGGCAGTCGAATTCTTTCAAACTGATCTGGTGATAGCCCGAGTAACAATCCAAGAAGCTCAGGAGTTGGCAGCCGGCTGTTGAATCTACGACTTGGTCGATGCGAGGTAGCCCGAATGGATCTTTGGGACAGGCTTTGTTGAGGTCGGTATAATCGACGCACATGCGCCATTGCCCCGTCTTCTTGCGGACCAGGACTGGGTTGGCTAACCAGTCGGGATGTAGGACTTATTTGATAAAGCCGGCAGCCAAGAGCTTTGTGAACTCTTCCTTGATGGCGTCTTTTCGATCCTACGCGAATCTGCGTAATTGTTGTTTTATCGGTTTGGCGTCATCTTTGACGTGCAAAGAGTGCTCGATCACCTCCCTAGGAATTCCACGCATATCAGATGGTTTCCAAGCAAAAACATCTTTATTATTTTGGAGGAAGGTGATGAGCGTGCTTTCCTATTTGGGATCTAGTTCAGCGTCGATTACAGCAGTTTTGGAGGGATCCGATGGATCAAGGGAGATTTTCTTGGTCTTGGCGTCGCCGGATCCTGATTTGGCTATCTTCTTCGCGGGGACTTCGCTCTCTGCCGAAGTCGATGCAGCCAATCGGATTTCTTGCTGGCCACGCAATCTCTCGCGAGATTGGACCATGTCGCAGCTCTCCTTGTCGCAGGTGAAGGCTTGCTTCACATCGCTGCGAAGAGTGATGACGCAGTTGGGACCCGGCATCTTCATGCAGAGGTAGGTGTAATGTGGGATCGCCATGAATTTGGTAAGCGCAGGCCTTCCGATGATGGCGTGGTAGGCCGTTTCGAAGTCGGCCACCTCGAAAGTGACGTTCTCCGTTCGGAAGTTCTCTCGAGCCCCGAAGGTGACCGGGAGGGCGATGTGCCCGAATGGTGTAGATGATAGCCCCGGGATGACTCCGTGGAAGGGGGCTGAGCTTGCCTTCAATTCGGACCTCGGAATCTGCATCTCGTCCATGGTCTTGGCGAACAGAATATTGAGGGCGCTGCCCCCATCGATGAGGACGCGCTTGAGCCTGATGTTGCGGACCACAGGGTCCAGGACGAGTGGATAGCGCCCCGGGTGAACCACTCGGTCGGAATGATCCGAGCGGTCAAAAGTGATGGCCACTTCTGACCATTGTAGGTACTGAGGGACTTCGGGTTGAGCCGCGTTGACCTCTCGGTCGGTTAGCTTCTGTTTCCTCTTGGATTCATAGGCTAGCAGCCCCCCGAAGATGTGATTGAGCTCTCCCACAGGGTCTTGGAAAGGTTCGGCATTCTCAGCCACGTTGTTTTTCTTGGCGCCCGATGGACCAACCTCATCAGTCGGCTTCTTGTTGAGTTGCGCTGCGTACTGTTCGGCGAACTGTTTGTAAATGAAGCAGTCCTTAGCCGCGTGCTTGTGATTGGGATGATGAGTGCATTGAGCGTTCATGATGGCGTCGTAGGCGGCGACTCGGGGGCGGCATTGAGAGTTGGAGGTTTCGGACACTAGATCTTCGGATCGGCGCTTGCGGTCCTTTTGGCCCTGGTTGTTGTTGTTGCCGTTGTCCTTCTTAGGATTCCGGCTTCCTCCCGCCTGCTTATCTTCCCTCCTGTCGGGCCGGTCTTGGCGCGCTGCCTTGATGGCATCATTGGATTTGGCATAGGAGTTCGCCGTTTTGAACATCTGCTTCACCGTCTTCGGTGGCTTGCGCCCGAACTTTCCGATTAACAGCTCATCACGGACTCCCTTCTGGAAGGCGGCGATGATGATGTCATCGGTGATGTTGGGGATCTTGTTGCGCTTTTCGGAGAAGCGTCGGATGTAATCTTTCAGAGGCTCGTCCGGCTTCTGGATGACGTTGTATAAATCGAAGTAGGTGCCGGGTCTCTCGAAGGTGCCCTGAAAGTTGGCGATGAAGTGGTCCCTCAGCTCGCTCCACGAGTCGATTGAGCCTCTTGGCAGGCTCGTGAGCCAGTTCCTGGCTGAGTTGGCGAGGGCCACGGGCAGGTAATTGGCCATAGCCTTGTTGTCGCCGCCTGCTGCGCGGATGGCGAGAGTGTACACGGTAAGCCACGACTCGGGGTCGGTCTTGCCGTCGTACTTCTCTATTACTGTAGGCTTGAATCCATTCGGCCAGTGCACTCGGCGAAGCTCTCGAGTGGAAGCGGCACTCCGTCGTCGTTGCTATCGGGTGATCCCATCCGATCTTCCCGAGTGCGTCGGTCTTGCTCCTGTAACGGCGATCGAGGACCTCCGCGAATCACTCGGCGGGGTCCTCGGTTGGCTGGTTGGGTAGCTGGAGCTGTTGTTGCGGCGAACACGGTGGTGGACGGGGGGGCGTCCATGTCGTTTGTCGCGGGAGTCGGCTGTTTGCTCCTGATGCTTCTGCGTGGACTCGTGGCATGGGCCTCTTGGCCTAGTCGTCGATCGGTCTAGCTTGGGCCTCTTGTAGTCTCCTGACCTTAGAGGCGGGAGTCGGCTTTTGTCGGGCGTTTCGGCCACGGACTCAGTTGGCCTTCGTGCCGAAGTGAAGGGGTGACCGTTGGATGTGGCTGCGACGATGGTCTTGATTTTGTCAAGTATTGGAGTCACGTCGGGGGGCGCCGTTTCCATGACGGTGTCCAAGAGTGTGAGTGCGGCAACAGCGTTCTGCTGTGGCGTCTAGAAGATATTGGTGTTGCGAACCCGCGTTTGAAGGATAGCCTCCTGAGCGGACCGTCCGGCTGCCCGTAGATCTTGCTTTCTCTTGTCAGCCTCTTCCCTGCGCTTCTTCTCTTCTTCAACCAGCTTGCGCTCTTGCTCGATCTTGGCTCGCTCTTTCTCTGCAAGCCTGCGGGCCATGGTTGAGTCGGACTCGACCGGCTCAGCCATGAGGACATCGAAGCACTTCGGCTCGTAGTCCTTGTGGCAGTCGGAGTTGTCGACTTCGTCTGAGGGGATGCCATAGAGGTCGTCAAAACCGACAGAGCTGAGGTATTCGTTGAGCTCCGAAGATGAGCATGAGCCGAATAGCTGGAGGATGACGGCGACCTCCCTTGACTCTGGGTAGCTCGGGTCTGGATCGTTCCAGTCCGAGTCAGAGCTTGGGGAAGCGGGCTCCTCCGAGTGGGTCGACCTCAACTCGGGGGAGAGGAGTTTGCCGTAGATCTCAGCGGCGTTTGGTAATCCAAACGGCGCCGAGAGGTCTTCTTCCGAGTAGATCGTCTCCATTAGGGAGACGAGAAGATCGGTGTAGATGCTGGCGGCGTTTGGTAGTCCGAACGGTGCCGAGTGAATTCCTTCCTCGGAGTGGGCGGATTGCATCTTGGACTCCAAGACGTTGTCGAAGATCTTGGTGCTATTCGGGAGCCCGAACGGCGCCGAGTGGGTCTCTCCTTCCGACTGGTTCGAATCCCAGTTGAAGGAGGAGTGCTTGTCGAAGTTGTCGGCAGCGAAGTCGCCGAATCCTGAAGAAGATCCCATCACGCTTGTCGGCGAGATTGTTGAAGAAGTCTTGACGTGCAGCCCCCTACCTGGCGCGCCAACTGTCGAAACTTGGTTTCGGCAATAGAATTTTGGGGGTGCAGTCAAGATCGCCAAGCACAATGGGTTAGATTGGAGAACGATGTTTAGACAGGTTCAGGCCCTCTCATGAGGTAATACCCTACTCCTGTTTCGGGGATTCGATCCGCTGAGTGTCTTTATTGATCTCGTGATCTTATGTATCTAAAGCTCTTGCTTATGAAATCTGCTATCGCATCTGATATCCCTCAAGGGACGCTCTTACCCCCCTTATATAGTCTTGGGAGGCGGGCTTACAGATCGAAAACCTTATCTTACTCTAAGTCGGTTTCCTCAATCTTACCAAACCGTGACTATGAGCCGTTGCCTTATCTTAATCGGCAACGTAACACCCATGTCATATTTGGTTTACAGATATAGTAGGCGCAATCTATCCCTACCTCCAGTCGGATAAACCTGCCATGTAGATACCCGATTGCCATAATCTCCACAATATACTACCAGCATATATATAGAGATGGGTAATTAGAAATTTTATAAAAAATAGAAAGGGTTTTAAATAATTTTATGATTGAGAGTCAATTCAGTTCAATTAGAACTTGTTCATGCTTGCTCGTGCTGGTGCCGTCCCTGGATCTCGTTTATGTGCCTGCGAGAGATGATGACATGTGTCATGGCAGCATGATTCTTGATCAATTATGATCATCATTTAAAATGTGTATACTTTAATTACAAGCGACCAATTACTAATAAAATAATATAAGATGGATCATAGTAGCTGTATAAGAAAGGCCTTACACATTCTAAATCTTTTTAGCTAGACTAGCTCATTCATACATCCCTGATGATGATATCAAAATTATTTTATCTAAATTAACTATTTTTAAAAAATAAATTTTACTTTGGACTATCTTTTATTACTGGTGTTTTGCTTTGGACCATATTTCAACTTTCTTTTTACTGACACTTTGAACCACCCTTAACTCGTTTATCCATCTACATCCAATTTATTATATTCAAAGAAAGATTTAAATACAATTGAGGGAGTTATATTGTTGAATAGGAGCCGACATACTCGAAATCATTCATATGCTTCAGAATAAAGTCGGGTAGTCCAAAATAAAACAAAGAAAAAGATTGCCCCAATCCAAAGTGAAAATATTGGTTAAACAGTGATCCAAAATAAAATATTGATAATAAAAGGAACCCAAAGTGAAATTTAATCTAAAATTTTTAGATTGACCCTTGGAATAACAAATAAAGACAAATTTATCTTAGTAAATTTTATGCTATAATTTATTTAAATGGAAAATCCAATCAATTAGATTGTTTATACTAACAGTAAAATATATACAATATATGTACCGTAAAAATTCTCCAATAAAAGGAGGTAGTTTTCATATCAACGATGGCCCCGTTAAAACGCTTGTTTTCAGCAAAGAGTAGTACTGGTCAAATCTCTACTTAAAATTCAGCAGAGAGTAGTAGTCAAATCTCATTTTCAGCAGAGAGTAGTAGTAGTCATTTAGTCAAATCTCTACGTTAAAAATGAGTAGCAGTCATGAGAATGGTGAATCTACCATAACCCGTTCCACCCACTCGTTACGTTTACGAAAAGGAATCTATACTCTCTTACAATAAATTTAAAATAAAGTAACGGTAGCGGTGACTGATGAGTTTATCATCACCCTTCTTATGTTTGTGGAAAGAAAAAAATTATAGTAGTTTGGATTTGGGGGCACAGTTCTAGTTAACCACTTCACTAACTCCCTATTTTTTTAAAAAGAAAAAAGATAGTACGAGACTAGAGGGCCAACGTATTAGTAAGAAATTAAAAAATGATATATAAAGAAAATGATAAGAATAAAACGTTAATGACTCATTTCAACACAGAGACAACATACTAAAAGAAAATATGTTAAAAAAATTGATTGCAGTGCCGCTAATCACAGTAGCGTTAGTCAAATATTTCCGACTAGAGGTACTATGTATTATGGTGCCCTCAATCAGTCAGGTTCTCCAATGCAGCTACCAAGCCTCAGTTTGCATTCTGATATTCTAAAACCAAGAAAATTGTATGAGTATATTTTTGCAAATAGATGTTGAACTTAAATTTTGCGAACACTTCTCTGCAGAAGTTAGAGTTTTTTCTCTGAACGACGCCTAAAGGTAACTAAAAGAAAACATCATACTACTCCATCTAGTTAAATAAATTGATGCCGATGTCACCAATCACATAGTCCCAATCAAATATTTCTGACTATATATTACTGTGCCTCCTACATCAGTCCGGTTCTCATAATGCAGTTATGTAGCCTCAGTTTGCATTCCCTGATATTCTAAAACTAAGAAAAATTTAACATCAATTGAACAAATCTTGAATTTAAATTTCGCCAACAAAAATAATGAAACAGGATGTTTGCTGAGCAATTCAATCACCATCATCAAATTCGATTACAATTAATTAATGCCCGTCTGCATCTGGGAGTTTCTATGCTGATCAAACGGAAAAAAAAATAAGTTTCTATGCTGATCTGATATCATTGATCCAAAAGGGGTTACATAGTTGTTGCATTTCCTTGTGTTATTTGTGCTATTAAATGTTTATGAATAATAAAAGGAGTTGAGATCTGGTTTGGTACTATTTTAAGTAGCACCTCCAGCTAGATTTAGTAGCACCAAATCCTTGTCAGTACAACTTTATTAGTACCTGCCATGTCCATAACTTCACCTTATTTTTACCATTTAATAGTGCATATATATATATAGAGTTAGTAGTCTGGTTTTATTTAATTAATACCTGGAAACCTACCAGCAGCTAACTTGCTGTGTAACCTTCTACACAATTTAGGTGCTCTATTACATTGTTTTCCCTTCATCGCGGAAAACCTTCAACATAATTAATTGTTGCATTGTCAAACCTAAAAGTTCTGCTGATTTTCATATCTAATTTGATGAGAAAAGACATGACAAATATACAGATGTGAATTTCCAACCTAAAGTGCGAACGATGTCTTGTAGGTCATAGCAATCAGTAAACCATAATCCCCTTTCTATTTACATAGTTACACAATAAGTATTATTATTCGTATAGTCATGCCTGAGACCACGTCATGAAGAATCAGAGTCGCACGTATGATATTTGTTGTCCTTATTCATTATTATTGCCCATCATCATATTGTATGTATTTCTTAAAATTGTTTATTATGTTTCATTTCCACAGCACCGAACAAGATATCACCTTTTATATATGTTATAATCCCTCACTCGGGAAAACTCTAGTGTTACACTTGACATATCTCACACGACAACCTATGCGTCGGCGAAGAATTCTTTGCCGAGTGTTTTTCATCGAGCACTCGACGAAAACTTCGTCGAGTGTCCCTTCGACACTCGGCGAAAAAAGTACCCGGTTGGTGGGTCGACGGTGATGGACTCTTTGTCGAGTGCCAAAAAACACTCGGCGAGATTTTGCCGAGTGCCACTACAATACACTTGGCGAAATTAACATGTCTGCCGAGTGCCTGCGAAAAAACACTCGGCAAAATGGAAGACTTCGCCGAGTGTATTTGCAAAAACACTCGGCGAAGAGGGGAACTTCGCCAAGTGCTTTTACCAATGCACTCGACAAAGCCTAGACACTCTGTAAAGATGGTTCCCAGAACCCCATGTTTACCCTCGAAGAGGGGAACTTCGCCAAGTGCTTTTACCAATGCACTCGACAAAGCCTAGACACTCTGCAAAGATGGTTCCCAGAACCCCATGTTTACCCTCTTTGCCGAGTGTTTGGCCATTGCCCTCGGCAAAGAGCTTATTTGCCGAGTGTAACACTCGGCAAAATGATATTTTTTGATCTTTTTAATTCTTTCGGTCGCATATTTCACAAAAATCAAAACATACACAATTCACAATTCACATCCACATCCACAATCACATCCACATCCACAATCACAATTCCACAATGACATCAACAACCACAATTCCACAACGACATCCACATCCACAATTCACATCCACATCCATAATTCACATAACATAGATAGTCCACAATCCACAATAGCTAAACATAGTCCACAATTCACATTTAGATATTCTAGTTTTAAACACAATCACAAGAGAAACTTATTTTACCGAGGTGGAAACGGCGGCAAACCTTCGTGGTCAGTGGTGGGGTTTTTCGATGCCGCCGACTGAGGCTACACAAAATAAAAAGGCTTTGATATCGGTTGTCACGAGAATGTCATTCGGTAATAAGAAAAGAACATATGAGGTTTTGAAGTGACTCACCGGAGTGCCTACAACAGGTTGTGGAGGAGTGAATACCACAGGCTGTGGCGGTAACACAGGAATACCCATGTTCTGACTGATTGTTTGCACGTAGCTATACATCTCAGTCATCTTCATCTCAATCTCCCGCCGCTTCCTTCTCTCCTCTTCCAACTCGTCCTACAATATTCCATCCCAACGTTATATAGCGAAGCAAACAATCAGTAAATATTAATGAATTGAGAAAAAAAATGAAATTTCTAACCCGTCGTTTCCTTCTCTCCTCTTCCAACTCGTCCTATAATATTCCATCCCCATGTTACAAAGTGAATCAAACAATCAGTAAATATCAATGAATTGAGTATAAAACCGAAAATTTCTCACTCGGAGTTGCTGCACTTCGGACTGTGAAGCGGTCGGCCGTGTGCGTATGGCCGGACTTTCGCTCGTGCTCCTTGCTTGAAGCTGGGACAGAGTGGGTGTACTGGCTGTGTTGAGGAGGTTGTCGCCAATCCAGTACCGCCCATGCTTCTTGCCTCCTCCCACCCTCATGACGACTTCTCCATCAATATCCTGGGTGGTAGGATCAAAATCTTCCCCATGGAGCTCCCTTGCCATCGTGGTGTACTGACTGAGGCGGCTGTGGACGGTCGCATTGGTGTACGCCGAGGGCCCGTCCTCTGGGTTGTAGTCAACGTCGGACGTCGCCTTGCCCTTGTGGGCCAAAGCTCATGCCTTGAACTGGGAGATAGGTTGCCCATCATGCGCCGCCGACTGTGAATAAAACAATAGTATGATTAAGAACTATTGAGCCTTGGTCGTTGAAATGAAAAATAGAATTCATATACCCATCTAGCTGCATACTGGTTGAGGCTAAGGCTGCCTTGGTGGTGTGATGCACCTGGCATCATCAAACACAGCTCTCGGCAAGCAGAGTGCGTCTCCTGCCACTCGGCAGCGCACCACCTGTCCACCATGCGCTCCTAGCAATCGAGAAGCTGGCCGCACCACCAAACAGGCACCTACATGTCATCAAGTATAAGATATATACCTAGATCAAATCAAATGTACTTAATTGTTCAAAAATCCGGTGTTAGATTTACCTGCATGTATTGTTCCTTTGTCAGAGTCATGGTTCTTGCTTCGGTTTTGGTGACCTTCAGGTTGTTGTATGCAGCGTTGTATGCAATGATGGCCTGGATGCGCGCCTCGTAATGCATGTCAGTCACGAGTTTGCGACAGGATTTGTCAGTCGCCGCAGCCGCTCTGGCCTCATATCCTGTCTGGCATCTAAAAAATCCTGCATAAACACATGATGTATTGAGCCATTGTTTCAATAATGTGCAATGAATGTGATGTATTGAGGGACGTGGTTTGACAGAAGACTTACCCACAACTCGGCCTTCACCCGCTCCACCCTATTGTTGAATATCCTTCCATCTCGATCAGGAAAATCGGGGACGACGACGTAGTGGTCAAACGTGTAGGCAAGCTCCGACTTTTTGGCATACTGAACAAGGCTAGGAAAGTGTAATCTGCACAGAAGACCCAGGATGCCGTTGACATGGCGTTTGTGATCACCTGCTCTGATCACAGTCCAACACCTGCCAAGTGAAAATAAAATGAACTATTAGTTTCAATTGTGATTTTTAACAAATCAAATGGAAAAGTATTGACATCATCCAAGGTTACTTACCGAGTCCCTTCAGGCTGAATCAGCGGGCGTCTCTCGAAAGGTATCGGTCGCCGTGGGAGGGTCGAGGGACCTCACAACCAAACAGTCGACAAACCCCCAACGGAGCCAGACCCCCCAGCAGAAGCAGAACCCCTAGCGGAGGCAGACTCCCCAGCCTCTTGCTCCTCCTGCTCCTCACCAGAGGCAGTAGAACCCCCAGTCTCCTGCTCTGCCTGCTCCTCCACCCGCTCCTCCTGCTCCTCGTCACTAGAGGAAGCTACAGGGGCGGGTATCCCCCCTCGACCCCTGCCAGCACAAACCTCGTGTCGACCCCTGCCGCAACCCCTACCGGACCCCTCAGCTGCATCGGACCCTCGAATGGCATCGACCGCTCTCCTGAACACCGACGCGCACTTCCTCAAACCACCCACCATCTTTGTTCAACCACCTGCACTTAGAAAGAGTAAACCAATTAGCACAGATATACAAAAATACAAAGAGAGAGAGATGCAAAATAAACAAAACATAGATGAAAAATAAATAGAACATAGTTAGTACGATGCATACATGTATTAGAAATAGTCATCATGATCGGGATTAGCTGGATCATAATTGTCATCATCACTATCAGCCATGTCGATATAATCATTAGGTTCCTCCTCGAAAGGAGGAATGTTGTCGTCCCTCTCATTTCCTAAATGTAACCGCTGAAGTAATTCTAAGTCCTTCACATTATGAACCTCATCTCTAGCGTCCTCGTCAACAACCATTTCATTGCCTACATCCATCCTCATTGCTTCAGTTAAGTCTATCTCAAAACTTCCTTGTAGCCCATCTTCTTGAAAGAACTCTCCGTCATATGTGTTTGGGTCCATGTTGTAGTCTTCATTGTTTGGTATAGGTAGTTTACCGTGTGGCGATACCTTGTACACAACATCCCAACCCTAAAGACGGTCATCTGTTTGGCACGGGTATGACAGATAATAAACTTGTGTCGCCTGTTGAGCAATAATATACACATCGTATCCTGCTAGGACGGTTGACTGTCGAATTTTGACTAGCCCAAGATTAGGAGTCTGTCTTACTTGAGCAGGATCAAACCAATGACATTTGAATATGACAGGATTAAGAGGTCTACAACCATGAAACTCGAGTTCATATATTTCTTCAATTCTTCCATAGTAATCAACCCCATCGAGCCCTGGAGTAAAAACTCCAGTATTTGTGGTTCTTCGATTGGGTCGACTCTGCTGATGGCTTGTTGTGTGAAAGCCATATCCATTCACATCATAACCGGAAAATGACTTAACCCTATAGGAACAACCACTAGAAACTTGTCTCAACTAGCCAGACATGCTCAGGGACATAGCCGCGAACCATCACCGGGAGAAGGCCGCTCAATCCATATGTGGTAGTCATGACTCTTGAGCCCGTTGATTCGCATGGTAGATTAGCTCACTCCCCTCTTCAAATTGGCTGCATACCCATCAGGGAACATTAACGTTTGGAACCATTCGAGTACTTTCCTCCTTTGGGCCCTCGTCAGAACAAAATCAGCTTTAGGCTTTCTCCATGACTTGCCGCCTCTGGGAGGCACCATGTCTAGCTTTAGTCTATTGCATAACATAGTTTGATCCACTCGAGCCTTTACGTTTTCTTTTGTCTTATCAGGAATGTCCATGATTGTACAAAAAAGTGCCTCGGCGATATTCTTTTCGGTGTGCATCACATCAATGTTATGTGGAAGAAGGAGATCTTGAAAATAGGGGAGCTTCTGCAAGGCCGATTTCTGAGTCCAGGCATGTTGCTCACCATATCCCAGAAAACCACCGTCTTCTTCATTGATCTCAAGAGCTTCTAACTGAGCACGAACCTCAGCACCTGTCATCATCTGTGGTGCAGCCTCGGTAACTATTACATCGTTTGTAAAGTTCTTGATGTCCCGCCTGAATGGATGGTCAAGAGGGAGGAATTGTCGATGTTTGTCAAAAGAAGAATATTTACCACCCTTCACCAACCAGATGAACTTCGAGCTGCCTTGCATACCGAACATGGAAACTTCCTGTAAACACACAATCCGCAAAATATCCCATATGCCGGCAAGTCATGCAGGGAGTTATGGTACCAAATATGCATTTTGAAGTTTGTCTTTGTAGCTCAGTCATATGTCCATACCCCTTCCTCCCAAGTACGGACCAAATCATCAATCAAAGGCTCCATGTAAACACTCATATTCTTCCCCGGATGTCTAGGAATTATCGACAAGAATATATTCGGTCGTTGGAAGATGACGCCGGGGGGGAGGGAGATTGAGGGGGATAACGAACATGGGCCAACATGTGTATGGGGCAGCCGCCATTTCATAAGGATTGAACCCATCCATTGCCAACGCAACCCATACATTACGAGCCTCTAGATCTTTCCCAAGATGAATCACATCAAACCTTCTCCAAGCATCACCATCGGATGGATATACAAGCTTCTCAGGATTGTATCGACGTCCATGCTTGTGCCATGTTATCTGTTTCGTGGATTCCTCGGTCATGTAAAGCCGTTGGATCCTCGGTATGAACGGAAGGTACCGTAAGGTCTTCATAGGGATAGCGAGCTGCCTCATATGACCATCACCAGAGTCTACCTCTACGAACCTAGAGAATCCACACTTTGCACAGTACTTTGCTTCTGCATGCTCTTTCCTAAATAGGATACATCCATTCGGACAAGCATGTATCTGCTCATATGGCATCTTAAGTGCACGAAGGAGTTTTTGTGCCTCATACATGCTCTTTGGTAGAAGGTGACCATTCGGAAGCAGGCTACCAACAACTGTCAACATAACATCAAAGGCCTCTCTACTCCAACTAAACTAGGACTTTACGGCCATTAGCCGTGCAATGGCATCCAGTTGAGAAACCTTTGTATGCCCATGAAGGGGTTGCTGTGCCGCAGACAACATGTCATAATACGCCTTTGTGGTAGGCTCCGGCTCCTCCTCCCTACATCCTTCATCGAAGTGTGCTTCATCATAGCATTTAACATGTCTCCTACCCCGGCATCAGAATCAAACTCCTCGATACGTTGTCGGACGACCTCGTCTCTCCCACGGTTGGCTTCACCATGGAACGTCCACCGGGTACAATCAGCTGTAAAACCATTCTTGCAAATGTGTTTGCCCATGATCTCTTTTGTTTGTCGCTTCATGTTACCACAATTGCTACAGGGACACCAAGTGGTACGCGCTCCTTTAACGTTGGCAAATGCAAGTTCCAAGAAAGCATCGGTCTTCTCGATCCATTCATCGGTCAACGAACTATGACTTGAGCGGCCCATATACATCCACTCACGGTCATCCATCCTCTATCATATCGAAGAATCATATAAATATTATTTGCATCTACCGAGTGTCTATACTGTCTAATAGGTGAAGATAGGTCCTAATCCCACTCGGGGATGTGTAGATGAGTTTAGTTCCCATGCTCTAGTACTCCGCTCTGAGACATAATTTCGACAGCACCTGTCACAACTCGATTTTCGTTCGGGATTAAAAATCATTAAATAAATATTTTTCCAGGAAATTAAATAAAAAGGCAAAATCAATTACCAAGTGAAATAAAGAAGGAAATTAAAATTTCCTTTAAAAATCATGGCTGGAAATATTTTTGAAATATTCTCCACGCCCTAAAGTATTCTTTGAAATTTTTCGTGAAATTTTGGAGCTCCAGAAATAATTTTAATCTGTAAAGAGCATTTCAGTAATTATTTAATAAATAAATTAATCACTAAATGGTTTTGTTATATTTTTATTAAATATTTTGAGTGCTCATCTATTTTCAAAAATTTTCTTGGAATTATTTGAGTACGAAAGTATTTATAAAAATTTAAGAATTATTTATGTGAATAATTTAAAAGACAAACCAATTAAAAATTCTCCTCGTGTTGTTGGGCCATTTTTGGCCCACTCCTTGAAGTTTGCCCTTGCTCCCTCCTTTTCCTCTCTTCTTGGCCCGCCCCGTCTCCTTTTCTCGCGCGCGCACCTCCCTCTCTCGTGGGCCGGCTTTGAGGCCAAGGCTCGTCTCCCTCGTGCGCGCCAGTAGAAGTCCATCCGACCTCCCTCCTCTCTGAGCAGATGATAGGTGGGGCCCACCTGTCATCTTCCTCCTCAGGCCGACCACCATTGCCGACGACCTCGCGCGACCTCGCCGCCGCAAATCCCGCCGACCCGCTCGTCCCACGCCGCCTTAAAGCTGCGCAATCAAGCCGCCGACCTTCCCCCTTATTTTCCCCAAATTCTATCGCCTTAAATCGCCGCATTAACGCCGCCGACCACCTCCTTCACTGTAATTTCCACCGCCCTCGGCCACCATCGCCCCTTCCCGCGCTTATAAAATCGACCGCCGAGTGTGGAGATTGTGGCAATCGGGTATCTACATGGCAAGCTTATCCGACTGGAGGTAGGGATAGATTGTGCCTGCTATATCTGTAAGCCGAACTTGACTTGGGTGTTACGGTTGCCGATAAAGATAAGGCAATCGGCCTATAGTCACGGTTTGGTAAGATTGAGGAAACCGACTTAGAATAAGATAGGGTTTCCGACTTGTAAACTCTTCCTCCCAAGACTATATAAGGGGGGTAAGGGGCGTCCCTTGAGGGATATTCCGATAGGAGATCAAAGATCCAACACTAGATCTGAGATACGACTTCATAAGCAAGAGCTTTAGATCACGAGATCAATAAAGACACTTGGCGGATCGAATCCACCGAAACAGGAGTAGGGTATTACCTCACGAGAGGGCCGAACTGTCTAAACTTTCTTCTTCTTCTAACCCATTGTGCTTGGCGATCTCGATGCGACCCCGAAAAATATATTGCCGAAACCAAGTTTGGACAGTTGGCCCGACAGAAGGGAGGACAAGCAAGCAGGAGGAAGCCGAAATCCTAAGAAGGATGGCGGCAACAACGGCAACCAGGGCCAGAAAGATCGCAAGCGCCGATCCGAAGACCTAGTGGCCGCGACCTCCAATACTCAACGCCGTCCCCGAGTCGCCGCCTACGACGCCATCATGAACGCCCAGTGCACCCACCATCCGAATCACAAGCACGCGGCGAAGGGGTCGCTTTATCTACAAGCGGTTTGAACAGATCGCGGCGCAGCTCAACAAGAAGCCGACGACGAGGCTGGCCCGTCCGCGCCAAGAAGAACAACGCGGCTGAAAATGCTGAACCCTTTCAAGACCCGGTGGGGAGCTCAACCACATCTTCGGGGTCCGCTAGCCTATGAGTCCAAGAGGAAACAAAAGCTAACCGAGGGAGGTCAACGCGCTCAACCCGAAGTCCCTCGCATCTGCGATGGTCGGAAGTGGCCATCACCTTTGACCGCTCGGATCATCCCGATCGAGTGGTTCACCCGGGCGCTATCCACTCGTCCCGGACCCCGTGGTCCGCAACATCGGGCTTAAGCGCGTCCTCATCGATGGGGCAGCGCCCTCAACATCCTGTTTGCCAAGACCATGGATGAGATGCGATTCCGAGGGCCGAACTAAAGGCAAGCTCAGCCCCCTTCCACGGGGTTATCCCGGGCTATCTTCAACACTACTCGGGCATATCTCTCTCCCAGTCACCTTCGGAGCCCGAGAGAACTTCCGAACGGAGAACGTTACCTTCGAGGTGGCCGACTTGAAACAGCATATCATGCCATCATCGGAAGACTGCGCTTGCCAAGTTCATGGCGATCCCTCACTACACTTACCTCGCATGAAGATGCCGGGTCCCAACGGCGTCATCACTCTTCGCAGCGACGTGAAGCAAGCCTTCACTGCGACAAGGAGAGCTGCGACATGGCCCAATCTCGCGAGAGATTACGTGGCCAACAAGAAGTCCGATTGGCTGCATCGACTTCGGCAGAGGGCGAAGTCCCCGCGAAGAAGATAGCCAAATCAGGATCCGGCGACGCCAAGACCAAGAAGATCTCCCTTGATTCGTCTGATCCCTCCAAAACTGCTGTAATCGGCGCCGACCTAGATCCCAAATAGGAAAGCGCGCTCGTCACCTTCCTCCAAAATAATAAAGATGTTTTTGCTTGGAAACCATCGATATGCCCGGAATTCCTAGGGAGGTGATCGAGCACTCTTTGAACGTCAAAGATGACGCCAAACCAATAAAACAACGATTACGCAGGTTCGCACAAGATCGAAAAGACGCGATCAAAGAAGAACTCGCAAAGCTCTTGGCTGCCGGCTTCATTAAAGAAGTCCTTCACCCCGACTGGTTAGCCAACCCAGTCTTGGTCCGCAAGAAGACGGGGCAATGGCGCATGTGCGTTGACTACACTGACCTCAACAAAGCCTGCCCCAAAGATCCGTTCGGGCTGCCTCGCATCGACCAAGTCGTCGACTCAACAGCCGGCTGCGAACTCCTGAGTTTCTTGGACTGTTACTCGGGCTATCACCAGATCAGCTTGAAAGAATCCGACTGCTTGAAAACATCGTTCATCACGCCGTTTGGCGCTTACTGCTACATCACCATGCCTTTCGGCCTAAAGAACGCCGGAGCCACATACCAACGCATGATCCAAAGATGTTTCCAGACGCAGATCGGCAAGAACGTTGAAGCCTACGTCGACGATGTTGTCATCAAGACCAAGCAGAAAGAAGACTTAATCGCCGACTTAGAAGAAACCTTTGCAAACATCCGGGCCTTCGAATGAAGTTAAACCGGAGAAGTGCACCTTCGGCGTCCCATCGTGCAAGCGCTTGGCTTTATGGTGTCACATCGCGGCATTGAGGCAAATCCAGAGAAGATCAATGCTATCTTAAACATGAAGCCCCGAGTAATCGAAAGACGTCCAAAAGCTCACCGGCTGCATGGCGGCACTAAGCCGTTTCATATCCCGACTCGGCGAACGAGGCATGCCCTTCTTCGACTGCTAAAGAAGACAGACGACTTCCAGTGGACCACAGAAGCCGACAAGGCCTTTGAAGATTTCAAAGAATTCCTTACCACGCCACCCGTCCTGGCTTCGCCTCAACCCCAGGAACCCCTATTGCTGTACGTCTCGGCCACTCACCAAGTAGTCAGACGGTCCTTGTGGTTGAACGCGAAGAAGAGGGTCGGGCCCGAAGATTCAAAGGCCAATCTACTTTGTCGCGAAGTATTGGCGGAGCCAAAATCCGCTACCCTCGGGTACAAAAATTGCTTTATGGTGTTCTAATAACCGCGAGAAAATTGGCACACTACTTTTAGGGTCACTCGGTCACCGTCGTCACTTCTCTCCCACTCGGCGACGTCATCCACAACCGCGAGGCAACCGGGCGTATCGCCAAGTGGGCCCTAGAACTGATGCCGCTGGACTTAACTTTTAAGCCCAGGACGTCCATTAAGTCACAAGCCTTAGCGGACTTCCTGGCCGAGTGGACTGAACAGCAAGAACACGTGCCTCGAGAAGACCTCCAACACTGGACCATGCACTTCGACGGATCCCAGAGGATCACCGGCTTGGGAGCAGGAGTCGTGCTGATCTCCCCGACTGGGGAAAGGCTAAGATATGCCCTTCACCTCCACTTCTCCGCCTCACACAACGTCGCCGAGTACGAAGCTCTTCTACATGGACTGCGCCTCGCAGTCTCACTCGGGATTCGTCGGCTTATTGTGAAAGGCGACTCCCAGCTGGTCGTCAATCAAGTGATGAAGGACTGGTCCTGCTTAAATGACACTATGGAGGCCTACCGACAAGAGGTCCGCAAGCTTGAGGACAAGTTTGATGGGCTAGAACTCTCACATGTCTCGAGACATAACAACGAAGCTACCGATGAGCTAGCACGGTTCGGATCAAAGAGCGAAGCTGCCCCAAACGACGTCTTTGTCGAACATCTCTACGAACCAACCATCATGGCAAAAACGGCTCCTAACGAACAAACCAACAACGAAGTCGCCATGACCGACACCGATTGGAGGACGCCCCTCATCAAATTCTTAACTCGGCAAGAGCTGGGATGACCAGGATGAAGCGAACGAGTCCGGCGTCGTTGCCAAGCGTACGTCATGGTCGACTCCGATCTATACAAGAGAAGCCCCTCCGGAATTCTAATGAAGTGCATCACACCCGAAGAAGGGAAACAATTACTCCAAGACATCCACTCGGGCATATGCGGAAGCCACGCGGCAGCACGCACTCGGTCGGCAAAGCTTACAGGCAAGGATTCTTCTGGCTTACCGCGGTCTCCGACGCGGATAAAGTCGTAAGAACCTACGAAGGCTGCCAGTTTTTCGCCCGACAAAGCCATGTCCCGGCCCAGGAGCTCCAAACAATCCCGCTTTCCTGGCCGTTCGCGGTATGGGGGTGGACATGGTTGGCCCTTTCAAGAAAGCTCCGGGAGGTTTCACACACCTCTTCGTCGCAATCGACAAGTTCTCCAAGTGGATTGAAGCCAAGCCGGTCGCCACAATCACTGCCGACAAAGCACGAGATTTTTCCTCAACATCGTGCATCGCTTCGGCGTCCCAAACAGAATCATAAGCGATAATGGGACTCAATTCACGGGAGGCATCTTCAAGGAATTCGCGAAGACTTCGGAATCAAAATCGCTATGCATCGGTAGCTCACCCTAAAAGCAATGGGCAAGTCGAGCGAGCCAACGGCATGGTCCTTCAAGGCATCAAGGCTCGCGTTTTCGACCGGCTAAGCCCTTACGCCGGCAAGTGGGTCCAAGAACTTCCCTCGGTTCTATGGTCGCTACGAACCACACCCAGTCGGGCCACCGGCCAAACTCCTTTCTTTTTGGTTTATGGCGCAGAAGCCATGTTGCCAAACGAGATGGAGTATGAGTCCCTCCGGGTCCGCAGCTTCAACGATGAACGCTACGACCCGACCGAGTGGATGACCTCACCCGATTGGAAGAGGCCCGCGAGGCAGCCCTCATCCGGTCGGCCAAATGCCTTCAAGGGCTCGAAGATACCACAGTCGCAACGTGCGAGCACGAGCTTTCATTGTTGGCGACCTGGTCTTACGCAAGATCCAGACCACCAAAGACCGACACAAGTTATCTCCCTTATGGGAAGGACCGTATATAATCGCCGAAGTAACTCGGCCCGGTGCTTACCGGCTAAAGCGCGAAGACGGGTCAATGGTGGAGAACTCCTGGAACATCGAGCATCTTCGACGATTTTATGCCTAATTTGGCTAAGGCCTCATGTTTTCCTTGACTGCCAACCTCAAGCAAGATTACTTCTTGAGCCAGCAGTCGGGGGCTATACACATGTCAATAAAGCTCAAGTTTTCCTCATCAACTTTTGTGCATAATTTGGTTTATCATTGTCCAATGTTCTTCGACTCGAGCTCAGTGTCTAAGGACTGAGAGTTTTCCGATGACCTAATCGAGCCTAGGCTTGATGACAGCCAGACGAAAACTACTTAAGAAATTTCACGCAAAAGCTCGAATCAAGGCATTGACATAAATAAACTAAAAAGAGTCACAAAGTTCCATGTCACAGTGTAACGGTTACATGACATTTACAAAGCAAAGACAGAATACAGATCAGAGCTTGAAGTTGTTTACTACATCCAGAGATATCTTCTTCGCCGCCTCTTGCGCCTCACTCAAGCATATCTAAGGCCGCTCGTCCGTTGTTCCCTCGCGAAGCCCTCCCGACCGAATGGATATCCACTCGGGGTAAAGGGACTTGGTCCGAGCAAGAGCGAACCAGCCCCATGTGCGCTCGGTGATATTCTTCGGTATCGTTCGGGAGCGCCGAAGCTTGTCGAAGATCTCGATTGGCTCGGCGAGCTGGCCCCAACTCCTTGATCGAACAAGGACAGCAAGATCGGCGTGGCGGCGTTGGCGACCTCTTCACGAATCTCGTCGCTGGATTTGATCCGCCCAAGCAAGATGTCGTATTGGGCTCGGGTCTTCATCTTATAAGCTGCAAAAAGTCCCAGATCATTCAAAGCACTCGGAAATAAAGCAGCACACGAAATTCGACTTCAAAGAAGGTTACCTTCAAATTCGGCCTCCATTTCGGCCTTGTCAAGGCTGACCGCTTCCAGCTGGACTTGAAGCGAGTGGACCTCCAAAGAATTTTCTACAACGAAAGAAGATTATCAATAGCCAAGATCAACATAAGAATCATGATGAAGCGAGAGGCGGGCTTACTCCCAATTGATCCGCGGAGGTCGAGGTTGGCTTCCCGAAGCTCCGCAATCTCCCTCCTTAAAGCCGCCTCTCTTGATGCGGCCTCCTCCCAGTGGCCTTCACTGTCGCTGAACGTCCTCCAAGGAGTTTAAGTGGGGGGACCAGCTTCTCCAGCACTTCAGATTTTGCCATTGACTGGCAATATTCTTTCTGCACACGAAAGCAGTGGAGTGATCGATTGAAAGATAACGATGATATAATCAAAGAGAAAGACAAAGGCTTACGTTGAGCGGTCGGGTTGCCTCATTCGGGCTCTCGACAAGGGCATCCCTTTCATCTTTTCGGCTTGCCGGTCTAGGATGATGCCTGTCTCTCGCCTTCCGAATCCCGCCACTCGATCCTGATCGGGGAACCCAGTCTCGAAGGCGCACACGGGATCTCTTCTACCGTGGCTGGTAAGCAAGAAAGACAAATGAAGACATGAAAGATTCAAAATTGAAAGAACGAAGGAATACTTCAAAACAAGTCTTAGGTTTCGGTGGTCGCCTGCCTAGGTGGAGCGGTGGGCTTTTCTTCTTCTTCGGGCTCTGCGCCGAGTGACCCCGGTCGGGGTGCTTGAGCCGTAGCCTCGGGTTTCCGGGTGATGGCCTTTCAGCCGGGATATCCCGACTGGCGATCGGGGCTCCTCCCTAGGGGCGTCCTCCTTCGGAGGCGAAGGTTGTTTCTCCGAACGCTCGCACTCGGTTGCGGGCTCCGGGGTTTTGGCTCTCGGCCTTGACACTTCGGAGCAGCGGCCGGAGTCGGCCCTTCACCCCCTCCGGCAGGATCTATGTCCTGGGGCCTCCTGTGAAAGTGAATACAGCGAAGATAAAGAAAAGTTTTCCGCAAAAGAGTTCAGGACTTCAGTTTCAGAGCATACCTGGATGATCTGCGGATCTTCGGTGCCGTCCGCGGCGATCGCCTTAGAGGCGGGGTCTCGACTGGAGGAGCCGGGACGTCGTCATCCGAATCCTCGATGATCAGCCTCCTTTTGCTCGCGCGCTTGTTCGAGTCTCCACTCGGCGCCGCCCGCTTTCTGACTGGGTCGCTCTGGATTTTGATCCCGCCAGCCGGTTTCTTGGCAGGGCGATGCGGCGCGTCGTCATGAGCCACTTTGTATGGCATGGAGGTGATAGAGGCGTTTTCCTGCAGAAGAAAGAAAGTGCAACGTTAAGAGACAAGATGTCAAGATTGAAAGATACTATGAAGTAACCAGTCGGCTTACCGGAGGAGGAGGTCGGTGAATGCTGAAGGGAAGGACTGGCAGAATGAGGGCCCGCTCAACTGCTATCCCAGATGAGAAGAGTTTGTACATCCGAATCTTCAGGATCTCGTATGTGAGTGGATCTGGGTCTTCCCGATTGGGATCTGTCCCGCCTTCATACTCGAAGGCCGGCTTCGACCGCTCCTTGATCGGCGCCAGTCGGCACCTGATGAAGTGCCGAGTGATTTGTTCCCCGCGAAGATTCCTCTTCTTCATCGCCAGGATCTTCGTGAACAGATCATTGGCTTCGTCCCAATCTTGGGCTACCGGGACGGTGCTCCAAGATGGCTTGGGGACAGGAGGAAGACCGACAAAGGCGGGCGAGGTGGGTTCGAGATTGCGATGTAGAACCCGCTGCGTGCCGCCTTTGTTGGAAGATTTCAAAGGAGAGAAAAGTAGTCTTTGCGGAGAGATCCGCGAAGTGGAAGCTCGCTCCGCCAACAACGCAAGGTTGGTCCTTGTTCGGATGGGGTTTCAGATAGAACATACGATGGAATAGATTGAAGTGAGGAAGAATGCCAAGGAAGGCTTCACACACATGAATGAAGAGTGCTATGTGAAGCATTGAGTTGGGGTTCAGATGGTAGAGGTGAAGCCCATAGTAGTCCAGAAGCCCCCGAAAGAACTCGGAGGTGGGAAGGCTGAACCCGCAATAGAAGAAGGAAGTGAAAACAACGAGCTCACCGGTGTTTGGGGTCGGCAAGTCCTCCCCCGCCGCCGGGCGCCATCCCACAAGTTCCTTTGGCGGAAGCACGCCGTGCTTCACCATCTCCTTGAGGGTGGATTCCTTCACATCCGAGGCGGCCCATTGGTCGAACGGAATCCTTTTTTCCTCCGCCATGAGAATGGGTTGATGGGAAGTGGATCTGGCTGAGAAAAGTTGGATCTTGAGCAATGGAATGTGGGAGATTTGGCTGTGGAGGCTGGTTGTTGCAGAGAGCGAGCTCTTAGATGGATGGATTTGGGAGCACGCGAGTCTAGGGTTCTCCGCGGTGAACTGTTGAACAGTGCCGTGAGAAGGGGAATCGTTTGGAAGACGAAGAGGCGGGGACGACCTCGCATCTTTATAGAAAGATTTGAGGGTTACGCTAGGTTTTCTGGTGAGTGGGCCGAGCCCATAAGAAAATCTACGGCCCGGCTAAGGTGTGGTCCGATACGTGTCCTTAGGGACTTAAGCGGATGAGCTTAAGCGATTTGCCCGGCAATATGCGTGTGTCCGAGTGCCCTATACCTTTAAAGATCCTTCCATACCGCGGTTTGCGACTTCATGAGAAGGCGCACGATGCAATTTGGAAGGTGACCAACAATGAGTTTTTATAACCGCCTTGGTGAACAAGGGTGTTTGGTTTTTGGCATTTGGTCGGGTAATCTTACCAATGCTGTTTATTTTCCACCTTCGTGAAGATCTTTATAAGATTGAGACCAGTATTATGGCAAAAGCTATTTAATAACTTGGTCATATTTTTCATATGATTGAAAGAACTTGTTTTCCCATGAGGGATGATTAAAATATTTGTTGGGATGACTCGGGCAGATCTACTCGGATAAGCATGAGCTTACCGAGTGCTTTTTACCCGCTAGGGTTGATTGAGTTATTTATTCCGAAATTACTCGGGCAAATCCACTCGGATAAGCAAGAGCTTACCGTGTTCTTTTTCCTATAAGGGTTGGCTGAATTATTTGTTACGAGATAACTCGGGCAAATTCACTCGGTTGAGTATGAACTTGCTGGGTAATGAGATTTCGTGATTGCTTTAGCATGAGCTAGGCATCTACATGAGAATGATTTTTATAGTTCTTGACTATATGCTTAGCCTATTTTTGACTAACCACATAGTCGGGGGCTACACCTAATTAGGTGCATTAGGAGATGCACCTAGATATTTATTTTTTGAGAAATTTTTATTTTTCCAGCCCTTCACAGTCTTTGGAGCCACTCGGGAAGATTCAGGCAGAGATGATGGAATCACTCGGCGCCAAAAGCACTCGGTCAAAGAAATTTTTTGGTTGAGTGCTGCTTTGGTCTGAAGATGAGTTGTCTCGTCGACTGAAAAGGACTCGGGGGCTCTTGTGGAGATTGTGGCAATCGGGTATCTACATGGCAAGCTTATCTGACTGGAGGTAGGGATAGATTGTGCCTGCTATATCTGTAAGCCGAACTTGACTTGGGTGTTACGGTTGCCGATAAAGATAAGGCAATCGGCCTATAGTCACGGTTTGGTAAGATTGAGGAAACCGACTTAGAATAAGATAGGGTTTCCGACTTGTAAACTCTTCCTCCCAAGACTATATAAGGGGGGTAAGGGGCGTCCCTTGAGGGATATTCCGATAGGAGATCAGAGATCCAACACTATATCTGAGATACGACTTCATAAGCAAGAGCTTTAGATCACGAGATCAATAAAGACACTTGGCGGATCGAATCCACCGAAACAGGAGTAGGGTATTACCTCACGAGAGGGCCTGAACCTGTCTAAACTTTCTTCTTCTTCTAACCCATTGTGCTTGGCGATCTCGACTGCGACCCCAGAAAAATATATTGCCGAAACCAAGTTTCGACACCGAGCTACCCTTTCCCATTTCCCCCAAACCCCCGAGCCCGCCGTGCTCTCCTCGCCTCTCCCCGCGCCTCCCCTTGCTCCGCCGCTCGCCGCCGTCCTTTAGCCACACACCGCCGCTGTTCCAAGCGCCGCCGCCACGCGCCAAGGTCTCCACCACCTTCCCCGCATCCCGTCTCACCCCAACCGCCGCTCCCCGCCCTCGGTCCATCGCCGAAACTCCTCCCCACCGTGCGACCGAGCCGCCGCCATAGCCGCTCTCCGCCGCCTTTTCCCGCCTCACCGCTCCCGAGCCGCGCTGTCCCCTCCTTTAGCTTTGCCACACCCCTCCGAGCGTCGGCCACCCCTCCGCCGTCGCCAATCGTGGCCGGACCGCCATCTGTACCGTCATCTCGAGCACCGGCCGCCATTGCCTCTCGCCGCCGTTCGCCCGTGCGCGCCCTTTTCCGCTGCGCCGGTGAGCTCCCCCTTTTCCGCCTCCTCCCGCCGCTTGCCGCGCGATGGCCGCCGCCGGCAACCATCGGGTGACGTGCGCTGCCGTCGTGCCGCCGCCGGCCGTCGCCGCCGCTCCGCCGCCCGATCGCCTCGTGGCGGTCGTGGCCGTCCATCCGGTCACCCACGTGGCTGCCACGTGGCTGCCGCATGGCTGCCACGTCGTCGCCACGTATGCACCACGTGGCGCGCCCGCCCGTGGACCACCGTGGACTTGGTCCGCGGTTGACTGGCCCATGGACTGCGCCGTCGCCCGCTAACGTCAGCCTGACGTCAGCCCTTGGCCGCTGACGTCAGTGCCGCCCTGCTGACGTGAGCCCTAGCCCTTTTTCCTTTGAAAAATAATTAAAAATTGCACAATAAATCTAATTAATTTCTAGTATTTATTTAAATGGTCCAGAACTTCTAAAATTCATATCTAATTCATACGAACTCAAAATTGGGTTATTTAAATTGCAAAATTCATCTAAAATTGAGCTCTACATGTTGGTTTACTTTTTATGTACTGTTATTTGGTTTTCATTAGGGGTTTTCCTTGTTTTGCGTGCCAGCGTGTAGTTTCCGTCATTCCAGAGTTCGCGCTCGCGAAGAGTTCGGAAGTTGGTTGGGTGAAGCAAGGCAAGTCACACTTTCCTTGAAGCATATTGAACCTATTTTACAAATGTTTTACTCTTTGCAAATAAAACTGCATTGGTTTGCTAATTACATGGAATGATGGGATTACCTATCTGCTTGCTTGTGCCATGCCTCTTGATATCCATTCTTTGTTAACCTTGGGTGATAATTTGACTAGATTTAGTCACTTATGTGACTTTTGCTAGAATTATATGTTTAGCCATGCTTAATTACCACTAGCTCACTAAAAGGGATAACAACCTATCTAAACTTAGTTCAGATGAGCTGCAAGCTCGGAACACCTGGCCATATCTTTTTGGTCATAATTATCCCAACTAAAATATGACTAAATGGTGGGCTATGGGTGCATGGTTTTGGCTTGTCGCGCCCATGACAATTAAGGACCGGTTCATTGGAAACCCTGAAAGACTTACAGTGCTTACCAAAAGCAAAATGGACAACTGCTAAATCCGTAGTATAGCTTTTTTCTAGCCAACGGTCCCTAGCAAGGGTGAGCGTGATGGAGTTGCAGTCGACCCCGGTATAAGGGTTGTTGGGCTGTCGGATTCACCGAGGCACTGGGGGGGCTGCCCACTACCCAGGAACGGGAGTGGGGGCGAAACCTTGGTGTGGTTTGATTGGTTAGGGGGAGTTATGCTATAGGTCTTGTCACGATCCCCCCTTTGCAGTATCGTGGCAATACTTTGGGGGCATGGCAACATGTGTGGAATCGTGTCTTGTGGGTAAAGTAGCGCACCTCTGATCAGAGTAAAAACTATTCGAATAGCCGTGCCCACAGTTATGGGCAATCAATCAGATTCACCATGATTAGTCCCACCGTAATAATTGGACTTAATAATCTGGATTAGATCAGGTGGGAATGGTTAGGCCTGCTCAATGTGGGGATAACGTTGTTCAGTGGAGAATTAATATTGACCTAACTACTCAATAGTTTCCCAGTTTTTGAAATAAAGTGTTTTGCAACCGCCTTTCCGTAAAGTAGCCCCAAGCCTCTCCTTGCCTTCCCTCGCATTTCTGCATTCCTTGGTATGGCTTGTTGAGTACTTTGGTTGTACTCAGCCTTGCAAATTCTTCCTCTTTAAGAAGTGTAGTGCTTCTGAGTTGAAGACGTTGTTTTTGGACCAAGCCTCAGACCCCAGTTGAGTTTGCCTATGGAGTGGAGCTGAAGCCCCGCTAGGATCGTCTTTTCCCGCTGTCGCTACTTTCTTTCGAGTGGGAGGACTAAGTGCCTCTTTTCCTGTAAGTATTTATACGTATGGATCTGTGTATTGATTTGTCATTTTGTGTACCCTGGTTGATGCCTAGACAGAGATTAAATACACAAAATAGTCTGAAAATTTGGGTTTGAATTTCTAGGCATGACAAGTTGTTATCAGAGCCATCTCGACTGTAGGTTGGGCCAAATGGTCAAAAACCCTAAGGACTAGTTTTGTGAAAACCTTATTTGCGAAAATATCTCTTCTCTCCCTCTGGAGTCTTTGCAAAATGATTTGTCAAATTTCTCTCCTTCCCCCTCCAACTCTCTAGTTGTTAAGCCTGGAGTGCCAACTAAAAGATTAGGTCGAGCCTCAAGCTTCAAGCAAGAAGACCAAGCCAAGCGACTGAGTCGGCACTTCCCGAGGATCAAGCGAAGTCTTCCGGAGTTTGCCTAAACCCAATCCTTCCCGAAATAGTAGTATCGGTAGTTTTCTAGGTCGTGTGTTGTTTGCTGTGTGCAGGGGTATGGTTTACATCAGTGGTGGGGATGTGACCATACTAGGTTGTTTGCTTAATCAACTTGAACTATAAAAGTACACCCACATCAGATCAGTAATCAAGCAGACTAAGGTCTCATCTTTAGTTTAACCTCTTCTTTCCCCTCTCCCTTCTTCTCCGGCAACAGATGGGTAAAGTTAGGGGTAGTGTCAGTGGATCAAGACCACAATAGTCCCATGGATCAGCTCAGAGCAACACTGCGAGCACTCCACTTCCTTCTCCTTGGAATCCAACCCTAGCCTAGGTAGTGGCAAATCAGACAAAGTTAGTGCCCATGATGGTGCAACTGATGCAATGGCAGTATCAACAGTAGCAACAGATGCAAGCCTTGGTGACTCCCGCCAGCATACCATTAGATTTTCAGGAGACGAGGGCACCAACCCCGCCATCCGGCCAAAGAGAAATGCGTGCTGTCTGCCAGGATTATAAGGAGCAAGATCATAATGCAAGGGACGATTTGCGGGAAGTGTACACCAGTACACCGACTGTAAATGAGATGCAGTGTCTCGAAGAAAGGAAGTATCCGGTCAGCTAAACAACCAAGATTTTGGTACACCATCGTCCAACTCAAAGAAGAGAAAGGCACCAGAATGGAATACAAGATGTGCCAGCAAGATGATCGTCACTGGTACAGAGTTTACTCCTGAAGATGCGAAGAAGATTCCTCGATGCCTAAGAAGAAATACTTTCCGTGGTGCACATCAGATAACCCATCATCTCAGGTTTTATGGTCCACCCAAACTAGAGGGTGATGATTCAGAAGAGGTATCCTCCGATGGGGATGGGGAAGAAATCTCTGAAGATGTCTGTGAAAAAAATGGAGCCCAAAGCGTGTACTTGCTGTGGAGAAGTTGGACACATTGCGATCATGTGCAACCACACCTGCCTTTGTGGTGATGACACCCATGTACCAGAAGAATGCCCCATGAGCAAGGTCACATGTTTCTTGTGTGAGGGAACATATCATGTGCCCAAGAGCTGTTGGTTGAATTCGGTTCTAACCAAAGACGAGGAAGACCATGGGACAACCCAATAGTCTATCCACTTGTGGTTGGTACCATCAAAGGCGATAATGCTCCTGGTCATCAACCGACTCCAGCCCCTGTGAAGACCACCAGTAGTAACAAAGACATGGAAAATAAGGCTCGCAAGCCAGTGTACATTTCAGTTCCAGTTGTGAGTCTGCAGACCCAGAAGAGTGCACACCGTGATAAAATGGGTCGAATTTGTTTCAACTATCGCAATCCAGGACATTACTTCAACAAATGTCCATTTCCAAGACCAGCAAAAGATGCTCGTCGTTGCTTCAACTGTGGGGAAACGGGTCATGTACCCAGAAGATGTCTAGTGCCCAAGCGCCACCATCCTCTAAGTACCGACACTGTCTGCAACACCAGTATTACGCAAGCTGTTTCAGTTCCAGCACAGCGGGGTCGAATCCAACCGAAAGGCACCCGTAAGCCAAAGTACAGTCATCTCCCATACCTACAACCTCCACCACAATGTATTGTCGTTAAAGACACTAGCAAAGGTTCAAAGGTTCAACCGCCAACCTACCCTCAAGCCGCAGAGCCAACAACAGTAGGGAAAGCAATGCCGAGAAAGCAGTGATTCACCCCAACTGACAAGAAACAATACTCTCTTTTAGCAGGAACCGCAACAATTGTCGACAGCACCAAATCATGATTACCATGAAGACCAGCAAGGCACCCCATATTACCTCAGCTCAGATGTTTGGCAATCAATTGAGCAAGAGCCTCACCTCAAGCAGAAGGGTCTACCTACAACAGCTACTAAGAAGGTAGAAATGTCTGTACGCAAAACAATACCCCGTTGGAACACCAGTATGTGAGCATGGGCAGATCAAGTCAATCAGGCCAGAATCATAGGAGAAAAGGTCCCACCAGTCAAAACATCTGCTAGTCAAACCGGCAACAACCTACAAGTGTGTAATTCTTAAGAAGATTTGTGCTTGTATATAGAAGTTTCATGGCAGTTATGTAATAAGAAGGGAATATGGAATAAAGACTGAGATGTACAGTTCCTTTCTTGATATGATACATCTTGAGCATCCAAAAGCAAGTTAGCTCTTACGATTGCCAATGTTATATGAAACCTAGAGTTTCATTCTTCCCGTTTAGTCCAGTTTTGGTTAGACCCCAAGACATGATTGCTAACCACGAGGAGTAAATGGTCAAGGAAATGTGAATGGTTATTCCATTAAAACCTTCAATATGAGGTGATACATCAAAAGGGCCATATGATGGACACCTGAAGAGTATGGGAAGGTGCACAGAATATTCAAGTGGAACATCATATAAGGATTACTGGGACTCTTCAACCTCGAAAATCATGTGGAAATAGTAAGTGGCAGTAGCACTCTGGTGGTGTGAACACGAATCAAGGAAATGCGTGCGTTCAGACCACAATAATATTCAGCATTATACGATTTCTTTAAAAGTCGGAATGAGTGGCACCTCAAGGAAATGACAAGAATGACAAAAGTTTGGTGATAACATCATGGGAGAAATGTCCGCACTCTCAATCGTGGAAACTTCTCCAGAAAATAGTAGGGTAACTGCACCCTAGCGATGAATATGGATCGAGAATGGTTGTCCTTAGTTCAAGGTGACCGTTACAGTTCCTGGAAACCACCTCGATGTCTCCTGGAATACGACATTAGAAAATTCCCCATCACCCTACTCAGAGTCAAATGGATCCAAATGTCAGGCTAGAACATCCAACCATCCAAGTGTGATACGGAGAATCCGTCATTGTGAACCATCCTTACCCAAGGGTTGAAAGTGAGCTTGTGAGATGAACAACAGGAACCCTTGGTTGTTTCAAAGGTAGTTCCCATCGGTTCACTAATCTCGACATTTGTGAGAAAGCAATGTCAAACTTTTGGTCCCGTTAGTCTTCAAAGCTAGCAAACGATACGAGAACCAACGAAATAAGAAGTTGTTAGAGTACAATTTTGGACGTGGTTTGGTAAGTGGCCAATGCTTGCTCCACAGGTCAGCTGCTAAGCAACCCAGGCAGAAGATTGACGACCTCAGTCAAGCCAGAAGCAGAAGAGTCATGTCAGTAAGTTACAACCGATGGGGAAATCAATCAAGAGCTAGTATGCTCGAGAGCTGCATGAGAGTCACACTTAGGAAAGACTTCCAGTCATCGGTTGAGTGTTGAGTCCCAGGATTCACTAGAATGAAAGTGCACAACCTTTGCCTCTTTTCATTGACCGATGGAGTATCCAACTTTTGAAGTCAGGGTTCTTAGTAAATAAGAGAAATGGGAACAACCTCAAGGATGGCAGTATGTTTGTTCGTGGTCAGGCGAAAGCAGGGTTATAGGCTGTAAAGGTGAGCCGAAATCACTTTTACAAGGAACTTCCTATCGTCAATTGAAAGATATATTCTAAGCCTTCCCGAAATAAAAGAGCTTTGTCAGTACTTCATTTCGATGGAATGACGAAGAATCAGTTCTATGTATCGAAGTTCCCTAGAAACCATAGAGGTGAATCAATCTCAAGGGCTGTAGTCTCACTAGTCGCAGTCGGATGAAAGCCCATCTACCTTGGTGAAGCAAGATTGAAGTCAAAATCGGTTTACCTCGTAACCGTTTTGCTTGGAGGTTCAACCCTGTGAAGCAGATAGGGTTGTAATCAAAGGAGTCAGTTGTGAGCCATTAGCAGAGTTACATCAATCCTAAGTTAACAAGCTCGAATCTAAGGCACACCCCAAGCAATAATGTCAACAGTTCAGCCAAAAGAAGCAAAAACTCAAGGCACACAGTTCAGATAAAGGCAGATCAAACAACTTCTTGAAATGCCTATCGTCCGAGTCGGGAGCAGTTCGAAGTGAAATCTAGAGGTCGTGGTTTCATGAAAGTCGGTTTCAAGGGTTCCGAACAACTTTATGGGTTTCGAGTCAAAGTGAATCCCTAGAATACCAAAGATGCTGTTGTTAAGTGTGCAGTCTAAGGGAAGAAAGATCTTTCCACCTCTGCATGCAAATCAGGGCCAGAGTGTTCATAACCAGCTAGTGCAGTTTTGGCAGGGCAGTAAAACACCAAGTTGGGTGCCGATGTTCACGTCCAAGTTTGATCGAATCGTCAAGCGTGAGCCCAAAAGGAAACCGTAGAAGTCGCAGCCAACCCAACACCACCCTACCTCCTTTCTTTCTAGCCCCGAATCTCGGGATGAGATTCCTGTAAGGGGGGTAGATTTGTTACAACCCGATTTTCGTTCGGAATTAAAAATCATTAAATAAATCAATTTCTAAGAAATTAAATAAAAAGGCAAAATCAATTACCAAGTGAAATAAACAAGGAAATTAAAATTTTCTTTAAAAATCATGGCTGGAAATATTTTTGAAATATTCTCCACGCCCTAAAGTATTCTCTAAATTTTCCGTGAAATTTTAGAGCTTCAGAAATAATTTTAATAATATAGAGAGCATTTCA
Organism: Oryza australiensis; assembly: GCA_019925245.2. Taxonomy (NCBI): domain Eukaryota; kingdom Viridiplantae; phylum Streptophyta; class Magnoliopsida; order Poales; family Poaceae; genus Oryza; species Oryza australiensis. The sequence goes on from JAIFGZ020000258.1 coordinate 407,655, forward strand.
GTAATTATTTAATAAATAAATTAATCACTAAATGGTTTGGTTATATTTTTATTAAATACTTTGAGTGTTTATCTATTTTCAAGAATTTTCTTAGAATTATTTGAGTACAGGAAGTATTTATAAAAATTCAAGGATCATTTATATGATTAATTTAAAAGAAAAACCAATTAAAAATTCTCCTCCTGTTGGTGGGCCATTTTTGGCCCACTCCTTGAAGTTTGCTCTTGCTCCCTCCTTTTCTTCTTTTCACGGCCTGGCCCGTCGTCTCTTTTCCCACGCTCCTCCCTCTCTAGTGGGCCGGCCTTGAGGCGAAGGCCCGTCTCCCTCGCGCGCGCCAGCAAAAGTCCATCCAGCCTCCCTCCTATTTGAGCCGATGATAGGTGGGGTCCACCTGTCATCTTCTTCCTCAGGCCGACCACCATTCCCGCTGACCTCGCGTGACCTCGCCGCCGCAAATCCGCCGCCCCACTCGTCCCGTGCCGCCCTAAAGCTGGGCAATCTAGCCGCCGACCTTCCCTTTATTTTTCCCCAAATTTCGTCGCCTTAAATCGCCGCATTTTCTTGCCACATTAACACTGCCGGTCACCGCCTCCACCGTGATTTTCGTTGCCCTCGGCCACCCTCGCCCCTCCCCGCGCCTATAAAATCAACCGCCGAGGTCCCCTCTCGCATTTTCCCGAAACCCCCGAGCCCGCCGTGCTCTCCTCGCCTCTCCTCGTGCCTCCCCTTGCTTCGCTGCTCGCCGTCGTCCTTTGGCCACATGCCGCCGTCGTTCCAAGTGCTACCGCCATGCGCCAAGGTCTCCACCACCTTCCCCGTGTTCCACCGCACCCCAGCCGCCGCTCCCCGCCCTCGGTCCGCCACCGGAACTCCTCCCAACCATGCGACCGAGATACCGCCGCCATCGCCGCTCTCCGGCCGCCATTTCCCGCCGCCTCGCCGCTCCCTGAGTTGCATCGTCCCCTCCTTTAGCTTTGCTGCACCCCTCTGAGTGTCGGCCGCCCCTTCGCCGTCACCAATCGAGGCCGGACCGCCATCCGCGCCGTCATCCCGAGCACCGGCCGCCGCCGCCTCTCGCTGCCGTTCGCGCTCGCGCCGCCCTTTTCCACTGCGCTAGTGAGCTACCCCTCTTTTTCGCCTCCTCCGCCGCCCTCCACTGCTTGCCGCCACGCCGATGGCCGTCGCCGATGACCATCGGTCCGCGTGCGCTGATGTCGTGCCATTGCTGGCCGTCGTTGGCCGTCGCCGCTGCTCCGCCGCCTGATCTGCGTCGTGGCAGATCGTGGCCGTCCATCTAGCTGCCCATGTGGCTGCCGTGCGGCTGCCACGTCGGCGCCATGTGTGCGCCACGTGACGTGCCCGCCCGTGGACCGTCGTATACCGCCCGTCAGTGGAGGATTAATATTGACTTAACTACTCAACAGTTTTCCCAGTTTTTGAAATAAAGTGTTTTGCAACCGCCTTCCCGCAAAGTTGCCCCAAGCCTCTCCTTGCCTTCCCTCGCATTTCTGCATTCCTTGGTGTGGCTTGTTGAGTACTTTGGTTGTACTCAGCCTTGCAAATTCTTTCCCCTTCAGAAGTGTAGTGCTTCTGAGTTGAAGACGGTGTTTGTGGACCAAGGCTCAGACCTCAGTTGAGTTTGCCTGTGGAGTGGAGCTGAAGCCCCGCTAGGATCGTCTTTTCCCGCTGTCGCTGCTTTCTTTCGAGTGGGAGGACTAAGTGCCTCTTTTCCTGTAAGTATTTATACGTTTTGTTGAATCAAGTGAGTTTGATTTATAGTTTATGTGATGAAACATTGGATTTGTGATTGGCCGACACGGTCTGACCGGCCGTCTCTGATTTCGGTTTGTTTTCTCGGTTTTGAATTGTTTCTTTGTGGATTTGATTTCTAGATGATTTCTGTGTATGTTGTTACCGTTGACAAGCTAATGTGTGTCAAGTTTGGACAAACTTGTGCTCGGTATATTGTTTCTTTGTCGTATATGTGCAAGTATTGCTTGAGGCCTCGGATAGTATTGCCGGTGCCGGATCGGAGTCGACTTGGGAGAAGTAGACGTCCAGCACGCGGGATACTAAAAGGATAGAGGATAATGCACATGGAAGATGAAGAAGTTATATGGCATACGAGAGGGATCGTATGCGGAGTCGAATTTGGAAGGGAGTCTAAATTCGGAAAGTTAGGTTGAATGAGTCCTATTGGGAATAGGAGTCTTATTAGGAATAGGAGTTTTACTTCTACTATGAGTGGGAGGTTGAGTCCTATTAGGAATAGGAGTTCTACTTCTAGTATGAGTGAGAGGTTGAGTCCCATTGTAAATAGGAGTTCTACTCCTACTTTGAGTAGGAGGATTTTGCATGTATAAATAGAGAGGGAGGGTGTGCCTCCTAGACATCGATTTTCAAGAGCGAAACTTGAGAGAATAGCTAGGGTTTTTGAGTTAGGTCGAGTTTTTGTCGAGGAGTGCTGTTGTTGCACTTTGTAAAAATAAAGTTGAAATAGTTTGATCTACTTCTTCAAGAGTTCATCTTTCGGTGTTTTCTGGATCTCGCGGTCTGACCGCAGGTGTGCGCGTGGTCTGACCGACGGGTTGTGGCGGTGGTCCAACCGGAGGCTAGGCGGCGGTCTTACCGGCCAGGAGGGGCGGTCTGACCGGGGCAGGTAAGACGGTGTGACCGGCGGCGGCTTCAACAGTTCCTGTTTATTGTCGTTTTTTAGATTGGTTTCATCGGTAAGAGGTAAATCTTTTAATTTCGCAAAAGATTTGGTTTTTTTGTTTCCCTACCATTCACCCCCCTCTGGTAGGTTTGTTTGGTCTTATTCGATCCTACAAGTGGTATCAGAGCCTCGTTCTTTATTTGCTCTTCTGATCTTTTGCCATGGCTGAAAAGTTTTCAAACAAACCTCATGTTTTCAATGGAACCGACTTTGACTATTGGAAGAAAAAATGGAATCTTATATCACATCTCAAGGTTATGATATTTGGCTAAAAATTTCTCAATCTTATGAGATTCCTGAACGCATTGATACTCCTACTCTCAAATTAGATTATGAAAATAATTGCAAAGCTAGGAACATCATTCTTCATGCAATTTCTCGCTCCGATTTTGATCGTGTTTCGCATCTTTCAACTGCTAATGAAATTTGGAAAGCTTTGAATGATTTTCATCTTGGATCTTCAAACATTAAAGAATTGCGAAAAGATGTTTTCAAAAAGGAGTACATAAAATTTGAGATGACACATGGGGAGTCTTTGGATGACTATTTGGGCCGTTTTAACAAAATTTTGAGCAATCTTAGATCCGTTGATTCTTCTTACAATGCTAATTATTCTCAATCTGAGGTTGCTCGTCATTTTTTGAATGGTCTTGATATGAAAGTTTGGGAAGTTAAGGTTACCTCAATTCAAGAATCGATCGATATGAATACCTTGACTTTGGATGTGCTTTACACTAAATTAAAAACCTATGAGATGAACATTCTTTCTAAAAGAGCGATTCAAAATCTCTGCTTTGGTGTCTTCTTACGCCTCTTCGATTCTTCCTCACGAGTCGATTTTTGCTTCTTTTTTCGCCATGTCCGATGATCAACTAGAGGAAATCGGTGAGGAGGACTTGGTATCTCTTGCTAACAGAATTTCTAGAGCTGTGAGTAATGTCAGGACCAGGAGAAGAGGAGGACCAATCCGGTGCTTTGGATGTGGACAACCATGACATATCCACTCTCAATGTCCCAAGGCTGGAAAAGGGACACGGGAGGAGGTAAAAGCTCAAGATGGCACCAAAGACGCTAAGCGAGCAAGAAGCGAGACGAAAAATATGAAGATGAAGAAGTTCTACCAAAAGGCAATTGATGCAAGCATATGATGCGATTCGAGAATCAAGTGATGTTGATTTTGAAAGTGATGAAGATGATGACAAGGAGAAGAACATTTGGGGTTTGTTTCATGGCGGTAGCATTGATGAAGATTCGAAGATGATAATGAGGTAACTCCTGCTCCTAGTGTTGAATATCTTACGAGATGTTATTGCTAGACTTGGTTACAAGATTTCTAAATTTGAAAAGAAGATTAATCAACATGAAGTAGTTATTGATTCTCTTAAAGCTGAAAATAATAGATTAAGATCTCTTGCGTCTGATGATGATGACTGTAAATCTTGTGATGTTTTATTTGCTGAAATTAAGTCAATTAGAGATGTTTACGCCAAGAAGCTTGATATTGAATCTAAGAAAACTCGAAAATTTGAATCTTGTCTTGCTCTTAGCTTTTCCATGAACACTAAATTGGTGATGAATTGTTTTTAACAAAAGGAGCTTTAAAGAAATGTCAAGTTGCCTTGTTTGCTAGCTCTATATTTAATGCAATTAGCGCTAAAAGGTTAAAACAATCTAGTGCAAAACCTTGCTTATCATGTCTTGCTAATGAATTGAAATTAAAGGATGCCTTAGGTCGTGTTAGGCATATGGAAGAAACTGTTAAGCAAGATGAAGTGCTTTCTTGTCAAACTTGTAGAAAACAGAAAGGTCTTTTGGATAATTGCAAAAATTGTGCTGTTTTGACTCAAGAGGTTTCTTACTTAAAAAGTTCTTTGCAACGTTTTTCTGATGGTAAAAAGAACCTCAACATGATCTTAGACAAATCAAGAATTAACACAGATAATCGTGGTTTAGGTTTTGATCCTTATGCTCATCATACTAGACATCCTCCTGTTGTTCTAGGTGTTGGTGCTAGAAGTGGAGAAATTTTAATTAAACCTGAATCTAAGAATACTGTGTTTAAATCTGCTGGTATCATGACTTCTTTGAATGCATCATCTTCTAAAACCAATCCTGTGATTGCAAAACCTCTTGTTGCTACTTCTGTTGCTAAACCATCTGTTTCTACTTGTGCTTCTAATCATCGTGAGAAATACACTTGTTCGTTTTGTGGAAAAGATGGACATTTGGTTGGATTTTGTTTTAGACTTGCCCGTAAACAGAAAAAGGAAAGTGAAATTGCTTTTGCGAAACGACGATGGCAAAAATCGGGTCTTGGTTCAAGGAGCTCGGTCAGACAGACACTGACCAGTCGGTCAGACCACAGGTAAACCAGCGGTCCGACCGGCAGCCAGGCTCGGTTAGACCGCAGATACAACGGCGGTCAGACCGGCCACGGGTTAGTTTTGTGCGTAATTCAAATCAGACTTTTGTGAAACGACAAGGTAAGGTTTCAGGTAAGTCTGGTTCTGATTTTGTATGTGCATATGTACCTACTGGTTCTACTGGTCATGTGACTCAGTGTTGGATTCCAAAATTTCTTATTTATAACCCCAACACGGAGGCCTCGACATCTTCTTGTTTGTAGGTATTTTGATGGCATACTCCCCATGTGTGTGCAATGTAGAGACAACGATTGCTTTTCAAGGTAACATCAAGGTAAATTTGGATTGACATAATTTTGTTCTACTCTCTTGATTATTAGCTTTTCATATACTAGTCTTAGAGGTAGTAGTTTTTGTTAGTACAAGTGGATATATGTCAATTTATGAGAATCTTGGTGATATCTTTGGCAATTGGATGGTTTCTTAAAAAATCCTTGATTTCTTCTTGATTTTTCTTTTGAGAAAATTGGAGGTTAATTTGAGGGGGAGTTTATGTTTTTCTCTTAGGGATCATGTTGAAAAGGGGGACATTGAATTGAAATTTGTGGATACAAAGTTGCAACTTGCAGATATTTTCACCAAACCTTTGGATTCTTCTCACTTTGCTTTTCTTAGGGGAGAATTAGGTGTTATTCATCCTTTTGGCATCAATTCAGGGGGAGAGTTATTGACTCTTTGTTGTATGCATATTTTCCTTCTTCTTTTGCATTCATGTTTTAATTCATGTATGGTGTGATAAAAAAAGGGAGAAAAAGGAAAAGAAAATAAAAGGTGGATGAGCTATGTCTTATATCTTTAGTATATTCTAGTGCTTGCTAGCAATGCTTGTTAGATAAATTGATTACTATATTAGCTTGTGTGCATTTTAGTAATTACTTGAACTTTTGATATTGCTTTTAAGAGATATGATACAAGACACATAATTCTTTTACTTGAATTAATGAAATATGCAATGTTGAAGCAAGTGCTTAGGTTGAATGATTAATGCTTTTGTACATGCTTTATGAGTTGTTATTCCTCATATTAATCCTTTTGTTTCAATCACCGCAAGAGTACATAAATGCTTATTTATATGAGAGAAAAAAATGAATACCGAATCCTTGGAAACAGTCTTGACGACAAGGACGTATTCACGGTGAGATAAAAAAGGGGTACCGAATCCTTGGAAACAGATCTTGACGACAAGGACGTACCTGCAATAATTGAGAGAAAAGTAAAAAAAGAGGTTCAAAAGAATGAGCTAAAAGTTCTCTCGGTTATTTTTGGAGAAGGCATTAATTTGAGAAAGAGTATCAATGTCATAAGTATATATACGTGAGTTTTTCTTTCAGTCTTTGCACATATGAATATGTTGCATGTTAAATCGTTGAAATCATGAATCATTAATGTTGACTTGATCTTAATTGTAATGTTTTAGGTTTATGTTTTTACTCTAGTGCATGCTTGATAATTAGTTAGTCACTTTTTCTACCTTGTTACTGCAAAACATGTACTTGAGGTACTTTTGATATAATGCAAAGCTCTTCCATGCTTCCGATAATTGATGAACTCATTGTCAAAAGGGGGAGAACAAAGAAACAAAATTGTGCATCAAAATTTATACAATTGTGCATTCATTTTTCAAAGATGAATTTTCAATGAATTTTCTTGCATTCGAAAATGCTTTTTGGGTTGCTTTACAAAACATCACAAACTAATTGATTTTTGTTGGGTTTGCCAATGGTTTCATCAAGGGGGAGATTGTTGAATCAAGTGAGTTTGATTTATAGTTTATGTGATGAAACATTGGATTTGTGATTGGCCGGCACGGTCGACCGCCGTCTCGATTTTGGTTTGTTTTCTCGGTTTTGAATTGTTTCTTTGTGGATTTGATTTCTAGATGATTTCTGTGCATGTTGTTACCGTTGACAAGCTAATGTGAGTCAAGTTTGGACAAACTTGTGCTCGGTATATTGTTTCTTTGTCGTATATGTGCAGGTATTGCTTGAGGCCTCGGATAGTATTGCCGGTGCCGGATCGGAGTCGACTTGGGAGAAGTAGACGTCCAGCACGCGGGATACTAAAAGGATAGAGGATAATGCACATGGAAGATGAAGAAGTTATATGGCATGCGAGAGGGATCGTATGCGGAGTCGAATTTGGAAGGGTCTAAATTTGGAAAGTTAGGTTGAATGAGTCCTATTGGGAATAGGAGTCTTATTAGGAATAGGAGTTTTACTTCTACTATGAGTGGAAGGTTGAGTCCTATTAGGAATAGGAGTTCTACTTCTAGTATGAGTGAGAGGTTGAGTCCTATTGTGAATAGGAGTTCTACTCCTACTTTGAGTAGGAGGATTTTGCATGTATAAATAGAGAGGGAGGGTGTGCCTCCTAGACATCGATTTTCAAGAGCGAAACTTGAGAGAATAGCTAGGGTTTTTGAGTTAGGTCGAGTTTTTGTCGAGGAGTGCTGTTGTTGCACTTTGTAAAAATAAAGTTGAAATAGTTTGATCTACTTCTTCAAGAGTTCATCTTTCGGTGTTTTCTGGATCTCGCGGTCTGACCGCAGGTGTGCGCGTGGTCTGACCGACGGGTTGTGGCGGCGGTCCAACCGGAGGCTAGGCGGCGGTCTTACCGGCCAGGAGGGGCGGTCTGACCGGGGCAGGTAAGACGGTGTGACCGGCGGCGGCTTCAACAGTTCCTGTTTATTGTCGTTTTTTTAGATTGGTTTCATCGGTAAGAGGTAAATCTTTTAATTCCGCAAAAGATTTGGTTTTTTTGTTTCCCTACCATTCACCCCCCCTCTGGTAGGTTTGTTTGGTCTTATTCAATCCTACACGTTTTATTTATATGTATGGATCTGTGTATTGATTTGTCATTTTGTGCACCCTGGTTGATGCTTGGACAGAGATTAAATACACAAAATAGTCTGGAAATTCAAGTTTGAATTTCTAGGCATGACAACACCTTCCCGCTGTTCTCCAAATACATATCCCAACAGGGAGATTGTGTATCCGGAGAACAACTGGGAGATGCTGCCAAAATTTTGAGTCAGATCGGAATACTAGATCATGGAAACTAAACTCATCTACACATCCTCGGGCTGTCCAAAAAATGTGGACAATTCGTAACAGTTACGGTTAAAGATATGCAAGAATAAATATATTTTCATCCGTATCTCTTTCGAACGGGAGACGCCTAAGGTTACGTTATACACAGACAAACGACGGTGAAGGCAGCGACACCTGCAAAATAGGGAAGCACGGCTTGATGGCCGGCACACAAGTGACGGCATGGCTACGTGATGCGACTCCATTCATCATCTCAAAAAAAGGCTTCGAACATACGTGCATACAATAAACTTTAAAATATATACGTGCATATAGCATAGATGATTTTTTAGTAGATGACTAGAAAAAATACGAATATTCAGAACATTTCCTACTCAAATAAAATAAGATAGACGTTTCCTACACAATATATTTTGCCATTATTTTCTTACACAATATATTTTGCCATTTCCTACTCAAATCAATATTTCCTACACAATAGATTTTGCCATTATTTTCCTACACAATAGATTTTGTTATTTCCTACTCAAATCAACATTTCATACACAAATCAACATTTCCTACATATTTTGCCATTGTTTTGTATGTATGAAATAAAGAGAGAGACATTTACCTTGTGACGACGCCGGAAAGGTGCGGAGGAGGGGAGCGTCGGCCGGGGAGGGAGAGGGGAGGGCGTCGGTCCGGGAGGGTGCCGGGGAGGGAGTCGGCCGGGGCGTTGCCGGTGGGGAGGCGGCCGGCCGTGCCTGGCCGGGGCGGTGGCACGGAGGCGGGCGGCCGACGGGGTGCACAGGCGGCGGGACGCCGGGAGCCGGGCGGCGGGGCACCGGTGCGCGGGTAGGCGGTAGTACGGCGCGGTGACGGCGGTGGTTGCGGTGAGGTGGCGGCGCGCGGTTTGGGGAAATTTTTTGTCTAAGTCCGAAAAGCTTGGGCGGAGATGAGTGGCCCTATATAAGATGATTCGCCGAGTGCCCTGTATGCCGAGCGTCCCGATCTGGGCACTCGACAAAGACTTGCTTTGCCGAGTGCCAAATCTTGGGCACTCGACAAAGAGCTCCCCTTTGCCGTGTGCCGACTGAGACAAAAACCAAATTTGCCGAGTGCCCTACACGGCACTCGGCAAACCTAATTTTTGCCGTGTGTATTTTCTTTGCCGAGTGCTACGCTCGACAAAAAAAATTACATTTACGCTTCTAATAATTTAAAATTATCAAACTGATTCGAAAAATTACCAAATTTTGCTATAAACTAATCTACGCTAATTATTGCCTATGAAAATTTTTTTGAAATCGAACGACAATTTGGCCGTCACTTTCTCTCCAAATCAAACTAATCTTTCTCAACACTTATAATCTTCTTGGAGAATCTTCGTTTTGTGAGCGTCATACATGATAAAATATTCGAAACCTTTTCAATTGTTTACCACGGACTCGACGTATAATATCATGACATCTAGACAATTTTCATGATTTTCTGACTTCGTTTGCTATTTTTATAATTTTAAACTCATTCGGTGAATAGGTTCCTAGTCATGTTCTGTGAAGAAAATTTTTAAATTTAATCTCAGTTTGAGGATAATGACTCAAATGGGTCTAAATAACATCAAATATAATTTTTCACTAATTTTATTATATTTTTTTATCATTTGCAGTTCAAATTTAAGACTTGGCAAAAATTTATGAAAATAAAATAAATCAAATATATATAGCAAAACCAATTACAAAATTACCAAATTTTATAATTATGATTGACATGTTGTATTTACATATTAGAGAAAGTTTGGAGGGCGGGGGAGAAATTTTTTTCAAATTTTTGCCGAGTGCCAGGGGAAGGCACTCGACAAAATTGCCCTTTTGCCGGGTGCCTTGGATAGACACTCGGCAAAGTTTCTATTTTGCCGAGTGCCTAGCCCGGCACTCGGTAAAGACCTTGAGGAATCGCCGTTTCAATCGTTGGGTGACGGCCGTTATATTTTTGTCGAGTGTCCCAATGTGGCACTCAACAAAATTAACCTTTGCCGAGTGCTGAATAGGACACTCGGCAAAATATAATATATGCCGAGTGTATTTCTTTGCTGAGTGTAAACACTCGGCAAACAGTATATTTTGTCGAGTGTACACTCGACAAATTGTTGTTCACTGAGTGCCCGATGAAAAGCTCTCGACAAACAGAATTGCACTTGGCATACCTTGCTTTCCCGTAGTGCCTATAGCTATTGCCTCGATTGTGTTCCAGAAAAATCGTTTCAGTGCTTGTGTGGTCTCTGTTTTTGATCAAATTATAACCGATATGTTACGATCTGGTTATTGGTTAAGCAATAAAATTTGGACTATATTGAACCCCCAATTAAGTGGTCACCAACACTAAATTTTTTTTAATAAACCAGGCCAGAAGATATGCACATACACACACTGCATCACACAAGCAAGCGAAAAGCTCATCAGTGCATCCTTGAGCACACATCCAAACAGATCAGACGACAGGCTAAAAATGTAAACCTTACAATATTACAACCATATTCATTTTCAATATAAGCACTTCAACTTGTTGTGCATAGCTCACAACTGGCTAGGTAAACGTATATAAGCAATATCATATATATGTCTGATTGGTGTGACTGATAAGTCATAAATAACAAAGTAACGAGTAAAACTTTTATATCAGCGTTACATTATTTATAGTTGATTAAAAACCAATGCGAATAAACTACGATAAAACCCCCCCTAAAATCCGCTGTAAAACCAAGCTTAAAAATTCAATTTTTAGCTTCAGCTGGTTCCTCAAATAAACATGCATGGATTTTATGTACTTCATCTGTCGGGACGTACTCGAAGCTTTGAAGGAATGTATAGCATAGCCCATATTTTCCCTTCAAAAATAGTGAGACGTTCGACGCTTCGAGAGAAAGATATCGGAGACGTTGCTGGGCCTGTAGCCTACCAGTCAACTTCAGCCTGAGATGTGTCCGTCAAACCACTCGAAGGCGGCGACCAGATGTGTTACACATTCAGGAGACTTACAAAATGGCTAAAGATCTACAACATCTCAAATGTCCTTAACTCTTACTCATGTGAATCTAGTTCCCAGGATGTGCACTAGATTCACACTTTCATCTCAAGCATGAGCATTCATCGCAAACACAATTAAGATGAAAGGAACTTAAATATTTACCTCTACTTAATTATTACATAGGCCGACCGGCCAAATAGATATAACTAAATCAGAGAACGACGGAAGCTTGTCTACCCAACCACAAGCACACCGACTAGGAGTTTACCCCGTTAAGTTCAAATCCTAGGAGTAGCAAATCGTAAACCCACATCACTCAAGGATTAACTCTATACCTGCAAGCAGAGTGGATATTCCAGTGGCAAGAGTCAGTACATTAAACAAGTTAATGTACTGGCAAGCACAAGTCAAACCTAACATACTACATGTAAGGCATATAGTCGAAGGAGGGCTTTATATGTAGTTCAATTTTCAGCATAAAACAAGTTTTATTTCACAAGTACATTTGTAAAAGAGTTGACAATTCAATTAACAAAATAAATTTTAAGTTTCATCATTTATTTCATCATGATTCCATCATAATCAATATCTTGCTACCCTCCATGACAACAAGTCACAATATATCATCACTCTCACAAAACTCAACACAATTTGTCATTTTCAAAACAAGTCACATGTTCATATATTTTTTTAATATAGAGTCTATACTCATGACACTTTACCAAAGTTCTCTTGACCGTGAGCGCGGCTAATCGATTAGTTTTAGAGAACTCTGCAGAGTTTGTATAACTTTACCCACATGATATGAACACTCTAGTTTGTTTTGAGTTTGCAAGACTTTACCATACTCTTCATGTTGAGTGTGATCTAGAGGTCATAACGAAGCTTTTACACTACTTTATCCCTAGCCTTGCACCAACACGATTTGTGTTCCTCCATCCTAGGCATACTGAAATATAACCTAGAACCGTCAAGTACCGTGGCCCCACCTTAAACATGATGTCGTGGTGGCGGACACGACAGGAACCCACCCACGTGGCACAATATCGTTGTATTAGACAGACTTAGTCGCCTAAACTACCACTTCGGAGGTAAATAGAAAGTTCCTCTGGGTTATCTGAACCCATACACTCCGGCCTACCTTAGTACAAGGCTAGGTGCTAAGTAGATTATTCAGCTTAGGTCATTCCATACTAACACATGTGGATGTACAAATAACTTTAGGTTGGTGACACAAGTTCGGTCCTTACGGGCTCGGGCAAACATATCTCCCCCTATCGGCATACAAATACATCAATTGCATCCCACATTTGCCGCCCAAGTCAAAATAACATTTTACCCATTTTGGTTTGCAAATACCATCATATTAAACCCATTTCAGCAAGGGTTCACTTTAACAAAATTTACATATTAAATATAGACGGAACGAGTATTTGCATATTTCTAAGCAAGGCTAAGCAAGTAGTTGTGTAAAGCATATATAAACCCATTTGAACACACGGAACGTTTATTTCTAGGGGTACAATCAGTAAGGAGTTTAATTATTCAAGATGGAAAATGCAACAACTAGGACATAACTATCATATCCAAGTTTTAAATATCGATATAGTCTAAGTTCATATGAAACTTTGCAAACAAATATTTTTATCCCTCAAAACGTGGGATTCAATATGTTCAAAGGAAAAGGAGGGGAAGAACTTGCCTTGATCTGAAGGAATGTTAGCACCTAATTCACCCGTCCACCGTTTATGCAACTATCTAATATACGACATGCAATTAAACACCGAAAATAGGCAAAAATCCAAAATACTCTAAAATGCATGATTTGTGTACATTGAGTTGGTACTGATCTAAAATTAATTTAGGTGAAAGAATTACTAATTTATCTTGTTCCATTTGGGAGTTATGAATTTTTTGAAGTTTTATCGGTATAGGGTAGCATTTACTTAGGTGTTGCTCTAAGATGTTTCCCTAATTTGATTTTTGGTTAACTTTGACTTCAAGGGGTGAAAAGACATGTTGTCTAATACTAACACATTTGGTTTCACAATTTTTAGAGTTAACATGAATTTCCTATGTATTAAACAAGTTATTACGTGTTCTAGGTCTATAACGTTCTATATGCGCATAACTTAAAAATTATAGGTTCAGAGCATTGGTACATTTATATTTAGGTGAATGAAAGGATAAATTTAGGTTGGCTAAACCATTTTTTGTTCATAAGCTTATGTTCCTTAATTTATAAACTAGGAGTGCTCTAATTTGGATTCAAAATATCCTTTGTTTTAACCTAGAGCTTATTTTCAGAACTAAGTGCATCAAGTTCATGGTGAATGAGGATGATCCTAAGGCTTCTCTGGCCTAATAGTTTATAGTTTTATTTGTTTGGGGCTAAAGTGCTTATATATATGTTTATATATACATATATGTAGTACTTAATTACTATTAATAGTATCTAGATTATCTTTGTAAGGTTTACTGATATATTTGGCATATAAGTTACCGTGTATTATTTTTTCTAATAGAAGTTCATTAGTTGCTGGTTCTATAGAAAGTTGGTTCAATTCAAATGGATAAAAATGAATTTTCTACAAATTTTACAAGTTGAAGTGTACTCTAAGTTGTTTATTCCTTATATAAATATTTAAGTGATATTACTATACAGTAAGTGTTTACACCCAAATTTGGCACCTAGAGTTAAAATAGGAAAAATTGTCAAGATTTGTGAAGTTTGTCGGTTTCCTCCAGAGGGTCGGTCTGACTGCCATGTATGGGCCGGTCTGATCGGCAGAGTCCGATTCCAAGTAGGTTTTGTCGTTGCTCGGGTTTCCTTGTTTCAAAAGGCATATCTCGGGTTTCCTAAGGTGTTTATCCCGAATTGGACATGGAGGAGGACTTGAAGAAGGCAAGACCAACCCCTATTTAAGGGACAAGGCCGGTTCAATTGTAAAAAACGAATCACACAAAATACAATACAATCTTGAATCGTTTTTTTCAATATTTTATACTTTGCCCTAGTTTAGTCCATCTTTGTCGGTTTGCGCCGTAAACCGTCCACCGTCGCTACGAGAGTGCGACATCTCTTTGTAGGTTTGTCCAGAAAACCTTTTGTTTGCTCACGAGACGAGTAGTTATCAATCTAAATCGGTTCCGCTAGCCGATTTGATCTACAAAACCCACTTTGTTCTAGTTTTTGCTAGATTGGAGTGGTTGGCGACTCCGTACCAAGAACCACCGTAAATCTTTAGGTGAATCGATCGTGTTCGTGCCTTTGTCAAAAAAGGTGCCAACACGATTTTTGGCGACTCCGCTGGGGACGTAAATTTTTCGGCCTTTCAACCGGCCGAAAATCAATCTACCATGCTAATCGCTGCAGTTACTTCATCGATTCTTATTTAGTCAGGTGTTTCAGTGTGGACCCCCGTTTTTGGAACGGGAATCTTTCATGTTCTTAGTACCATTTCCCTGGATCGAGTAGTTGGTACTCACGAAATACAGTACTGAATAACCAGGTGCACATGCACGAATAGTCTTACAACGGAATTATTACAATGATAGGCCTGAAGGCAATGTTCACCACATAGGACCTCATGGTCCGGATACAACACAAAAGCAGAAATTAGATGAGGCAGCGGAATAAAGGCAGCGGCATGTCGGTTGCCACAAGCAACGACCGGGGACTAAGACCTAGTAAGCGCCATCAGCTTCTTCGCCTTCCTGGTAGTAGACATAAGGATCCTCCGATTCTTCATTCCCAACATCTGAAGGTTTGTGCGTATAGCAAGGGTAAGTACCAACCGTACTCAGCAAGCCAACACGGCAATGATGCATATTATAGGTTTATTCAAGGAGTGGCTGGTGCTCTCTTGCATAAAGCCAATTTTCACAAGCCTAACAACTAGCCAAGTCAAGTTTTAGTTCCATAGTTCATTAATTCGGCGACGGTTCTGTCTACCATCCATCGTGATTCCAAGGATGGCTTCCCGCCTCCGATTCGTCATGGTTTTCTGGGGAGTCCACCCCTTCTCGCATCTCTAGAAGTTGATCCACCAGTGAATAAAATCATCATGCAAACCCATCCCAGCATTTTTAAGTTTAAAGTCTAGCCAAGTGAAAGTCTTGTCACGATGCTCAATATCCGCGAGCACGGCTAATCGAATAGATTGATTCATTCACACTGCAGTGGATGTACACTTTACCCGTACTCCGTGACAACCCAACAAATGAGCCTACGTCCCAACACATGAGACGGTCACTACAAAGCCTTTCGATAACCTCACTTTGGCAGTACCCGCTCCATGAACTTAAGCCCTCATGCACTCTAGCCGTCCTTTTCTAGCAGTGAGAGGAGTTCTGGCGCACCCGGGGTAAGGGGAGATTTCATTCCTCAAGTTAAAATAAATTTCAGATTATCATCATCTCTTTCACATCTCATCTCATCCACAAGAACCACTATGCAAGGGTACCGCCTCCGCTCGGCTATCTACTCCGCTAGGTCTATACCCATTCGAGAAGTACGGTTGTACTGGCTCGTTTCCCGGCTATCTTATGGCTCGGTCCTTAATTGACCAGGGTCGGCACTCGCCTTTTCCGGAATCCACCCAAATCATCCAGCCGCCCCAGTCTAAAACATTTGTGTAGTACTTTCAATTTTCATCAAACTCAGTTCATCATTCTCCTGGCCATGTGGCGCTCATGTCTCCACAGGCCGCATCTCAACTACCTTCCATAAGGTAGCTGCCCAAGCACAAAGCTTTTCATAAAGTCATGAGTATGCATGAATCTAAGTATAGCATGGCTAAGCAATTTACCGAAGTTATTCTCCGGTTGTTTGTATCACATCGAGAGTTACAAGGAGTAATTCTAAAGGTAATTAATAGCAAGGTATGGCATAACAAGTATAGGTAACTCTGTATAGCATGCATGTTTAGAGTTTAAAATAACATCATTTCACAATTGGGATCAATATGTTCAAAGAGTGTGATGACTTGCCTTGCTCGCATGCTTGTGGAGTGGTGTCTTCGATGGGGTCGATGCCGGCCTCTTCAGGTGCTATCCGTACGTGCGAAAGGTCAATCAAATTCGATTAGAATTCAATATAACACCAAAAGATCAAAAAGAACCATAAAAGCCACGAAAACGATCCCAAGCGCTTAGCCTAAATTTCTACTTGAGTTTATACGAGGATCGCCAGGGAAAACTCCAAGTTTTGACATCGGGTTGATGCCTTAGGGTTTTCGCAAAGCGACGATCGCGATTTGTTCGAGGAAATAGATTTGAAAATATCCGTGGAGGGATTGGTGCTCGAGGTTTTGAAGATTCAAGCACAAAAGAGCAGCACATTTAAACGGCGAGAAAGGATTAAACGAAACCCGGACTTGAAAACGACGCGAAACGATATTTCGAAAAAGTCGCATTTTGATTTTCAAATTTTTCACCAAGAAATTATGCAAGAAAATAATTTATTTTTGCCTAAAATTTTACTCAAGTCTTCACAAAATATTTTTCCAATTTTTCCAAAATTTTTCCCAATTTTCCCAATTTTTCTTTTTCTCTTTTCTTTTTTTCTTTTTCTTTATTCTGCGTACTGTTCATTGCCCCCAAGGTGTTCGACCGGAGCCCACGCAAAAACAGAGGCGGCGGCCAGCGCTAGCGCATGGGGAAAAAGGTGCGGCGGCGGGGCTTACCGGCGACGGCGGCTCACGGCGGCTAGGGCGGCGGGGGCTCGGGCGTCGGCGGCGTGCGGCAACGGCGGCGACGGCGGCTTAGGGCTGCGGCGCTCGGGAGGCGAAGGGGGCCGGAGAGAGGGGAGATGGGGACGACAACGAGGTGAGTGAACGGGGTGGCTTGGCCCCCTTTATATAGCGGAGGCCGAGGAGGGGCGGGAGAGAGAAGGGGGTCCAGCGCGGGCGCGGTCGGCGGACGCCATGCGGCGCGCGGGAGGCCGGGCCGGGCACACGCGGTTGCGGCGTGGCGAGAGGGCGCGGACGCGAGCGGGGGCCACGTACGGCATCGACGCGTGGGGCGACGGCGGCTAGGGGCTGAGTACGGGCGCGCGGGGACCGCGCGGTGGCGGGCGCGTGGCGCGACGTGCGGGCGCGGCGAGGGCCGAGTGCGGCGCGCGGGGTGCGGGCGCGGCGCGCGGCGGGGTCCGGCGCGGACCGCGGCGCGCGCGCTTGCACGGCGCGTGGCGCTCGCGGCGCGGCGCGTACGGCTGGGCGACGCGCGGCGGGCACGCACCGGGACCGAGTACGGCGTCGAGCAACTCATGCGCAATGAACAGTAGCATTTTATATTTTTCCCGATTTCTAATTTCTAATTTTCCTATTTCCATTTTCCTCCCTTCTAAAAATTCAAAATAAATTCCAATATTCCTAGAATAATTTTTAATACTATATTTTCAACTTTTTCTCCACTTTTATTTTTTCCACATATATTTTTCATATTTATTTAAATTCCTTTTTCCTAATTTCATAATTCACCATTTTTAAATTCCAAAAATTCCCTAGATTTCGTGTAAATCCCCTAAAATATTTTATTGTCTATTTTATACCCTAATTAATCTTCCGCCATCAACAATTAATCCCCTTTTTCTCAAATTTGTATTTTCATAAATCCGCATCTCTTCTCCTATTTTATTTTAAAATTCCTAATCGCATTTCGAAATTTCCTTCCCTACAAACTCTAGATCTTTCACAAACACCGAGAGGAATTGCTCACAACCAAATTTATGCAGTGAGTGGCAAATAAGAAGCAACAAACCCGAGGAAAAAGCAACAAGCGAAAGTTTTTGCAAGTTCCGATTTTACGTTCCGATTTCAGTTTCTTCGATTTTCGGGATGTTACAAACCTACCCCCTAACAATAAATCTCGTCCCGAGATTTCTTACCGTTGTTGAGTAGGTGTGGGTATTCGTCTTCAGAAATCCTCGCTTTCCCAGTGGCCTCTTCTTCGGTGTGGTTGCTCCATTGTACTTTGTACATGCGCCCTGACTTGGTCCGTGTCTTCTTTTCTTCCTTGTCCAGTATCTTTATTGGATGTTCCGGGTATGTGAGATCACTGTTGATATGGATGGTTTCCAAAGGAGCTTGCTCTTCTGGCACCTGCAGGCATTTCTTCAACTGCGACACATGGAACACTGGGTGAACATCGGAGATGTTCTCGGGCAACTCTAGCTGGTAGGCCACTTCACCTCTTCTAGCGCTTATCAAGAATGGGCCCACATATCTTGGCACAAGTTTCCCTTTGACCTTGAACCTTTGAGTTCCTCGTAGGGGTGAGACCTTTAGATACACATAGTCGCCTTCATTGAATTCTAAATCCCTTCGACGAGTATCCGCGTAGCTCTTTTGTCGAGACATGGCAGCTTGTAATCGGTCCCAGATCAGACGAACCTTTTCCTCGGCCTCTTGGATTATGTCAGGCCCGAATACGGCTCGTTCACCGGTTTCTGACCACATTAATGGGGTTCGGCATCGGCGACCAAATAGGGCTTCGTTTGGTGACATCTTCAGACTGGCCTGGTAGCTGTTGTTGTAGGAGAACTCGGCGTACGGTAAACATTTCTCCCAATCCTTGGTGAAATCCAACGCACAGGCTCTCAACATATCCTCAAGCACTTGATTTGTCCTTTCGGTCTGCCCGTCGGTCTGGGGGTGGTAAGCGGTACTGAAGGCAAGGTGACTTCCGAGTGCCTCATGGACTTTACTCCAGAAATGGGACGTGAATTGGGTACCGCGATCTGATATAATTCTTTTTGGTACACCATGAAGACACACAATCCTACTCATGTATAGCTCTGCTAACTTGGCGCTATTGTAGTTGGTCCTTACGGGAATAAATTTGGCGGTCTTGGTGAGCCGATCTACTATTACCCAAATGGAATCATAACCAGTTGCAGTTTTGGGTAGTCCAACGATGAAATCCATGCCTATCTCGTCCCATTTCCACTCGGGAATCTTGAGCGGCTGCAGCAAGCCTGCCGGTCATTGATGCTCAGCTTTCACCCTTTGGCATACATCGCATACGGCTACGTATTCGGCTACGTCTCTCTTCATATTGGGCCACCAGTATTCTCCCTTCAAATCCTGGTACATTTTCGTGCTTCCTAGATGTAACGAGTATGTTGATTCGTGTGCTTCTTTTAAGATCAACCTTCTCAAACCACCTTGTTTAGGCACGCAGATTCTTTTCTTATACCACCGGGTTCCCTTGTCGTCTACCGAAAATTCCTTAGCACGTCCAGCGGCCATGCGCTCTTTGATTTCCTGTGTTTCCTCATTTCCCTTTTGAGCTTCTTCTATTTGAGTCCTCAGAAGGGGTTGGATTTCCAGTGAGTTCACTTCTCCGTGAGGAATCAGGTGCAGATTAAGTCGAGCCATTTCTTCTTGCAGCTCGCTTGGCCATACCTTCCAATCTCACATGGTTGCATTGGGCTTTGCGGCTTAACGCATTGGCCACTACATTTGCCTTGCCGGGGTGGTAATGGATTCCTAGATCGTAATCCTTGATCAATTCCAACCACCGTCTCTGACGTAGATTGAGATCGGACTGAGTAAAGAAGTATTTCAGGCTCTTGTCATCAGTATATACATCACAGTGGTTCCCGATTAGATAATGCCTCCAGATCTTCAATGCATGAACAACTGCTGCTAATTCCAAGTCATGTGTGGGATAGTTTTCCTCGTGGGGTCGTAACTGTCTTGAGGCATATGCTACGACCTTTCCTTCTTGCATTAGTACGCCTCCTAGTCCTTGTCGAGACGCATCACAGTACATTACGAAATCCTTCCGGTTGTCAGGTAGGGTTAAGATTGGGGCGGTGGTTAACTTTTCTTTTAGTTGGTCAAAGGCTTCTTGACACTTCTCGTTCCATACGAATTTCTTCTCCTTCTTCAGAAGTTGAGTCATGGGTCGGGCTATTGTGGAAAACCCTTCGATGAATCTTCGGTAATATCCGGCCAATCCCAAGAAACTTCGAACCTCCGTTACTGACTTGGGTTCCTTCCATTCCGTAACAGCTTCAACCTTGGCAGGGTCTACCGCTACTCCTCCGGCTGAGACTACATGGCCAAGAAAAAGCGACTTCCTTGAGCCAGAACTCGCATTTGCTAAATTTTGCATACAGCTGGTGCTCTCGCAGCTTTTCCAGTACCAGTCGTAGGGGCTCCGCATGCTCCTCATCATCCTTGGAGTAGATAAGTATATCATCGATAAATACCACTACGAATTTATCCAGATATTCCATGAATACCTTGTTCATCAGATTCATGAAATATGCCAGGGCATTGGTCAATCCAAAGGACATTACTGTGAACTCATATAAGCCATAACGTGTAGAGAATGCCGTTTTGGGAATATCTCCAGCTCTAATCTTCAACTGATGATATCCCGACCGAAGATCAATCTTTGAGAACACTTGCGCACCCTTAAGTTGATCGAATAGGTCATCGATTCGAGGTAGTGGGTACTTGTTTTTGATAGTTACTTTATTCAACGATCGGTAGTCTACACACATCCTCATACTCCCATCCTTCTTTTTGACGAAGAGTACTGGGGCTCCCCAGGGGGAAGAACTAGGGCGTACAAATCCTTTTTCTTGTAGTTCTCTGATTTGCTTCTTGAGTTCTTCTAGTTCGTTAGCCGACATTCGGTAAGGTCTCTTGGATATGGGGACGGTACCAGGCATTAGGTCGATGATAAATTCTATGTCGCGATCAGGGGGCATTCTGGGCAATTCCTCGGGGAATACGTCCGGGTATTCTTGCACTACTGGCATCCCGCTCAGAGGTAGCATGGGGAATACTCCCGCAGCTTGCTCGCATAGCATCGGGTTTTGGTCCATAGTTATGTTCATTGGTGATCCCCATGGGGTGGATACTGAGACTTTCCTTCGACTACAGTCTATAACTCCATTGTTCTTGGTCAACCAATCCATTCCGAGTATGATATCAATGGTTTGGGGCGATAGTACCATAAGGTTTGAAAGGAATACCACGTCTCTAATCCGTATGGGCACATTGATGCAAGCATGGGGTACGGTTATGTTTCCCCCAGGCGAGTGTACCAACATGGGTCTCTTAAGTTCTACCTGGTGTCGGTGGTGTTGTTTGCTTACTTGTGAAGATATGAATGAATGCGATGCTTCGGAATCAAATAAGACTTTAAGCGGGGTAGAGTTGATAGAGAACATACCCATCAGCACGTTCGATCCTCCTGCGCTTCTTCAACACGCACATGATTCACCCGCCCACGCCGAAATCCGATGGCAGTCTCATTGGGTTGCGGGGTCCTAAACAGACTGCGTCCCGCAGCAGGAGTGGGGGTTCCTCGGACGGCCGTTGCATTGGCGCCGGTACGCACGGGAGTGTTGCGTGGCTTGGGGCAGCTGTTGGAGTAGTGCCCGAATTCTCCACAGTTGAAGCAATTCACATTCCTTCTTCCCGGAGCGGCTAGGGTTGGCGTTGGTGTACGGAACTGGGGTGCAGCTGGACTGTTGACGTGGTCGGGTGCGGGGGAACGACTGGTTGCCAGAACGGTTGGCTTCCCTCCGGACGGGGTGGCTCCCTTGGGATGCTGAGGCGCTCCCTGAAATGGGGGGGGCCATAGCAAGCCTCCTCTTGCGGTTATTTTCTACCATCTTTTGGTCATGCTCAAGCCTCACGACCTTGTTGATGAGGCTCTAAAAGCTAGCGTGGTCCTGACCGATCATCGGTCCCCTTAACTCGTCGTTCAGTCCTTCAATAAACTTGTCCATCTTTTCCTCTTCATCTGCCAGATCACTGGTGGCGTAACGAGCAAGCTGGGTAAACTTGTTCAGGTACTCTTGTACCGAGGTGTTTCCTTGGCGCAGCCTGCGGAACTCATTTTTCTTCATCCTCATAACCGCGGCTGGTACGAAATTCTCATGGAAAGCCGCCGTGAATTCTTCCCATGTTGGTTCTCCGGCATCTTCAGCCCGAGTCTCTTTGTAGGTGTCCCACCAGTCACTTGCGGGACCTTTCAGCTGATTAGTGGCAAAGATGACTCGTCGCTTCTCGTGCCGGACGAGAGTCAACTTCTTCTCTATCACCCTCAACCAGTCTTCGGCATCCATTGGTTCTTCGGCCGCAGAGAATGTAGGCAGCTTAGCTCGCATAAACTCTCCTAAGCTTGATCCTCCGCGATTCCCTTGGTTGTTGGCGATTGCTTGGAGTAACTGGGTTTGCAAAGCCATAACCTCCGCCAGAGTGGAGGGGTTAGGCTCCGGTGGGTTCTCGTTGGATGTTGCAGCTCTGCGACGATGCGCCGTCTGAAGGAGATAGATGAATTAAGAGATTGGACCCATTAAGGTCATGGTTTCTAGGTGATTTCTCTTCAAGTTGTTTTTAAATGATCTTCGAACAAGAAAGCATGGTAGAATAAGCTTATCATTAGCATGCCATAAAGCGATACATAGGTCCATAAAATTACATCAAAGGGGATACAATGGACTGTACATGCACAGTCCCACATGCCATGATGCGAAAGCTACATCGTACTACTGCCTTTAGCTATTAGGGGGGAAAAGGGTGTGATCCTTGCTGCCAAACCATCCAAAGCAAGATCCAGTTGAGGCGGTCCTCTCGCCTAATCATCCAACCATCCGCAGGAGCCAGGTGCAGGAAGGGGGTGATCCTTTGCTGAAGCAAATCGGAGTCCCCATGGCTCAGAGGTGGTGGCCTCGGTGGTGGCCGGGTACTCTTTCGAGCGGTCTTGCGGGTGAGGGGACCTCCGGTGTGAGTCAGGCGATGAGTGGGAGCTTTCTCCTCTGTTGGATCAGTGTCGCTGGACTCCCACTTGATCTCCATAGGCTCCGTCTCAGACTCGAAGTCGGTGTAGATCTGGATGGGGTTCTCCTCTCCCGAGCTAGGCTCAGATGGCACTGCCGTGGAGTTCGAGGTGGGTCCCATGGAGGTGGCAGCAGTGGGGTCTATCAGGTACGGTGCCGACTCTGTGCTCAACATAGAAGCTTGCTCCATCATGGCTTGAAAAGTGTTCAAGCATGCTGGAGTCATGAGGTAGTAGTGGTCGGGCACAGGGACAGGAGGTGTTGGTACAACTTCGGTGGAAGTACCTGCAGCATGGACAGGACGGGAGCGAAGCTGTTCCTTCAGCTGGTTGACCTGTTGCTTGCTCTTCCCGAGCCGCTCCTCCAGCCTCCACCGTGGCTTCCCACGGGCCATGTAACGGTCCGAGAGCTGCTCATACCGGGCACCGTTGGCCCGTAGCCGAGTCCCGCAAGCACGTTGATCCGATCCCCGCAGCCTCCGGTGTTCCTCGACTGCATCATTGAGGCGTTGCCGCTGGTCGTTGATCTCGAGCAAAGCTTCCTCATAGCAGTCATGTGTCGTCTCTGCCTAGCGGGATAGACGGGCGACCATAGGGTTGTAGCAGCAGGGGGTGGCTTCCACGGTGCAGACCGGATTGCCTTCCTCGCGATAGGGGTGGTGCACAAACTCGGTCACTGTGAGCTCAGCACGATGAATAGCATTGAGGCGAAGGAACGCTTCACGGGCCACGTCTTGAATAGCTGCTTCCACTAGGTCTCGGTGGTAACGGGTGTGGAAGCAAAAAGGTGTCTCACTCCCCATGCGGGCCTCCATTGAAACCGCTGCTTCCCATACCGGGTATCCCTCGGAGCCATGCCTTCTGATCTGGTAAGTGGGTGGCTCTGGGTACCTTAGACACCACAGCAATGACTGAAGTTGTGCCACGAATCCCTCATCCCATGGGATGGTAATTTCCCAAACTCCGACATGGTCCGACATCTGTTTTTGAAAGCAACTTAGGGTTAGAGGGAGGGAGAGATAACATCAAAACCATTTGGGTAAAGAAGGGAAATAAAGGTATAGGAAAAAGTATGTTTGTCTGTTCAAAAATAATAGTTTGCAAAATGGTCCTACGTAGGGATACTTCCTTTTAGCGAACTAGTCAGGGGTAGGGCGCCAGTTGGTCTTATCCTACGGTCGCATGGCTCTGATACCAGCTCTGTGGACCCCCATTTTTGGAACGGGAATCTTTCGTGTTCTTAGTACCATTTCCCTGGATCGAGTAGTTGGTACTCACGAAATACAGTACTGAATAACCAGGTGCACATGCACGAATAGTCTTACAACGGAATTATTACAATGATAGGCCCGAAGGCAATGTTCACCACATAGGACCTCATGGTCCGGATACAACACAAAAGCAGAAATTAGATGAGGCAGCGGAATAAAGGCAGCGGCATGTCGGTTGCCACAGGCAACGACCGGGGAGTAAGACCTAGTAAGCGCCATCAGCTTCTTCGCCTTCCTGGTAGTAGGCATAAGGATCCTCCGATTCTTCATTCCCAACATCTGAAGGTTTGTGCTTGTAGCAAGGGTGACTACCAACCGTACTCAGCAAGCCAACACGGCAATGATGCATATGATAGGTTTATTCAAGGAGTGGCTGGTGCTCTCTTGCATAAAGCAAATTTTCACAAATCTTTTCACAAGCCTAACAACTAGCCAAGTCAAGTTTTAGTTCCATAGTTCATTAATTCGGCGACGGTTCTGTCTACCATCCATCGTGATTCCAAGGATGGCTTCCCGCCTCCGATTCGTCATGGTTTTCTGGGGAGTCCACCCCTTCTCGCATCTCGAGAAGTTGATCCACCAGTGAATAAAATCATCATGCAAACCCATCCCAGCATTTTTAAGTTTAAAGTCTAGCCAAGAGAAAGTCTTGTCACGATGCTCAATATCCGCGAGCACGGCTATTCGAATAGATTGATTCATTCACACTGCAGTGGATGTACACTTTACCCGTACTCCGTGACAACCCAACAAATGAGCCTACGTCCCAACACATGAGACGGTCACTGCAAAGCCTTTCGATAACCTCACTTTGGCAGTACCCGCTCCATGAACTTAAGCCCTCATGCACTCTAGCCGTCCTTTTCTAGCAGTGAGAGGAGTTCTGGCGCACCCGGGGTAAGGGGAGATTTCATTCCTCAAGTTAAAATAAATTTCAGATTATCATCATCTCTTTCACATCTCATCTCATCCACAAGAACCACTATGCAAGGGTACCGCCTCCGCTCGGCTATCTACTCCGCTAGGTCTATACCCATTCGAGAAGTACGGTTGTACTGGCTCGTTTCCCGGCTATCTCATGGCTCGGTCCTTAATATACCAGGGTCGGCACTCGCCTTTACCGGAGTCCACCCAAATCATCCAGCCGCCCCAGTCTAAAACATTTGTGTAGTACTTTCAATTTTCATCAAACTCAGTTCATCATTCTCATGGCCATGTGGCGCTCATGTCTCCACAGGCCGCATCTCAACTACCTTCCATAAGGTAGCTGCCCAAGCACAAAGCTTTTCATAAAGTCATGAGTATGCATGAATCTAAGTATAGCATGGCTAAGCAATTTACCGAAGTTATTCTCCGGTTGTTTGTATCACATCGAGAGTTACAAGGAGTAATTCTAAAGATAATCAATAGCAAGGTATGGCATAACAAGTATAGGTAACTCTGTATAGTATGCATGTTTAGAGTTTAAAATAACATCATTTCACAATTGGGATCAATATGTTCAAAGAGTGTGATGAATTGCCTTGCTCGCACGCTTGTGGAGTGGTGTCTTCGATGGGGTCGATGCCGGCCTCTTCAGGTGCTATCCGTACGTGCGAAAGGTCAATCGAATTCGATTAGAATCCAATATAACACCAAAAGATCGAAAAGAACCATAAAAGCCACGAAAACGATCCCAAGCGCTTAGCCTAAATTTCTACTTGAGTTTATATGAGGATCGCCAGGGAAAACTCCAAGTTTTGACATCGGGTTGATGCCTTAGGGTTTTCGCAAAGCGACGATCGCGATTTGTTCGAGGAAATAGATTTGAAAATATCCGCGGAGGGATTGGTGCTCGAGGTTTTGAAGATTCGAGCACAAAAGAGCAACACATTTAAACGGCGAGAAAGGATTAAACTAAACCCGGACTTGAAAACGATGCGAAACGATATTTCGGAAAAGTCGCAATTTGATTTTTAAATTTTTCACCGAGAAATCATGCAAGAAAATAATTTATTTTTGCCCAAAATTTTACTCAAGTCTTCACAAAATATTTTTCCAAATTTTCCAAAATTTTTCCTAATTTTTCTTTCTCTCTTTTTCTTTTTTTTCTTTTTCTTTATTCTGCTCACTGTTCATTGCCCCCAAGGTGTTCGACCGGAGCCCGGCAAAAACAGAGGCGGCGGCGGCGCTAGCGCATGGGGAAAGGGGCGGCGGCGGGGCTTACCGGCGACGGTGGCTCACAACGGCTAGGGCGGCGAGGGCTCCGGTCGGCGGCGTGCGGCAACGGCGGCGATGGAAGCTTAGGACGGCGGCGCTCGGGAGGACGAAGGGGCCGAGAGAGAGGAGATAGGGGACAGCGGTGAGGTGAGTGAACGGGTGGCTTGGCCCCTTTATATAGCGGAGGCCGAGGGAGGGGGGGAGAGAGGGGGTCCGGCGCGGGCGCGGTACGGCGGACGCCATGTGGCGACGCGGGAGGCCAGGCCAGTGCGCGCGGTTGCGGCGTGGCGAGAGGGCGCGGGCGCGAACGGGGCTGCGTACGGCATCGGACGCGTGGGGCGACGGCGGCGCGGGCGAGGGCCGAGTGCAGGCGCGCGGGTCCGGCGGCGGCGGGGCGCGTGGCGCGACGGCGGGCGCGGCGAGGGCCGAGTACGGCTGCGCGGGGTGCGGGGCACGGGCGCGGCGGGGTCCGGCGTGGACCACGGCGCGCGCGCTTGCACGGCGCGTGGCGCTGCGGCGCGGGCGCGTACGGCGGCGACGCGCGGCGGCACGCACCGGGACCGAGTACGGCGTCGAGCAACTCATGCGCAATGAACAGTAGCATTTTATATTTTTCCGATTTCTATTTTCTAATTTTCCTATTTCCATTTTCCTCCCTTCTAAAAATTCAAAATAAATTTCAATATTCCTAGAATAATTTTTAATACTATACTTTCAACTTTTTCTCCACTTTTATTTTTTCCACATATATTTTTCATATTTATTTAAATTCCTTTTTTCTAATTTCATAATTCACTATTTTTAAATTCCAAAAATTCCTTAGATTTCGTGTAAATCCCCTAAAATATTTTATTGTCTATTTTATACCCTAATTAATTTTCCACCATCAACCATTAATACCCTTTTTCTCAAATTTGTATTTTCATAAATCCACATCTCTTCTCCGATTTTCTTTTAAAATTCCTAATTTGCATTTAGAAATTTCCTTCCCTACAAACTCCGGATCTTTCACAAACACCGAGAGAAATTGCTCACAACCAAATTTATGCAGCTGAGCTGGCAAATAAGAAGCAACAAACCCGAGGAAAAAGCAATAAACGAAAATTTTTGCAAGTTCCGATTTTTACGTTCCGATTTCAGTTTCTTCGATTTTCAGGATGTTATATTCAGCCATACAGCCGGAACCAATCAACACTTGCCCGCGTGTAGCGACAGTAACAGAAGGCCGGCAACAGCTTGCTGTGTACGGTCTGAAGATTAGGAAACAATCCTGTTCAGTTTGTTGTCCGTATATATTCTAGAAAGAAAAGATCAGGCTATTAATCAAAGCCGACTTGCCAAGAGACAGGCACTAGCAACATTGTTTCCTTTTGCTGCCACGCGCGGTTAAAAAAAAGGGACAAATCAAATTGATCTCTGTTTCGCCACTGCAGGTGTATCTCTAGTTAAGACCGATCAAATTGATTAGTTTAGCACGTGTCAAAGTAGGGAGCAGCAACGTTATTTTCCTTCTGATTGTTGGGCGCAGTCACCGAAAAGGACAGAGTAAATCAAAGTTGATCTACTGTGCAAGAAAAAGGAAAATAATCTAATGAAAGCCAGTGCTTCGGTTGTCTCCAAATAAATCAATTCTCTCATGAATTTTGTTACGTACAAAGTAAAGTACAGTAACATATCAAGAAAATTCAAGACCGTACATTAATTTTCAATTTTCGGCTATGAGCTATATGGCCGAAATTTATCGAGGAATTTCTTCATCAAGCATGACGAGCGGGAACGAGGTCAACGAAATCACATTGGAGGAGACGTTGGCAAGATCGCTAATCAGGGCCCATCAAGGAGCAGTTCTCAAGCCTGGACATCCTCCTAAATTCGAGGTAATCTCCAATCTGCTCGATCCATCTATTGCTTTTCGGAGACATATTGATCAATGTGTAGATGTATCTTTGAGCGCTTATATTGATAAAAATTATGATATGATAAAAATGCTTTCAGAACTAATTTTGATAAGGCTATTGAGAAAGTTGGCTCTAAAATAGCCAGTTATCAACAGTACAATGCTACTTCTAGTTTTGCATCTATACAACATACCTATAATACTATAGATAGATCCACGGGCATTTACACAGCCGACTTCCCAGGAATCAGCTATACAAAAGATTTAGCCAACGGTCAGACCACGCATGACATCGGTCGGACCGCACTCTATGCCGGTCAGACCGTGCCTACCATAGCTGGTTAGACCGTGCCCTATTTCGGCCAGATCGTGCCTCCTGTGGTTGGTCTAACCACAGGTCAGACCGGGACATGGGCCGGTCAGACCGGGTGCTTTGCCGGTCAGACCGTGCCTACCATAGCCGGTCAGACCGTGCCCTATATCGGCCAGATCGTGCCTCCTGCAGCCGGTCTGACCGCACCACTGACCACCGGTCAGACCGGTCCATGGGCCGGTCAGACCGGGTGCTTTGGCTGGCCAAACCGGTCCATGGGCCTGCCGACGGTAGCTTTGGTCTGGCCGACTCAGCCTATCATAGCCGGTCGTACCGTGCCGTATATCGGTCGTATTGTGCTTTGCGGCCGGTCGACCTGCACCAATGACCATCGGTCAGACCGGTCCATTGGCCGGTCAGACCGAGTGCTTGGCCGGTCACACCGGGCTATCTATAGCCAGTCAGACCGGTTCCCTGGAAATTTCATCAGGTTTCCATACCACGACTGATGGTACTGATTTTAATTATTATTCATCATCTATTGATACTGTTAGTCATGTTATCCCATATACTCATACTATTTGTGCCAACAGTTGCTATGAGCCAGTGCAAAATCATCAAATAAATGGAGTGACACAAAACACGCATTATGGCCAGTATAATCATATTGTGCCGCAACAACCATATATTCCTAGGCCGCCAAATTCACAACCAAGGCGTGAGAATATGGAAGAGCAATTTAGGAACATCATTAGAGAATCATTTGAAATTGAGCCAAGGAATCGTGCTGAGGTTTACCAAAAGCCGTATCCTAAATATTTTGATAATATCCCATATCCTCGGGGTTATAGAGTTCCTGAGTTCACTAAATTTAGTGGGGAGGATGATAGGGATACATGGGAACACATAGGCCAATTTCTTCAACAATGTGGTGAAGCTAGTACTAATGATGTTCTCAAATTGCGTTTGTTTTCTTTGTCTTTGTCTGGTACTGCTTTTACATGGTTTACTTCTTTACCGACAAATTCTATTTGTACTTGGGCTCAATTAGAACAACAATTTCATAATTACTTTGATATCTGTGAAACTAAGCTTAAGTTGTCTGATTTAACATCGGTTAGGCAAAAACATGATGAGTTGGTCATTGATTATATCAAAAGGTTTAGAGATGCTAGAAACCGATGTTTTAATTTGAACATAACTCAGAAAGATTTGGCCAACATTGCATATGATGGATTGATTGATTCTATTAAAGAGAGATTGAATGGCCAAGTATTTCTTGATATTGATCATGTGTTGCATGAAGCTCTAGTTCAGGAAAGCCGAGTGGATGATAATAGCTTAAATGCTAGTTTGGATGATAATGTAATAACCAATATAGCCAAACCAAGCATTGATTCGGGTTATGTTTCTATTTTGATCGATGATGGAATAACATGCATAACCGAACCAAGTGATGGTTCGGATTGTGTCACTAGTTTGGATAACGATGCATGTATAGCTGAATCAATTATTGGTTCGGATTGTTTTGCTAGCTTAGATAATAGCATCATTGAAAATATAGCCGAACTAAATGACGGTTCGGATTGTATCACAGGCGATAGTGAGATAGTATTGTCACCTAAGACCGAGTCACAGATCGGTCATGTGAATATTGAAAAGGATAGTGGCAGTGTCTTGCAGGATGGTGATGGAATATAGTTTAAAGCAACATTGTATACATGTGAAGGGCCATATCCTGAACATATAGATTCGGTTCCATACCCACAAGGATTTGAGGTGCCCAACTTCACAAAATTCACAGGTGAGAATGCTAGGACAACAAAGGAGCATATCGGCCAATTTATTGATCAATGTGGTAAGGCCGGTAATGATGATTTACTTAAGTTAAAATTGTTCCCTCTTTCTTTGTCAAACTATGCATCTATATGGTTTAGTTTACTTTCTCCTAATTCAATTTCTACATGGTCACAAATGGAGCATGAGTTTCATGATTATTTTAAAGATGCAAGCTTAATGGAGCAAAGACCGATTGATAATTCATCAGTCAATTGTGATAATATTTCGGTTCATCTGTTGCTAAGACCGGAATTATTCATGATTCTCTTCCTACTGTTTCTATTGATTTTGACGACAAGAAAGTGTTGATTCGGTCTAGCCAAGCCGAATCTACAAAAGGGAAAAGTGTTATTATTAGGGATTCTCGGCCCGGGATAATTAGGATCAATAATGCTAAGGCCGAAGATTGTAAAGTTACAAAGGATGAGTCATCTAATTTTGTAAAGACTAAAAAGTTGAAGCTCACTTTTGAGATGCTTATGGCTAAATAAAAGAAGGGATTAGTTGGTCAATGGCTTGGTAATCGTACTAGTGATGCAAAAGGACCAAGATCACTTTCTGGAAAGAGATTTGGTCAAACGCCAAAGCAATCGGAACCATCAACAACATCAACTCCATACAAACTTTCGGTTGTGATGCCATAGTATTCATATCCAATTTCACTATATGATTATCCTTTTATATATTATATGCCATGGATGCCTCAACCACCTATGCCGTCTCATCAAGAATGGAAAGAATCACCTAGGTCAGTACCAAGACATTCATACAACTCAAGACAAGACCGTTTCTCACAAAAGAATCGGTCTGGTAGATCAAAGGCAAACAAGATGAAGAAGGTGTGGGTGAGAAAAGAAGTCAAAGCTCCGGAGGTTAGTACTATTAAGGAGGAGTCTCAAGATGTTCAAGTACCTACCAGATATGTGACAAAGGGGCTACAAGTAGAGAAGACCGAAGCCAACATCGTGACTGCCAACAATGGTGGTCTGACCAGGGCAGTTGAGCGGTCTAACCGCCAGCCTACGACCGGTCTGACTGCGCCATCAGGCCGGTCTGACCGGGCCCAGAGGTCGGTCTGACCAGGGGGCATCTGAGATGAGTAAGAAAATCGAGGGCAACACAGGAGCTTCCACTTCGACCACAAATATCAAAAATCATTGCTTTGATCCTAGAAAACAACCACATCCAAAGTGGATACCTTCCGGCTTATCTTGCTCTCAAAAGAGGAGGCTACAATGTCTTCGAGCCATAGATCAAAAAGAAAAGAAGGCCGAAGATGTGGAGAACAAGACATGTGATGATTTGAAGCCTCAAACAACATACAAGCAAGTGTGGAGACCCAAGGAAGAAGAATTTAAGAAACCCGTGATTTCCCAGAGTAGTGATAAATCAAATTCGATGAGAGAAGAATTATAGGTCATTAGAGGTAAGTATCCTCCACATATTGCTATGGATGCTACTACGGTGTTTATCTTGCCTTCAAAATCGTGCGATCAAGAAAGCTGATTTTGCTCGGGGGGCAATACATTAATATGCTCATGAAGAAGTCAAGGAAGATGAACGATGATGGATGCAACATCACATCTTTGAGCCATCGTTTGTTGGATGCTAAGGCAAGAGAGAAGGAATTTTGGTCCAATAATTTGGTATACCAAGCATTTGGCTATAATATTAAATGGGGAGTATTTTAAATATTAGAAAAGCCGATGCTTGATTTTAATTCTTTAGGCAAAATTGGCGAAGTCACAGACTGCAGGCGGTCTGACCGGCGCATCACTGCCGGTCTGACCGGCTTTGTATGGCCGGTTTGACCAATGAGGTGGCAATCTGACCGGCATTGTGTGGCCGGTCAGACCGGATTTGAACAAGGAGCTGGGGGACACGATACACTTGATTCAGAGGCCGAATTAATTGTAAATTTGGACATTTGTGCCCAGGAGACAGAAGAAGACTAGAGATTTCCTTTGATTCAATATGTGAAAGATCCTAGTCTTGAATTTGATCGAAAAATTCGGTGGCAAGTATTCAAATACACTTTGCTTGATGGAGACTTATATCGCCGAAATATGGATGGAGTGTTCTTAAAGTGTTAGGTAAGGATCAATTTAAAGTTGCTATGACATAAGGCGCTTTCTAAAGCGTTATGGGTTCACATGATATCTAAACATAGTGCTACCAAGGTTACTCCTTTTGAGTAGGTCTATGCACAAGAAGCCGTTTTGCCAGTAGACGTGAATCTTGGCTCTCTTCAATATATAAAGCGAGATGATTTGTCGATTGAAGACTACAAGATCTTGATGAGGTGATCGACAAGTGTTTGAAGGCTTTGGAGGAAAGGGAAGAAGAGGGTGGATAAGGCTTACAATAAAAGGGTGAAAGCAAGATACTTGAAGAGATACTTCCCGAGTGTTTGGCAAAATGCTTAGGAGGTACTATGGCTGGTAATGTTGGTTATCGTCCTGAGGCAACATGTTCTATGCTTTTAGATTCAAGATGTTCATCGTAAAAGGCAGGGGGGCATGTGTTTACACCCAAATTTGGCACCTATAGTTAAAATAGGGAAAATTGCCAAGATTTGGAAAGTTTCTTGGTTTCCTCCGGAGGGCCGGTCGGCGCTTGCCATGTATGGGTCGGTCGGCCGGGCCCATGGGCGATCGGAGCCGGCGGCATGCCAGGCCGATCGGCCCGGCGAGTCGATTCCAAGTAGGTTTCGTCGGTGCTCGGGTTTCCTTGTTTCAAAAGGCATATCTCGGGTTTCCTAAGGTGTTTATCCTGAATTGGACGTGGAGGAGGACTTGTAGAAGGCAAGACCAACCCCTATTTAAGGGACAAGGCCGGTTCAATTGTAAAAAATGAATCACACAAAATACAATACAATCTTGAATCTTTTTTTCAATATTTTCTACTTGCCCTAGTTTAGTCCATCTTTGTCGGTTTGCGCCGTAAACCGTCTGCCGCCGCTGCGAGAGTGCGACATCTGTTTGTAGGTTTGTCCCGAAAACCCTTCGTTTGCTCACGAGACGAGTAGTTATCAATCTATCCATCTAAATCGGTTCCGCTAGCTGATTTGATCTACAAAACCCACTTTGTTCTAGTTTTTGCTAGATTGGAGTGGTTGGCGACTCCGTACCAAGAACCACCACAAATCTTCAGGTGAATCGATCGTGTTCGTGCCTTTGTCAAAAAAGGTGCCAACAGTAAGCATATATTTTTATTTTATAATTTGAATGCATATGTTTTGGTGGTCCTATAGAACTTGAGTTTACTCAAAAAGGAGTCAGGATGAATTTTATATAAATATCTAAAGTTCAGCTCAGCGAAATCACCTAATTTTGATATTAATAGTCTTAGAGGCATTTGGTACTAAGTAACTAGATGTTCTTATTTTTCCTAAATAAAGAATACAAGTTGGTGGATATGTAGAATTTGACTTTATCCCAAAATGTGTGTTTATGTGTGATTTTACTTATTTGAATTTTAGAGATAAAATGTTGCACCGTGAGTGCCAAGTTTTATACTTCAATATTAAAGTTCATCTTTTGTGAGTTCATACAAATTTGTTTCATCCAAAATAAATTATAGTTTATTTTATATAGATTTTACAAGATTTGCATACTGTTCAGCTAATTAGGAAATGATTTAGTCCTTTTACTCATTATTTACCAAAAATTTGAAACAGATGGGTCCACCTTCAGTGACTTGATCATTTTGCAAATAGGCCCCAAGAATTTTAGAAATGGAACCCGAGGTCCCTAGCACGTGCTGTTTCAAATTGTATTAAGAGTCCTCAAGGTTTAGTGTATTTACAAATATATCCATGACCTCACATGTAAGCCTAACATGTTTTGCACTTAAAACATTACAAGATTTAAACCTTCGCTAATTAAGGTCCATGCGCGCTAATTCATTTGGGCCCACGTCAGCGAGGCAGAGGCTGGGGAAGGCAGAGGAGGGCGCGATGGCGAGTTCCTCGTCAGCGGCGACGGCGAACAACGGTGAGTTTGATGGTGCGACCAAAACAAGAAATGTGTGCAAGGGTCTTGCGCACACGACGGTGGTGGTCTCGTCGCCAGCGATGGCCGGAATCAATGGCAGCGATGGTGCGAGCGGCGCTGAGTTTTGGTATGCCAATGCATGTCGGGTTTCGGCTTGATTCAGTGCGATTGAATGCATGCATGGTGGTCTACAAGGGTCTTGGGTACTTACTTGAGGTCGCGCGTGGGCGGGCGAAGCCTGGACATTGGTGGCGGTGAGTAGAATGGCCTAGCGGCGATGAAAAATAGCAGGGCGATGGTGATGGTTCCCCTTCGGTCTTTGGCCTACAAAGAAGAGGCGTGGCACAGGTTACTAATGTTCCAAGGTTGCTACCAGAGCTAGGAATTGCACCGAAGCTCACCCGAGGACGAGAAATCGACGGTGGCGGTCGGCGGTCGAACTTGGGGAAGAAAGAGGGGATCTCTCAATCTACGGTCTCCTGGCTCGATTCCTTCAGGACGCTGGTTCCTTGTGTTATGGCGACGATGTTGGCGCAGTGGTTTGGCCAGGTTTGATCCACGACAGTTAGAACGCTGAGGTCGCCGTGGCTGTGGCGCTCGGGGCACGCCCTAGGCTGGCGTCGGCGAGGTACGCGTTCCCGTCGATTGGCTGCACGATTTGAGAGCGTGTCAGAAGAGAAAAATATCGACACGATGAGGGGGTGATGGAACACTAAAGAGGAAAGGGCAACCGAGGTTCCTTGGTGTAGGCGACCTTCGTCTTCCTCTTGGCCAGCGACAAAGATAAGATGGAAGGGAACAATAGGAGCACTCTCTCTCAGTTTGCTCATCATTGGGGTGGAGAGTGAGGTTGGGCGACTGAGTTGGGAGAAGAAAAATGGAGCTCGGCGTTGGACACGCCTCTGGCCACGCGTCGAGCATGCCGGCGACGGAAAACACCCTCTCTCTCCCTGATCTCACGTGTTCCCGGTCGGTCAGTCATGTGGCACAGGGTGAGGGCGAGCTAGGGTGACTGCCAAGTGGGTCCAGGGCGAAGAGGGCAAGGCTGGAGTGAGAGAGGTGGGTATGAACTCAAGTACGAATTTAGGAATTATTTCTCTCCCCTTAACTTTGTAGCTCAATTATTTAATCTTTGTTTATGATAAATTAGCAAAATTTTTACTGGAGGTATATGAGTACTCCTAGATTCCATTTTCTTTGGTTGAACACAGAAATCAGTTGTAATTTGCTCTTAGATATTAAACAAAGATGGGGTAATAGGAAAATTGTTTGAATTTTTAAAAGGCCTAAACAGAGGAGAAAAAATATAGAAAAATTATATTTATTCATTATAATTAACCTAGTATTTTAAAAAATTATTCCTCATGTACACTTATGTGTATTTAAATTCACTTTTTGGTGAGGTATGGTTTTAGCCGATAAAGGATTTTAATTATTAACCTTTATGACTGTTTTGTTTAATTTGTTTGAGGCATCAACCCTAGTTATTAAATTGCACTAAAATTATGTTGATTTTTATATAATGTTTGGCACCTCCATGATTTTATCTAGTATGAATTATTCTAAAAAATTAGGATAACCCTTTCTTTGTTTAGGTGTTCCCCCTACGTATACGCATCTAATATGGTTATAGGATTCGTATTAAATTTTCCTTGAGCTGAGGAGATGATCTTTGAATTAAGTTTTTATGTTCACATGTTAGCACCCAAAATTAGTTGTAGGTTTGTTTAATAAATTTTAATCTTCTGGGCTATGCTTATGAGTCCTTTTATGAAATGCAAGACAAAAATTCAATAGCACAAAGGACTCATTTTTCAAAACATGTTTTATGCATATGCATGCTCACATGTATGAATGTACCAATGCTCAAGATTAGAAATGAAAAAGTATTATTTTGTTCTCAAATTTTTGATCATGCATTAAGTTGAGGTACTTTCCTAAGTTAGAAAAGAAATTTTTGGTTCACAAAATTGAGAAACCTTATCTTCATTTGGTTTTTGACAAATTTTTCCTGACCCTGGATTTGGGTATGTGACAGCTCTATCCCCCTTAAAGAAATCTCGTCCCCGAGATTTGGGTTGGGTTGTGGTTGGAAATCTGTTTGTGTAACTAGGGTTGATAGGTATGAGACTTCACCCTAACTAGGCGATGGATAAGATATTTGCTTAGGAGGAGATGGGAAATCTATCACTGTGTTCCTAAGGGTGATTCATTTCATGCCTTCGCGATTCTTTGTTTCTGATAACATGACCATATTGGCTTGTATCCTTTATAAAGTCTTTCAAACATACAAGATTTAATATATCTAATGTTGAACTTTTCCTAAGTTGTATAATAGACTTGCTTTTCCAAAATCTTTGAGATCTTTATTCTGCGGATGGATGGTGATCTAGTAGATGACTAGGGACTAGCAAAGAGAGGGTTAGGTTCTACCAAGTTACCATACATGGCACAATTTTTTTTGTAATCTATGGTCAAAGTTTACTTCTGTTTACAAAAACTAAACCTTTAGGTAGTAAGCATAATAGTTTCAAAATTTGAAGTCGAAAATGATCCAGGCTTTGATCTCACATATTCCATCAAGTTCATTACATAAAAGGGTTACATGGTAGCCGGGTTACATATATTACATAACATAGTTCCTTCCAAAATGGGCCACCATTACATCATAGGATCTAACATACAGGACATCCCTAGGTCTTCCAAGTCTTGTCATTTTATTCCTCCATCTTCAACTTGAAGACCTGTCCATACCAATGAACATATTCCGGTGGTCGATGAAGTCCTGTGGTTCCAAGTAGAGGGTAGTCGCGTCTGACATCAACGTGGAGAGGTGGAATCCTTTCGAAATAAATCCCAACTGGGGGTGGTAAGTCTTCAGCGGGTGCAAGCATGGCATCCTCTCCATACATGAACTCTGGAGTATAATGTCCCTGGCGAAACCTTGGCATGATACTCCTTTCTAGAGTAGCTACCCTTGTGCGGACGCGCTGCTGCTCAGCAAAAGTGGAGCAATAAACCATATCTAGGGAACGAACGAAACCTGCTAGCTGGTGGTATGGGGTGTGCATACCTATTTCTATCTCAGTCACCCCTGGGTAGGTAGTGTGTTCAACTCCCTCAGTCAAAGATGTAATATAATAATAAAACTCTTCCCACTCGGGTAGTTCACCGCGAAGGCGAGTAATGGCAACGTAGGCGCAGTTTTGCATAGCGGAGTTACTATGCCATCCATAACTGGCATACTAGCGGTCCTCTTCTAATAGAGTCCTGCCCTTAATGCTTACACAAGCCATCACAGCGGTTTGGGAGGTTCCAATGGTTTTATTGAGAATGTGATACTCCGGTGGATAGGTGAAGCGGGCATGCTGCAGCATAAGCCAAAGCATGTGCTGAGTGGAGTTCCGGGCGAACCCGTAGCAGTAATAGAATGGCGTGTACCTAGGAGGCATCTACAAGAAATAAACAAGAACATGAATTAATAGAAGATCCCAGGTAGTTGTTCATTTGTAGACTTCTGAGGCTAGCTAGGCTTAAGTCTCCTCTTACTCTACTAATTTGAGCAAAAACTTTTGTGTTCTTGACCTATTATGAAATGTGTATGGTCTCATGCATGTCCCCAGGTTTTACTGGCCATGTCACACTATCCCCCTTAAAATTTAAAAGTTTTTAGATGGAAGGATTTGTGAACTAGAAGATAAGCTAGTTTGGTGGTCTCAGGTTTGTCTACCCATTGCTTTGCTGAGAACAGAGCCAAATGTCCATCTGACTAATTGATTGTGGTGGTATCCGTTTCAAGGACAATTTTTCCCAAAAAGGGGGTTTTGCGAGCCTATTGATCCTACCCGAAATTTTTCATAGGCATAGAAAAAGGTTGCAACTTTTTATACATTGGGTTATTGGCTTGGTTGAGGTGACAAAATTTCTCAAACTCGCAACAAAGCTCTTCTAATTCTGAAGGAAAATAACAAGTTTTAAAACAAACATATCCTCTTAGAGAAGTTTTCAAAATCTACAAGTCAAGTTTCCAAACCATGGTTGTGAGTTGGTTCAATGTACACATCTTGCATCCAATCCAACCATAAAGGGGCACAAAATTCGCGCATTGGGCCATCTCAACATAAATCACATAGTTCGGTTATAACTTGTTTCTAGTGTAACATTTCCTTTTAAGCTTGTGGGGGCTTGCAAAGGCTACATATTTATCTTTGGTCTTATACGGTCATGATACCCTATCCCCCTTAAATTAAAAATAAAGTTTTGCACTGGTGTTTATCAACAAATCTTGATGGGAAAGAGCTAAACCGACATAGGTGCTAGGTGTTGTCCTACACAAGTCTGAGGCACAATCTGAATCAAAAGGCTATGCTAGAGGAGTATTAAACTATGAAAGATTTTATATTCATCATCCTAACAAGGTGGTCTTCAACCTGAGAAGGAGTGGTGATTTTTTGGAGAAATGGATTTATTTTGGGAAAAATGGCTAGTACAAGTGATGCAGTGCTGGAATTCATCGGCCTACTGTCTTTGTTGTATATTTGGGTCAAGTTATAAAGGCAAAAAAATTTGAGCAAAAATCAGGGAGGCAGGTGAGAAGGATTGTGAGCTACCCTGAAGGAATCAAGATTTTATCACCTACGGTTTAGTCTATACAAATTTAACAACCGGTTGACTACTGATTTCAGATTTGGTTTTTTTCAGAGTGATGTGAATTTTTATTGCATGATGCAAGGTCTCAAAAATTCAACCAGAATTCGTGAAGCATACTAGGCATGTCTGTAAGCTACTGTCAAAAGGTGAATATTTTATCATGTATGGTTTGGGCTATGTAAAAAGATGAATACAGCTGTCTACAGTTTTCAGAACATAGTTATGCTAACTAATCGATTTATTTCACTATGATGAAGAGGTCTAAAAATTTATGCAAACTTTCAGGAAGCTTACTGAGTTAGTTTATTTGTTGTCTGTAAAATTTCTCAGGTTTAGGGCCTATGGTTTAGCCTACACAAAATTTTCAACCAGACTGACTCAAAATTTCAGAAAAAGACAACCGGCATAAAATGAAACTTTACACAAGTTTTATGGTGTCTAAATTTATTATCTTTTAAAATGCATTATGTTAGAGTGGTTCAGAAACTATATGAATTTTGGGTGGTCCATCTAAGCAAACAATCTAGAGGTTTAAGCACAACAAACTTATCCTATTCAATTTATTCGTTTTAGGCCATACCGGTAAAATTTTAAAAAGTTGAGAATGAGGAGATCAAAATTTAACCCAATTCATTTTTGGTGCAGAGATAATATAAGGAGATGGAATCCTTATGATGTCTAACCAATTTAAGTTTTTCAACAACCCATTACAAACCCCATTTACTAGAGGCTATTTTTAACCTGGTAATTTGCAAATTCGAACTAGTACATAGGAATAGTTTGCAAAGGGTTTTCAAAACTTTTAAGAAGCTCCTTGGTACTGATTAGTTGTGATAATTCAAACCTTCAAACTCCTTTTCATAAAAACACCATTTTCCAAAAGGTTTCAGGCCTATAAAGCCAGATAAGAGTTTTAAAACATAAAATAGAGATATAGAGAAGAATAAATCTCTAGAGAGGGATGAGATATAATGTTGAATATGGTTTTCATAAATAGTTTGTAACTGAGAGCGAAGCCTTCAAAATACTTTTGAGAATCCATTCTAAACGACCAACTTAATAGGCTCCTATAGTCGGTATTTGCTCTGATACCACTGCTGTCGAGACGCACTCGAACCTCTTATTATATTTGAAGGAATGTATAGCATAACCCACATTTTTCCTTCAAACAAAATGAGACATTCGACGCTCTGAGAGATGGATATCAGAGACGTTGCTGGGCCTTTAGCCTGCCAGTCAACTTCAGCCTGAGATGTGCCCGTCAAACCACTCGAAGACGGCGACCAGATGTGTTACACATTCAGGAGACTTGACAAAATGGCTAAAGATCTACAACATCTTAAATGTCCTTAACTCTTACTCATCTGAATCTAGTTCCCAGGATATACACTAGATTCACACTTTCATCTCAAGCATGGGCATTCATCGCAAACACAATTAAGATGAAAGAAACTTAAATATTTACCTCTACTTAATTATTACATAGGCCGACCGACCAAATAGATATACCTAAATTAGAGAACAGTGGAAGCTTGTCTACCCAACCACAAGCACACCGACTAGGGGTTTATCTCGTTAAGTTCAAATCCTAAGAGTAGCAAATCGTAAACCTGCATCACTCAAGGATTAATTCAATACCTGCAAGCAAAGTGGATATTTCAGTGGCAAGAGTCAGTACATTAAACAAGTTAATGTACTGGCAAGCACAAGTCAAACCTAACATACTACATGTAAGACATATAGTCGAAGAAGGGTTTTATATGTAGTTCAATTTTCAGCATAAAGCAAGTTTTATTTCACAAGTACATTTGTAAAAGAGTTGACAATTCAATTAACAAAACAAAATTTAAGTTTCAACATTTATTTCATCATGATTCCATCATAATCAATATCTTATTCCCCTCCATGACAACAAGTCACAATATATCATTACTCTCACACAACTCAACACAATTTGTCATTTTCAAAACAAGTCACATGTCCATATTTTTTTTAATATAGAGTCTATACTCATGACACTTCACCAAAGCGCTCTTGATCGTGCGCACGACTAATCGATTAGTTTTAGAGAACTCTGCAGAGTTTGTATAACTTTACCCACATGAGATGAACACTCTAGTTGGTTTTGAGTTTGCAAGACTCTACCACACTCTTCATGTTGAGTGTGATCTAGAGGTCATAACAAAGCTTTTACACTACTTTATCCATAGCCTTGCACCAACACGATTTTTGTTCCTCCATTCTAGGCATACTGGAATATAACCTAGAACCATCAAGTAGCGTGGCCCCGCCTTAGACTTGACGTCGTGGTGATGGACATGACAGGAACCCACCCTCGTGACTCAATATTGTTGTATTGGACAGACTTAGTCGCCTAAACTACCACTTCGGGGGTAAATAGGAAGTTTCTCTTGGTTATCCAAACCCATACACTCCGGCCTACCTTAGTGCAAGGCTAGGTGCTAAGTAGATTATTCAGCTTAGGTCATTCCATCTAACACATGTGGATGTACAAATAATTTTAAGTTGGTGATACAAGTTCGGTCCTTACAGACTCGGGCAAACATCTCTCCCCTATCGGCATACAAATACATCAATTGCATGTCACATTTGCCGCCCAAGTCAAAATAACATTTTTACCCATTTTGGTTTGCAAATACTCATCATATTAAACCCATTTCAGCAAGGGTTCACTTTAACAAAATTTACATATTAAATAAGGATGGAACGAGTATTTGCGTATTTCTAAGCAAGGCTAAGCGAGTAGTTGCGTAAAGCTTATATAAACCCATTTGAGCACAAGGAATGTACTCTAACCATTTCTAGGGGTACAATCAGCAAGGAGTTCAATTATTCAAGGTGAGAAATGCAGCAATTAGAACATAACTACCATATCCAAGTTTTAAATATCGATATAGTCTAAGTTCATATGCAACTTTGAAAACAAATATTTTCATCCCTCAAAACATGAGATTCAATGTGTTCAAAGGAAAAAGATGGGAAAAACATGCCTAGATCTGGAGGAATGTTAGCACCTAATTCACCCATTCACCGTTTATGCAACTATCTAAACAAAATATACGATATGCAATTAAACACCAAAAATAGGCAAAAATCCAAAATGCTCTAAAATGCATGATTTATGCACATTTAGTTGGTACTGATCCAAAATGAATTTAGGTGAAAGAATTATTAATTTATATTGTTCCATTTGGGAGTTATAAATTTTTTTAAATGTTTTATCGGTATAGGGTAGCATTTACTTAGGTGTTGCTCTAAGATGTTTCCATAATTTCATTTTTTTTTAACTTTGACTTCTCAGGGGTGAAAAGGCATGTTGTCTAAGACTAACACATTTGGTTTAACAATTTTTGGAGTTAACATGAATTTCCTATGTATTAAACAAGTTATTACGTGTTCTAGGTCTATAACGTTCTATATGCGCATAACATAAAAATTATAGGTTCAGAGCATTGGTACTTTTATATTTAGGTGAATGAAAGGATAAATTTAGGTTGGATAAACCATTTTTTGTTCATAAGCTCATGGTCCTTAATTTATAAACTAGGGGTGCTCTAATCTGGATTAAAAATGCCCTTCTTTTAACCTAGAGCTTATTTTCAGAACTAAGTGCATCAAGTTCTTGGTGAATGAGGATGAACCTAAGGCTTCTCTGGTCTAATAGGTTATAGTTTTATTTGTTTGGGGCTAAAGTGCTTATATATATGTTTATATATACATATATGTAGTACTTAATTTCTATTAATAGCATCTAGATTATCTTTGTAAGGTTTATTGATATATTTGGCATATAAGTTACCATGTATTATTTTTCCTAATGGAAGTTCATTAGTTTCTGGTTCTATATAAACTTGGTTCACTTCAAATGGAATAAAAATGAATTTTCTACAAATTTTACAAGTTGAAGTGTACTCTAAGTTCTTTATTCCTTATATAAATATTTAAGTGATATTACTATACAGTAAGATAATATTTTTATTTTATAATTTGAAAGTACATGTTTTGGGTCCAACAGAACTTGAGTTTACTCAAAAAGGAGTCAAGATGAATTTTATATAAATATCTAAATTTCAGCTCATCTAAATCACCTAATTTTGATATTAATAGTCTTAGAGGCATTTGGCATTTGGTACTAAGTAACTAGATGTTCTTATTGTTCCTAAATAAAGAATGCAAGTTGGTGGATCTGTAGAATTCATGTTTATCCCAAAATATGTATTTATGTGTGATTTTACTTATTTGAATTTTAGAGATAAATTTTGCACTATGATTGCCAAGTTTTATACTTCTATATTAAAGTTCATCTTTTGTGAGTTCATAGAAATTTGTTTCATCCCAAAATGAATTATAGTTTATTTTATATAGATTTTACAATATTTGCATACTTCTATATTGGGTATTTACTTGAGGTCACGCGTGGGCGGGCGAAGCCTAGAGAGTGGCGGCGGTGAGTAGAACGGCCTGGCGGCGACGAAAAACAGCAGGGCGACGGCGATGATTCCTCTTCGAGGGCGACAGAAAAAGCTCACTCGAGGACAAGAAATCGACGGTGGCGACCGGCGGTCGGACTTGGGGAAGAAAGAGGGGATCTCGCAATCTACGGTCTCCCGGCTTGATTCCTTCAGGAGGCTGGCTCCTTCTGTTATGGCGACGATGTTGGCGCAGTGGTTCGGCCGAGGTCGCCGTGGCGGTGGCTGAATTTTTTACTTTTTGGCTCTTTTTTAAAAAGATTATCACAAATAACCCCTTGATAGTTTTAATTCGAAAAATAGACCCCCAAACTCGGCGCCATTGTTATTGGCACTGAGCTTACACATCTCGGCGCCGTCGATATTGGCGTCGAGCTCGGCGCCGTTGTTATTGGCGCCGAGCTCGGCACCATAGATCTTGGTGCTGACCTATACTAAAACAAATAACTTACGCAGTACATGACGTTCTTTCATGTTCTTCACGCCACTAAGAGCTCGGCGCCAATAACAACGGCGCCGAGCTCGAGGTCCATTTTCCGAATTAAAACTATGAAGGACCTATTTGTGATAATATTTCCAAAAAAGGATTAAAAAGTAAAAAAGTCGATGGCGGTGGCGCTCGGGGCATGCCCTAGGCTGGTGTCGACGAGGTCCGCGTTCCCGTTGATTGGCTACATGATTTGAGAGCGTGTCAAAAGAGAAAAAGATTGGCACGATGAGGGGGTGATGGAACACTAAAGAGGAAAGGGCGACCGAGGTTCCTT
This sequence comes from Oryza australiensis, assembly GCA_019925245.2. Taxonomy (NCBI): domain Eukaryota; kingdom Viridiplantae; phylum Streptophyta; class Magnoliopsida; order Poales; family Poaceae; genus Oryza; species Oryza australiensis. The sequence goes on from JAIFGZ020000258.1 coordinate 452,079, forward strand.
GGTGACGACGACCTTCATCTTCCTCCCGGCCAGCGACAAAGATGAGATGGAAGGGAACAACAGGAGTGCTCTCTCTCGGTTTGCTCAGCATTGGGGTGGAGAGTGAGGTTGGCGACTAAGTTGGGAGAAGAAAAATGGAGCTCGACGTTAGACACGCCTCCGGCCACACGTCAAGCATGTCGACGACGGAAAACGCCCTCTCTCTCCCTCATCTCACGTGTTCCCGGTCGGTCAGTCATGTGGCACAGGGTGAGGGCGAGCTAGGGTAACTGCCAAGTGGGTCCAGGGCGAAGAGGCAAGGCTGGAGTGAGAGAGGTGGGTATGAACTCAATTACATTTGATTTTTGTTGAATTTAGGAATTTTTTCTCTCCCCTTAATTTTGCAGCTCAATTATTTAATTTATGTTCAGGATAAATTAGTGAATTTTTTACTGGAGGTAGATTAGTACTCCTAGATTCCATTTTCTATGGTTGCACACAAAAAACAATTGTAAATTGCTCTCAGAAATTAAATAAAGATGGTGTAATTGGAAACTTGTTTGAATTTTTAGAAGGCCTAACCAGAGGAGAAAAATCTAGAAAAATATATTTATTCATTATAATTAACCTAGTATTTGAAACAAATTATTTTATATGTACACTTATGTACATTTAAATTCACTTTTGGGTGAGGTATGGTTTTAGCCGATAAAGGATTTTAAATATTAACCTTTATGAAGGTTTTGTTTAATTTGTTTGAGGCGTCAACCCTAGTTATTAAATTGCACTAAAATTATGTTGAGTTGTATATAATGTTTTGCACCTCCATGAATTTTTTCCATGATTTTATCTAGTATGGATTATTCTAAAAATTTGGATAACCCTTTCTTTGTTTAGGTGTTCCCCCTACGTATATGCATATAATATGGTTATAGGGTTCATATTTAATTTTCCTTGAGCTGAGGAGATGATCTTTGAATTAAGTTTTTATGTTCACATGTTAGCACCCAAAATTAGCTGTAGGTTTGTTTAATAAATTTTAATCTTCTGGGCTATGCTTATGAGTCCTTTTATGAAATGCAAGACCAAAATTCAATAGCACAAAGGACTCATTTTTCAAAACATGTTTTATGCATATGCATGCTCACATTATGAATGTACCAATGCTCAAGATTAGAAATTAAAAAGTTCTATTGTTCTAAAATTTTTGATCATGCATTAAGTTGAGGTACTTTCCTAAGTTAGAAAAGAAAATTTTTGGTTCACAAAATTCAGAAACCTTATTTTTATTTGGTTTTTGTCAAAATTTTCCTGACCCTAGATTTTGGTATGTGACACCATCTGTCGTAGACTATAAATATTTCCATAAATATTTCCAGCTGCTAGCTAAGTACCCATGCTTTGCTATTGACAAAAAAAATATATTAATATGTTACCCATTATTTCACTGTAAAGAATATTCATCTTAATCTAATTTTATATGTGCATATCCATTTATATTTGATCTTTTTAATATTAAAAAGTTTAAGGGGCAACTTGCAAAATTTACATGGGTGAAAAGTTTCACTTTTACCACCACTATCTTATATTAAAGCAGTATAGATGTATCTTTAGAAATGCTGTTTTAGATCAGAAAGTACAATTCATTGACTCAGCCATATATAAGAGATAAAATAATCTCTTTATGGACAGTCTCAGTTAAACCTTAACCCTAACAATCTATCTAGGTGAACCTGCACCATCCACATAGCATCTAGCAAGGATAATTGAGATGACGGTGATACCATAAGCACAAATCTTTAAGCTGGTAGAGTGGTCTAGGAAATTGCACTAGTACAGATCCTCTCTATGACGGTCTCTCACATGTCTGGGTTTTACGGGTCGTCACAATGAAATCATCTCAAACGGGCCTAAAAAGATGCCGACATAAAAATACTCGCACAGACATGTTAGATGTGCATAAAACATGAGCCCGTCATGGATGATATCTATCGGTGATGGGCTCAAACTACGGAGCGACAAAGATAACCTATGATATCTTTGTCGGGCCCTAAAAGAAGCCCATCACCGATGTTCATCATCAGTGATGGGCTCCAACTTGAGGCCCGATTGAGATAACAATTAGGCTCGTCACCGATGAGTGTCATCGGTGACAGGTCTTAATTGCATCCCAATAGAGATGATGATAGTATCAATCGGGCTTAAACTTTAAGCCCATCATCGATGATCTTATCGGTGACGGGCTTTAGATTAAGCCCGATTGAGATAGTGTCATCTCAATCGGGCTTAAACTTAAGCCTGTCACGGATGTGCTTCGAAATCATTTAACAGAGAGCACCAATTCAGATCTACACATTAGCATGAAAAGTTTCTAAGTCCTCACTCACTAGTCTCTCGGAGCACATTTCTAAACTCTAACACCGCCGTCATCCTCTGCTCCACCACCATCGCCGCCGTCCTCTCTCGCTCCCTCCCTCGCCGCCACCGAGTGGCGCCATCTGGGAGCCTAGGGCCGTCGTCCTCTGCTCCACCACCGTCACTGTCGCCCTCCCTCGCACCCTCCCGAGCCCCTTCCACCGCCGACCCGGTGCCGCCTCCTCAATCTCCTCCTCCAGGTTCTTGAGCTCCATCTCCTCCTTGATTTACTCTCATATGCTTGATTTGGAGTCCGCCCTATGTGTGGATGCAACTAGAGGTGGCTACTGTGTGAAAACATTTGTAGGTTCATGCCTTTCCATTTGGATTAAATCTGCTTTAGTTTTTGTGCCCTGGAGGTGTTTGCAGTAGTGCCTAAGTGGTTTGCAGTGATTTGTTGTGGTTCTTCTAATTTTGTTTAACTTACATCTTCTTATAAAATAGAATTTTGCTGGAGTATACCTTTTCCTTACATCTAGTATGTATTAGAATCTTATAGGTGTTCTTTTTGTAGGTATACATGGATAGGTTTTGGTGTAGTACATTCTCAAGCCGTTTTTAAATGATGAACATTGTTGAACATTTCAAAATTAATGTCAAAGACATGTGATTATGTAACATTTATGTTTATATTATAAATTACAATCCGATCAAATGTTTTTGTATATACTTGCAATGCTAAATATAAATTTGTTCCAATTTACAACTCAGTTTTGCATGTTTTGATGCTTAGCACTATGTTGTTGTGAAATATATGAATAATGAATGTGTATGTGAATGGATGTGTGAAATATGTGAATAACATATGTGATTTCTGAATGGGGTTTTTGTGAATAATTTTATATATGAATGAGATGCTGGGAAAGGGAATATATATATGTTTCTTTCATTTTGCAGTGGGTATGGCTAGCAAATGCCTGAAGCTAGCCAAAAAACATAATTTCTTTTTTTGTTTGGGAAACACTTATTGGTGATGGGCTTTAACTTAAGCCCGATGGAGATGACATCATCTGTGACAGGCTTAAGTGGCGGGCATTACTTAGGGCCCAATTGAGATTATATCATCGGAAACGGGATTAATTTAAAGCCTGATTGAGTTGTTAGTCATCCATGATGGGCTTTAGTTTAGGCCCGACAAAGATAAATGCATCGGTAACGGGCTTTTGTCCGATAGAGATGACTTCCCACATCACTGACCTTTGCGCCGTGACGGGCGCCATGTCGAACATAGATGAGGGTTGCCGCCCGATTGAGATGAGGGTAACCGTTGTAGTGTTGGCTCATCACTTTGCAAAAAGTTAGGTTCAACTTACCACCTTCCTTTCGAAAAATAGGCAATTCGTTATGCAACTGGAAAATCCATTATATTTCAGGAAGGATGAAGGTAGTAGTTTGTATTTTGGGACTGAGCAAGTAATATAATGTAAATAATTTGGACTAGTCCTAAGAGATGAAGGAGGCCATCGCTTTCCCAAATATTGCTTAAAACATTTTTCTTCTTTTTAAAAATAAATCTCAATTCTTTCAAAATCTAATGATTAGAAAAGCGGCGGACAATAAGGATCTGCACAAAAGAGTTGTATAGCTTAGTAACATCGTACTGACATGCCTCATTAACCACTGAGATGGTACAACAGGTACATTTCAATTAAAAGGCTTGACATGGCAAAGCCTTACGTCAAAATAGTACTATGCATAGTTATTGTCGTTAAATCATTTTTAGATTAGGTATCTTAGGAATCATATGAAGAATATACAGAGACCATGAAAGAAAGATCAACAAAGGAAGAGTTCTCGCGGGCTAGAATCCACAAAGTTTTCATTTGGAACATGAAATAGCTTGTATCTAATCCATAGAACATCCATAACATAGATAATAAATAAATAGGAGCTAATATCATTTCAATTGCCATTACAAGAGTAATTAGCATTTTTGGCATTAACATAAATTTTGGACTAGTTACTAGTCAAAAAAACTACTAATTCCGCAAGAAAACCGCTCATCCCTGGTAAGGCAAGAGAAGCCATTGAAAAGCTACTTAACATGGTAAAAAATCTTGGCATCGCAATAGAAACCCCTCCTAGTTCTTCGAGATAAACAAGCCACATTCTATCACAAGTTGTTCCAGCTAAGAAAAAAGTATAACACCTATAAATCCATGAGATAATATTTGTAAAATAACTCCATTGAGTCCAATGTTGGCTATGAAACCAATAATGAAACCCATGTGAGAGACGGAGTTGACTATTTTTTTCTAAGGGTTAATGTCGGAGAAAGAGGAACCAGGGTCCCCATCTTCGGCTACTTGGTACATATTTGCCACTCGCCCTTGGGTGTGGCCCCCCATGGGCTATGCTTGGGGCACATTCTCCTTCGGGCACGACCTCTTGAGGGCTATGTTCGGAGCACATCCTCCTTCGGGTGTGGCCCCCTGTGGGCTACGCTCGGGGCGCATCCATCCTCGAGTGTGCCCCCCCCGGTGGGCTGTGTTTGGTGTGCAATCCAGATCTACAAGGCCTACACCTTCAAGATACCAAGATCAATACATGTGAACAGGGCCGCCCTGGTACCTGGGGGTGCCTCGAGTGGGTGAGGTGTCACGAGTACCTAGAGCGTCCCAAGTACGATGGCCACCCAAAAATGAAGCCTAGCCATCTTCGGGTCCTAGGCAGGGGCCCGAGCACTCTTTGTGCCCCAAGCAGGGGCCTGAGCATGTCCCTTGCCCCGACCACCCCATGAGAAGCACAACAAGACCGAGAAAAAGCTCACAGGATCAGGAAAGTTGCTTCTACCGCTCCCTCGCATTAATGGCGGCATAGCACATGTTGCCCACACATCCCTTCGAAGGCATGAAGAACGTGGGGAGGCCTATACCACGCGTCACCAAAAGGCTCACGTATAGTAGCGCGAGGCTGCTCTTTGACTTCGGCACGCCTCCTCCATCAGTCAATAGGGGAAAACATTTGTTGGTATTTATTACGATCACAGATAATTCCACAAGCGCATGGATACCGTTGTAGTACTTCACCTCGAAGTATTTGAAGGGTATCAAATCATAGGGAATGTGTGTGTATAATCTAAGAAACAAGATTGTCTAAGGACAACAACTAATGGAAGGCTTAGGATAGAGAGGATTCCAATGGATTAAAAATCTTGGATTAAGTTAAGGTAAAACTCTAGCAATTACTATGGGCATCAGCTCTCCTCTGGTTTGCCAAGTGAGTCCAGCCTATGGCTCTATGATGTACCCGAACATGGAGGATTACAAAATATAGATAGAGCTGTCACCACTTGCTGCCCACCTCTACACCCCATGGAGTACACAACAAACAAAAGTAACATCTAACCTAGACACCATGTCTACGTTATTGATTACTACTCTAGCCTCGCGCATGAATTTTCTTCTTTATCCAGAATCCTAGTACTAGAGTACTCAATATAAATATCAAGCGACGAACCCACAATGATGAGAATATATCTTACTTAAACAAGAAAATTAAGTTACCAAAAAGGAAATGCCAAACACTTACTTTATTAAGAAGCATTCGCCGAGGTACAAGGGAGGAAAGAGTGCTAACAACTTCGGCACTCCTCTAGAACTCCCCTGGAGAGAAAGCCAACATCTGGGGCACTCCTCCGGAGCTTCCCCTAACTCTCTTCCTATATTCTAACTCTACTAGAGTGTAGCCTAAATATGAGAGTTTAATATTTCAACTTGAGTTGTGTGTTGTGAATGAATTGAGCACCTCATTTTATAGTGTCAAATGGCGGTTATGATGGTAGTTAGTGCAGTCGGTTCACCCATAACAACCATCAATAGCCAATGGGAACCATCACATGTAAGATGGTGGGGAGAGGCGCCACCTCTGGTTCGGCCGAACCAAGCAAACCGCCATAGTCCACCGACTTCTTCCTAGTGTATGACATGTGGGCCCCCATGACGATGCACGGTGGATAGACCTCATATATGTTGGTTTTGCACTAGTTTGTGGGCCCTCCAATCTGTGTACTCATGTCTGATTAGCCTGAGGTGTATTTCATCGCATGGCGGGTGTATTTTCATTCAAAATCTCCTGCATACAAATATTTCACCATACTCATGGAAATGGTTATAATAAACCCTATCACTACGTTTGGTTTTCCATTTTATTTGGTTTTATGTAGGAGTTGATGGTCGAATTTGGCATTTAAGAACCGTCAACGACATCCCTACACTTAGCCTTTACTCGTCCCATAGTGAAGGTCATGATTACAACAGAGACATGAATTTCCTTGTCATGATACCATCATACAAGTTATTCCAAACCATACGTGTACTTGTGAATCTTGAAGTGTCTACCATGTCATCTTGGGTGATTGAAGAATGAAACGACCTTGGCTCAAGTTATCTCCACTCTTTCTGATAAATACCTTGGGGTTTTTCTTTTTGCTCATAAAAACATAACTTTACTTTACTCCTCAATTGATTCTCTCGGATCGCTCAATGTGTATAATTTCTCACCAAGGCATGATTTTGCTTTTTTATCCTACTTCTAGTAAAGCTTATGTGGAGCTCAGGATAGGAATAAGAATGACATACTTGTATTACATATATTGTAAAGTCAAAAACTGGATCCAAGAAGATAACTAGTCATACAGTCATGATCAACATGTGCATGTGTGTGGAAATATAAAAAGTGGAATGATAACTCCTTTTTCTACAATCCTCCTCCTTGCACTTCATTTGGAGAACATGGATATTTCTCTCTCTCTCTCTTTTCATGTTCGCGAATATTTTGTCTCCTCTTTTGTGAGCATATATCTTTTTCTCAACATCAAATTTTTTTCTAGCCCATGCCTTATTTGCATGGGTAGTTGGAGAGAGGATCATAAGCATGTGGAGTCTTTATTTGGTGGATGGATGAATGATGCTGACTTTCAGCGTAGAAGTATAGCATATGGTGGTGAATGATATATTTTTGCTAACCTCCAAGGTATAGGGTGAGCAAATATGGTGGATGTACGTGAGCAAGTATGAAAAGAATCTAACAAGGGTATCAACAATTTGATCAAACTCAAACTAATAACAAGTAGCATATGTATAAGGTTTATCAATATGATCAACATATGACTTTGATAGAAATATGACATTAATGAGGAGTATGTAAAGTTATAACTTTTTTCATAAAAATTCCCAAGTACTCAACAGAGAAGAGCAAAGTTTTTTTTATCAGGCAATCTCTCATTCATCAATTACTTAGATGACATGTGTTCCTATAGATGAATGTTCACAAGCAGCAAGTAACATGCGAGGAATAAAAATTATGCAAGTCATTTATAAGGAAATCATATACTCTAGTTGAAACATCAAAGTTTGTTATAATTTTAAGTTTAAAAATTTTCAGATATTTTCTATGATGAGAATTAATAAAACTCAAACATTAAGGAGGTTCAGAGAGAAATGTGCAAACCAGCGCTCTGCAAGAATGCGAAGACGAGTAGGCTCAGGGGTTGTTCTGTCAACCCTAGGGTTTAGACCGACCCTATTATGGTCTCGGTTGCTTTGTCTATGTGTTTTCCAGAGTCGTGATGCAGCACGGAAGCGACGCACACTCCCACTTAAATGTATTTGCACTGTGGACTCTCCTTAGCCTATAAAAAGAGGATCCATGACAACGGATAGTGGTTTTGATTCCGGCAACTAGCATACATTCTTACTACTTTTAGTTCCTCTGAACTAATCACTTTGTAACCCGACTCTATCATCCATCCTAAGTTCACACATACAGGAGTAGGGTATTATGTACCCATGTGGTCCTAACCTATATAATCCCTTGTGATCATCTTTCGCTCATGAGTAGGACTCGGACTTGAAACTTGTCCTCTGGCCGATTCTCAAAGGGGGAGTACACACTTCCCTGCTGGAGGAGTTTTATACTCCGACAGCTAGCGCGCCAGGTAGGTAGCGTGTGGATTTGGGTTTCCACGGCCGTTGGTTCACTGCCGTCATGTTCCCCAGCTCAGAGGATGGTGCCCGGTATGGTTAAGGCGGCTCACCACATCACTTCTAGCCCCGCAGGTTCTAGTCTACCATGCTCGATAGGCGCCACATCATCGGCCCTGCATGGTGCAAGCTACTTCAGCGCTCTCACAAACTGAGGGAGAAGGAGTGTGTTCAGCCCATGTGGTGATGGCCTCCTTCCCCATACTACGTGTGTATGTGCGACGCGTGCAAGCTCAATGCCACCTCGACCTCGACTTCGCTGGCCCATGAAGCGCCTCGCTCATTTCGACGGTGCTCTTTTTCTGCCCGCCCCTTCTAAGCGGGCCAGGGGCTCCCATCGGGCACATCATGTTAGATATGTATACGCATCTCATCTGTTTATCCTATTTTAGTTATTACCTTTTTATCTTTTGCTTGGGGAATCCTTTTCCTCTTTTACCTATCTGCAAGCACACATGTTGTCAAGTGAACTATCCCTCTCTTCCTCTATTGCGAGTGGGTGTTGGTATTTGATATGGTCATAGATAAATCCACAAGCGCATGGACACCGCTAGCATTTCACCTAGGAGTATTCCAAGTGTATCGTTATTTGTTTTTCTGCATGGAAGGCGGCAATATAAAGCATAGGTCGATATATTCATAATCATGCTATAATTAATATACCATAGTCTAAACATGGATAAATAATAATAATGTTAATTGGATAGTGTGACACACAGGAGATTCATCTATAATAAGAATACAGTAGACAGTGAAGAAGGACAAAATAGAGCTAAGGTTCATATGTACTTTTGTATTTATAATGTTTTAGATTATATTTAACATATACATGCTTACAAAGCTAGGACTTAGTTCTAGGCCCCCAGACATTACCAAGAGACCACTCCCTGCTAGCCTGCCAGCGTGGTTATGGCATTTTACGAACTCTTACGTCATATCCAGACGTGAAGGAATACAAGGGACGGACAGGGCTATCACCACCTGTCACCTACCTCACTTTCCGTGGAGCACACCCGCATCCAACAACATTTAATCAATCTAAGCACCATGCTTTCATTATTAAATAATGACACTAATTCCCCCAAGACTCCCACCCTATGGATGGGCAAGTTAGAACTAGTGCAACCCGTTAAGATTATTGGATCGGTGTCATGTCATAGATCGACTAGCCTAATCAAGTGAAGCATATAATTGAAATATGAACTCGTCATAGAACACATTGAAGGAAAACGTGGAGGCTACGATAGCATAAAACAACATTTTCTGCCACGCAATCCAGGAAAGCTTGCAAGTAAGGGTCTATAGATCGTTACCAATTGACGCGCAGTGCGGTGGAAATAGCCAAACTATTGCGAGTCGACCTCAGAAAGGCCTTGCCAACCTCAGAACAGCCTTTGCTGACCTCGAAAACCTTCCAGCCGACCTCGCCGACCCCGGGTCCGAACCGCCCAACCCCGCCGACCCCGGTTCGTCTCGCCCGACCCCGCCACTCTCCATGTGTCGCCCGACCACCCAATGGCGCTAGGATTCGCCGATGCAGACGACTCTGTGTCGGTTCGTCGATGCCGACGACGTCGTGCCGGTTTGCCTGGCCCTCCGACCTCCCGACCGTCCGACCCAACCACCGAATCAGATACGGCTAATTGGATCTCATGGAGATTTGATGCCGCCGACTTACACCGTAATGTAGCGATGTCTCTACCGGTATCCACGCATCCAGGGATGGAATCACCGAACGCCTTGTGTGCTAGCACTCAATGCATAGGCTAGCATTCCGCTCAGAAATCGGCGACTTGTGTTTTCGTGGAAGATCTCAACTCGGCGACTTGTAATTGTGCTCGTGTTCTGTTGTGTGTCATCTTCTCCACCCCACGCGCCTCTTTATATAGAGTTGGCCGACTTGGCCTTGTGGCCCATCGGGACTCTATATTCAACCGGATATCTATCCGAACTGAGCCGTATCCGAGTCAAACTCAAATACACGTTCCATCCCGTTAAGTGTGCGACCCTATAGGTTCAGGTATACTTGGTTCCGACCCGAGTACATCTCGGCTGACCCATCAACAGTGGCCCCTAGCAGAACATATTGACACCAAAGTATACAAGAAAATCATATCGGATGAACATGTAAGTATGCACAAATCTCTTTGCCTCACGATATCATTTAATAGCTTAATCATTCACTCGATCTCGTATTGGATTATTTATCTGTTGATTGACTTCTCAATCAACTCGGCATGGCCATGCACTTCCATAATCCATTACATGGAGGGGCCCAAAGATATCTCTCCCAAAGGAGGGGCAAATTCCATCTTAATCATTCACATCCCGCTGTATGTTTCGTAGCAAACCCAAAGACTATTTTATAACTACCCAGTTACGGAATAGCGTTTGGTAGTCCCTAAGTAAGCCATTACACATGTTGGAATCCATGATGATCTCAGGTCTAAGGACTTTGCACCAACACTACTTGAGACCAACTAATGACACATTAATTCCCTGTAGTGTCTCAAGGTGGGTCTATCCAACAATGTGTTCTTTAACACATGTTCATGTTTATTGATTTGGTATCTCCATATCATGATCTATGAGACATGATCATCAATCAATAAACATGTTGATCTTAAATCATATTTGTTCCATAGATATGATATATGATCAGGGATCATTTAGAAATAGATTCATACATAAAAAGTCTCATAAATAAGTCACATACTTATTGATCAATACAAGTTATCTATTTCATGGAACGGAATAACACTTTATTCATTGATACATAAAATTTGGCCATGATATCCAACATCTCCATGGTACCTCCAGGACATATCACTAACACACATAACTAATAAAGTTGTATATGAATTATAAACACTAACAATTAAAGAAGATAAATTCTTTATTAACCTCATAGTCTTGCAAAGAGAGTAAAATACTAAAGACATACTTGATTCTCCAAGAAGACTAAGGAACCGAACATTACTGTAAGCCTAACTCCACTAATACTAGAAAAAAATACAAATATAGAATAGAGAGAATTGCTCCTTGAGTGTGTGTTTTGAGAGTGAGAGAGTGATCTCCTTTTATAGCTGCTAATGACAGTTAGGAAGGTCAATAACTCCCACAACCATCATTAGGAGATCATCAGGGACATCCACGTGGAAGGTGGAGATGAGGGGTGGTGATGGCGGTCCGACCGAACTGGGGTTAGGTCGACACCTAGGCCCCATCTCTCTCCACTGTCTTTCTTCTAGAGGCTAACATGTGGGCCCTTAGGACAGGCACAGTGGGTTAGCCCCAAATTGTGTCAGTTTGGTTTGACTTGTGGGCCCTCGAATCCGTGTGCTCTCACATGATTCGTTGGAGTTGTGTTTCTTGGCATGCCGACACATTTTCTTCTTAATTTGTAGCATATCCCAACATCCATAGTATTTCTCCAAGTACAAGTAGAACTACATTATTCAATACTAATATGCGTATAAGAAATGATAGTTCTTCTTTTGTTTGTTGAGGTAATTGATGGTCGAAATTGATACTTAATGACCATCAATAGTGGGGGCTAGTTGCGACGTGTTCTTGGGTAATCAGGTTAACTTAGTCCCGTGCATGGAGGACAGGTATTTGAAACATGGACAGTGCCCTGAGCACTACCGAAGTCCCGAGGTCTTGACCAAAACCTTTCTATCAGGCCAGCTTAGACCTCGATGATGGGTTGTGGTGCTCAGTCTGGCCATTTCCACTCTGGACACTTCCAAAGTCCGGACACCACTGGTTACTTGTTTACCCTCGTGTGCTACCAAAAAGTAGCTTTCCAATGGGCCATTGAAAAGCAGAGATGGGTGAATGAAGTAGCTTGACCACGAATAACCCTTGCAGACAAGACTCCATTCTTAACTATGTGGAGGATAATATGGAGTTGCGAAAAATGACACACGAGCTCGGGACGACCTGGTCTTGTGTACGAAGGACAAGTGTACGAAATGTAGATAGTATCTTGAGCACTGCCGAAGTCCCAATGTCTCAAGCAAAACCCCTCTGTCAGGCTAGCTTAGACCCCGGTGACAGGTTGCGATGCTCGATCTGGCCAGTTCCACTCTGGGTGCCACCGAAGTCTGAGTGCCACGGTCGTTTGCCTTGTATCTACACGCTCGGAGGCTTTCTTCTACTCCCAATCACACAAGATGTTCGATCTTGGATACAAGCAAATCTTGAACTAGCCCAACCAACGCTCAATATAGTCAGATCCACACCGATAGGAAGGGCCTCAACCCTGGTCCCTCGTGGCTCCATGCCCGAAGTTGAGGCCGGGGGCTACCACTTGTCCCTAGGTGCGGCCCTCCGTGGGCTATGCTCGGGGCACATCCATCTCCGAGCGTGGCCCCCGAGGGCTGTGCTCGGGGCGCATCCACCACCTTTTCCTCTAGCGTGGCCCCTTGTGGGCTATGCTTGGGGCACAATCGAGACCTACAAGATCTACATCTTCAAGACACCAAGATCAATACATGTGAACAGGCTCGCCTGGGTACCCGGGGGTGCCCCAAGTGAGTGAGGTGCCACGAGTACCTAGAGCTTCCCGGGTATGATGGCCACCTGGAAATGAAGCCCATCCATCTTCGTGCTTGGGCGAAGGCCTGAGCGTGTCCCCTAACCTGGGCACCCCATGAGAAGCGCAACAAGACCGAGGAAAATCTAATAGGACTAGGAGGGTTGCTTCTACCACTCTCGCAATAATGGCAGCGTAGCACACATCGCCCACACATCCCGTCGAAGGCATGGAGAACTGAAGGGTTACGCGGAAGCTACGCTAGCCGAAAACAAAAACTTTTCTACCGCGCAAACCAGGAACACTTGCAAGTAAGGGCCGATAGATCGTTACCGATTGGAGTATGCAGCGGAAATAGCCAATCAGGACTATCCGATCCGGAACAGTGTAGCCGATTCCCGCAAGCCGACAGCCGATTCCCGGGGACAGCCGATTCACCAATCAGCCGATTCGCCGATGCCGCAGCCGATCCGAGTCGCCGACCACGTTCTCGTTGCCGATCTGCCGCAGTCGCCTCGCTCCAATTGCAGCCGATTTGTAGCCGATCAACAGTGCGCAACGTAGCAGCGCCTCTACCGGTATCCACACGTCCGGGAACAGAACACCGAACACCCGTGTGCTAGCACGCGATGCAAGGCTAGGGTTTGGCTCGAAGGTGGGAGGGTTTCCGTGGAGATTGATCTCGGCGCAATGCAATTCAACTGATGTGTCGCAGCTCTCCACCCCTCGCCCCTTTATATAGAGTTGGCCTACTGGGACTAGTGGCCGATCAGGACTCTATTTTGAATCGGATCTCATCCGAATCTCATAGAGTTGGCCGCCCATACGTCGTAAGACCATAGGACTCTATCCAATCGGATCCCTATCCGATCAAGCCGTATTCGAGTCCAACTCGAATGCTTGTTCTTATCCCCTTAAGCGTGCGACCCTGTAGGTTCAGGTATACTTGGTTTCGGCTATAGTCTAACTTAGCCGATCGTCGGCTCGAGTCCAACTCAGCCGACCTGACAATAGCGGCGCCTAGCAGCACATGTTGACACCATAGTATACAAGAATATAATATTGGCTCGAACCTGTAATGTGTACACAAATCCCTTTGCCTCACGATACCGATTAAGCTATAGGCAAGATGTGTGCCATCCCTTCAATAGCTTAACCATTCACTCGAACCGTATTGGATTATCGTCGTTGATCGACTCCTCAATTAACTTAGCATGGCCATGCATTTCCATAATCCATTACCTCGAGGGGCCCGAGATATCTCTCCAAAGGAGGGGCAAATTCCATCTTGATCACTCACATCCCACTCCATGTTTCATAGCAAACCCGAAGACTACTTTTATAACTACCCGTTACGGAATAGTGTTTGGTAGTCCCAAAGTAGGCTACTACACATGTTGGAATCCATGGTGATCTCAGTCTAAGGACTTTGTACCAACACTACCCGAGACCAACAAATGGCACATTAATTCTGTAGTGTCTCACGATGGGTCTATCCAACAATGTGTTCTCTAACACATATATCCATGTTTATTGAATTGGTATCTCCATACCTATGATCTATGAGACATGATCATCAATCAATAAACATCCCGATCTTAGAATCATATTAGTTCCAATATTATGATATATGATCGTGGATCATTTAGAAATAGATTCATACATATAGAGTCTCATAAATAAGTCACGTACTTATTGATCAATACAAGATGTCTATTTCATGGAACCGAATAACACTTTATTCATAAATACATAAACATTGACCATGATATCCAACATCTCCATGTTGCCTCTAGGGCATATCACTAACAATCTTCCACTTGCACTAGAGTCAATCATGTAAGTATCTAATACCCATTGCTCTTGTGTGCGCCTCATGTTTCGCGAGGGAGAGGTTTTGTCGGCGGATCGGCTATGTTGAGATCCGTGTGCACTTTGCATATCTTGACATCACCTCTGTCCACTATCTCGCGGATGAGATAATATCGCCGAAGTATGTGTTTGGACTTCGATGTGATCTCGGCTCCTTGGCTTGCGTAATGGCTCCACTATTATCACAATAGAGAGACATTGGACCATCGTACTAGTCATCACACCAAGCTCGAAATGAATTTCTTGATCCAAACAGCCTCCTTTGCAGCTTCGGCGAGCAATGTACTCGGCCTCCATTGTAGAGTCAGCAACGTATCTGCTTGGAACTCTTCCGGATGCGCCTCCGTTCGGGCGAACACGAACCCAGATTGCAATCTATAATCATCCTTGTCTGTTTGGAAGCTAGCATCGGTGTAACCACTTACAACGAGCTCTTCTTCACCTCCATAGACTAGGAACATATCCTTAGTTCTTCTCAAGTACTTAAGGATATTCTTACGGCACTCCAGTGACCTTCACCGGATCGGCGATCGTATCGCTCGTAGCACTCAAAGCGTACGAGACATCGGACGTGTACAAAGCATGGCATACATGATGGATCCAATTGCCGAAGCATATGGAACCATAACCATCTTATTCCGCTCATCATGTGTCCGAGGACACCGATTCTTCCTAAGATTAATGCCATGTGACATGGGCAAGAAACCTTTCTTGAAATCATGCATGTTGAACCTTTTCAACACCTTGTCAATGTATGTACTTTGGCTTAATCCAATTAGCCTCTTGGATCTATCTCTATAGATCCGAATGCCCAATATGTATCTTGCCTCTCCTAAGTCTTTCATGGAAAAACTATTTTTCAATGAAGACTTGACGGATTCTAGCATAGGGATATCATTTCCAATCGGTAATATCTCATCCACATATAAGATTAGAAATACAATTGCGCTCTCACCGACCTTTTTGTAAACACAGGCCTCCTCTTCATTTTTGATGAAACCAAACCCTTTGATTACTTCATCAAAATGAATATTCCAACTCGAGATGCTTGCTTCAATCCATAAATGGATTTACGTAGCTTGCATATCTTTCCAGCGATTGTGGATCGATAAAACCCCGAGGTTGTATCATGTATACATCCTCGCTTAGGTTTCCATTTAGGAAAGCCGTTTTGACATCCATCTCGCCATATCTCATAATCAAAATATGCAGCAATCGCTAGGATAATCCGATTAGATTTAAGCATTGCGACGGGCGAGAAGGTTTCATCATAATCAACTCCTTGAATCTGTTTAAAACCTTTCTCCACCAATCACGCCTTATAGATGTGAACATTTCCATCCATATCGGCCTTTTCTTAAAAACCCATTTACACTCAATGGTTTTGACACCATCGGTGGATCAACCAAGTTCCAAACTTGATTGTCATACATGGATTCTATTTCGGATTTCATGTCTCCAAGCCACTTGTTGGAGTCGGGTCCCACCATTGCTTCCTCATAGGTCTTAGGCTCATCGTTGTCCAACAACAATATATCACGTTGTTCCGCACTTTGTGTACTGTCGGGCGCACGACGTGATCTTTCACTCCGTGGGCTGGTGTATCTACAACCGGTGGCGCAACACTTTGCTCCTCTGTTGTGGTTCCGTGGTCGCTCAAACATTTTCGGTGTTTCTTGAATTTCTTCAAGATGCACCCGCTCCCACTAACCCTTCTTGAAGGAAACTCTTTCTCCAAGAAGACACCGTGTCGGGCGACAAACACTTTGCCTTGTTCCCGATTATAAAAGTAATATCCCTTAGTTTCCTTAGGGTATCCCACAAAGAAGCACTTGTCGATTTGGATGTGAGCTTGTCGATCAAACGTTTTCATAAGCTTCGCATCTCCAAATTTTGAGAAAAGACAAACTAGGGGTTGCCCTGTCCATATCTCATATAGTGTCTTTTCAACGACTTAGATGGAACTCTATTTAGTGTGAGCGCAGTTGTTTCAAGAGCATATCCCCGAAAGGATAACGGAAGATCACTTTGGCTCATCATCGACCGCACCATGTCCAACAAGGTGCGATTTCTCCGTTCGGACACTCTGTTCCATTGTGGAGTTCTGGCGGAGTCAAGCGTGGAACAATTCCAAAATCTTTCGATGATTACCAAACTATTGGCTCAAGTATTCCCCTCCATGATCGATCGTAGAAACTTGATTATTTTCCCTAAATGATTCTGTACTTCATTCTGGAATTCTTTAAACTTTTCAAAGGATTCGGACTTATGCCTCATTAAGTAGATATAACCATATCTTCTAAAGTCATCGATAAAGGTAATGAAGTACGATAACCACCTCTAGCCGTTGAACTCATTGGTCCACATACATCGGTATGTACGAGTGCCAACAAGTCACTTGCTCTTTCGCCGTGTCCCGTGAAAGGTGTCTTTGTCATCTTACCGTAAACAAGACTCACATGTCTCAAATGATTCAAAATCAAAAGAGTGAAGCAGTCCATCCTTATGGAGCTTCTCCATGCGTTTCTTATTTATATGGTCTAAGCGACAATGCCGGATAAATGTGGAGTTTGTATCATTAGAGAGTTGCCTTTTCGTATTAATGTTATAGATGGGAGACGCTTCAAGATTCAAAACGTATAATCCATTCACCAATGGAGCATGAAAATAGAACATATCTTTGAGATATATTGAACAACCATTGTCCATTGATCTAAAATCATATCCTTCCGCTTGCAAACATGAAGCGGAAATAACGTTTTGACATAGTGTTGGAACACAATAACAATTATTTAATTCCAAAACTAATCCTGAAGGTAGATGAAGTGGTACTGTGCTAATAGCAACTATAGCAACGCTTGCTCCATTGCCGACGCGCAGGTTCACCTCGCCCCTTCTTAAGCCTCTACTTCTTCTCATTCCCTACAACGATTTGCAAATATGAGCTTCTGATCCGATATCAAATACCCAAGAGTCAGTAGGTGAAGTAGCAAGATTAATGTCTATAACATTAATACCTGAAGCAGAAGTCGTACTTTGCTTCTTTTTGAGATCCTCCATGTACTTCTTGCAGTTCCTTTTCCAGTGGCATGTCTCCTTGCAATAGAAGCAAACGGCATCTGATGTCGCCGACCCCTTTTTGCCCTTCTTTGCATTAGAGGCACTCGCGATCTCATCGGGAGTTAACTTCCTCTTGGTGCAAAGTTTCTTGACACGTGGTTTGCGCTTAGTCTTCGCATCATCATCACATGATGACCGTTTTCTGGATACTCTCCTCATTGTCTTTAGCATCCCATGCAATTCAGCCAAGGTTCTATCCATATTGTTCATGTGATAATTTAATATGAATGGCTCGAAGCTCGGAGGGAGCGACTGGAGAATCACATCAGTAGCCAACTCTTGGCTAAGGGGAAAACCTAGTTTTTCCAAACTCTCAATGTAGCCAATCATTTTTATCACATGCGGACTGACGGGATTCCCCTCAACAAGCCTGCATGCAAACAAGGACTTTGAGGTGTTGAACCTCTCGGCCCGAGCTTGGTTCTCAAACATACCACGCAGTCCCCGAATAATAGTGTGAGCATCGCTGCTCTCATATTGCTTCGAAGCTCGGGGACATTGTAGCAAGCATGAGACAGCTAATATATAGGGCATCATTAGTGTGCTTCTCGTAAGCTCTCCGTTCGTTGCAGTGGCATTATTAGGCAAATCCTCGGGATAGGGTACTTCAAGAACATACTCCTTACGCTCTTGCTTGAGAACAATTCTCAAGTTGCGATACCAATCCATAAAGTTTGTTCCATTTAATTTTTCCTTTTCGAGAATAGATCGCAAATTAAAAGCACTTGGGTGTAGTATTAGCTGCCATTTATTCTACAACGAAAAAGCAAAGTTTAGCACAATGTTTATGCTATGTCTATTGTTAAACAATTTAACATTAGACTCCCATTACGTATTTTACACCTTCCCTCTAGGTTACGTATTGGGTCAAGATCCACATGTTAGTTAATTTCTAGTGAGCTTTGGCATCGTGCTAGAAGATTAATAACATCGGTAAGCAACTCCTTGCTAATCACATCTCTATGTGACTCTTGTTGTTGGTGTGGCATCTCCATGCCCCGGCCCCAACCTATGCCCCAAGGCCCAAAACTGTTTTGATAGCCTTGTTAAGTAAACCAAATGCTCTGCTGTATATGTCCGACATATATCCCCTCATGTTATGATAGAGAATGACACTCGCTTTGGCGGACCCACCATTGACGAGCATAACGGTGACGGGTGCAACATTTGGAAGGGCATCATTACTACTTAATTTTGCGAGGGATGCTATCCTATCAAACAAACATATCACATATATGAAAGCGGTAGAATAGCATATAATGAAATAGTATGGCCCCCTTCACATGGTGATCTTCATCTCCATGTCGGTGTAGAGGATCTCCATCTTCATCACCGTTCTTTCGAGTGTCGAATGTTTGATTTCTTCAAACTAAGCTACTACTATAGAAGCTCTAATTGAAGATTACATCGACTCGTAGGTCGTGAAAGAATATTACAAGCATTGCACGTATGAAATAATATTACACGCATCACATGCATCTCATACATACAATAGGGCCATACCATCTCAAAGCATTCTCTGCAAAAACAAGTTAGGCGTAGAAACGTTTTCTATCGCAGAGAAACGGCATCGAGACGACCTATAAGGGGGACGCACATGGCGGTCCCGATACACTATCAAGGGAGATGGTTTGCGTAGGCGCGAGGCAGCAAACAAGATCGGACTACGAGATAGCTTCGGTATAATCACATTATACCGTTCCGATACACTATCAAGGAACGCTATCTCGAACCCGACTCAAACCGAGTTCTATGGATATTGCTTCGACGTAATCACATTACGCCGTTCCGATACACTATCAAGGAACGCAATTACCATCTACTCTCCTCAACAGATCCCGTAAAACCGATTGATCTAATCAACCCGTGTGCAAAACTTGTTCCGGATCAATCTAAAACCCATACTAAGCAAGATTAGCTCTGATACCACTGAAGGGTTACGTGGAAGCTACGCTAGCCGAAAACAAAAACTTTTCTACCGCGCAAACCAGGAACACTT
This sequence comes from Oryza australiensis, assembly GCA_019925245.2. Taxonomy (NCBI): domain Eukaryota; kingdom Viridiplantae; phylum Streptophyta; class Magnoliopsida; order Poales; family Poaceae; genus Oryza; species Oryza australiensis. The sequence continues at coordinate 471,988 of JAIFGZ020000258.1, forward strand.
GCAAGTAAGGGCCGATAGATCGTTACCGATTGGAGTATGCAGCGAAAATAGCCAATCAGGACTATCCGATCCGAAATAGTGTAGCTGATTCCCGCAAGCCGACAGCCGATTCTTGAGGACAGCCGATTCTCCAATCAGCCGATTCGCCGATGCCGCAGCCGATCCGAGTAACCGACCATGTTCTCGTTGCCGATCTGCCGCAGTCGCCTCGCTCCGATTACAGCCGATTCGTAGCCGATCAACAGCGCGCAACGTAGCAGCGCCTCTACCGGTATCCACACGTCCGGGAACAGAACGCCGAACACCCGTGTGCTAGCACGCGATGCAAGGCTAGGGTTTGGCTCGAAGGTGGGAGGGTTTCCGTGGAGATTGATCTCGGCGCAATGCAATTCAACTGATGTGTCGCAGCTCTCCACCCCTCGCCCCTTTATATAGAGTTGGCCTACTGGGACTAGTGGCCGATCACGACTCTATTTTGAATCGGATCTCATCCGAATCTCATAGAGTTGGCCGCCCATACGTCGTAAGACCATAGGACTCTATCCAATCGGATCCCTATCCGATCGAGCCGTATTCGAGTCCAACTCGAATGCTTGTTCTTATCCCCTTAAGCGTGCGACCCTGTAGGTTCAGGTATACTTGGTTTCGGCTATAGTCTAACTTAGCCGATCGTCGGCTCGAGTCCAACTCAGCCGACCTGTCAATAGCGGCACCTAGCAGCACATGTTGACACCATAGTATACAAGAATATAATATCGGCTCGAACCTGTAATGTGTACACAAATCCCTTTGCCTCACGATACCGATTAAGCTATAGAAAAGATGTGTGCCATCCCTTCAATAGCTTAACCATTCACTCGAACCGTATTGGATTATCCGTCGTTGATTGACTCCTCAATTAACTTAGCATGGTCATGCATTTCCATAATCCATTACCTCGAGGGGCCAGAGATATCTCTCCAAAGGAGGGGCAAATTCCATCTTGATCACTCACATCCCACTCCATGTTTCATAGCAAACCCGAAGACTACTTTTATAACTACCCGCGATTTGAAATAGTGTTTGGTAGTCCCAAGTAGGCTACTACACATGTTGCAATCCATGGTGATCTCAGGTCTAAGGACTTTGTACCAACACTACCGAGACCAACTAATGGCACATTAATTCTGTAGTGTCTTACGGTGGGTGTATCCAACAATGTGTTCTCTAACACATATTTCCATGTTTATTGATTTGGTATCTCCATACCTATGATCTATGAGACATGATCATCAATCAATAAACATGCCGATCTTAGAATCATATTAGTTCCAATAATATGATATATGATCAGGGATCATTTAAAAATAGATTCATACATATAGAGTCTCATAAATAAGTCACGTACTTATTAATCAATACAAGATGTCTACTTCATGGAACTGAATAACACTTTATTCATAAATACATAAACAATTACCATGATATCCAACATCTCCATGTTGCCTCTAGGGCATATCACTAACAAGAACGTGGGGAGGCATGTACCATGCATCACCAAGGGGCCCACGTACAGTAACGCGAGGCCGCTTTTTGACTTCGGCATGCCTCCTCCGTCAGCCAACAGGAAAACATTCCTCCCCTGCCGGTTTGAAAGACTTCAGCAAGACAAACTACAACCAAATTAATAAGTGGGGCACACTCCCACTTAAATGTATTGGCACTGTGGACTCATTTTAGCCTATGAAAGAAATATCCATGCCTACAGATAGGGTGTTCCGATTCCGACAACTAGCATACATCCTTAAACTTTCAGTTCCTCTCAACTAATCACTTTGTAACCCGGCTCCAACATCCATCCTAAGTCCATAGATAGGAGTAAGGTATTATGCATCTGTGTGACCTGAATCTATATATCTCTTGTGTTCAGCTCATGAATAGGACCCGGACTCAAGACTCGCCCTTGACTGAATCTCCAAGGAGGAGTATGCACTTCTCCGTTAGAGGAGTTTCATACTCTACGGTTTAAGTTTGGTATTTTGATATTACTACTTTTTGTAAGCGATGATTGGGAAGCTAGGAGTTAACTTGATATTATTAAATTTGAATGTGACCAAAATTTTGTTGACGTGATTTATGTACATGGAATTTCTTTTCTGTAAGTACGAAGTATTTGAAAGAATATTTGGATTGCTGCTAATCATGTCCTGAAAAAATATAATTAACTCGCCTGTAAAAACACTATGAGTAAATCTTTAAACCATATCAAAGTTTATATAGGTAAACTTACTTGTTTGGGCTACTGCTCAATGCACAACCAACTTTGAGTTTCAGAACATTATTTTTTTTATTGTTTTTAGTGTTGGCTTCGGAGTATCAAAAATATAATGAGTGAATTGCATTTTCGCCACATTTTATTACCAAAATTTAATCTTGAACCACACTTTTAACCAGTTTTCTTCATTTTCGAATAGGTTATTTTGTCTTTGTCGTACTCTTGACGTACCACACTAACTCTTTTGTCGAGCACATGTACATTAATAAGCACATCGGTGCTCATACACCAGCAATCTTTCTGTACTTACGTGTAGGCCACCTTTTGTTGGAGGAGAAGAAAATTAGGACAATTTAAAATACAACGAAAGTAATCTGATCTAGTTCAAAGTAAAAATATAAATTAAAGGACGGTTCAAATGCAGTAATAAAGTCACTCTCTCCAATTTCATTTGGTTACCTTGAAAGAGAGGTGTTATTTATGATGCTATCCTAAAATATATAGCTACTGAGGGGTATTTTAGAAAGATTAAGAATTGAGAAGAAGTGTCCAAAATACTCCTCCTTAATGCATTGTAGGGGTGATGAATGATGAGAATTAAGGATAGTATGGATGGGTCGCTGGTCTGCAGGGTTGGTGAGGTGATGAGGCCCACTATAGATAGTAATGAAAGTAATGGAGTAAAAGTTATCTTTTATAGTCATAGCTATTGTTAAACAAAATTTAAACCTAAATTGAATTATATTTTGAGACGAAAAAACATTATAAATTAAAATTCATTTAAGTAAAAAATATAAAGTCCTGTCTCAAAATTAGTTTTTTTTCTTGGGGCTACATGTCCTCAATTTACAAACCATAGCCATAAAATTGCTTTCCGAACGTGTCCAAAGCCAAGCAGATCCTAAATACTTGCTGCTTACAGGAGAACATAATCATCCGTACGAGGAAAGAATAGTCACGCATTATCTCTCTTTTGGCAGCAAATAGTCAGTCCTGCTGACGTGCCCACTCAAGGAGCAGTAGGTCAAAGATTTCAGACATTCACACCAACCGAGCCGGACAGAGGCATAAATTACTCATCCGCACAGATGCACCATCAAATGTTCCCCAAACAAACGCTATAAGTATTTTCCCCCTTTATTATGCTATGGTCACAGCCATTCTTACCCTTCTAAGCGCCATTTGGATTAAAGGTACACAAGCAGTTTGAGCTGTCAAGGACTAGCACGGTGTCGGTTCGGACTCATCCCCTGTAGTTACGGCTGTTCAGTATCTGTGGCTGACATACAGTAAGCGATCCCCGTCGGTTGGGTTCATCAACATTTTGATTATCCGGCACTTGTACAACAGCTAATCAAAATCCTTGAAATTTTAGGCCAATGGAAGGCGTCAGTGTAACCGAATTTTTTTGTTTTTTAAAGTTCTCACAAATACGTCCCTGATAGTATCATTTCAATAACTAAACCCTAAGCTTGACGTCGGTGCTATTAACACCGAGGTTACATAGCTTGGCATAAAAAAAATTGGCGCCGAGGTCTCTGGGCCACGTTTGCAACAACGCAGACGTGACGATGACATGGTCAGACTCGACACCGTGGATCTTGGCGCCGTGCATCATGACGCCGAGCTCGGCGCCAGAGATCTTGGTGCCAAGCTGTGCTTACTGGTGGGACCCGTTTTTGTTCTCTATCTATTTTCTCAATTTTCTATCGCTCTCTTGCCTCTCGCCCCCGACGCCAACGCCGCCACGCCCACCGCCCGCACCCGTCACGCCCGTCGACGCGCCCCCGCCTGGCACACCCACTGCCATGCCCGCCTACACGTCCCCCGCCGGACGCACCCCCTACCGCGCTGTCGCTGCACCCACCGCCCCTCCGGCCGCCATGCTGCCGTCCCTCCCCGATGCCGAGGCCCACCTTAAGGTAAAATAATTTTCTCACAAATATTATTTTACCATGTGAAATATTTACTTATTTGCTTTACACATGAAAATGAAAATAAATTAATGGGAGAACATTAGGATTTTTGCCAATATGACCTCAACTAATATATGCATACGATAGTTATAAAAGATTGATGATTCACTTTGCATAGTTCTAAAATAAGGTAAGAACATATGAATGTATATTTAAAGATTGATGATTCACTTTGCATAGTTCTAAAAGAAGATAAGTACATATGAATGTATATTTCTTTGATTGAACAAGCTGATGTACTGTTTTATTACACTTTATTTCATTGTAAATCACTTACTAGCTGCTTTAACTAATGTTAAGATTAATAGGTACCTAGTAAGCTTGAATTGTAATGTAACTTTCATTAGTTAGCTAGTTGATGTAGTTAGTGAGATAACTATAGTTAGATAAATATAGTTAGATAGCTGGTGACATAGTTATTTAGGTACGATTGGTGACATAGTTATTTAGGTATGATTTAGCTATACAGTTAATATATTGTATTTATATACTTAGTACATAGAAAATATTTAGTAACTACATAGAGAGCTACTACATAGCAACTCTTTTCGACTAAACGAACTTTTGTTGACATGCAAAGTGTGCCTGTGTTATTCAATGAGAAACCAACATTTAGTGTGTTGGTTGGTAGGGCTTGGGAGGAGCTACATTGCCTTGGAGATGATGACATCATAGTTGAGGGTGTACTTCACCTAGGTTTTCCTCAGAACATCCTAAGGAAGATGATCCCAATTGGGTGTGCAGATCAGTGAGAGAACTATGTGAGATCGGCTATGAAGAGTCAATTCTAATGTTTGGACGTGGTGCTACGTCGAGTGTTGGTTGATCCCATTCCTCATGGGTTTTCCATACCGATCGGTGATCAAGCATGCCTTGCCATAGAGGTCCCGGAACCTCTTATGGATGCGGATGTTGCACATACGGTTCCCGATGCCCAATCTGCCCCCAATGAGGTCCAATTTTTTGAGACAGTTGGAGATGCTTGTTGGACTAATGATGATGTGGCAGATCCTCTTCAGGAGATCCCTTTGACACAAAAGCATTTGAGTAAGTTTCAATTATGCACTGTTCTGATCATCTTACCCCTTTCTTTTCATCCATTAATATCTTTCTTTCCTCGTATTTGTGCATATGTTGCAGGAGACATTCCTGACAATGTGGGTGCTCCTCCTGTTGATGCTCAAATGCACTCTGGTGACGGATTCCGTGCCTCTAATAGTGTTAAAATTATGAATGATTTAGAGCCATACGAGATCGCAAGGTCTGTTGATTCTGATGATGATCGTCCTATTGGAGAGCTGACCAAGAGTGACATTGAGATGCTTAGGCGTATCTTCCCTGGCCGTCGTGATTCTAGAGTTCATGAGTTCAGTGATCTTACTTATTCTGATCAGGCGTTTGTCGACAGACGTGATGATGAGCTGCTGGAAGCTCCAGAAGCGGGTCCTAGCATGGAAATTGAGAAGGACAGGGTTTTCAATGACCTCCCTGCATTGAAGAGGTGGTTGCAGGCATTTGTAGTGATATGCAAGAGACCTTACAAGGTCTTGCATTCCTATGCGGAGCGGCGTTACATGGTTGTGTGTGACCAGGAACACTGCCCATGGAGGGTTTGTATAAGGAAGCAAAAGGTCACCGGAAAGTGGAAGATCACACGAGTTCTCGGGCCACATACGTGTGCCTCACTTGACCTCAACACGAAGCATCGACAGTTGACATCTACCCTCATTGCCAAGCGGCTGATCGGAATATTGCAGGGAGATCCCAACATGAAGGTCAGGACAATTAGGGAGGTGTATCAAGGTATGTGACAACTTACGGTAAAGCATGGAGGGCTAAGCAGTGGGGGTGGAAGATGATATATGGGGACTGGGAGGATGGTAACGAGCAGCTTCTAGTACTTCTGAATGCAATCAAAGCGGTGAATCCAGGAATGCATTATGAGTACATCCCTAGACCAGCCGCATGGAAGGATGAGAGGCAGATATTCTACCATGCTTTCTGGTGCTTCCCTCAGTGTGTCCAGGCCTTTAGGCACTGTCGTCCCGTCTTCTCCATCGATGGTACATTCCAGATTGGCAAGTATCAGTGCACATTTCTTATAGCCATAGCGTGTGACGCGAACAATAAGCTGGTTCCTTTAGCATTTTCTTTGGTTGAGAAGGAGAACAATAACAGTTGGGGATGGTTCTTGAGTCTAGCCTGGGTACATGTGGTTGGGCCTAGCAGGGAGGTTGGCGTCATATCTGATAGGCACCAGGGCATACTTAATGCTGTGCGAGAGGAGATAGAGGGTTATGCACCTTTGCACCATCGTTGGTGTATAAGGCACCTTGTCGAGAATCTTCTCCAAAAAGATGGTATGAAGGTTAACTTTGATCTTTTCCAGGAGGCAGCTCGGCATCTTGAGGACAGGTACTTCCAGAGAAATTTAGAGCAGGTACGAACAACATCAAATGCAGAAGGCAGGCAATGGTTGACAGTGTTGATGAGAGATTTGGACAATTGGACAAGAGCTCACAACATTCGTGGATGAAGGTACGAGTTTTAGTGCAGCAACATGGCTGAGTCATTCAATAAGTTGCTGTTGGGGATACGTGGTATGCCCGTAAATGCCATCATGCAATTTACCTTCTACAAGCTTGTTGCCTGGTTCAATGATAGACACACTCATGCATTGTAGTTGTAGAGCAATGGTCAGATATGGGCTCCAAAACCACAGGAACATCTAGAGAAGGCCAAGGAAAGAGTTGTCACGCATGAGGTTACATGTTTCAACCACGCCACGGGGCGTTATGAGGTCAAGCAAACCGGCGGTACGATGTCGAACGGCGAGGTGCGGGAGTCGAGGATTCATGTGGTAGTCCTCCAAAATTTCTCATGCACTTGTGGTAAAGCAAGGCAGTACCACTCTGTATGTTCTCACCTGGTTGCAGCTGCTAGGCATCGCAACTATGACATCGAGAGTAGGATACCTCGCAAATTTGGTGTGGACACACTTGTCCAAACTTAGAGCCCTCGCTTCGTGGCTTTTCGGGACTCTGGAGAGTGGCCTCCATACGACGGTCCAAAGTATATTACGGATCCAGCTTATCATTGGAACAAGCATGGTACTAGGAAGAGGACTAGGCACAAGATGGTGATGGATCATATACCAGGAAGAACGAGATGTGGAAGAGCGATCCCTTTTCTTACCGACCCCGAGCAGTACGAGTGTCAAAAGTATGATAGACTTGGTCATAATTCACGCACTTGCCGTTGGCAAATTAGTGAGGTGCGACTCTTGCTTGTTTTCATTATTTGTTCTCCATTGTATTGCTTCAATTAATTACGCATGCAAATAGTAGTGTCCAATACTTGTACATTACTTACTTTATGTTTCATTGCATATTGAATTTCTATTTCACTGACTACCTTCATTTTGCAGGATGCTGCAATTTCACCTTCTGGATCCAGCGTACGATGCGACCCATCGTGGACGTCTCGTAGCCGAGGGACATGTACTAATTTAATTTAGGCCTTTGCCCATGTTGGCATGGACTGAGCTTACAGGCTGCATACTATCATTGTAAGAAAGCCAAAATGATTATTTCAAATATAAAACTGATTCAAATAATTTCAACTAGCTATCTACATATACACAGGTGCTATTTATTATTTGGCATTATTGACTTCTGACTGTCTATGAGATATTTGTCACAAAAATGATCTTTCTAGAGTTGGTTCTGTCATAAGTTCAGTGTCATGTGCTCTACGTCTGCAACAAGTAGATTATAGGAAAATTTGCCTAACTTGTGAGTAGAACATCGTGATTTAAGGCTGTAATAAGCAGAAACATTATTATTATATAAACTTTGTCTGGATCAGTAGAAAGTATAAAATGTATGAATTATTTGACATTTGTTTCGCCTCTCCATTCATACAATCAAAATTATAATGTACTGAGATTACCCTGTCATTCATATAGGAAGTGGATGCAATACTCTAAGACCATACTTTCACCTGTTCTCTCTTTTTTTCTCAGGAAAAATAACTTTCAGATTATTTCTTATTCCTACCATTATTTGTTAGGTTACTTTTATTTTAGGGCGATTCCAATAAGCATTTAATAAAGTAAGATCAAATATTCCGTCATTACGTCCTGGTCTGACTGTTTTACATTCTATCATGGGTTTTTTCTTTACTTGCAGGAGCTTCCGCTTCTCTGCCCTAGAGCCCATGGAGAGTTCTTGGACATGCAGTATGATGACAAGTACACAGCTTTCTTGGAAAGAGCTGGCCTAGATGTTATCTCATTTTAGGTTCGTTGTGGGCTGCCCACGTTCAACTCAGCTTCCTTGGCTGCCCTGGTTGACAGGTATTATCTCAAATGTTGATTCCATTCGTAAGCATTTGTTCAGGTGCTTGCCTTTCTGTCTCCATTAATATTGCTTTGTTAAAAGTGCAGGTGGCGGCCTGAGACGCACACCTTTCACTTGGCTTTTGGGGAGATGACAGTCACGCTACAGGACTGTCAGAAGATGCTTGGCCTGAGGATTCGTGGTTGTGCAGTGACAGGGCCATGCAGGTCAGATGGTTGAAGAGCTCGGGTAGAGGCCTACCTTGGATGTCAGCTTGGTGAGCACGGGACTCACACTACTAAAGTATTAATCTTCTGGCTCGGGGCAGAGTCCGCATATTGCCTTGAGTGAGTTGACAAACAAACAGTTGTGCACTACTACAGGGCATGGAACCTCCACTTGTTTTCCTGTGTTCTCTTTCCCGACCCAACGGGGGACATTGCATCGTGGATGTGGATGCACTGCCTAACTGACTGGGACCAGGTGGTCAGTATAGCTGGGGCTTGGCAGTGTTGGCTTTCCTGTATCGGCAGCTTTGCGAGGCTTGTCGTAGGTCTTCGTCCTCACCCTCGCTTGGTGGATGCATGTACCTACTCCAGTTGTGGATGTGGTCTCATCTTCTAGTTGGTCGGCTCAGGTTCTGGCTCGTCGTGCTTGGTTCGTAGGACAGGACGCACATCGACAACCGATGTGGGCCTACCTTTGGGACCAGGTTACAGTTCCGTACGGGAGGATGGAGCGGGCGTATAAAGAGTACACAAATGAGTTAGACAGGCTCACAGCCTTTAGTGTAAGTACTTATTATTTGTTCTATTGGTTTGAAATGGTTGATTTTATAATCTAACATCTTGTTTCGACATGTTGTAGGTGACATGGGAGCCATATGACAGAGAGGCGGAACTTCCTTTTTGGGTGAGCAACATGTGTTCTAGTGATAGCCAGCTATATAGGATGAGATGTTCTCTCATCTGCTTCTATGCTGTCAAATTCCACTTGCCACATAGAGTTACGCACCAATTTGGAGCAAGGCAGCTGTGTCCACCTAATCTAGTTTCAACTGGTCTTGACTTACACAAGTACAGCTTTGTAACTTTTTGATGCATTTCGTATTACATACTATAAAAATTCACGAACTATGCAATACGTGACTTGCAGGTTGGATCGTCAGAAGAAGAGGAAGATCTTTGATTAGGACCAGTGCCACTACAACTACATTCATTAGTGGGACCTGTTCGATGCTAATGTGGATGACAACGACGAGGCACACTCGAATAGTGCGTACAAGCGGTACCAAGCTTTGTACCACATAGTGACACGTCCTCGTCTTAGGCTTCAGTGATCGCAAGCTGACTACGCCGACATTGAGTCATTCGTGGACGAAGGCACGGTGTACGATCGTAGTATGCGCGTGGGAAGGCAGGTGGAGGCATGGCCTATCTTGGACAGAGTGGTATGTCATCTGACTTGGTTTTCTATGTTGAGTTCCATAACAATATGTTCTAAATGTGAACTTTGTTTCAGGACAACACCCTCCGAACATCGGTCGTGGAGATTGAGTGATTTCGCAGGAGAGTTAGGGAGACGACACATGCAGTTTCCTAGACGTAAGATTGTGAAAATTCTTTCAAGTATACATATAATACATTGAAATCTTTGAGATAACATGATTTTGTGCAGTACAGACTAGCACATCGGCTACGCCATGCGGCTGCTCATTGTGGTTATATGACACTCACAACGCAAGATGTGCACATGCCTTCTACATCCACAAGAGGTGTCAGTTTGTCTAGCCAGGCTTGTACAGGGTCCAGAGGCACTGCCTTTGTTGAGGAGGACGACAAGGAGGAGGAGGAGGAGGTGCACTAGAGACATGACGAGATTGGACCATCTCAGCTACACGACGCTCCCTCGAGTCATCCTATGCAGCAGCTTGGGGACCAAGAAACGTCGGCCACCCGATCCTTTCGCTCCAGGCACCGACGCTCTTGGGCACAAGGGTAAGGATAAGAGTAGGAGACAGTGAAACCTGTTGCACAGATTGTGCTAGATGTTAGTATAGACTTGTGGACTCTGTGTATTATTATTATGCACTAGTATGGACTGTATGGACTATTATTATGTACTGTATGGACTATTACTATGGACTGTATGAACTTTTATGGACTTTATGAACTATAATGAACTCTATGGACTTTTAGTATGGTCATGTATATTGGTTGAGATGAATGTGTTATATATTTGTTCATGTCATATGTTAACTTGATATTTGTGTAATGATTGAATAAAAAAACAGGGGAAACTTTGCCAAAATTTTCTGCCCGAACTCATTTCACTACATGCTTTGAAATTGTAGAGATTTTGTCAATTGGGCCAATTTGATAATTTGGAAGGACAAAAATTTAGAAAAATATGAAAGTGAGACCCTTGAAGTACTTGGAACTTATAGGAAGGAAATTAGTATTTAAACTTCAACTACGAATGCCTCAATCAAAATTGACAAAATGAAGAACATTAGTTACTATTCACCATTTGAAAACAGAAATGACGAAAACAAAATTGATTAGCAACTTTTGCGGCTGAATGCTGAGGAAAAATGTTATGAAACATATGTCATGTTTTGTAACCTAAATGAAATATGAGTTATGCTTCTATTATTGAACGAGTTGTGTACCGTGTGAACTGCTGAATTTCTGGAGGTGAAACTCTTGCTTTACTAAGTTGAGATTATAAACATAAGTAATGTAACCAATAGAACTATGATAGGTCCAATAATATGGTACATTAGACAACACGATCATATTTCAAGTACATTACGTCAAACTAAATAATGCAGTACATCCCAAAACATTGCGAAGTTCAAGTCTAGACAACAATGTTCATGTATAAACCATAGAACTACCAACTCATGCAGACTACTGAGTGCGACGAGGCCACTTTCCCTTCCTCTAGGCATTGGGATTCTCCTCCATTGCAGCCTTCGCTCGGCGCACATGATCAATCTTCTTCTCCCTCTCCTCCTTGTACGCAGCAACACGCCTCCTTTCATCCTCTTTCTTGTGCTCCTTTTCTGCAGTCTCCTCCCTGTGTCTCTTCTCCATCTTCTCCTTGTGCTCTGCATTCCACCGCAACATGTTCTGCATCCACTCCTTGTCTTTCGGGTTGATCTCAGTGTCGATCCACTGCTCAAAATCACATAGCGGTGGAGGGGTCTACAACAAATGCAGTAGTTACAAAACAAATAAATCATGAAAGACTTCTTAATACACAAAATAATTATTATACTACATCAATTTCTCACCATCATGTTAAGCGGCACTCACGAAGCATAGGCTCAAGCTCAAAATTGACACACATCCAGTACCTCCGCATATACATGTCCTCTTCATTGGACTCGACTACCTTTCAAGGATCAACGTACCAATACATGGGCACTGGAACACCACTAGGCAAAGGCATTGGGTTGAAAGCATTTTTGGTCTTCCGACCATAACTACAAACCAACCACTTTTGTTCTAACAATTGAAAACAAAAACATTAAACCGTAAACCTAGGGTTTCTCATTAGATGCACAACAATGGACGGATAATATCGCAAGAATCGCTGATGTTACCTTGGTTTGCTAGCTTTTCCATGTCTTGGCATTCTGTGGTTTCAAAAAAAATACAACTATTAAACAATGCATAAATCCCTAAGTAATGCTCATTTTTACGATAAAGAATACAACTAATACATACCGAATTGATGCGCAAAAAACTAGGAGGGAGGAGAGGATACCTTGCTCTTGAAGATCTACAGATCAAATTCAAGTTTTCACAGTCCAATATGTCGATTCGTGAGGAAGGACGAAGGGGGAAGATAAAAAATGGGAGAGAGAACAAGAAAAAAGAAACAGGGGAGGTCTTAAAACAAGAGCTTGGCGCCTTGGATCTTGGCGCCACCGTAATTGTCGCCGAGCTCAATGCCAAGATCCACGGTGCCAAGCTCTGCCACGTCATCACCATGTCTGCATTGGTGCCGATGTGGCCCAGCGAGCTCGGCGCCAAAAATGATGGTGCCGAGCCATGTAAACTCAGCGCCAATAGCGATGACGCTGAGCTTGGGGTCCATTTTTGAAATGATACTGCCAGGGGTGTATTTGTGAGAAACTTTCAATAAAAGGGCCAAAAAACAAAAAAATTGATCAACATCACGGGTATGGGTTACACTTCGGCTAGGAGGCAAGGCGCCAGCCCATTTCTCTCAACCCACGGAGTTCCACATAAGAAGGCCCATGTAGGAAGCTTATTGAAGAACTAAGTGAAGGTTGGACACAATTTCCACGGAACAAGTTCCACGGATCAGGCGGTTTATAGGTCACCTAGGGCACATCAGGAAAGGTTGGACACAATTGCACCACAAGAACACACAGAAAAGCTCTAGGAGCTCGACACTTACTCGAGCGAGCAGCTTCCACTTTGTAAAATCTTCTACATATAAATCAAGAAAGTTGAAGTAGGGCTATTATCTTTCAGCAGGTCCGAACTTGGCTAAATCAAGTGTGTCTAAGAGTTTGTTAGTGCTAAAGTCTTGCCATCATAGCTCTAAACACCCAGTGATGAATCTAGGAATATTTCATAGGAGAGGCTGAAGTCATCTTCTTCTACCTTCAGATCCTCCTTGCAACACATATAAACCTAAAAATTGATGGAAGGGTTAAGGCGGGCTCCACTGCTCCGATGGGAGTAGGGGGCTTTAGCTCCCCAGCCCCATTGCTAGATCCACCACTCACTGTAAACACCCATCGTCAAATACCGGGTTCTCTGAATCTTGTGTTATTAGACCTCGCCTGTTGTCACGCTCCGCTTTTCTCCTTAGCCTAAAAATCACCCATGGAAAATCGTCCAAAAGAAATCACCGGGAAAGTTAAAGAAAGACAAACTCCTAATTTAAAATCCATTTAATAATTGGAAATAGCTTGGTGGAATTTTTCTTAAATCCCCGTGTCAAAATATGCTAACAGGAATTTTATCGGAATTTTCAGAGCACCGGAAGCATTTATAAAAATTAATTTAGGCTAACTGGAATTATATTCTTGAAGGAAAATGGCTTTTTCCTTTCATTTTTCCTTTTTCTCTTTTTTTCCTTTTTTCCCCGTGGCCTTCGGCCCACTCTCTCCTCCTCCTCCCAACCGCGGCCGGCCGCCCACTCCCCTCCCCCTTCCCTCTCCTTCCCTCCTCCCCTTTTGGGCCGGCCCAAACTCTCTCTCTCTCGCACCGATGCCAAGTCCGGTTCCGCTCCCTTTTGAGTTGAGGCAATGACAGGTGGGGTCCACCTATCATCCCCAACCTCCCGCCGAAGGATTCAGCCGCCACCCGCGTCGCCCACTCCGCGTACCCCGGCCGTTCCTGCTCTTTCCGGCCACCCCGTGCACTCACCCACTCGTGCCACGACCCGCGCCCCACTCTCCCCTCTGTCCCATCCCACGCACGTGCCGCAATGTCCTCATTTCAAACACGGTCGCGGCCCATCCCGCGCCACGTCAAGCCACCGTTCCCGCTCTTCCCGGCCACCTCCACCTCCCCTCATCCCCTATAAATACACCCCAAGCACCGGCGCACCTTTTTCTTTCGCAACCGAGCCGACCCAACCTCTCCCGCGCCCTCACACCGTGCGCCACCAACCACCGCCGCCGAGCTCCGTTCCCGGCTGCCGATTCCGCCCGCTCCACCACCCGCCGCACAAATCCGCCGCCTCCATCGTGCTCGCCGCCACCCCTAAACCACCGGCCACCGTTTTTCCCATTCCTCGCCGCCGCATTCGCTCGCCACCATCAACTTCTTCGTTTCTGGCGGTAAGTCCACGGGTAAAATCTCTCTCACTTTTCCTACTGTGCTCACTTGGCTAGCTTCGGTGCTGCCGCACCCGCCTTCTTTGTGTGTGTATGTGCGTCGCCCCGTGCCGTCGTGCCGTCGGCGCACGCCGCTCGTCTGTGCCGGTTCGCCGCCTTGGCTTTGCCCGGCCGCGTCGTGCGCCGCTTGTGCCGTGTCGTGCACCGGTGTTTCCGCGTCACTTTGCGCGTGTCGCCGTGTCGCCTCTCCTCTAGCCCTCGTGCGGTGCCGCCGTCCGCCGCCGACGTCGAGCTGTGTCGGCCTCTCCGTCCCGCCCGCCGTGCGCCGCCGCCTCTCGGCCGTTGTGTGCCGCGCTGGCCGTGTCCTCTCCCGCGCCGCTCGCCGCAGTCCGCCATGCCCGCGGGTCGCGCGTGCGCCTACCGGCGAGGTCGTCGTGCTGCTTTGGCCACCAGCCGAGCCGTCCCGAGCCACCCCGTGCGGCCTTTTCCTTTTTCTTTCTTTTTTTCCGTGCGCACCCATCCCTCTTGCGTCACTGTGCTGCAGGCCCCGCTGGTCAGCGCCGCCCCCACGTGACGTCATCCCTAGAGGCGCTTGCGCCGTAAACCGTTTTTTCCCTTTTTCTTAATTAGTAAAGGCTGAAAACTTGTAAAATTCACAGAAAATTCATCCGAACTCCGTTTGAGTCCGTTCAAGTTGCAGCGGATTCATAAAAATTTCTAGAACACATTAAAAATGGTTTAATTGCCTGTTTCAGTAGTTTAATAGCCTGTTTTTGATGTGCTTTGTTTGTCGGTAGATTCCGGTTCCGAGGACGCTCCCGTTTATCTCGAGGTAGTCGCTGAAGTTCCGTCGGAACAAGACCAAGGCAAGTCATTTTCCATTGATCATGTTGTACCCATGTTATAAATTATTCTCGCTTTATCTGTTAAATTGCATTGTTTTATAATGTAATTGGGATGGGACCTATAGTACTCAGCCTAGGTCGTTTACCCCGTTTTATTGATCACCTGGGAATTAAGTTGACTAGTTTCAGGTTTAGGACATGCTTAGCTTGCTTAGTACCACTAGATCATTAATGGGAGAATTAATTTACTAGAATTATTTCACATGAAATGATGGTCTCAGACCGGAGGTGTCGTTGACAAAGGATAACGGTTAACTAAAATTTGACTAAATGGTGGGCTGTGGGTGCACGGTTTTGCAAGACGCACCCATGGCAGTTAAGGACCGGTTCGCCGGAAACACTGGAAGAAACACTCGTGCATACCACAAGCTAGCGTGGGCAACGGCTGGGCTTGTAGTGTAGCTTTCTCTGACCGACGCATCCAGGCAAGGGTGAGCGTGATGGAGTGCGGATGGACCGGGGAAGGTCTATGCGGCTGCCGGATTCACCTAGGCACGAGAGGGGGCTGCCTACCTTGGATATAAAGGTAGGGGTGAAACCTGAGTTGTGGTGTCGCTTGGTCAAGGAGGGTTATGTGAATGGTCCTGTCACAGACCCCTCTTCGATATGTCATGGTGGCATGTCGATGCACGGGAACGTGTTGTGGGGCTGTGTCTTGTGGGTACAGGTGTACACCTCTGATCAGAGTTAGAAACTATTCAAATAGCCGCGCCCGCAGTTATGGGCTGCCGACCGGATTCACCGTGATTAGTCACTAATGGTAATAACATGATTCATTGGAAATTGATAGTATAGTTGGATGGATTGGGCCTGACTCAGCGTGGTGTAGCGTTGAACAGAGATGATTAATATTGTCCAATTACAATTAATTACTGTTTTACCGTATTCAACTTAGACTTGTGAAATGCCGCTTTGTGCAAAAGTGAAACCTAGCTTTCCGTTGGAATTACCCTGCATTCATACCTTCCCTCAGTATGACTTGCTGAGTACAGTGGTGGTACTCAGTCTTGCTTCCTTTTCCCCCACCTCAGAGCCGGAGGATGAAGCTGCAGATGGGTTCGACGATGAGTAGGCTCGTCGCTACTGTCAAGGGATGCCTGTGGAGTGGAGTTTCTGCGCCGCAAGTGTCGAAGCCTAGTTCACAGGGTTTATTTTTCCTTTCCGCTACATTGTAAGACTTTTATATGTTTTAAGACATGGATCTATATATATACAATTTGTCGTTTATGTATCCCTGGCTGGTCCTGAACAGGGTATTTTTATACACATTCAACTTCAGGAATTTCGGTGCGAATTTCGGGGTGTGACAAGTTGGTATCAGAGCCGACCTTGACCGTAGGATGAGCCCACTGGTTAACCCTAAGAGCCTTCTGAAACTCTTTCATATGCATTTGCCCTCTTGCAATTGGAGTTGTTTCGGGAAAAATTTGGGGTTCTCGTTTCGCGGGAAAAATCTTAATCGTCCTTCGAAGCGGATTTTTCCAAGTATGGTCGGTCTAGGGTTTTAGAAATTTTCTTAGACAGGATCCGAGTAAGAGTGAATTTTATTCGATAGTCGTTTGGGAATTGTCGGGACTATGCATTAAGTCGTGTCTAGAATTTGCGGGTTGTAATATTTCGTGCGTCTTATTATTAATATGTAATTATTTTGCCCATTAATTTATTGCTTAGCAGAGTCTATAGTATTTTATTTGTAATCATGCTAAAATTATTTCATGCATAAAATATGCTTCTTACTTGGTTATTTACTTGAGTCTTTATTGCTTTATTTAATTTGGATCTGAGCATGCATTGATTCCCCTCCTTTGTCTTATATAGATGGCAGCCCTTCCCCTGACGCACTACGGTCAGGGCCTTGGAGATTTCGTGGCAGAGTTGAGCAAGATGACTTTTCTGGTCGGGTACCCTAGCCTTCCCGAGTACACCAGGATCCGCCACCTCAACGGCGAGTTCCCGCACCGAGTCAGATTGGAGGTGCATGGCATTCCCACTGTGTTGCCCAACATAGTGGTGGAGGCCTCTGGAGGCACTTTAGAGCATGCGTGTCAGGAGGCTGCCCACCTGATGCTCACCAGGGTCCGGGAGCGCCACGACGCCGACTTCGACTCCTCCGACCGCAGGAGCCGTTCCGAGCACTAGGACGTCACCCTAGATCCTCGCTCCCTTAGACGTTGCTTGGTAGCTGTGTGTTTAGGTTTGTTTGCTTGCGGGGTAGTCGGTAGACCCTACCAATTGGTTGTGGTATGGCTGCCATTAATTAGGAGTTGAACTGTTTTCTCTTCCATAATGTTTACATTCAGACCAGAATAATTGGTAATAAAGTTTAGGATTCTGAGCAGTCTGTTTTTCTTCTTGTATTTCTTTTTCCTTCTGTCCGCCTCTCCAGATGGTGAACACCAGGCCTCTCAACGGGAATGTCAACAACGGCGAGGACCAGAGCGGAGGCAACAACCTCAACGGGGCTGCAGGCAACGGTCCCCCTCCGCCGCCAGAGAACCCGATGCTCACCCAAGTCCTTTCCACTCAGACTTAGATGATGGCTGCCATGATGTAGCAGATGCAGCAGCAACACCAGCAAATGCAACAGCAAATGCTCCAGCAACTGCAGCAGCAACAAGTTTAGCAACCGTAACAGCAGGCAGCTAGTCCACCCCCACCACTCCTGTCCAAGCTACCCGAGTTTCTCCGCGTCCGCCCTCCTACCTTCTCAAGCACCACCAACCCCATGGAGGCAAACGACTGGCTCCATGCCATCGAGAAGAAGCTTAACCTCCTGTAGTGCAACGGCCAGGAGAAGGTGGCGTTCGCCACTCATCAGCTTCAGGGTCCCGCTTCAGCGTGGTGGGACAACCACCTGATGACTCGTCCGGCAAGGACGGAGGTTACCTGGGCAGAGTTCTGCCATAGCTTCCGGAAGGCGCAAGTCCCTGACGGAATTGTGGCGCAAAACAAGAGGGAATTTTGAGCCTAAATCAAGGCAATCAAACTGTGACGAAGTACCTACATGAGTTCAACCGCCTCGCGTGCTACGCACCGGAAGATGTGCTTACTGACGCCGAGAGGCAGGACAAGTTTCTGGCCGGTCTTGACGACGAACTGACCAAACAGCTGATCTCGGGTGACTATGTTGACTTCGAGAAACTGGTCGACAAGGCCATCCGCCAGGAAGACCAGCGGAACAAAATGGACCGCAAAAGGAAGGCAGCGACCAAGGGAACAACCAGCGACCCCGCTTCATGCCAGGACAGCAAGGTGGACCCTCCACCATGGTTGTCCGCCAGCACCGCCCATTTCACCAGGGGAACTTCCATCACAACCCCAACCTCAACCGTGGCAGCAACAGCAACGGTGGTGGCCAGCCCCACCGGAACCCTGCTCCGCGCCCGCCCGTGGCACCAGCCCCGCCAGCTCAACCCAAGAAGGACTTTGGGGGCAAGTCGTTGGTCTGCTTCAACTGCAACGAGCCCGGGCACTTCGCCGACAAGTGTCCGAAGCCGAAGCGCAACGCGCCCCGGTTTGTTCAGGTGAGGGTCAATGACGCCACCGCCGAGGAAGCTCAGGCAACACCAGACATCCTACTGGGTACGTTTCCTGTAAGCTCAGTACCAGCTACCGTTTTGTTCAATTATGGTGCAACTCATTCCTTCATATCAAAGAGATTTGTTGGGGAACATGGGTTAAGAAAAGAGAAACTTATCACACCGATGCGGGTTCACACCCTGGGAAATAGTCTGATGTCGGTCAGCTATAGTCCCTCGGTGACAATCGAAATCCAAAGATCACATTTTCTAGCCAATCTCATCCTTCTCAAATCCAAAGACCTAAATGTCATCCTTGGGATGGATTGGCTGACAAGATACAAGGGAGTGATAAATTGCGCGATGCGCGCCATCACACTAACCAGCCCGGAAGGAGAAATGGTTACCTACCAGTCTCCGATGCCTCCAGAGTGAGAAGTCAGCCTGAATCGGATCACCGGTCAGGATGAATCAGTGGCAGAAAAGCAGGAACCCAAGAAACTGGAAGACATACCCGTGGTCCGGGAGTATCTGGAGGTCTATCCGAAGGATCTCACAACCATGCCACCCAAGAGGGAAATTGAGCTCCGGATCGACTTGGTACCAGGAACCGCCCCGATTCATAAGCGACCTTACAGAATGGTGGCCAACGAGATGGCCGAGGTCAAGAAGCAGGTCAATGAGCAACTACAAAAGGGATACATTCGCCCGAGCAGGTCGCCTTGGGGTGCTCCGGTGATATTCGTGGAGAAGAAAGATAAAACCAAGAGGATGTGTGTGGATTATCGCGCACTCAACGAGGTCACCATTAAAAGCAAGTACCCATTACCTCGGATTGATGACTTATTCGACCAGCTAAAAGGAGCTAAGGTGTTTGTTAGTGATATGCCCTAGAGGCAACATGGAGATGTTGGATATCACGTCAATGTTTATGTATAAATGAATAAAGTGTTATTCAGTTCCATGAAATAGACATCTTGTATTGATCAATAAGTACGTGACTTATTTATGAGACTCTATATGTATGAATCTATTTCTAAACGATCCCTGATCATATGTCATATTGTTGGAACAAATATGATTCTAAGATCGGCATGTTTATTGATTGATGATCATGTCTCATAGATTATGGGTATGGAGATACCAAATCAATAAACATGGACATATGTGTTGAAGAACACATTGTTGGATAGACCCACCATGAGACACTACGGAATTAATGTGCCATTAGTTGGTCTCGTGTAGTGTTGGTACAAAGTCCTTAGACCCGAGATCACCATGGATTCCAACATGTGTAGTAGCCTACTTTGGGACTACCAAACGCTATTCCGTAATCGGGTAGTTATAAAGGTAGTTTTCGGGTTTGCTATGAAACATGGAGTGGGATGTGAGTGATCAAGATGGAATTTGCCCCTCCTTTGGAGAGATATCTCTGGGCCCTCGAGGTAATGGATTATGGAAATGCATGGCCATGCTAAGTTGATTGAGGAGTCAATCAACGCATGATAATCCAATACGGTTCGAGTGAATGGTTAAGCTATTGAAGGGATGGCACACATCTTGCCTATAGCTTAACCGGTATCGTGAGGCAAAGGGATTTGTGTACACATTACAGGTTGAGCCGATATTATTCTTGTATACTATGGTGTCAATATATGTGCTGCTAGGCGCCCGTTGACAGTCGGCGAGTTAGACTCGAGCCGACGATCGGCTAAGTTAGACTATAGCCGAAACCGAGTATACCGAACCCTGTGGTCGCACGCTTAAGGGGATAAGAACGGGCATTCGAGTTGGACTCGGATACGGCTCGATCGGATAGGGATCCGATCGGATAGAGTCCTATGGGCTTACGACGTGTGGGCGGTCAACTCTATGAGATACGGATGAGATCCGATTCAAAATAGAGTCCTAATCGGCCACTAGTCCCGTCGGCCAACTCTATATAAAGGAGGGAGGGGTGGAGAGTTGCGGCATGTCAATTGCATCGCGTGCAATAGAAGTCGCCGAGATCAATCTCCACGGAAACCCTCCCCACTTTCGAGCCAAACCCTAGCCTTGCATCGCGTGCTAGCACACGGGTGTACGGCGTTTTGTCCCCGGACGTGTGGATACCGGTAGAGGCGCTGCTACGTTGCGCGCTGTTGATTGGCTTCGGATCGGCTACGGCATCTGTGAATCGGTTGATTGGCGAATCGGCTGTCCCCGGGTATCGGCTGTCGGCTTGCGAGAATCGGCTACACTGTTCCGGATCGGATAGCCCTGATTGGCTGTTTCCGCTGCACACTCCAATCGGTAACGATCTATCGGCCCTTACTTGCAAGTGTTCCTGGTTTGCGTGGTAGATTTTTTTGTTTTCGGCTAGCGTAGCTTCTGCGTAACCCTTCAGTGTTTTCTAAGATAGACATGTGATCAGGCTATCACCAGTTGCGGATCAAAGAAGAAAATATCCCAAAAACAGCCTTCACCACTCGCTATGGGTTGTATGAGTGCACCATCATGTCCTTTGGACTCACGAATGCACCGGCCTTTTTCATGAACCTAATGAACAAGGTGTTCATGGACTTCCTGGATATGTTTGTCGTGGTCTTTATAGACGACATCCTCATCTACTCCAAGTCTGAGGAAGAGCATGAACAACACCTCCGCCTTGTGCTTGAACGGTTAAAGGAACACCAGCTGTACGCCAAGTTCAGTAAGTGTGACTTTTGGCTCGAGAAAGTTCAGTTTCTTGGTCATGTCATAACCGCTCAAGGAGTAGCAGTTGACCCGGCCAATGTGGAGTCAGTTACCAAGTGGACCCCACCGAGGACTGTTTCCCAAGTCCGAAGTTTCCTCGGACTCGCGGGTTATTACCGCCGGTTCATTGAGAATTTCTCCCGAATTACAAGGCCAATGACACAGCTGTTAAAGAAAGACGAAATGTTCAAGTGGTCTGCCGAGTGCAACAAAAGTTTCGAGGAACTTAAAAGGAAATTGGTCATGGCACCAGTTCTAACCTTGCCGGATCAGACGAAAGATTTCCAAGTCTACTGTGACGCATCTCGTCATGGGCTAGGGTGTGTGTTGATGCAAGACGGAAGAGTGGTTGCGTACGCTTCACACCAGTTGCGACCTCATGAAAGTAACTATCCGACCCACGACTTGGAACTAGCAGCAGTGGTTCACGCCTTAAAGATTTGGCGACACTACCTTATCGGTAACCGTTATGAAGTCTACACAGACCACAAGAGTCTGAAGTACATCTTCACCCAACCAGACCTAAACCTCCGTCAGCGAAGGTGGTTGGAGTTGATTAAAGACTATGATATGGGAATACACTATCACCCTGGCAAGGCTAATGTCGTGGCAGACGCCTTGAGCTGGAAGAATTACTGCAACACCGCTCGTTCGGAAGAGATGTGCAGTGCATTGCGAAGGGAATTGGAAAGTTTGAACTTGGGAATCGTTGAACACGGATACGTGGCTGCTCTCGAAGCTCAGCCGACACTCATGGAGCAGGTCCGTCTAGCTCAAGCTAATGACCCCGACATAGCCGAGCTGAAAAAAACATGAGGACTGGCAAAGTCAGGGATTTCTCTGAGGATGAACACGGGACAATCTGGATGGGAGAAAGATTGTGCGTGCCCGAGAACAAAGAGCTGAAAGACCTGATTCTTAGAGAAGCTCACCAAACTCAATAATCAATCCACCCCGGAAGCACTAAAATGTATCAAGATCTTAAGGAAAAATTCTGGTGGGTCAGCATGAGAAGAGAGATTGCAGAGTTCGTTGCATTGTGTGATGTGTGCCAGCGAGTCAAGGCAGAACATCAGAGACCTGCAGGATTGTTGCAACCTCTTAAGATTTCGGAGTGGAAATGTGAAGAAATCGGGATGGACTTCATCATTGGTCTACCCAGGACTTCCACCGACCAAGATTCTGTTTGGGTAATCACGGACGAAATCACCAAGGTCGCTCACTTCATTCCGGTACATACCACCTACACAGGAAAGAAACTAGCAGAGTTGTATTTGGCAAGGATCATGTGTTTTCATGGGGTGTCAAAGAAGATTGTGTCGGACCGAGGGAGTCAATTTACCTTGAAGTTCTGGCAGAAGTTGCAAGAAGAGTTGGGAACCCGTCTAAACTTCAGCACCGCTTACCATCCCCAAACTGATGGCCAAACCGAAAGGGTCAATCAGATCTTGGAAGACATGTTGAGAGCTTGCGCACTTGACTTTGGTGGAGCTTGGGATAAGAGTCTACCTTATGCCGAGTTCTCTTATAACAACAGTTATCAGGCGAGTCTTCAAATGGCTTCGTTCGAAGCACTGTATGGCAGGAAGTGCCGCACGCCGCTCTTCTGGGATCAAACAGGAGAATGCCAGTTGTTTGGGACCGACGTCTAAAATGAGGCCGAGCAAAAAGTCAGACTGATTCGGGAAAGACTGAAAACCGCCCAGTCTTGTCAGAAAAGTTACGCCGACAACCGTCGAAGAGAGTTAAGCTTTGAGGTTGGAGACCATGCGTACCTTTGTGTCACTCCGCTTCGGGAGTGCACCGTTTCCAAACAAAAGGGAAGTTGGCACCACGCTTCGTGGGACCTTACCAAATCTGGAACGCCGCGGAGAAGTTGCCTACCAGTTGGAACTTCCTCCCTCCATGGCAAGCATCTATGACGTGTTCCATGTCTCTCAGCTGAAGAAATGCTTGAGAGTGCCTGAGGAGCAAGCAAGTCCCGATCACCTTGAAATTCAAGAGGACTTGACCTACGTCAAAAAACCTATTCGCATTCTCGACACCAGTGAAAGGAGAACCAGAAACCGGGTTACCAAGTTATGTCGGGTGCAATGGAGTCATCACACAGAAGAAGAGGCAACCTGGGAAAGAGAAGACGAGCTGAAGGCCGCCCATCCGCACCTCTTCCCTAGCACCTCCGAATCTCGGGGTCGAGATTCCGTTTAAGGAGGGTAGGTTTGTCACGCTCCGCTTTTCTCCTTAGCCTAAAAATCACCCGTGGAAAATCGTCCAAAAGAAATCGCCGAAAAGTTAAAGAAAGACAAACTCCTAATTTAAAATCCATTTAATAATTGGAAATGGCTTGGTGGAATTTTTCTTAAATTCCCGTGTCAAAATACGCTAATAGGAATTTTATCAAAATTTTTAGAGCACCGGGAGCATTTATAAAAATTAATTTAGGCTAACTGGAATTATATTCCTTAAGGAAAAGGGCTTTTCCCTTTTTCTCTTTTTTTTCTTTTTTCCCCCCCGTGGGCCTTCGGCCCACTTCTCTCCCATCCTCCCAATCGGTCGGCCGGCCCACTCCCCATCCCCTTCCCTCTCCTTCCCTCCTCCCCTTTTGGGTCGGCCCAAACTCTCTCTCTCTCGTAGTCGACACCAAGTCTGGTTCCGCTCCCTTTCGAGTTGAGGCAATGACAGGTGGGGTCCACCTGTCATCCCCAACCTCCCGCCGGAGGATTCGGCCACCACCCGCGTCGCCCACTCCGCGTACCCCCCGGTCCGTTCCCGCTCTTCCCGGGCACCCCGTGCACTCCCCCACTCGTGCCACGACCCGCGCCCCACTCTCCCCTCTCTCCCATCCCACGCACGCACCGCAACGGCCTCATTTCAAACACCGATCGCCGCCCATCCCGCGCCACGTCAAGCCGCCGTTCCCGCTCTTCCCTGCCACCTCCACCTCCCTTCATCCCCTATAAGTACTCCCTAAGCACCGGCACACCTTTTTCTTTCGCAACCGAGCCGACCCAACCTCTCCCGAGCCCTCACACCGTGCGCCACCAACCACCGCCGCCGAGCTCCGTTCCGGGCTGCCGATTTCGCCCGCTCCACCGCCCACCGCACAAATCTGCCGCCTCCACCATGCTCGCTGCCACCCCTAAACCACCGGCCACCGTTTTTCCCCAATTCCTCGCCGCCGCATTCGCTCGCCACCGTCAACTTCTTCGTTTTCGGCCGAAGGTAAGTCCACAGGTAAAATCTCTCTCACTTTTCCTATTATGCTCACTTGGCTAGCTTCGGTGCTGCCGCACCCGCCTTCTTTGCGTGTGTGCGGGCGTCGTCCCGTGCCGCCGTGCCGCCGACGCATGCCGCTCGTCTCTGCCGGTGCGCCGCCTTGGCTTTGCCCAGTGGCGTCGTGCGCCGCTTGTGGCGTGTCATGCACCGGTTTTTCCCCGTCACTTTGCGCGTGTCGCCGTGTCGCCGCTCCTCTAGCCATCGTGCGGTGCCGACGCGTCGCCGGCGTTCCGTGGTGCCGCCGTTCGCCGCCGGCGTCGAGCTATGCCGGCCTCTCCGTCCCGCCCGCTGTGCGCCGCCGCCTCTCGGCCGTTGTGTGCCGCGCTGGCCGTGTCCTCTCCCGCGCCGCTCGCCGCAGTCCGCCATGCCCGCGGGTCGCGCGTCGCCGCCTACCGGCGAGGTCGTCGTGCTGCTTTGGCCACCAGCCGAGCCGTCCTGAGCCACCCCGTGCGGCCTTTTCCTTTTTCTTTCTTTTTTTCCGTGCGCACCCATCCCTCTTGCGTCACTGTGCTGCAGGCCCCGCTGGTCAGCGCCGCCCCCACGTGACGTCATCCCTAGAGACGCTTGCGCCGTAAACCGTTTTTTCCCTTTTTCTTAATTAGTAAAGGCTGAAAACTTGTAAAATTCACAGAAAATTCATCCGAACTCCGTTTGAGTCCGTTCAAGTTGCAGCGGATTCATAAAAATTTCTAGAACACATTAAAAATGGTTTAATTGCCTGTTTCAGTAGTTTAATAGCCTGTTTTTGATGTGCTTTGTTTGTCGGTAGATTCCGGTTCCGAGGACGCTCCCGTTTATCTCGAGGTAGTCGCGAAGTTCCGTCGAACAAGACCAAGGCAAGTCATTTTCCATTGATCATGTTGTACCCATGTTATAAATTATTCTCGCTTTATCTGTTAAATTGCATTGTTTTATAATGTAATTGGGATGGGACCTATAGTACTCAGCCTAGGTCGTTTACCCCGTTTTATTGATCACCTGGGAATTAAGTTGACTAGTTTCAGGTTTAGGACATGCTTAGCTTGCTTAGTACCACTAGATCATTAATGGGAGAATTAATTTACTAGAATTATTTCACATGAAATGACGGTCTCAGACCGGAGGTGTCGTTGACAAAGGATAACGGTTAACTAAAATTTGACTAAATGGTGGGCTGTGGGTGCACGGTTTTGCAAGACGCACCCATGGCAGTTAAGGACCGGTTCACGGGAAACCCTGGAAGAAACACTCGTGCGTACCACAAGCTAGCGTGGGCAACGGATGGGCTTGTAGTGTAGCTTTCTCTTGTTAGTGATATGCCCTAGAGGCAACATGGAGATGTTGGATATCACGTCAATGTTGATGTATTTATGAATAAAGTGTTATTCAGTTCCATAAAATAGACATCTTGTATTGATCAATAAGTACGTGACTTATTTATGAGACTCTTTATGTATGAATCTATTTCTAAACGATCCTCGATCATATGTCATATTGTTGGAACAAATATGATTCTAAGATCGGCATGTTTATTGATTGATGATCATGTCTCATAGATCATGGGTATGAAGATACCAAATCAATAAACATGGACATATGTGTTGGAGAACACATTGTTGGATAGACCCACCATGGGACACTACAGGAATTAATGTGCCATTAGTTGGTCTCAGGTAGTGTTGGTACAAAGTCCTTAGACTCGAGATCACAATGGATTCCAACATGTGTAGTAGCCTACTTTGGGACTACCAAACGCTATTCCGTAATGCGGGTAGTTATAAAGGTAGTTTTCGGGTTTGCTATGAAACGGGAGTGGGATATGAGTGATCAAGATGGAATTTGCCCCTCCTTTGGAGAGATATCTCTCGGGCCCTCGAGGTAATGGATTATGGAAATGCATGGCCATGCTAAGTTGATTGAGGAGTCAATCAACGACGGATAATCCAATACGGTTCGAGTGAATGGTTAAGCTATTGAAGGGATGGCACACATCTTGCCTATAGCTTAACCGGTATCGTGAGGCAAAGGAATTTGTGTACACATTACGGGTTGAGCCGATATTATATTCTTGTATACTATGGTGTCAATATGTGCTTGCTAGGCGCGCGTTGCAGTCGTGCTGAGTTGGACTCGAGCCGACGGTCGGCTAAGTTAGACTATAGCCGAAACCGAGTATACCTAAACCTACGGGTCGCACGCTTAAGGGGATAAGAACGGACATTCGAGTTGGACTCGGATACGGCTCGATCGGATAGGGATCCGATCGGATAGAGTCCTATGGGCTTACGACCGGCAGCCAACTCGTGAGATTCGGATAGGATCCGATTCAAAATAGAGTCCCGATCGGCCACTAGTCCCGTCGGCCAACTCTATATAAAGGAGGGAGGGGTGGAGAGCTGCGGCACGTCAATTGCATCGCGTGCAACAGAAGTCGCCGAGATCAATCTCCACGAAAACCCTCCCCACTTTCGAGCCAAACCCTAGCCTTGCATCGCGTGCTAGCACACGGGTGTACGGCGTTTTATCCCCGGACATGTGGATACCGGTAGAGGCGCTGCTACGTTGCGCGCTGTTGATCGGCTTCGGATCGGCTACGGCATCTACGAATCGGCTGATTGGCGAATCGGCTGTCCCCGGGTATCGGCTGTCGGCTTGCGAGAATTGGCTACACTGTTCCGGATCGGATAGCCCTGATTGGTTGTTTCCGCTGCACACTCCAATCGGTAACGATCTATCGGCCCTTATTTGCAAGTGTTCCTGGTTTGCGCGGTAGAAAATTTTTGTTTTCGGCTAGCGTAGCTTCCGCGTAACCCTTCATCTCTGACCAATGCATCTAGGCAAGGGTGAGCGTGATGGAGTGCGGATGGACCGGGGAAGGTCTATGCGGCTGCCGGATTCACCTAGGCACGAGGGCTGCCTACCTTGGATATAAAGGTAGGGGCGAAACCTGAGGTGTGGTGTCGCTTGGTCAGGGAGGGTTATGTGAATGGTCCTGTCACAGACCCCTCTTCGATATGTCGTGGTGGCATGTCGACGCACGGGAATGTGTTGTGGGACCATGTCTTGTGGGTAGAGGCGTACACCTCTGATCAGAGTTAGAAACTATTCGAATAGCCGCGACCGCGGTTATGGGCTGTCAACCAGATTCACCGTGATTAGTCCCACTAATGGTAATAACCTAATTCATTGGAAATGGATAGTATAGTTGGATGGATTGGGCCTGACTCAACGTGGTGTAGCGTTGAGCAGAGATGATTAATATTGTCCAATTACAATTAATTACTATTTTACCGTATTCAACTTAGACTTGTGAAATGCCGCTTTGTGCAAAAGTGAAACCTAGCTTTCCCTTGGAATTACCCTGCATTCATACCTTCCCTTCGTATGACTTGCTGAGTACAGTGGTGGTACTCAATCTTGCTTCCTTTTCCCCCACCTCAGAGCTGGAGGATGAAGCTGCAGATGGGTTCGACGATGAGTAGGCTCATCGTTGCCGTCAAGGGATGCCTGTGGAGTGGAGTTTCCGCGCCGCAAGTGTCAAAGCCTAGTTCATAGGGTTTATTTTTTATTTCCGCTGCATTGTAAGACTTTTATATGTTTTAAGACGTGGATCTGTATATACAATTTATCGTTTGTGTATCCCTGGCTGGTCCTGGACAGGGTATTTTTATACACATTCAG
Source organism: Oryza australiensis (assembly GCA_019925245.2). Classification (NCBI taxonomy): domain Eukaryota; kingdom Viridiplantae; phylum Streptophyta; class Magnoliopsida; order Poales; family Poaceae; genus Oryza; species Oryza australiensis. The sequence goes on from JAIFGZ020000258.1 coordinate 500,480, forward strand.
CTTCAGAAATTCCGATGCGAATTTCGGGGCGTGACACCTATCGACGATAGAAAAAAAATGAAGTGTAGCAGTAGTGAATGACAAACAAACTGTGTCGTTTGGAGGAAAAATCTTACTATAATGTAGCAAAAACTTAAATCGTGTAACTTCTTTCTAGGCATGCATGCAATCATATTTGTAGACACTATGATCTAAATCCTGATGAGTGAAGTGAAGCATCTACAACTTTATTAGGATGCAAATGCATGGTATTTCCCTTAAAATGGCCTGCATGTCTAGAGACTAGAGAAGAGAAAAGGATTAAAGAATGCGGTGGAACTCAGAAAGGAAAATCCATGAGAACTTGACCAATATGAAACAAATGATTTTCCTTGACTATATCATAAGAACACAGCAACTATAGGTTAATGCATAATATAAAACAAATCAATTCAAAGTTACAATGTATTTAATAAAAATTTAACCTTATATATTATGCAAGTTTAGGCTAGCCTAGTCTATTTTAGGTGATTGATGGATAAGAGAAATATCAGATGACTGATAAATAACAAAACTGCGTGTATACTACATAGCACCACTTTACCCCATAGGTGATTTACTTTTGCACAATATGTACCTTCAAACTCACCTTATTACCATAGAACTTAGGGTTAATTATCGAACACAGTAATAATCAATTTAATTCCTATATGAGATCGAAAAAATTCCCATCCTTTACAGTCTTTTTTAACCAAATTTAAGTAAAAGCAAAGACATTAAAGGTGCCTCCTAGTTTTTTCCATCTTAGGCTAATAACTGAGAACGGCTATGCAACGCACACCATTACTTTATAAAGTGCACATTATAGCAAAATATTTGCATACAAAAAATTCATACTAGCTAGTGAGTACAAATCCATTTACACCTTTTTCCCCACTTTCATAATACCATGTCACTACTACAAAAAGGCTCATTGGTGTCGCCTCAAAAGGTGCCGGTCAAACCAAATCCGGCACCTATAATGTAATATAGGTGGCGGCAAAAGAATAGGTGACGGTTCGTGTTAAGAACTGCCACCTATAGTCTCAAATAGGTGTCGGGTGAACAGTAAAACCGCCACCTATACTATAGGTGGCGGTTTCTGTTCACCCGACACCTATTTGAGACTATAGGTGGCGGTTTTATGTTCACCCGACACCTATTCTTCGCGAATAAGTGGCGGTTCTTATTACGAACCGTCACCTATAGTATAGGTGACGGTTTTACTGTTCACCCGGCACCTATTTGAGACTATAGGTGGCGGTTTTACTGTTCATTCGGCACCTATTCTCAAAAAACACTATTCCCTCGATTAGTACCATAACGCTCGCCGAACCAGAGCAACACCAGCTTAAATAGGTTCGTGCCTCGCTCGTTTATCGTGTAGAACCGCTCGCCGAACCGCTCGCTCGTGCCTTTAGCTCTATCTCGCGGGCCCGCACCCGCGTGGAAAAATATGGTGGGTCCGGTAAATATGGTGGGTTCGGCTAAAGGAGTGAGCCCATAAGAAAAGATTGGGAGCACCTCATTGTATAGGTGTCCGATAAATAGGTGTCGGTTCTACACGAACCGGCACTTATTTGCTCGAATAGGTGCCGGTCGAAGAACCGACACCAATGACTTTGGTCATTGGTGCCGACCAATAGGTGTCGTTTGAAAAAACCGGCACCTAAGGGGGTTTCCCAAGTGCCACCTATGAGGCATTCTGTACTAGTGTGTGTAGCCATCAAGTTTGTTAGTGTTGTTAAGCAAGAAATTATGTTGTCCCATTGATATGATTACAGGTGCACTTGGGTGTGTGCCAAAGCATAATAAAGTAATTAAAGTATCGATTTGCAAAAGTAGAAAAGAAAAGAATATATATGAGTACACGTTAGGTTTATGTTTGGTAAAATCACAAGTGAGTTGGAGTTGGTTTTGACCTTAGCCTAATATCATAGATCAGAGGCTAAGTGAGCGTCCGTTAATCTCAAAATATGCTAGCCTAGATTTTTTTCACATAAAATATGAGTTCATATAATTAAGAATGCGCGTACTGTGAATATCTACATTTGCAATAGTTTTTAAAAAATAATCATAGATCAGAGAGGAAGGAGTTGGATGTTCATGTTCCAAACAGATGCTAGTAGAATTTTACAATTTATTCAGAAATTTAACTGTATTTTAATGTAACGCCAGTAGAAAATTTGCATTCTAAATAGACCTAACCTATATCTAAATTAGCTTCATCTACCAATTCATTTCTTGTAAAATCTCTCCAAGCAGTTTGTACTACCATATGGACCAGGTCTACCTATCATCTCCCACTATTACCTAATTTATTAATGAATCCGTAGTCGTTGCGGCAATGTAGGAACGAATTATATCCATGGGTAGATGCGTTTGTAAGTACAGATAATAGTACAACGAAATTATCATTACTAAGGCTTGATTTGAAATGCGTCATAGGGGTTAGTTGAGAATCAAATTAATGGCCATACATATCGCATTTGCTATGAACTAGACAGTTCAATTTGGTGATTATCAACGTTGCCTTTTGAATTAATTAAGTTCTGTGGAGATTTTGGCCGGCACATATACATGCTTAATACCTTTTGATTTTCTTGTTTTTCTCATGTTTTGTCTTGACACGTTTGGAGTGTAGCAGGAGGCCATGATTTGAGATGTTGGGATCCTGAGGGCAAGAGATTCCAACAACTGGATCATGTACAACCTTGCTCAACAGATACCTTGTGAGTATACGAACATTTTGCGTAGTGACAATGACTTGGAATTTGAATTTTGAAAGAAATTAAGGACATAATTAATTAATTTGCTTGTAACAGCGATCGAGGTGGCCATTAGCCATAAATTAAGGACCATCAAGGTCAGTTATATTTACCCTACGAGTACAGTATTGCTCTGTTAAATTTGTAATGGGACATCATATCCGTTAGTATTATACTCCCTTCAATTTACAAATACTGGTCGTTTTAAACAATATCAATATCAAGCTTTTATTTGACTAGAAATAAATTTTAAAATATTCTTTCAAAATATTGAGATTATGCCTATAAATTAATCTTAAAAAATACACTCATATATATATATATAACGCATTAGGATACTCAATAACTAAAATGTTCTCCTCATATACCCTCCTCCCCCACCCACCTCTCACCCCATGTTTTATTTCCTAAACTTTGTGCTCCCTCCTTTTCCCCTTTTTTTTTTTTTCTTCTTTTGCACTTATGCTATTTTCTTTTTCTCGTGAAAGCATGAGTAAAAAAATTACTAACATATTACTACTGCACCCAAGTTTTTTTATAAATAAATTATTGGCTTTTAGACACACTGAAGCTCTATCAATAAATCAATTACTCACGAATATATTATTAGATTAGTTTTTTTATTGTTAGTAATGATTTTATTATAAATAGATCCTCCTACACTTGGCTTGAACACGTCTAAAATATTTAGTTCAATTTCTAAGCCTGCCGAAATTTTTGAACAACTCTCCATGGATTATGGGGGTACCTGGGGAATTTATAAACAAGGATTAGTACCTAGTTACCAAACCACTTTGATTCATTCTTGTCATAATTATCAACGGTAAGACTAGTATATATAACAATAATTAATCCATGGTTGACACAATAAACAAACGGTGAGCCAAAACAGCTTGGACACGAAAGCACATTGTATTGGAAGTAGCTCTCAGCTCTCATGGGGAAAGAAAAAAAAGAAAAACAATTTGCAAGTTGTGACAAACAGGTATGATACAGAAAACATGCAATGTACTATATGTACTAGTACTGGTTAGTTGGCCACAAAAGCACACTACTGAGACCACTTTAATTGATTGAACTACTCTACATACTACCCAGCTAGGAGTAGCTTTGATCTGATCCTGATGGCTTAACTAATCACAATTTGGTCAGTTCCCTTCCTTCCTGCCCTTTTACTAACTTTTTAAAGGATAATTGCCCTTTTACTACTGTTCTAGTCATACCCTTCTCATGATTGCACTTAATTAGGATGGACAGACACTCCATCTCCCCATAAATCACGACGCTAATCCGAGCAAAATGCCTAGGTTTATGATGTTGACAGGGGATCAGCCACGCGGTTACTGTTCCTCTCACGGCAACGCATACACATACTTTCGAGCTTTTTTCGACTGCCTGTACAACACCGGTAAGACCGTGTCCAACACGGTGTCCGAGCAATTTCCGACACTACATTCGCCCGAATCTTAGCTGAGAAGTTTTGAGTTTGTGCCTGGATCAGTCACTCACTTGTGCTCTACACAAGCAAAAAAAGAACAATGATCAGGAGTGGCGCGCATGCTTGATAGCGATTTCGATGCAGGGTTGGTCAAGAAAGCGATTTGATTTGTGTTCGATTATCTTTTTTTTCTCTTCAGTGATGGCCTCTCAAAAGGCTATCACACTGGCAGCCACGCATGGCCGAGAGCATAATTAATGCACTTAGAGATAGCGTAATCCAGAGAAGAAGAGCCAAAATTATATTAAAAAAAGGGAAAAAAAGCGCCACTACTAGCAAAGGAGTTGAGTAAAGAAGAGCCATCTGCCATGCTCAATGACAGTGCAGGTGCAGAAGGGGTGATAAAAACTGGAAAAAAAGTTGGAACATAATGATGGTATGGAACACACTTTAATCTTCTAAACAGTGATTATTAGCACACTTTCAGGACAGTGCGGGGTTTTGCAGCTGTAATCATGTCAGTGAATGAGTGAGTAGTAGCTGTTTTTCTTTTTTCTTAATTTTTGACAGCTTATTTGAACATGTAAGCCATGTACTAGGAAGCAGTATTAAAGGTGTTTCATGTTTGCTTACTATGGGCAGAGACAGCAAAGGACCAGGACTGCTGCTGCTGCTTAATTGCCATTTCTCTTGGAAAACAAGCACATTAATGAGAGAGAGCTTCCATGCGTCATGACTCAATGGTAGTAGTAACATTGTTAGTAAGGAGCAGGTGTAGCAAAGCTGTATTGCAACATCTCAACAAGTGGAAGAACAAAAAAGAACAAAAGAAGAAGAAGAAAAAGATATATCCCAGAAGAGGAGAGCAGGGCATGGCAATGCAGTTAAGCTCCACTATGCCAAAACAACTAAGGAGCTCACTGCCTACACTTGCTTTTCAATACCCCCAAAACACTAGTAATATCATTTTAGTCCTGCTCTGCTACCTTAGGCTCAATGTCCTTGAGCAGGCCAACGATCTGCTGCATGGCCGGCCTCTTGGATGGCAGCTCGGCGGTGCAGAGGTAGGCGATCCTCAGGGCCTCCTCCATCTGCCTCTCCAGCCCAGTGTCGCGGATCTTCAGGTCAATGATGCCTGGCCCGAGGTTCGCCTTCACCATCGCCCTGGCCCAGTTCACCAGGTTGGCTTCCTTCTGGCCAGGGTAGTCGTCCCCCAGCGGCTTCTTGCCGGTGATCAGCTCGAACAGCACAATGCCGAAGCTGTAGACGTCGGATTTCGCCGTTGCTGTGGCATTCTCCGAGTCAGAGAACTCTGGCGGGGCGTAGCCAGGGGAATGGTGCAGCAGGTTGTCGTCTGTGCTGGTCCCAGCGATCATCGACAGCCCGAAATCGGACAGCCTAGGCTCCATCGCGCAGTCGAAGTAGATGCTGCTGGCCTTCACGTCGCGGTGGACGATCTGAGGGATGCAGCCGTGGTGGAGGAATGCCAGTGCCCTCGCGGCGCCTAATGCAATCTTGTGCCGGAACATCCATGTTGCGGTACCGTCCGGCGTGATGTTTTCGGTGGCAACGCCGCGATTGTTGTCTTCCCATGTGTCGGTGCTCCAATCCTCAGTGGTCTGGACTCCTAGAGGCAAGTCATGAAGTAGGTTGTGCAGATTGCCGTTCTCCATGTACTCATAGATGGCGATTCTCTGATCCCCTGCTAAGCAGTAACCAGTCAAAGGAACCAAATTAGGATGTTTGATCCGCCCTAATCGCTCAAGCTCTCTTGCAGCATCTTGGTCTGCCATTGCCGAACCATGGACCAACACCTTCACAGCAACCTGAATTCCGCCAGGGAGAAATCCCCTGTACACCGGCCCAAATCTCCCCTCTGCCAGCAGAGTTCCCCTATCAAAATTTGATGTCGCCGCCAAGAGATCGGCAAAAGTGAAACTCAGCAAGGGCTTCTCAAAGATGACAACCGGGACAGATGTTGCAACCTTCACATCGGCAACCCATGTTGTCGAGTCGGTCTGGAATGCAAATGGGCCAGAAATCCCTGGCTCCTCCTTGAATGACACCTGCTTGACAGCAGGCAGCAAATCATCCCTCTTCCTCCGCCTACGACATGCAACTGCCACGCAGAGCAACCCAAGAACTGAGAAGAAGAGTGAGAGCACAATGGCCAACGCCAACTTCATCCCCTTGCGCTTGCCCCCACTTCTCTGGATACGGTCCGGATTCACGGCAATCGGACAATCATTCCTGGACCGAGCAAAGGCAGCCGCAAACGCCTCGGGAGAGAGCTCCGAGGCGCAAACAGTGAGGTTGTTGTATGAGAAGTTGAACCGCTCCATGGACACCAACTTCTTCACCAATGCCACAGGGATCTCGCCAGTGAGGTTGTTCACTGACAAGTCCAACACCTGAAGGCGAATTGCGCTCAAGTCTGGCACTAGTCCACTGATATTGTTCCGCGACAAATCAAGCACCTTCAATTTAGACAATTGGGAAGACAACATCCTAGGAATTTGCCCATGCAACCCGGTGCTCGACAAATTGACAAACTCCAATCCAGAGATCTCATCCATGGATACCAGCAAATTTGCCATGGACAACTGGTTGTATGCAAGATTCAAATGCTTCAGGTTCTGAAATCGGTTGCCCACACTGAATTCCCCGGTAAGCTCATTGCCGGATAAATCGAGGTATGTCAAAGATGACCCTGCATATCCACTGCTAAAATTTAGCTCCGAGAAGCTGTTGTTGCTGAGGTCTATCACCTTCAGCTGCTCATGGAACGCTCCGATGATGGAGCCCCGGAGCCGGTTCCCGGACAGGTTGAGGTAGGACAGCGACCGGAGCGGCGAGAGGTCCGGCAAGTCGCCGTCCAGCCCATTGCCGGAGAGATCCATGGAGGAGAGGTTGGTCCAGCCAGAGATGACGGTGCCCAGGAGCTGGCCCTGGAACTGGTTGTGGCTGGCGTCGAGCACCCGCAGGGCGGCGATGGAGCCGAGCGCCGGCGGCAGCGCGCCGGAGAAGGCGTTGTGGGAGACGTCGAGCACCTGGAGGCCGGCGAAGTTGACGATGTTGTTGGGGAGGTCCCCTCGGATGGCGTTGCGGGAGAGGTTGAGCGCCAGGAGCGAGGCGCCCACCTCCCACAGGTCGTTGGGGAGCGCGGCGAGGCGGTTCTCGCTGAGGTCCAGCGACCGCAGCCGCGCCAGCTTCCCGACGGTGTCCTCCGGCACGGCGCCCTCCAGCCCCATCCCGGTGGCCGAGAACTCCACCACCCGCCCCTCGCCGTCGCACCCCACCCCGGGCCACCCGCACACCGCCGCTCCCGACGCCGGCGCCGCCCGCCCCATCTTGGCGAAGAACCTCGACACGAAGTAGGCGTCCGTGTTCGGCTCCTGCGCCACCGCCGCAGCCACGGCCACGGTCAAGAATAGCACCACACGAGCACCCATGGCCGCCGCCGCGGCGCCGCACGCGTACGGTGAGATCTTGGCGCCGCTAGCAAGAACCACCCACCACCACCTCTCCCGGTTCTTGGCACGCCGGCGGTGGTAGTCTCATGGAAGACAGCTCGGAAGCGGCAAGTGGCCGCTGCCCACCACCTCTCTCTCTCTCTCTCCTCTGGTTGGCAAATGGTGGCGAGCTAATGCGGTGGGAGAGTATGGCAGTGTGAAAGGGGGGAGAAAGAGAGGAGGTGGAGGGAAGAGAGGTCATAAATGGAGGGAGGTGGAGGGAGTAAATAGGGGAGTAAATTGGGGGAGAAGAAAGAGGAAGGGGATTTGCAAATTTGCAATTGCATCCCAAACCAAAAGGAGGAAAGAAGGAAATGCTGGGGATGGATTGAATGTGGATCTAGGAAATATGGGGTTGGGTGGTTATGACGATGGTGGTGCAGCACAGGTGATGGGAGTGCAGTGTGGCAAGGGTTTTTGTGTGGGCACAAGTATGGCTGGCCAGTGTGCTGACAGAAGCAAGTGCAGTAGTTTGAGGCTTTGAGCAGTGGTGGTGCTGATGGGAGTATGGTTCTGCTGCCTGGGGTAGGAAACCAAATAGGAAGAATTATGTCACTCTCTTTCTATTTCATATTTTATTCGGATGGAGATCTACCCAGTGCTAGTACTGCGAGTTAGTGACTATCTGATCTTATCTATCCATTTTTACAATATAGGAGTTATATCCAATGTTACATTAAAATTAAAGTATAATACTTTTTATGTATAAATAGCTCTAACTAATAAACTTATACCGACAACCAGGTACAACCAGGTGCAAAGTGATTTAGCCCTATTCACACCAAATAATATATAAATGTATTTTTGATAATACAGTCAATTAGTTTCAATGAACCTTCTATTTTAGACCAACTAATATTTTTGTTCTATTTTGAACAAAATCATTTAATAAATACTTGATGCATTGTTTGAAGGACTCATGAAAACTTGTTTATTTAGAAAATGGATTAAAATCCAACCCTCTACACCTAAAACAGATGTACACAACCATGTTTGTACACTATAAATAAAAAACAACGGGAAAATGATGCGTCATCATTCTTTTGGTGGATATGGTTGTAACTTTGTTCTCCTTGTGTACTGTGTGAAAGAACGTAAACAACAAGGGAAACAAACTCACTATCTGAAAGACACAACATATAATTCTGTCGACCACAAACATCCTATTTTTGTTCCACAAAAATTGAGTGCGCAAGTGAACATGCAGTATTTTTGTCATCCTTAGGAAAAACTGGGAAAAATTAGAGAGAAACTTTACTCGGTGTTATTGTAAATATTGCTCCCGGATTTACTCGGTGTCATTGTAAACTTTACTCGGTGGTCATAATGCTGCCGGATTTCAGAACATATAGGCTAACTGATGGGGCATATGCCAATTATATCAATCAGAAGCTATGGCGTGAGAGAACGTAAACAACAAGGAAAACAAACTCACTGTCTCGACCGTGAAGGGTCTCAAGAGCTACTGTGAATATTATGGATATACATATCCACTCAGTCTGTTTATCCGATTAAAGATAGAAGGCGAGTCATATCTATAAAATATATAATAGACTAAGACTTGGGTGCTATGTTGCCTTCTGTATTGAGGCATGGTCTGGAGTCCTGGTTTGGGAATATTATGTAGTTGATTAAGGAAACTGATATCGTATACGGCTAGGTTTCTTTCTTTGTAAACCTATCCCCGACTTATATAAGGCGAGCAGGGAATCCTCGATCGGGCATAGCAACTCATAGCCTTTCATACAATTGCACCCGATCAAGATCATAATACATCCGACGGATTTCGATCCCCAAACAAGAGTAGGGTATTACTTCTCGTCAAGAGGGCCTGAACCTGTCGAAACCTTTGTCCCCTTTACTTATCCACTCTACGTCTCGTATGCTACCTCCTTTTATTATTGCTGATCTAGAACACGACAGTTGGCGCGTCAGGTAGGGGTTGCGTCGAGTTCTTCGTTGACAAGCACGATGGGATCAACTTCGGAAGTTGTCGACTTCGCCTTCCCTCCAGGGCAGGCCTTCCGCTTTGGCAGCTTCGACTTCCATGTCGATGAATCCAACAAGCTTTCTCTCTTCGACTCGGATTCAAACCAGTTGGAGAAGGGTGGCCTAGATCTTTTCATCGACAAGTTCGGCAAGCTTTCTCTTTCCGACTTGAATTCAAACTAGTTGGAGAGGGGCCCGATACTTTGTTTCCGTTTGGCCTCCTGAACATGGCCGAGGCCTACTCCAAGATAACCCCCCAATCTAGATCCAATCTACTCGGTGGAGTCACTAGATTTGTTTATGCCGCTCAACATTCCCAACAACGCGGCAATCTATCCTTCGATTCTCATGCGGCTTCCTCCCCTTCTTGCAGCGAGTTCAGTCTGGGCATGCTTTAATCATGCCGGGGCTCGGGCTTAGGGAGGTGGGCGTCCTGATCACACCAATCGACGACTCATGCAACACTATGGATATTCTCAATACCGATAACTTTTTGGATCACAATAGCAGCTACGAGACCAATACCTTCAGCTCCGAGTTCACTGATGACTACTCTCCGATCTTCAAAGTCTTCATGGTCACCGGCGCAACGCCCGAAGACAAACAAGCTCGCATTGCCCGAGAAGCTGAGGAGGAGCGCTGTCGTCCAACAACAAGACCAGGAAGCCAGACCCAGTTGGCAATGATCCAGCTAGTTGGAGTTGTCGATCGCCGAAACTCCCAAGTCTAAGTCCAAGACACCTGCAGGAAACCACCCAAGTCACACACCGTTGCATCGCCCTTCTAGGGGCCACACGACATCCAACCACCAGCACTGTGACTGGCAACCAAAGTGCTCGATTTAGAACCACGACAACCACCACGAAGGGGGACACCATCGAGACCACCAACATGATGACAAATGCCATGAGCCCGACCATGAGCCGGAACACGGACGACGGGAAGAAGACCTCCAGCATGAGCTGAACCGGCGCCACTGAGAACAAGAAAACAATGACCGTTGTCTAGGTCATCACTCTCCTGGCCGCCCGCGGTCACCTGACGACAGCGAGGACAGCGTCCCAACTTTCACCAGAGACCTGCGTTGAGTGGATTGGTAAGTTGGCTTCAAACCGATCGGGATCGAGAAGTATGATGGCAAGACCGACCCCAAGTCATGGCTCACTATCTACACCTTGGCCATCCTTGCAGCAGAAGGAGACAGCAAGGCCATGGCTAATTATTTGACTGTGGCGCTCGCTGATTCTGCAAGGAGCTGGCTTTCTGGGCTTCCACAGGGGTCAATTGATTCTTGGGCGAGCTCCAAAAGTGGTTCATTGCCAACTTTCAGGGCACTTACGAGAGCTCGAAGACTCACTTCGATCTATATCATGTCATACAACGCAAGAACGAGTCGCTCACAGACTACCTCCAGTGTTTCTCTGAGGTCTGCAACAAGATACCAGAGTTACAGATGACACCATCATTGTCACTTTTCAAAAGGGCATTCGGGACGAGCTTCTCATACACAAGTTTTCTCGCAAATCACCGCACACCATCATGAAGCTTTTCGAGACAACCTACTCCTACGCCAAGTCAGCCCAAGCTGTCGAGGCATTGCACGAAGAGAAGCAGTCGGGCAGCTGGCGGCCCAAGAAGGAAAATGACAATAATCGCCAAAAGGATCACAAACGGAAGCCTGAAGACCTAGTAGCAATAACATTGAATGTCCAACAACCACGCTCCACCAACAAAAACTATCACAAGATCATGAATGGGCCCTGCCAGAATCATCCGAACTCTAAGCATGCCGCCAAGGACTACTTCATATTCAAGAGATTTGCGGAAGAAGACATCAAACAACTAAAGCTCGCGGCTGGCGAAGGTACTTCGAAGCAGAACAAGGATGATAATGACAACCCGCCTTCGGGCGCGTTTCAAGACGATAGGACCGAGCTAAACCACATCTTTGAAGGGCCCCTAGCTTATGAGTCCAAGCGCAAACAGAAGCTCTTCCACCGTGAGATCAACGCCATCCAACTAGACATCCCCCAATACTTACGGTGGTCTAAAGTCGCAATCATGTTCGACCACTCGGATCATCATGGCCGAGTGGCTCACTCAGGGCAGTACCCCCTGGTGCTAGACCTAGTGGTTAGAAACATCAAGTTAAAGTGTGTCCTCATTAACGGGGGCAGTACACTCAATATCGTCTTCGCCAAGACATTCGACGAGATGCATATTCCACGATCTGAGGTTAGGCCAAGCACCGCTCCATTTCACGGGGTTATCCCTGGTTGTCTTCAACACCACTCGGTCAAGTCACTCTCCTAGTCATCTTCGGCACCCGGGATAATTTTCGGACTAAAAACATCTGTTTCGAGGCAGCCTATCACGCAATCCTAGGAAGGTCGGCTCTTGCTAAATTCATGGACATCCCCCATTACACATACTTGATGATGAAGATGCTAGGTGTTAGTGATATGCCCTAGAGGCAACATGGAGATGTTGGATATCACGTCAATGTTTATGTATAAATGAATAAAGTGTTATTCAGTTCCATGAAATAGACATCTTGTATTGATCAATAAGTACGTGACTTATTTATGAGACTCGATATGTATGAATCTATTTCTAAACGATCCCTGATCATATGTCATATTGTTGGAACAAATATGATTCTAAGATCGGCATGTTTATTGATTGATGATCATGTCTCATAGATCATGGGTATGGAGATACCAAATCAATAAACATGGACATATGTGTTAGAGAACACATTGTTGGATAGACCCACCATGAGACACTACAGGAATTAATGTGCCATTAGTTGGTCTCAGGTAGTGTTGGTACAAAGTCCTTAGACCTGAGATCACCATGGATTCCAACATGTGTAGTAGCCTACTTTGGGACTACCAAACGCTATTCCGTAAGCTGGATAGTTATAAAGGTAGTTTTCGGGTTTGCTATGAAACATGGAGTGGGATATGAGTGATCAAGATGGAATTTGCCCCTCCTTTGGAGAGATATCTCGGGCCCTCGAGGTAATGGATTATGGAAATGCATGGCCATGCTAAGTTGATTGAGGAGTCAATCAACGGCACGGATAATCCAATACGGTTCGAGTGAATGGTTAAGCTATTGAAGGGATGGCACACATCTTGCCTATAGCTTAAGCGGTATCGTGAGGCAAAGGGATTTGTGTACACATTACGGGTTCGAGCCGATATTATATTCTTGTATACTATGGTGTCAATATGTCTTGCTAGGCGCCGCTATTGACAGTCGGCTGAGTTGGACTCGAGCGACGATCGGCTAAGTTAGACTATAGCCGAAACCGAGTATACCTGAACCTACGTGGTCGCACGCTTAAGGGGATAGAATAGATATTCGAGTTGGACTCGGATACGGCTCGATCGGATAGGGATCCGATCGGATAGAGTCCTATGGGCTTACGACGTATGGGCGGCCAACTCTATGAGATACGGATGAGATCCGATTCAAAATAGAGTCCTAATCGGCCACTAGTCCCGTCGGCCAACTCTATATAAAGGAGGGAGGGATGGAGAGCTGAATAGACATCAATTGCATCGCGTGCAACGAAGTCGCCGAGATCAATCTCCACGGAAACCCTCCCCACTTTCGAGCCAAACCCTAGCCTTGCATCGCGTGCTAGCACACGGGTGTACGGCGTTGTCCCCGGACGTGTGGATACCGGTAGAGGCGCTGCTACGTTGCGCGCTGTTGATCGGCCGGATCGGCTGCAATCGGAGCGATCGGCGTGGTGGAATCGGCTGCGGTCGGGCGCATCGGAGCGAGGCGTGAGAACGCGGCCGGACGACTCGAATCGGCGATTGGCGAATCGGCGTCTCCGGGAATCGGCTACTGCTGTTCCGGATCGGATTGCCACGATTGGTTATTCTGCACTCTACTCCAATCGGTAACGATCTATCGGCCCTTACTTGCAAGTGTTCCTGGTTTGCGCGGTAAAAGTTTTTGTTTTTGGCTAGCGTAGCCTCCGCGTAACCCTTCGGTGGTATCGAGCTAATCTTGCTTAGTTCGGGTTTTAGATTGGATCGGAACAAGTTTTGCGCACGGGTTGATTAAATCAATCGGTTTTACGGGATCTGTTGAGGAGAGTAGATGGTAATTGCGTTCCTTGATAGTGTATCGGAACGACGTAATGTGATTACGTCGAAGCAATTTCCAAATAACTCGGTTTGAGTTGGGTTCGAGATAGCGTTCCTTGATAGTGTATCGGAACGGTATAATGTGATTATACCGAAGCTATCTCGTAGTCCGACTTTGTTGCTGCCTCGCGCCTACGCAAACCATCTCCCTTGATAGTGTATCGGGACGGCATAATATGATTATGCCGATATGGTTTCCATAAACGATTTCATAGATTGGATCTATGAATTTCGTGTGGTGTTCGGCGCTGCCCGGAAGCCCGCGAGTGTGCGTACCCCCTTATAGGTCGTCTCGATGCCGTATCTCTGCGATAGGTAGAAAACGTTTCTACGCCTAACTTGTTTTTGCAGAGAATGCTTTGAGATGGTATGGCCCTATTGTATGTATGAGATGCATGTGATGCATGTAATATTCTTTCATATGTGCAATCCCTGTAATATTCTTTCACACGTGCAATGCTTGTAATATTCTTTCACGACCTGCGAGTCGATGTAATCTTCAATTAGAGCTTCTATAGTAGTAGCTTAGTTTGAAGATATCAAGCATTCGACACTTGGAAGATGGTGCCGAAGATGGAGATCTCGGCGCCGACATGGAGATGGAGATCACCATGTGAAGGGGGCCATACTATTTCATTATATGCTATTCTTCTTGCTTTTATATGTGATATGTTTGTTTGATAGGATAGCATCCCTCTCAAAATTAAGTAGTAATGATGCCCTTCCAAATGTTGCACCCGTCACCGTTATGCTCGTCAATGGTGGGTCGCCAAAGCAGAGTGCCATTCTCTATCATAACACGAGGGGTATATGTCGACATATACATGCAGGAGCATTTGGTTTACTTAACAAGGCTATCAAAACAGTTTTGGGCCTTGGGGCATAGGTTGGCGCCGGGGCATGGAGATGCCACACCGACAACAAGAGTCACATAGCGATGTGATTAGCAAGGTGTTGCTTACCGATGTTACTAAATTTCTAGCGGTGATGCCAAAGCTCACTAGAAAATTAATTAACATGTGGATCTTGACCCAATACGTAACCTAGAGGGAAGGTGGAAAATACGTAATGGGAGTCTAATGTTAAATTGTTTAACAATAGACATAGCATAAACATTGTGCTAAACTTTGCTTTTTCTGTTGTAGAATAAATGGCGGCTAATACTACACCCAGTACCTTTAATTTGCGATCTATTCTCGAAAAGGAAAAATTAAATGGAACAAACTTTATGGATTGGTATCGCAACTTGAGAATTGTTCTCAAGCAAGAGCGTAAGGAGTACGTTCTTGAAGTACCCTATCCCGAGGATTTGCCAACTAATGCCACCGCAACGCACGGAGGGCTTATGAGAAGCACACTAATGATGCCCTAGATATAAGCTGTCTCATGCTTGCTACAATGTCCCCGAGCTTCGAAGCAATATGAGAGCAGCGATGCTCACACTATTATTCGGGACTGCGTGGCATGTTTGAGAACCAAGCTCGGGCCGAGAGGTTCAACACCTCAAAGTCCTTGTTTGCGTGCGAGCTTGTTGAGGGAATCCGTCGATCCGCATGTGATAAAGATGATTGGCTACATTGAGAGTCCGGAAAAGCGGGTTTTCCCCTTAGCCAAGAGTTGGCTATTGATGTGATTCTCCGTCGCTCCCTCCGAGCTTCGAGCCATTCATATTAAATTATCACATGAACAATATGGATAGGACCTTGGCTGAATTGCATGGGATGCTAAAGACAGTGAGGAGAGTATCCAGAAAACGGTCATCATGTGATGATGATGCGAAGGCTAAGCGCAAACCACTGTCAAGAAACTTTGCACCAAGAGGAAGTTAACTCCCGATGAGATCGCGAGTGCCTCTAATGCAAAGAAGGGCAAGAAGGGGTCGGCGACATCGATCTTTGTTGCTTCTACTGCAAGGAGACAGCCACTTGGAAAAGGAACTGCAAGAAGTACATGGAGGATCTCAAGAAGAAGCAAAGTACGACTTGTGCTTCGGTATTAATGTTATAGACATTAATCTTGCTACTTCACCCTACGACCCTTGGGTATTTGATACCGGATCAGTAGCTCACATTTGCAAATCGTTGCGGGGAATGAGAAGAAGTAGATGATTGAGAAGGGGCAAGGTGAACTGCGCGTCGGCAATGGAGCAAGCGTTGCTACGGTTCTTGTCGGCACGATACCACTTCATCTACCTTCAGGATTAGTTTTGGAATTAAATAATTGTTATTGTGTTCCAACACTATGTCAAAACGTTATTTCCGCTTCATGTTTGCAAGCGGAAGGATATGATTTTAGATCAATGAACAATGGTTGTTCAATATATCTCGAGAGATATGTTCTATTTTCATGCTCCATTGGTGAATGGATTATACGTTTTGAATCTTGAAGCGTCTCCCATCTATAACATTAATACGAAAGGCAACTCTCTAATGATATAAACCCCACGTTTATCGGCATTGTCGCTTAGGCCATATAAATAAGAAACGCATGGAGAAGCTCCATAAGGATGGATTGCTTCACTCTTTTGATTTTGAATCATTTGAGACATGTGAGTCTTGTTTACTTGGTAAGATGACAAAGGCACCTTTCACGGGACACAGTGAAAGAGCAAGTGACTTGTTGGCACTCGTACATACCGATGTATGTGGACCAATGAGCTCAACGGCCGAGGTGGTTATCGTACTTCATTACCTTTACCGATGACTTTAGTAGATATGGTTATATCTACTTAATGAGGCATAAGTCCGAATCCTTTGAAAAGTTCAAAGAATTCCAAAATGAAGTACGAATCATTTAGGGAAAACAATCAAGTTTCTACGATCGGATCGTGGAGGGAATACTTGAGCCAAGAGTTTGGTAATCATCGAAAGATTGTGGAATTGTTCCACGCTTAACTCCGCCAGGAACTCCAAAATGGAACGGAGTGTCCGAACGGAGAAATCGCACCTTGTTGGACATGGTGCGGTCGATGATGAGCCAAAGTGATCTTCCGTTATCTTTCGGGGATATGCTCTTGAAACGATTGCGCTCACACTAAATAGAGTTCCATCTCGTCGAGTTGAAAAGACACCATATGAGATATGGACGGGGCAACCCCTAGTTTGTCTTTTCTCAAAATATGGGGATGCGAAGCTTATGTAAAACGTTTGATCGACAAGCTCACACCCAAATCGACAAGTGCTTCTTTGTGGGATATCCTAAGGAAACTAAGGGATATTACTTTTATAATCGGGAACAAGGCAAAGTGTTTGTCGCCCGACACGGTGTCTTCTTGGAGAAAGAGTTTCTTTCAAGAAGGGTTAGTAGGAGCAGGGTGCATCTTGAAGAAGTTCAAGAAACACCGAAAATGTTTCGGCGACCACGAGAACCACAACGGGAGGTGCAAAGTGTTGCGCCACCGGTTGTAGATACACCCGCCCACGGAGGTCGAAAGATCACGTCGTGCACCCAGTCACAGTGCGGAACAACGTGATATATTGTTGTTGGACAACGATGAACCTAAGACCTATGAGGAAGCGATGGTGGGACCCGATTCCAACAAGTGGCTTGGAGCCATGAAATCCGAAATAGAATCCATGTACGACAATCAAGTTTGGAACTTGGTTGATCCACTGATGGTGTCAAAACCATTGAGTGTGAATGGGTTTTTAAGAAAAGGCCGATATGGATGGAAATGTTCACATCTATAAGGCGCGATTGGTGGCGAAAGGTTTTAAACAGATTCAAGGAGTTGATTATGATGAAACCTTCTCGCCGTCGCAATGCTTAAATCTATTCGGATTATCCTAGCGATTGCTGCATATTTCGATTATGAGATATGGCGAGATGGATGTCAAAACGGCTTTCCTGAATGGAAACCTAAGCGAGGATGTATACATGATACAACCTCGGGGTTTTGTCGATCCAGAATCGCTGGAAAGATATGCAAGCTACGAAATCCATTTATGGATTGAAGCAAGCATCTCGGAGTTGGAATATTCGTTTTGATGAAGTAATCAAAGGGTTTGGTTTCATCAAAAATGAAGAAGAGGCCTGTGTTTACAAAAAGGTCGAGTGGGAGCGCAATTGTATTTCTAATCTTATATGTGGATGACATATTACGATTGGAAATGATATCCCTATGCTTGAATCCGTCAAGTCTTCATTGAAAAATAGTTTTTCCATGAAAGACTTAGGGGAGGCAACATATATATTGGGCATTCGGATCTATAGAGATAGATCCAAGAGGCTAATTGGATTAAGCCAAAGTACATACATTGACAAGGTGTTGAAAAGGTTCAACATGCATGATTCCAAGAAAGGTTTCTTGCCTATGTCACATGGCATCAATCTTAGCAAGAATCGGTGTCCTCGGACACATGATGAGCGGAATAAGATGGGTATGGTTCCATATGCTTCGGCAATTGGATCCATCATGTATGCCATGCTTTGTACACGCCCGATGTCTCGTACGCTTTGAGTGCTACGAGCGGTGCATCCGATCGAGATCCAGGTGAAGGTCACTGGATCGTGTAGTAAAGAATATCCTTAAGTACTTGAGAAGAACTAAGGATATGTTCCTAGTCTATGGAGGTGAGGAAGAGCTCGTTGTAAGTGGTTACACCGATGCTAGCTTCCAAGCAGACAAGGATGATTATAGATCGCAATGCGGTTCGTGTTACTGCTGAACGGAGCGCGATCACTGGAAGAGTTCCAAGCGGGATACTTGCTGATTCTACAACGGAGGCCGAGTACATTGCGCTTCGGAAGCGCAAAGGAGGCTGTTTGGATCAAGAAATTCATTTCGAGCTTGGTGTGATGACTAGTACGGCGGTCCAATGTCTCTCTATTGTGACAATAGTGGAGCCATTGCGCAAGCCAAGGAGCCGAGGTCACATCGAAGTCCAAACACATACTTTGGCGATATCATCTCATCCGCGAGATTGTGGACAGAGGTGATGTCAAGATATGCAAAGTGCACACGGATCTCAACATAGCCGATCCGCCGACAAAACCTCTCCCTCCTAAGCATGAGGCGCACACAAGAGCAATGGGTATTAGATACTTACATGATTGACTCTAGTGCAAGTGGGAGATTGTTAGTGATATGCCCTAGAGGCAACATGGAGATGTTGGATATCACGTCAATGTTTATGTATAAATGAATAAAGTGTTATTCGGTTCCATGAAATAGACATCTTGTATTGATCAATAAGTACGTGACTTATTTATGAGACTCGATATGTATGAATCTATTTCTAAACGATCCTCGATCATATGTCATATTGTTGGAACAAATATGATTCTAAGGTCGGCATGTTTATTGATTGATGATCATGTCTCATAGATCATGGGTATGGAGATACCAAATCAATAAACATGGACATATGTGTTAGAGAACACATTGTTGGATAGACCCACCATGAGACACTATAGGAATTAATGTGCCATTAGTTGGTCTCGGGTAGTGTTGGTACAAAGTCCTTAGACCGAGATCACCATGGATTCCAACATGTGTAGTAGCCTACTTTGGGACTACCAAACGCTATTCCGTAATGGATAGTTATAAAGGTAGTTTTCGGGTTTGCTATGAAACATGGAGTGGGATGTGAGTGATCAAGATGGAATTTGCCCCTCCTTTGGAGAGATATCTCTGGGCCCCTCGAGGTAATGGATTATGGAAATGCATGGCCATGCTAAGTTGATTGAGGAGTCAATCAACGGACGGATAATCCAATACGGTTCGAGTGAATGGTTAAGCTATTGAAGGGATGGCACACATCTTGCCTATAGCTTAAGCGGTATCGTGAGGCAAAGGGATTTGTGTACACATTACGGGTTGAGCCGATATTATATTCTTGTATACTATGGTGTCAATATGTGCTGCTAGGCGCCGCTATTGACAGTCGGCTGAGTTGGACTCGAGCCGACGATCGGCTAAGTTAGACTATAGCCGAAACCGAGTATACCGAACCTACGTGGTCGCACGCTTAAGGGGATAGAATAGATATTCGAGTTGGACTCGGATACGGCTCGATCGGATAGGGATCCGATCGGATAGAGTCCTATGGGCTTACGACGTATGGGCGGCCAACTCTATGAGATACGGATGAGATCCGATTCAAAATAGAGTCCTAATCGGCCACTAGTCCCGTCGGCCAACTCTATATAAAGGAGGGAGGGATGGAGAGCTGAATAGACATCAATTGCATCGCGTGCAACGAAGTCGCCGAGATCAATCTCCACGGAAACCCTCCCCACTTTCGAGCCAAACCCTAGCCTTGCATCGCGTGCTAGCACACGGGTGTACGGCGTTCGTCCCCGGACGTGTGGATACCGGTAGAGGCGCGCTACGTTGCGCGCGTTGATCGGCCGGATCGGCGCAATCGGAGCGATCGGCTGTGGTGGAATCGGCTGCGGTCGGGCGCATCGGAGCGAGGCGTGAGAACGCGGCCGGACGACTCGAATCGGGCGATTGGCGAATCGGCTGTCTCCGGGAATCGGCTACACTGTTCCGGATCGGATTGCCCGATTGGTTATTCGCATTGCACTCTACTCCAATCGGTAACGATCTATCGGCCCTTACTTGCAAGTGTTCCTGGTTTGCGCGGTAAAAGTTTTTGTTTTTGGCTAGCGTAGCCTCCGCGTAACCCTTCACTAGGGCCACGTAGAGTCATCTCACTGCATAGCGACATCAAGAAATCCTTTACTTGCGACAAGGAAAACTACGAGATGGCCCAATCCTTTGAAAAAGCACTCGGCCGACTGGAAATCTGGTTGGCCACATCAACGTCATAGGAAGGAGAAGCCTCTGCCAAGAAGCTGCCAAAATCTAGAGAAGACGATGCCAAGACCAAGCAGATTCCCCTTGATCTGACTGATCCCTCCAAGACGGCCATCATAGGCACCAACTTAGATTGTAAATAGGAAAGCACACTCATCACCTTTCTTCAAGCTAATAAAGTTATTTTCTCCTGGAAACGTTTCGACATGCTAGGTATCCCTAGAGAGGTGATCGAGCACTTCCTTAACGTCAAGGCTGACGCTAAACCAATTAAGCAATGACTCCGCCATTTCTCTCAAGATCGTCGTGATGTCATCAAGAAGGAACTTACAAAACTCTTGGTGGCTGGATTCACCAAGAAAGTTTTACACCCAGACTGGTTAGCCAATCCAGTACTGGTTTGGAAGAAGACTAGGCAGTGGCGTATGTGCGTGGATTACACGGACCTCAACAAAGCGTGCCCCAAAGATCCTTTCATATTACCTCACATTGACCAAGTTGTTAACTCGGCTAGCTGCTTTTCTTTCTCATTGCTTTGAAAAATCGATCAGCCTAAAGGAGTCTGACCGTGCCAAGACTTCCTTCATCACACCATTCTGTGCATACTGCTACATCCCCATGTTTTATGGTTTGAAGAACATTGGGGCCATGTACCCGCATATGATTCAAAGGTGTTTGCAGACATAGCTCGGACGCAACATGGAGGCATACGTTGACGACATTGTCATCAAGACTAAGCTCAAGGACAACCTCATTGCTGATTTGGAGGAAACTTTCAAGTACATTTGGGCTTTCAGAATGAACCTGAATCTGAAAAAGTGCATCTTTTCGAAGTACTGTCAGGGAAGCTGCTTGGTTTCATGTAGTGTCGCATCATGGCATTGAGGCCAACCTAGAGAAGATCAGCGCCATAATCAAGATGGAGCCGCCGAGTACCCAGAAGGACATCCATAAGCTCACCGGGTGCATGGTGGCCCTCAGCCATTTCGTTTCTCACCTCAGGGAACGCGGCATGCCTTTCTTCAAGTTGCTTAAGAAGACCGCCGATTTCTAGTGGACCCCCAAAGCCCAACAAGCTTTTGAAGACTTCAAGAGTTTCCTAACGATGCCTCCTATGCTAGCTTCATCCCAGCTGGAGGAGCCACTATTGCTATATGCTTCAACCACATCACAAGTCATCAACACAGTTCTAGTCATCAAGCGTGAGGAGGAAGGCATATTCAGAAGGTTCGGTGACCAATCTAATTTGTTAGTGAAGTCCTAGCCGATTCCAAGACATGCTACCCGCAAGTTCAAAAGTTGTTATATGGGGTGTTGATCATGGTCCGAAAGCTTGCTCATTAATTCCAGAGCCACTCGATCACTGTGGTTACTTCTTTCCACTTGGCGATATCCTATGCAACCGTGATGATACTTGTAGGATTACAAAATGGACTTCGGAGTTGATGGCTTTTGATATTTCCTTCAAGGCTCGCACGTCTATCAAATCTCAAGTTTTAGCAAATTACGTCACCGAGTGGATTGAAGCCAGGCAGAGAAAATAGCAGACAAGCTAGAATACTGGACTATGTACTTCGATGGATCCCTGAGGGTTACAGGAGCTGGAGTAGGAGTGGTTTTAATTCGCTGACTGGAGAGCGCTTGAGATACATTCTTTAGCTCCATTTTTCTGCCTCTCACAATGTCGCTGAATATGAAGTTTTACTCCATGGGCTACATCTTGCCATGTCCTAGGGATACGGTGAATGATAGTTCGTGGAGATTCTCAAGTGGTGGTGAACCAAGTCATGAAGGAGTGATCTTGTTCCAGTGATAACATGGCTACTTACCGTTAGGAGGTTCGCAAGTTGGAAGACCGGTTCAATGGTTTGGAGATATCATGGATTATGGGGCAATACAAGGAAGCCGCAGACGAGCTAGCGAACTTTGGGTCCAAGCGAGAACCTGCTTCCACATATGTTTTCGTTGAATACCTACACGAGCCAACAGTTTGAGGAATAATGATTCCGATGACGACGCCTCAAGACAAGTCTCTATGTTAGATTCCAACTGTAGGTTGCCTTTCATCATGTTCTTGACTCAGGGCAAGTCACCCCAAGATAAGGACGAAGTCGAGCACATCAAACGATGAGACCAGTGTTATGTGATCTCAGAAGAATAGCTTTATAGATGCAGCCCGTCCGGTATTTTGCTGCGCTGTATCCCGATTGAAGAAGGCTAGCAGCTTCTACATGACATCCACTCGGGCATCTGCGACAACCACGTGGCCTCTCGTACATTGGTGGGCAAGGCTTACCGTCAGGATTTCTTCTGGTCGATTGCTGTTAGGGATGCTGCTCACATCGTTCAAACCTGTGAAGGCTGCCAATTCTTCGCTAGGCAGATTCATTTTCCTGCTCAAGATCTACAGACCATACCACTTTCTTGGCCTTTTGCCATTTGGGGTCTTGACACGGTGAGGCCTTTCAAGAAGGCGCCAGGAGGATTTACACATCTTTTTGTCGCTATCGACAAGTTCACCAAGTGAATTGAAGCCAAGCCGATTGCTACGATTACTGCTGACAGAGCTCGTGACTTTATTCACAACATTATACATCACTTTGGTGTGCCAAACCGGGTCATCACTGACAATGGCACACAATTCAAGGGTGGAGTTTTCAAGGATTTTTGTGAAGATTTTGGAATCATGATATGCTACGCGTCAAATGTACACCCGAAGAGCAATGGCCAAGTTGAGCACGCCAATGGGGTGGTTCTCTAGGGGATCAAAGCTTGCGCCTTCGACAGACTGCACCCTTATGCTGAGCAATGGGTTGAGGGGTTACCTCTGGTCCTCTGGTCCTTACCGACGATTCCCAGTTGGGCCACCCAGACTCCCTTATTCCTTGTTTATGGAGTAGAAGCAATGTTTCCGAGCGAGATGGAGTTTGAATCTCTTCGAGTGCGTAGTTTTGACGACGAGCATAATGATCAAGATCGCGATAAAGAGTTGAACCAACTGGAAGAGGCTCACAATATCGCTACCATCCAGTTGGCCAAGTACTTGCAAGGACTTCGTTGCCATCACAGCCGCAATGTTTGTTCTAGGGCCTTTTTGGTTGGTGATATGGTTTTAAAGAAAATACATACAACTAAGGACATGCATGAATTATCTCCACTTTGGGAAGGACCTTATATTATCTCTAAAGTAACCTATCTTGGAGCTTATAGATTGAAGAGAGAAGAAGACACGATTGCAGATAATTCTTGGAACATTGAGCAACTGCATCCTTTTTATTCTTAATATTTTGTATTTACTTTCACATATTTTCTCTTCAATTGCCTACGTTAAGTATTTTGCCTTCTTGGATAGCCAGTCGGGGGCTATCAATAATAAACATGGAGCATTATGCTATTCTTCAGATATTTTTTATTTATTTTTGCTTATCATTGGTTTACTTTTGGCTATATGGTATTATTAGGGGCAAAATTTTCTTCCCATTCGATTATGTGTTAAGGCTTGGTTTAGTTGGACAAGGTTTTCCTTTGCTTAGTATAATCATTGGAGTCATAACAAAGTCATAAGTTATGCCATCAAATAATTGGAAGGGTTATATATATATATATAAAGTTAGATTACGTACAAGGGCTCAGTTACAAAATATTCTGCCACATCCGTAGCTATCTTCTTGGCAGGCTCTTCAGCTTCATTGATCAGCCCCAAGGCCTGGTCTTCTGTGGTACCATCTGCGAAGCCATCACTGACTGCATTTACATCTACTCGGGGGTAGACTGACTTGGTCATTGCTAGGGCTTGGCTAGCTCCCATGGTTGCAGCTTTAGTGATATTCTTCATATACTTCTCTAGAGCTCTTCGCACCTTGTTAGATATCTCAGTGGCGTCTTCTGAGCTTGATCCAAGGCTATTTTGAAAGATAGTGTTTACTACGGGGGCGACAGCATTGGCACTATCATCTTGAATAGTTTTAGCCCTTTTTACTCGCTCGACAAAAGCATCAAAGTGAGCTTTAGTCTTCACCTTGTGAGCTGGAGTTCATAACAGTAAGGAATCTGGATTTCACAGCATGTTAATTGCAACAAAGGAGCTATCGAGGTTACCTTTTAATTCAGTTTCTATTTTGAATTTTTTCCTCCTTTAGCTTGGCAATGGTTTCTTGAGTCTTTTCAACTTTGGTCGCAAAGGATGACACCTGGGCATCTTTTGCTGGAGATACTGTCGATGCGTGTGCTCGACACGCGGGGACCCGGGGGACCCCCTTTTTGGTTCGGCGCAGGGGAGCGGTGAATCAGGGCTCGAGCTCGGGGTGAGGTAGAGGGAAAGTAGGAGGGTGGAGAAAAGTCACAATCGCAAAAGACACAGAAGAGTTTATACAGGTTCGGGCCGTCGGGGAGACGTAATACCCTACTCCTGTTTTTGTACTATGTGGAGAATGAATTACAAAGATTGGTGTGATTGTTCTTCCCTGGGGAAGCTAGAGCTAATGACTGAGGCGAGATGCTTAAAGCCAAAGGTTGAAGGAGCTGAACCTCCTCTATAATGGACTTGGGCCTCCTTTTATAGTGCAAGGGGACACCACAGTAGTCCTAGCTTTCTCTACTTCGCTCTACGTGATGGAGCGGCTCTTGTCCTGTCTTGTCGGGGTCTACCCCTATTCTTGCTCTTGTTGCCATGTTGCGGGAGTTGGAGGAGAAAAACGGACGTCGTGGCTGCCATGCTGCTGACGAGAGGAGGAGTCAACTTACCTACTCCAGTGGGGCCTACCGGTCAGTGGCTCTCCGCCTAGAGAGGGGTCGACGTGACACCCCCAGCGCCCGTATCCTCTCTCCCACGCGGCCGCCCAGCGCATTTAATGCGACTGGATGGGGCGTGGAGGGAGGTGTGCGTGGACTGACCGCGCGGTCAGACGGCGGTCGCCGTCAAAGACTTTCTCCCCTCTCTCCCTCGTGACGGGCAAAAAGGGTGATGATGAGCGGCTGACAGTCGTGCCTCACATCGCAATAAATGCGACGGCACAGGCGTCTGGCCTCTCTCTAGGCATTAAATGTGATGGTTGGCAGTTGGCGGTTGATCTCGTTCCTCTCTCAGAGAGGTGCGGGTTGATGGACGGGGTCCGGGTGATCCCGTACCCTGCCATCTGGGAAGCGGTGGCCTTCGGGCAGCTCCCGAGCCAAGTCCCCTTTGGGATGGCCACGTGACCGCCCGTGGCCCGGACCCGCATGAGCCGTTCAGGACATATCTTTGGGGCGCCCTGGTAAGCGAAGGCGTCTTCCTTCTTTAGATATCATATTCTTGTTATACCCCTGGGCCCATATCACCGACAGTAGCCCCCGGTGTTGATCGGGACCGAAGTCGGGTTCGGGCGCGGTTAACGCCATATTCTTGAGTGGATGGGCTCGGGTATTGGATGTGCCGCGCCGCAGCAAGAGATAGGCGTTCGGTAACTGATGTTGCGCTTGATTAAGCCTTTCCAGACGGGGGGCATGTTATTTGGGCCGCGCACACGGGAGGCCCATCTAACCGCCTACCTCCCTCCGTTCCGTGTAGTGCGCCTGGTGGGCGCGAAATCCCAGGCGGTGCGAAACCCAAGCGGTGCGAAAACCGAAGAGACGTGAAAACGAAGGGGCGCGAAACTGAAGAGGCGCGTCGTGCGGGAGTGGAGCGAGATTAATGTCGTAGAATGCGAGGGGGCTGTGATTGCCTATAAAAACGGATCCGCGAGAGGGGGATCAGTTTCTACGCATTCCTCAGCCATCACCTCTTATCCTTCCGGCGCTTTTGTCCTTTCGACTCCTTCCTCTCCGCCGCCAGTTTCTCTCCGCATTCCGGCGCCTCCATCAAAGATGACCCGCGATGCGCCCCTGGAGCTTGGGAGCGTGCTTCCCAGGTCCCAGGTTCGCTCCGCGGAGGCTCGAAGCCTGTTCAACAAGTATCTGCTGCGCGGCACTCACAGCGGCAGCGATATTCCGGTGGAGCGGCCCCCCACGAAGATGGTGTTCTTCGCCTTCTTCGCCATGGTCGGGTTGGTGCCGCCCTTCTGTCGGTTCTTCTTCGACATGCTGGAGTTCTACGACCTTTAGCTGGATCATCTCACCCCCAACGCAGTCTTCTACCTCGCCAACTTTGCCTACACCTGCGAGATGTTCGTGGGGGTGATGCCCTCACTGCATCTCTACCAGTAGTTTTTTCGCGTGTGCCGGGTGCGATCCCCCGGTGCGGTCGGATATGTTGCGATCCAACCGCGCAACAACAGGGCCGTCGACACCGCCTTCATCGACATCCATCCTCGCTCCATATGGGAGAACTGGAGGGCCTACTGGTTCTACACCAATTTTGGCGACCACCCTCGCCTTTCCCTTCTGACAGGGATTCCGGCGAATCAGGGGAACTGGGGGCGCGGCCGCGCGCTGGGAGAGAGCTGGATGGAGTGCTGGAACGGATCAGCTATCTCCGGAAGGGGGGCCTGTCTAGCCACGCCGTCTTTCGAGATTTCCAGACACGGCACATCTCGCCATTACAGGAGAGGCCACGCCCAGCCTACATGTACACGAACTTCAACGACGACATGCACACCCATGTTGGCGCTCCCTTCGACTGGAATGAGAATGATCTCGCGATCCTGGTCCGCCGCACCCTCGGTGTCACTGTGATGGATCTGACGCAACTCCCTCCGGGGCTGGTCCCATTGTGCCAGGACCTGGCGCGCCCGGAGATCCTGCATGCTCTGCAGGTGGTGGGTGATGGCACGGGTTCGTCATCAGCAGCGCCAAGCGCCGCCCCGGAGGGTGGCAACGACGACTACGACGACGCTGATGACAAGGTGCCGATTAGGCGGCGGGCGCGGGGCCGGGCAGGAGTGGACCGGGGCCCCGGACCCGAAGGGGAAGAGGAAGAGGCGGAGTACGACTCCGCACCTTCCCCATCGCCACGATGCGGCGGTGGCGCAGAGCGCACCGCTTCCCACCGTAGGTCCGAAGGCCTGCAGGCGACGGGTCCTGCCCCAGGGGCCACCCCGACGAGGGTCAGTACGACTACAACGATGACGACTACGGCGGTGGCCGGGGACGCACCCACGGCGAGCTCATCGTCGGCGGAGGCCGGCCGCGGCACCCCTGCGGCGGCGGAGTCCACGGGCCGCAGCCCAGTGAGCCCCTCCGATGGCCCCGCGAAGAAGAAACGGGCCATCTCTCGGGTCTCATGGAGCTTCAACGCCGCCCGCAGGTAATACTTTGAAGATGCACACATTTCATGTGAGCCCTGTGTCTTATTTTGGGCTATTTGTGTTTTGATCACTCATTGCGTTTTTTTTTGTTCCCAGCCGCGAGCATCAGCATTTTCACCCCAAGGTTATACCTAAGGGCGGTTCTGCTTCCAGCTCAGCGGGGGAAACGCGGGAGAGGTCCGGGGTGGTGGAGCCCATCGGGTCCGGGTCACCTCCTACGGGTTCGGGCTCGGGTTCGGTGCGGCCTGAGGAGGGGGCCCACCCTGATGCCGGGGCGTCGATCGCACACCAGGAACACCCTGGGGGCCCTCCGCCGGCAACAGATTTGGGGCGAGCTAGCCCCGACGCGGAGGTGGAGGCGGCGGCTGGCAATGGGGAGCAATCCCTGGGGTCCTCACCACGGCAACAATCGCCGCCACTACGCCAGCCATCGCCCGCGCCACACCATTCGACAACGTCGCCCCGCCGGCCGACTCCAACACCGTCGGCGCCAGTCCATCGCGATCCGTCAACGCCGCGAGCAGCCTCATCGGAGGGCGAGGCAATGCCGGCGAGTGAAGCGGCGGCGAATGGTTCTGGCCGTGGGGCACCTTCGTCTCCCCGCCCTATGCAGGTGGTAGAACATGCCTCGAGCTCCAACTCCGAATCCGGGGGCGCTCGGTCAGGGTTTATGGTCGCCTTGGACACTAAGCCCCTCGTGCGATCGCAGGAGCGGGCGAGGATGATAGTCTCCCAGGCGCTGGAGGAGGCCAACGCGGTCTCCCTCGAAGGGCTTGAGGCTCAGGTTTGGGCCTTGGCCGCCAGGGAGGTCGCGGTGGCACAGCGAGAGATTGAGGTCGCCGAAGGCCGCTGCGAGTTGGCGACCATGGTGAGGGTGGAGGGTCTCATCCAGAAGTGGGAGCTGGCGGACATCGAGAGTCGACGGGGTGAACTCAATAAGGTGTTCGAGGACACCGTCATTGAGCGGCACACCGCTGACCTCCGCGAGCAGGCAGCCGCTGCCGCGGAGAGAGTCCGTACCACTGTGGGGGAGTTCATCCGCGAGCTCGACAAGCGCGCCCAGGAAATCAACCGGTGCGAGCGCGTCCTGCGTGATGCCGAGGCCACCGCCGCCAGCACCGACATCGAGCTCCAGGCCCACGAGAATGGCCTGGCAGAGCGCGAGAAGGTCTTGGAGGTGGCACGGCAGGCGGTCGGGTACTGAGAGGCCGCCGTGGCCAAGGCTGAGGAGGACTCTGCCGCACGGGAGGAGAATGCGGTGGCTCAGGAGAAGGCCATCGCCGAGCACGAGGTCGCCGTGGAGGGGCGCAAGGTGGCCGTACTACAGGCCCAGGAGGGGGTCTCCCGGAGCCTGAGGGCCATTGAGGAGCGCGAGCAGTAGCTCACAGCTGCCTCGCGCCATCAGCAGGAGGAGCTGGAGCGGTGGGAGCGGGACATCGCCGCTCGAGAGCAGGCGGTCAGCGACATGGAGGCGCGGGTGCGGGAGTTGGAGCAGCGGGAGTGGGTTCTGCCGCGCCAGCCGGCCCCTCGCTCCAGCAAAGCGGCGCCAGACTTGGAGGAGGCGCGCCGGCGGATCGCGGAGTTGGAGCACGCCCTTGGTTTAGGGCTCCGGACCATGGCCTCGTCCGTCGCGCATCTTCATGAGGCGGCCCGTGAGGTGGGGGTTGTGCGCCCCCGTGACGCCAGCTTTACCTTGGGGGGATTGGCCACCCAAATAGACGAGCTGGCCGAGGGGATTAAAAGGGTGTCGGAGGAGGTTGATGAAGTGGCGAAGGACTCGTCGTACGACCTGTCCCGCTAGGTTGCGACGTTGATCCTGGCGAGCTATCAAGCCCGCGACCCCGACTTCAACCCGTACATCCCCACCGAGGACTTCCCCGAGGGCACAGAGGAGGCTGCTCGACGTCGCATCAAGGATGCCGTCGACTCCATCATGATTGGCTTCGACGGAACTCCGGCGACATCTGAGCTTGCCTACCGCGAGGACCCGCCGGCCCGAGAATGGCACGGAGAACGCCCCCAGTGACCCGCCGACCGCCTAGGACTCCCCTGCTTTTGCTTTTATCCTGTACTTTATAAAAACATTGCAATACTATTTTATTTATCAATGCACTTGCCTTTCTCATGCTGGATTCACATTGTAGCAGTCCATCGTGGTCGACTTTGCAGCTTACTTATCTCTTTGGTCAATTTCAGATTTGCCAAACAGGGACGATGATTCATATATATATATATATGTATATATATGGAGCCCCTGGCCAATTTGGCGCACACACGGTGGCAGTTAGTTGGCCCAAGCTCTTGCCTGTTCATTTTCCTGCAACAGCAGTTCGCTCTTTAGTTAGTTTAGCCATTGTAGGAATATGGACAGTATGGTTTCTGGCATGATTCATCCCATGTAATTGGGAGCTGGTCGGGTTCGGGCGGCGTGCATCGGCCGATGGCGGTGCCTTTCTCGGGGCTCGGGTAGAAGCGAGGGCATAAAGGGCCAGCGGGGGCAGTAGCAACGGGGGGATCGGGACAGGCGTGACAGGACGCACCCAAGCCCCCAGGCGTTGACTACCCCGGGGCACTTGCATGCAGCGTCGCTCTACCCTCGACACCCTTAGGGCCTCTCAGCCTAGGGCGGGCAGGGCCAGAAGATCACTGGAAACCAACATCCGCAATACATGTTCCAGAACATGGAGGGGAAAAACATACTGCAATGCAGATATTTTGTAAGGAAAAACATAAAGAGTATAAACGGGCAAACTCATTGTTCATGCCAACTGGAGGCAGTGAACATGCTTTCATATATGTTGGGGATTCAGCACACCATGCGGTTTATGGGTAGAACTTGCGCAGGTGGGAAATATTCCACTGGTTTGGCAGCGGAGTGCCGTCCTCTGTGGCTAGGCGAACTGCTCCTGGGCGCGGAGTGCCGATAACTTTGTATGGACCCTCCCACATCGAAGATAACTTGCTCAGCCCCGCATACGTTTGCACACGCCGCAGAACGAGATCGTTGATTTGCAGCGGTCGGGGGCTGACTTTGTGTTGGTGATAGCGACGGAGGCTCTGCTGATAACAGGTCGCGCGAAGCGCTGCACGGCACCGTCTTTCTTCTAGGTAGTCCAGGTCATCGCGACGTAGTTGTTCTTGATTTGCTTCGGTGTATAGTGTGGCTCGGGGCGATCCTAGGGTGAGCTCGGAAGGCAAGACCGCCGCAGCTCCATACACCAAGAAGAATGGTGTTTCCCCGGTGGCACGGCTTGGTGTTGTCCGGTTAGCCCAAAGGACCGCTGGCAGCTCGTCAATCCACGAGTCCCCATGCTTCTTGAGGACGTTGTAGGTCTTTGTCTTGAGGCCTTTCAATATTTCCGCGTTTGCACGCTCGGCTTGGCCGTTGCTTTGGGGGTGGGCGGGCGAGGCGAAGCAGAGTTTGATGCCCATGTCGTCGCAATACTCGCCAAACAGCTCACTTGTGAACTCGGTGCCGTTGTCGGTGATGAGCCTATTGGGGACCCCGAACCTTGTCATGATGCCTCTCATGCAGTTGAATGTTTGTCGATGACACTGACTGGATAGGCCTCGGGCCACTTGGTGAATTTGTCGATGGCGACATATAGAAATTTGTAGCTGCCACGCGCCTGCTTGAACGGGCCCAAGATGTCCAGCCCCCAAACCACGAACGGCCATGAGAGCGGGATAGTTTGAAGGGCCTGGGCTGGCAGGTGCGTCTACTTGGCGTGGAATTGGCATGCCCGGCACCGCCGCATGAGGTCTGCTGCATCCTCTAGCGCGGTGGGCCAGTAAAAACCTTGGCGAAATGCCTTTCCTACCAAGGTTCGGGAGGCTGAGTGCGCTCCACATTCTCCCTCGTGGATCTTGGCCAAGAGCTCGAGACCCTGTTCCCGATCGATGCATTTCATGAGCACTCCGGTGGCACCGCGTCGGTAGAGTGTCCCTTCCACCAACACGTACCGTTTGGAGATGCGGGTGATGCGCTCGCTTTCCTCACGTTGCTCGGGCAATGACGCGTCTTGCAGATACGCCTGGATTTCCGAAATCCAGGCCACCTGGTGCGTGATGTTGGTCCGGCGGGACAGTGTGGCTAGCCCGCCAGTCGGGCGTCGGTGCCGGCCGACTCCGCCCTTGGGGCGGTTCGGGGCACGCCGACAGCTCGTGAGTCTTTCTTCAAATGCGTCTGGCGGGGCTGGGGCTCACGCGGACGCGATCCTAGATAACTCGTCCGCCAGGGTATTGTCTCTTTTGTGAATATGGCGTAGCTCGAGGCCATCGAAATGGCGCTCCATACGCCTTACTTCCTTGACATATGCTTCCATCTAGGGGTCGGTGCATTGGTACTCCTTGGAAACTTGGTTCACGACTAGTTGAGAGTCGCCGAGGACTAGCAGACGGCGGATGCCCATGCCTGCCACCGCTCGCAACCCCGCTAGGAGCCCTTCATGCTCGGCCATGTTATTGGTTGCTCGGAAGTCAAGTTGAATGGTGTACTGGAGTACGTCGCCTGTCAGGGATTTTAACGCGACGCTTGCCCCGACCCCCATTAAGGTGAGTTAACCGTCAAAGTTCATCACCCAATGCATGGTCCATTGGCCGCGATCCTCCGTGCTCTCGGGTTCACCCGGGGGTTGATCGTTGTCGGCCACTGGCGTCCATTCTGCCACGAAATCGACCAAGGCCTGGCTCTTGATCGCGTGGTGAGCTTCGAAATGCAGGTTGAACTCTGACAATTCGATAGCCGACTAGACTACCCGTCCCGTGCCCTCTCGGTTATGCAAGATCTGCCCGAGAGGATAAGACGTGACTACCGTTACCCGATGTGCCTGGAAGCCATGAGCACGGCGTAGAGCATTTTTTGGGCTTGTGGGTAACGTGTCTTTGCATCCCGTAGCGCCTCACTGATAAAGTAGATTGGCCGTTGCACCTTGGTGCGGGCCTTAGCTACTTTACCAAGGGCAATAGGCTCGGGTGCACCGAGGTGGGTTACCTCAGTGTCCGGGGCTGCCGGGCCATCGCCTTCCCCAGGGCCCTCAGGGCCACTCTGGGTGGTAGGGGCCTCGGGAGCCCCCAGACTAGGGGGCTTGGTGGCTCCCTGAGGCTCGGGGGACTAAAGGCCGCCTCCGGCTCCGGGTGCTTCCTCAGCCAACACCGTTCCAAGGTCTCCTGCCTCCTGGTGTGATGAGGCTGGGGGCGTCTAGGAGATTGGCTCGTCGTCGCGCTCCACAACCAACGCTACACTGATCACTTGGGGAGTTGCCGCCAAATATAAAAGGAGGGGTCCTCCTTCTTGAGGTGCCACCAATGTGGGCGGCGAGGAGAGATAACGCTTGAGCTCACTCAAGGCTTTCTCCGCCTCGTCCGTCCAAGTGAAGGGGCCAGTTCACTTTAGCAAATTGAATAGAGGGAGCACCCGCTCTCCCAGCTTTGATATAAAACGGCTCAGGACAGCTACACAACTAGTGATTTTCTGCACGTCCCTGAGCTTCCTGGGGAGGCGCATCTCCTCTATCGCCTTTATTTTTGCAGGGTTGGCCTCGATGCCTCGGGCAGAGACCAAAAACCCCAAGAGCTTACTGCGGTACCCGAACACACATTTTTCGGGTTCGGCTTCATGCGGGAGGACCGGAGGTTATCAAATGTCTCGGCCGATTCCGGCGGCAAGGTCCTTTGGTCCCAGGACTTGACCACGAGATCATCGACGTACGCCTCGAAATTGCGTCCTATTTGGTCTTTCAGCGTGATGCGGACACCGCGTTGGAAAGTAGACATGGCATTCTTTAAACCAAAAGGCATAGATATGTAGCAAAAGGTACCCATAGGGGTGATAAATGCAGTTTTCTCCTCATCCTCTATAGCCATGCGAAACTGATGATAACCAGAATATGCATCTAGGAAACATAAAAGGTCGCACCCCGCAGTGGAGTCAACTATCTGGTCTATTCGTGGCAGAGGATAAGGGTCTTTAGGGCATGCCTTGTTGAGGTCAGTGTAGTCGATGCACATGCGCAGCTTGTGGTTGGCCTTCGGGACAACCACCGGGTTAGCCAACCACTCCGGATGCAGCACCTCCCGGATGAAGCCGGCCTCCTGGAGCCGTGCCACCTCTTCACGGATGAACGCTTGTCGCTCCGGGGCCTGTCGCCTCACCTTTTGCCGGACCGGTCGTGCATCCGGCCGTACTGCAAGTCGGTGCTCAATCACCTCCCTGGGGACTCCGGGCATATCCAACGGCTTCCAAGCAAACACGTCAGCATTCGGCCGCAGGAAGGAGACGAGCACGTCTTCCTATTTGGGTCCAAGTTGCCGCCAATTCTGGCGGCCTTGGACGGGTCATCGCCCAGCTGAATGGACTTGATCACCACCTTGTCGGGAGAGGTGATGCGCTTCTTGGGGGCCCGGGAACCCGAGGCCTCCCCTTGAGGGTCCTCGGGTTCAACGCGGTCGGCCGCCGCAATATCATCCACGCGTGCTTCTGCGTAATCCAGCGCGGTCTTGACGTCGGCATGGATGGTGATGGGGCCTCCGGGGCCCGGCATCTTGAGTTGGCAGTAGGCGTAATGGGTAGCCGCCATGAACTTCACCAACGCTGGCCTCCCAAGCACGGCGTTGTAGGGCAGGTAAAGGTCTACCACATCGAAGTCAATCCGCTCGGTGCGGAAATTGGTGGGGCTCCCAAATGTGACTGGTAGTGCGATCTGCCCGAGGGGCCACACCTTCTCGGGCGTCATCGCAATGATGGGTAAGGATGGCCCGAGCACCATCCTTGGGGCCTTGATCGCATCGAAGACCTTCGGGGATAGTATGTTGAGAGCCGCACCCCCGTCAATTAAGACTCGGGCAACCTTGACATTGCAAATGGTGGGGGAGGTCACGAGGGCCAAGTGGCCACTTCGTGCGATGCTCCCAGGGTGATCTGCCATGTCGAAGATGATTGGCACCCCCGCCCAGCGTGATTTTCGGGCTGCCTCATGGGACGGCACAGCAGCGAGGAGCTCACGCCTCATGGTCTTGAGGCTCCGACGGGACACCTTGGCGCATGCCCCTTTGTCGATGGTGGCGACGACGTGCTTGGGGTCCTGGTAGCCCAGATCGTCATCTTCGCCTCCGACGGGGGCCGCATTCTTGGCCTCCTCTCGTCAGTTGTCCGTGCGTTCCGCCGGGGCTTTACCCTTGAGGCGGGCTTCTTTCTCCCTCTCCCTCCTCTCCTGCTCGTACCTTTGTATTCGCTCGGCCAAGTTCTTGACCGAGCGGCACTCAAAGAGGTCGTGGTGGGAGGTTTGGTGTACCATGCACCACTTGTCCCCTTCCTGGCCCTGGGGGTGAGGGTCCGGGGTGCGCCCGCGGTTGCCCGCGGGCTTGCCCTTCCTCTCCACCGCGCGATGGCTTGCGCGTCTGCCGCCGCTCACGCCGTTTCTCTCAGGACGCGGAGGGGGCAGCATTGGTGGAGGTTGGAGCGGGATTCCTAGGGTTCCAGATCCGAGCCTCTTCCTTGCGGGCCACCCGGTCAGCAAGCTCGAAGAGCTCCGTGGTGGTCCGGGGGGCCTTGGATTCGATCTTCTCCAGCATGACATCGTGGCATACGCCGCTCTTGAAGGCGAAGATCACTGCATGGTCAGCGATGGACGGTATGGTGTTGCGTACTGCAAAAGCGCTGGATGTATTTGCGCGAGGACTCGTCCTCTCCTCGCCGGACCACGTGGAGGTCGGCCTCCACTCCGGGCGCGAGTACGTGCCCTGGAAGTTAGAGGTGAACTGCCGACACAAGTCATCCCACGAGGTGACCGACTGGGCCGGCAGGTTCATTAGCCAGGAATGGGCCTGGCCCTTGAGCGCCATGGGGAAGAAGTTGGCCTTGACGAGCTCGTCACCTCCAGCGGCCTCGATGGCCGTGGTATAAATCTGGAGGAACTCAGTGGGACTCACCGTGCCGTCATAGTTCTCCATGAAGGCCGGCCTAAACTTGTTAGGCCAGCGCACATTGCGGAGGCTGGAGACAAATGCCTGACAGCCGTTGCCGACTGGAGGGGGCGACGAGGGCTGGGGGGCCCTTTGGGTGCCGCAGAATGTCCTGCTCGCGGCTAGGCCACCACAGCCGCTCGCCGTGCCCTGGGGGTTCAACCTGTGGCGGGGCCGCTGCGGCCGCTCACCGAGCGTTTGCGCCTCCTGACGAGGAAGCACAGTCCTGAGCCCGCCTCGCGCGACGTTCGTCGTGGAGCTGCTCAATACGAACACGGGCATGCCGTTCCGCCTATAGCAGATCCCGAGGTGCCTTTGGTTGGGCTGCAGCCGGGGGGCTCTCGTCTGCCCTCGCGGTGGCTGCTGCCCTTCGAGCTCGTCGTCGAGAGGACGAGCTGAGCGCGGTGTGTGAACCACGTGGTTGGTGACTTGAGGAAGCGAGGTCGGTGGCCAGCTGACGCTGGGCCGTGCTGACTAGCTTCGCCATGTCATCAAACCAACGCTTGGTGTTGGACCCCTCATCCGGTGTTACCGGGGGGTGGCGCTAGAGCGCCTCCGCCGCCTGGAGGGCGCCTTCAGGCGTGCCAAACTCCAGTCGGCGATGGCCGTCACTCCGGCGCGGCTCGCGGCACGTCAGCTCGGGCGTAGCCCGGATCCTGCAGGTACGTTGGCGACCCTGGGGGACGCTTGGTCTCCTCCGCCCACAGCCGCTGTCTCAGCGGGGGGCAGGGGAGGTTGTACAGCTCCGGCCGCCACTGCAGCCATCGGAGGGGGTGAGGGGGACAAAGGTCCTCCCTCCTCCGAGCGGAGATGTCGGAAGTTGGGGCTGTGCTCGCCCGTATCGATCTCCTCGACCACCTCATTGGCCAAGTCACACTCGCAGGTAGCGAAGGAGCCAGATGCGGTCCGTAGAACGTAGCCGTGGACCATGGCAAGGACGGAGGCGGGCGGTTCCGCCGGGAGGCAGAAGGAATACGCGAGTTTAAACCCTAATGCAACGCGCTCACCCCTACCTGGTGCGCCAGCTTTCGATGCGTGTGCTCGACACGCGGGGATCCGAGGGACCCCCTTTTTGGATCGACGCAGGGGAGCGGTGAATCAGGGCTCGAGCTCGGGGTGAGGTAGAGGGAAAGTAGGAGGGTGGAGAAAAGTCGCAATCTCAAAAGACATAAAAGAGTTTATACAGGTTCGGGCCATCAGGGAGACGTAATACCCTACTCCTGTTTTTGTACTATGTAGAGAATGAATAACAAGGATTGGTGTGGTTGTTCTTCCCTGGGGAAGCTGGAGCTAATGACTGAGGCGAGATGCTTAAAGCCAAAGGTTGAAGAAGCTGACCCCCCTCTATAATGGACTTGGGCCTCCTTTTATAGTGCAAGAGGACACCACAGTAGTCCTAGCTTTCTCTACTCCGCTCCACGTGATGGAGCGGCTCTTGTCCTGTCTTGTCGGGGGTCTACCCCTATTCCTGCTCTTGTTGCCATGTTGCGGGAGTTGGAGGAGAAAAACAGGCGTCGTGGCTGCCATGCTGCTGATGAGAGGAGGAGTCAACTTACCTACTCCAATGGGGCCTACCGGTCAGTGACTCTCTGCCTGGAGAGGGGTCGACGTGACACCCCCAGCGCCCGTATCCTCTCTCCCACGTGGCCGCCCAGCACATTTAATGCGACTGGATGGGGCGTGGAGGGAGGTGTGCGTGGACTGACCGCGCGGTCAGACGGCGGTCGTCGTCAAAGACTTTCTCCCCTCTCTCCCTCGTGACGGGCAAAAAGGGTGATGATGAGCGGCTGATAGTCGTGCCTCACATCGCAATAAATGCGAGGGCGCAGGCGTCTGGCCTCTCTCTAGGCATTAAATATGGTGGTTGGCAGTTGGCGGTTGATCTCATTCCTCTCTCGGAGAGGTGCGGGTTGATGGACGGGGTTCCGGGTGATCCCGAACCCTTCCATCTGGGAAGCGGCGGCCTCCGGGCAGCTCCAGAACCAAGTCTCCTTTGGGATGGCCACGTGACCGTCCGTGGCCCGGACCTGCATGAGCCATTCAGGACATATTTTTGTGGTGCCCCTGGTAAGTGAAGGCATCTTCCTTCTTCAGATATCGTATTCTCGTTATACCCCCGGGCCCATATCATCGACAGTGGCGCGCCAGTTGTCGATGCGTGTGGTCGACACGCGGGACCCGGGGGTCCCCCTTTTTGGTTCGGCACAGGGGAGCGGTGAATCAGGGCTCGAGCTCAGGGTGAGGTAGAGGATAAGTAGGAGGGTCGAGAAAAGTCGCAATCGCAAAAGACATAGAAGAGTTTATACAGGTTTGGGCAGTCGGGGAGACGTAATACCCTACTCCTATTTTTGTACTATGTGGAGAATGAATTACAAGGATTGGTGTGGTTGTTCTTCCCTGGGGAAGCTGGAGCTAATGACTGAGGCGAGATGCTTAAAGCCGAAGGTTGAAGAAGGTGAAAAAAACCCCTCTATAATGGACTTGGGCCTCCTTTTATAGTGCAAGGGGACACCACAGTAGTCCGAGCTTTCTCTACTCTGCTCCACGTGATGGAGCGGCTCTTGTCTTGTCTTGTCGGTGGTCTACCCCTATTCCTGCTCTTGTTGCCATGTTGCGGGAGTTGGAGGAGAAAAACGGGCGTCGTGGCTGCCATGCTGCTGACGAGAGGAGGAGTCAACTTACCTACTGCAGTGGGGCCTACCGGCCAGTGGCTCTCCGCCTGGAGAGGGGTCGACATGACACCCCCAACGCCCGTATCCTCTCTCCCACGCGGCCGCCTAGCGCATTTAATGTGACTGGATGGGGCGTGGAGGGAGGTGTGCGTGGACTGACCGCGCGGTCAGACGGCGGTCGCCGTCAAAGACTTTCTTCCCTCTCTCCCTCGTGACGGGCAAAAAGGGTAATGATGAGCGGCTGACAGTCGTGCCTCACATTGCAATAAATGCGACGGCGCAGGCGTCTGGCCTCTCTCTAGGCATTAAATGTGGTGGTTGGCAGTTGGCGGTTGATCTCGTTTCTCTCTCGGAGAGGTGTGGGTTGATGGACGAGCGTCCGAGTGATCCCGAACCCTGCCATCTGGGAAGAGGCGGCCTCTGGGCAGCTCCCGAGCCAAGTCCCCTTTGGGATGGCCACGTGACCGCCCGTGGCCCGAACCCTCATGAGCCGTTCAGGACATATCTTTGGGGCACCCTGGTAAGCGAAGGCGTCTTCCTTCTTCAGATATCGTATTCTTGTTATACCCCCGGGCCCATATCACCGACAGATACAAAACAAGATAAGCGAGATGCAAATCATTAGTTGACTAAGCATATTGAAGACATGTTTATTTACCTCCAATTGTTCCTCCGAGTTCAAGATTGGCATCCCTCAGACTTTTGATCTCAGCCATCAACTGAGCTTCTTTCATTTTAGCTATATGCTTGGTATTCAAGAGCTTTTATTCGACCGTTTTGAGGGTATCCGGATGCGGCACCAGTTTCTCCAAGGTCACGGATTTAGCTTGCGTTTGGAGCCATATTCTCTTCACAAGAACTTGAGTTAGTATCAGCCGATTCATGAATCTTATTCAATTGATTGGTGCAAAAGGTTACCTTGAGCAATTTGGAGGACTTGTTTAGATTTTTCACGAGTATATTCCGTTCTTATATTTTCCTTTGCTTATTAGTATGATGCCATGGGCTATTCCATCAATGTCGCACCATTGGATCTTAACCGGTGGCGAGGAGTCTTCTGCTGATTTGATCTGCAATATCTTCTCGTCTTCATCGATCAAGGGTTCTAATAAAAAAATTAGCCAGCAAGCTATAAAGAAGTTTTGATGAAGATGAAGTTATGAATGCATACCAGTTATTATCTCTAGCTTTTGGCGAGGAGGGCCTTGGACATGCTTCCGCTCAAGGTTTTCTTGGCTTGGGGCTGTATCATCGGTGCTAGTGTTTCCCTCCTGGTTTCTAGTCGGGATTTCTTCGGCTTGTGGCGGCTCGAAGTCTTCATGGGCTGACTGGTTTCCAATCGGGGGCTCTTGGCTTTGGCTTGAATTTTATTTTTCAGCCAGTTGGTTTCTAGTCGGGGGCTCTTGTGCCTCTTCATTATTTTTATCCTGCTTTGTGGGTTTGCTTCTAGTTGCTCCAGCCGATTGGCTTGTCTGAGTAATTGTGGTAGTTTTAGCTTCAGCTTGGCCGGTTGGATCAATGTCCATGAGTTTCCTGCACAAATACAACGAATATTTTCTCGGCAGATTGTTTCAATTACTCCATGCGAAGTTGCATAAGATTTTCAGTCATCTCAGATATCCAGGGAAGGATGGATCAAGTACCTGGAGGATGTCCTTATTTTTGGGACAAACCGCTTGAGAGGAGAAGTTGGCATCGTGGGTTTCTTGCTTGGAATTGGTTCTTCGTCTGAGTCCGAAGATGACTCCAGGATAATCTTTCTTTTCTTCCACTCCATCTTCTTGGTTCTCTGCTTTGCTACGAGTCTCTTGCCTCCTTGCTAGGGCTTGATCGAGGGCCCGCGGGTTGTTTGCACTCTCCTAGGATAGCATCAAATGGTGGCTGGTGGATTGCAGATGATAAGTTTGTTTGTCTGCATAAAAAACATATGGTTGTGATAAGTGATTGACTACAGTCTAGGATTAAGTATTAAGAAGCTAAAGTTTTGAAGATATATACTTCTGGAGGTGGGTTTTATAGATGATATGGGATTGCTGGCAGCTGGTGGGAGACATCGACCACCATTCCTGAAGAGATGATCTTGTACATTCTTTTGCATATCAGCTTATATCCGATTGATTCAGGGTTTTGCCGGATTGGATCAGATTGACCGGTGTATTCATAGGCTCAGTGCTATTTCTCCTTGATTGAAGACTACCGGTTCTTAATGAAGTGCCGAGTGATTTGTTCTCCACTCAGTCCAATTTCCCTCAAGGAGATGATGCGGGCAACTAAGTCATTGACTTGGGCCATAATAGAGTCATCGGGCACGGCGCTCCATTTTGAATCATGGGTTGGAGGCAGACCAACAAAGTCGAGGAGGCAAGGTACAAGATTTGAACAATAAACCAATTGGAATGCTAGCCCTTATTTGTGGTTTTTAATGAAAGAGTGAAGTACTTTTTCCTTAGATCGCCTCTAAGCTAAAATCTGGCTCCACCTACTACACATGGATCTTCTTTGGTGGGGTGGGCTTTAAGGAAAAATAGGCAGTGTAATAGGTCAAAATGCGACAAGATGCCAAGGAAGGCTTCACAAACAACAATAAAGATTTGCAAGATGAAGAATGGAGTTGGGGTTCAAATGATACAACTTAATGCCATAGAAATCTAGAAGGCCCCTAAAGAAGTCAGAGGTTGGAAGGCCGAAACCACAATAGAAGAACTGAGTAAATACCACGATTTCGTCGGTGTTCAGAGTAGGAAACTCCTCCCCACAGGTTGGGCGTCATCCAATGATTTCCTTAGCGAGGAGCACACCATCATCTACTAACTCCCTCAGCGTCTTCTCCATCATGTCTAAGTGGCCCATTGCTCAAAGGGAATTTCTCTCTCCTCCGCCATGGATGGATTGGGGAAGTTTCGGATTAGGGTTTGATGTGGAGAAATTGGATTAGGATGTGGATGCGGTGGTGTGGATCTTCCCAGGCATAGGTTTGGGCGTGGTTTTGATGGTGGATTGAATGGGGGCTAAGCTTTAGCGGCGAGGGCTGGTGAACAATAGTGCGAAGATGAAAATTTGGGAATGAAGTGGTGGAGGAAGACGATGACCTAGCGACGGATTTTTTTTAATACAAGCCTATCGATGGGCCAAAATGGGTTTTTAGCCCTAATTGGTTCGTAGCCCATATAAAAACAGACGTACCTTGGCTGTGTGTCTTTAGGGACTTAAGCGAAATTATTTCAACAATTCATACACAGTTATGCCTAATGTCTTATAAATTTTTTTCGCTATATAAAAGGATTTTCTATATAGTCTTTATTAAAGCGACATTTCAACCTACAACATGCCTTTGGGAATTTTTATGGCATCTTTTTTAAGATTCAGGTGTTGTTAGGTATTAATATATGCTGTTGGCCTAGTGCTGCACGATCATCATTTATAAAGTCATTTATATGCACAATTTATTCTTAAATCCATACCATTAGCTTGATGTTGTACCTGGTAGCCGGCCACTTGATAGTCGGTTAGTTAATCGTTTGAGTTTTTTACTCGGAATTAAGTATCACATATGCCATAATTTGTTTACACCATGGTTTTCTTATTTAGTTATTTTTTAACTAATCCGGCTACACCTATTAAGTGTATCTAGTCGATGCACCTATTATTCATTTTTGCTGAATTTTTTCAGATGAGCCCTTCACAGCCTCTTAGGCGTACTTTGGACAAGATTGAAGAGGAAAAAGCACTCAGGAATTTATCATGAGAAGGTTGAAGCACTTGACTTTTATTATAATAAGCTTGGAAGAAGATTTTTTCTCGACTGTGAAGCATTTAGGGCTACTATTAAGATTATATCCATCATCCTGCTTATTTGCTTATTTGCTGATAGGAGATGGATTATATAGAATATGTAACACACTAAGACTTGGGTGTTACGTTGTCTTGTGTATTGTGGCATGGTCTGGAGTCTTGGTTTGAAAATATTATGCAGTTGATTAAGGAATCCGATATCATATCCGGTTAGATTCCTTTCTTTGTAAACCTGTCGCTGACTTAGATAAGACGGGCAAGGAGTGCTCGATCGGGCATACCCTTTCATACAATTGCACCCGATCTTCAGATCATAATATATTCGGTGGATTTCGATCCCCATACAGAAATAGGATATTATCTCTCGTCGAGAGAGTCAAAATCTGTTTAAAACTTTGTCCTCTGTCTAAACCTTTGTCCCCTTTACTCATTCTATAACATCGATAAATTTGTTTTGGTTTTTATTTATCCACGAACCATCCAACCAACATATTTCAACATTTCTCATGTTTTCTAAATCCTAACCATTCACAAGCATCGGTATTCAATCTTGCATTTTTCATGTTCCTGCGATTGTGACAGAAAAAAAGCTTGAGCCTAGCCCGCTTATAGCATTAACTGATCGGGTGTAGGGAGCACCAATTCGGCTGGGTTCGGGTCTGAATGCTGGAACTAATCCTTTCTAAAAGTAAAACGGAAAACACATAATTAATTAAATATTAATATATTTTTTAAATAGATTAATATGATTTTTTAATTAATTTATATATATTTTTATAAACTGTTAAGTAGTTTGAGAAACGTGGTGTGAAGAATAAGAAATGTGAGTTGGGAAAGTTGGGGAAAGAACACCGCCGAAGTGAAATGAAACCGAGTACAGCTTAAGAAATTTATCTTTCATTTTAAATTTATTTTTTATCATAAAATTCAAACCAGCAGCTTAAGAAATTTATCTTTCATTTTAAATTTATTTTTTATCATAAAATTCATCTGGAGCGGTCCAGCCCTATTCCAGAACATCATCGATCTGATAGCTTTCACCGGGATTTTCTTCAGCCCAGCCAGGCCCGGCCCAAACCCAGCTCATAATCAGGTCTATAAGCAGTAAGCAGAAAAAAAAAATACAAACTGTTTCCAACTCATCAAAGAAAAAACCCAAGGTATTCGTACGAACATGTGCTGCCAAGTAAGATCGGATATGATAATGATATGGTTTATATTCCGAGGAGGTCAGGCCTAATGACATGCATATATGGATCGATCTCGGAGGAAGTCAAGCCTAATGTCATACGCTATACTTAAGGCTGCGTTACGCTATCCACTATCTTGGTTTTAGTTTTCTACAAAATTTTCATAAAAAAACTATTTTCAAAAATTATATTAATCTGCTTTAATTTTTTTATTTAATACTTAATTAGTTTTAATTAATTATAATCTAATTCATCGTGTTGTTTTACGTGAAAGGTTTTTAACCAAAAAACACCTTAGTAATATATTCGAACAACACAATTAACTACGTAATTATATACTATATCCTATAGTCGATTCGCACTTAACTTTAATTGAAAACCTACCTATACAAGTGTCGAAACTTGGTTTCGGCAATAGAAAATTGGAGGTGCAGTTAAGATCGCCAAGCGCTATGGGTTAGGTGGAAAACAAGGATTTAGACAGGTTCAGACCCTCTCGAGAGGTAATACTCTACTCCTGTTTCGGGGATTCTATCCGCCGAGTGTATATTGATCTCAAGATCTAAGGCTGAAAGCTAATAGCTTATCTGATATCCCTCAAGGGACACCCCTTACCCCCTTATATAGTCTTGGGAGGCGGGCTTACAGATCGGAAACCCTATCTTACTCTAAGTCGGTTTCCTCAGTCTTACCAAACCGTGA
The DNA here is from genome assembly GCA_019925245.2 of Oryza australiensis. Classification (NCBI taxonomy): domain Eukaryota; kingdom Viridiplantae; phylum Streptophyta; class Magnoliopsida; order Poales; family Poaceae; genus Oryza; species Oryza australiensis. Next base: position 544,675 of record JAIFGZ020000258.1, read on the forward strand.
CTATAGGCCGTTGTCTTATCTTAATCGGCAACGTAACACCCAAGTCATATTTGGTTTACATATTTGGTAGGCGCAACCTATCCCTATCTCCAGTTGGATAAGCTTGCCATGTGTATATCCGATTGCAATAATCTCCACAGTAGCCCCCGAGTCCTTTTCAGTCGACGAGACAACTCAGCATCAAACCAAGACAGTATACAACCAAACAATTTTTTGGCCGAATGCTTCTGGTGCCGAGTGATTCCATTATCTCTGCCTGAATCTCCCGAGTGGCTCCAAAGACTGTGAAGGGCTAAATAATATCCAAAAAATTCTCAAAAATAAATATCTAGGTGCATCTCTTGATGTACCTAATTAGGTGTAGCGCCCGACTGTGTGATTAGCCAAAAACAGACCAAACATTCAATCAAGAACTATAAAGAATCATACTCATGTAGATGCCTAGCTCAAGCTAAAGCAACCTCATCACTCGGCAAGCTCGTGCTTATCCGAGTGATTTCGCTCGAGTCATCTCAGAACAGATAACTCAATCAACCCTCGCGGGTGAAAAAGCACTCGAAAGCTCCCGCTTATCCGAGTGAAGCTACCCGAGTCATCTCGGATCAAATATTTTAATCATCCCTCATAGGTAAACAAGTTTTTCAGTTGTCTGAAAAAATATGACCAAAATATTAAACAGCTCATGCCATAATATTGGTCTCAATCTAAAAAAGATCTTCACCAAGGTGAAAAGTTAGCATTGACATAATATTCAATAATATGCTAAAAAACCAAACAGCTCTTGTCATCAAGGCAGCCATAAAAAGCTTAGCTGTTTATCACCTTTCAAATTGTATCATGCTAGCTTCTCATGAAGTCAAGCAAACTGTGGTATGAAAGGATTTTCAAAGGTACAGGGCACTCAGACACGTGCATATTGCCAAGGCAAATCATATTAAGTTTATCCACTTAAATCCCTAAGGACACGCATCGGGCCACACCTAAGCTGGGCCGCAGGTCTCTCATGGGCTCGGCCCAATCACAAGAAAACCTAGCGCAACCCTCAAATCTCTTTACAAAGCCTCGAGGTCATCCCCGCCACTTCGTCTTCCCAAAAGAAAATTCCTCAATCGCAACACTGTTCATCAGCTTACAACGGAGAACCCTAAGCCCTTGCACGCGCCCAATCCATCGATCCGAAGCCTGCGCTTCGCTCACGCCTAGCCTCGCATCCATCCTTCGCGACCCCCATCTCAAATCCCCATCCTTTTAGCCGATCTGCTCCTCATCCAAACCCCACTCATGGTGGACGATAGGAAAATCCCCTTCGAGCAATGGGTCGCCGGATGTGAGGGAATCCACCCTCAAGGAGATGGTGAAGCACGGAGTGCTTCCTCCCAAGGAGATCGTGGGCTGGCGCCCGGCGACGGGTGAAGATTTTCCCACCCCGAACACCGATGAGCTCGTCGTCTTCACTTCTTTCTTTTACTGTGGCTTCAGCCTCCCACCTCCGAGTTCTTTAGGGGGCTTCTTGATTATTTTGGTCTTCGTCTCTATCATTTGAACCCCAACTCCATGCTTCACATCGCCCTTTTCATCCACGTGTGTGAAGCCTTCCTTGGCATTCTCCCTCACTTCTAGCTCTTCCGGCGCTTGTTTTACCTTAAACCGCAACCCAATAAGGACCAGCCCTGTGTTGTCGGTGGGGTAGGTTTCCAGCTCCGCGGATCCCTCCGCAAGGAGTATTTCTCTCTCCCTTTGAAGTCTTCCAACAAGGGTTGGCATGCGGGCTGGTTCTATATTAGCAATCCTGAACCCAGCCTGCCAAACTTCGTCGGCCTTCCCCCCGTGCCTAAGCATACCTGGAGTATCGTGCCAGTAGCCCAAGACTGGGAAGAAGCCAACAAGTTGTTAGCAAAGATCTTGGAGATGAAGCGAAGGGTCTTGCGGCGAGCAAATCATTCGGCATTTCATCGGGAGCGGCGGCGCCGATCAAGGGAGCGATCGAAGCGCCCTTCGAGTACGAGGGCGAGAGGGACCCCAATCGGGAAGACCGGACTCCCTTAGCTTTGATATCCTGAAAATCCGGACGTACAAGGTCTTCTCGACTGGAATTGCAGTCGAGCGCAACCTCATGCTGCCGGTCCTTTCCTTCAGTCTCTATCGACCTCCTCCTCCGGTAAGCCGACTGAACTCCTTCATTGCCTCACAATCTTGATGTCATACTTCTTATCGTTGTAAGATACTTTCTTGCAGGAAAATGCCTCCATCATCTCGAAGCCCTACAAAATTCCTCACGACGACGTGCCGACTGACCTGCCAAGAAGCCAGTCGGCGGCGTGAAGATCCAGAGTGATTCAGCCGGGAAAAGGGCGGCCCCGAGTGAGGACATCGGCAAACAGGCGAGCGAGAGGAGGCTCGTCATCGATGACTCGGACGATGATATCCCAGCTCCTCCAGCCGAAACAACCCCTCCAAGGCCGTCACCGAAGGTGACGCCGAAGATCCGCCGGTCGTCCAGGTACGCCTCACGACTAAAGTTTGAGCTCATCGTTGAAGGTTTCTTCGTCTTCATTCCGACTGCTCCTATCGTTCTCTTTGCAGGAAACCCCAAGACATAGACCTAGCAGGGCAGAGTGAGGGGCCAACGCCTGCTGCCACGTCAGAGGCATCCAAGCCTGCGGAACCCAAACCCCAGAGCCCTCTCCCGAGCGAGGGTGCTCCGGGCGAAAGGCCCTCACCTCCCAGCGAGAGTATCCCAAGGAGGGAGCCCCCGACCGCCAGCCGGGACACCCCGACGGAAGCGATCAACCGTCGGAGAAGCCAGTGCGGCTCGAGAAGGCCCCGGCGAAGACCGGTCGGTCAAAGGTCGAAGGAAAAGGCCAGCCGAGCTGCTCCAGTAAAGGATTCGGCCACCGAATCCGGTAAACCTGGGATTAATATTTCATCTTTAATCTTCGATTTGACTCTTTCGTATCTTCATCTGTTCCTCCCGATCTATTAGCCACAGTAGAAGAGATCCCCAGGTTGTAGTCTTCTGAAACCTGGGTTCCTCCGATTAAGATCGAGTGGCGAGATTCAGAAGGCCAAAGGCAGGGCATCGTCTTGGATAAACAAGCGGAAAACGAGGAAAGGATGCCCTTGTCAACAGCCTGAATGAGGCGACTCGGCTACTCATTGTAAGTCTCGATCCTTTTCCGTTGCCGCATCGTTATTCCTTTTCAGTCGGCCAACTTCAGGTCTTGCGCGCAGAAAGAGTACTGCCGATCGATGGCCAAGTCCAAGGCGCTCGAGAAGTTGGTACCGCATCTAAACTCCCTGGAGGACATCCAGCAAAAGTTGAAGACCACTCGAGAAGAGGCCGCGTCAAGGGAAGCAGCCCTGAGGAGGGAGATAGCCGAACTCCAGGAAGAAAACCTCGACCTTCGGGGTTCAATCGGGAGTAAGTCTAATCCTCTCAATCTCTTTATAGCTTCTGTGTCAATTTTGGATGCTGACGACTCTTCTTTATTGTAGAAAACTCATCGGAGGTTCACTTGCTCCAAATCCAGCTGGAGGCAGTCAGCCTCAGCAAGGCTAAGCTGGAGACCGAGTTTGAAGGTGAGCTCTTTCAGACGATATTTGTTGTACTGCATTATCTTCGAGTGCTTTGCGTGATCATGTTCTTTTGGCAACTTACAAAGTCAAGGCCCGAGCTCAATATGACGTCTTACTTAAGAGGGTCAAACAAGCTGAAAGGGTCCGAGAAGACGTAGCGAACGCAGCAGCGCCGATCCTGCTGTCTTTGTTCCATCATGGAGTCGGGACCAGCTCACTGGACCCAGTTGAAGTCTTTGACAAGCTTAGGCGAGCCCCTGACCAGTATTTAACCAACATTTCCGAGGCGGCTGTCATGGGTGCAGGCTTCGCCCTTGCACAAACGAAGTCACTCTACCCTCGAGTGGACGTGGATTCAGTCGGGGAGGGCTTCGCTGAGGGAACTTCAGATGAGCAGGCCCTTGATTTGATTAATGAGGCACAGGAAGCAGCCAAAAAGGTGGCCGCCGATGTAGTGAACCACTTCCGGCCTTGATTTGTCTTGTAAACATTATATGCAACTTTCTGATGTAAACTTTGTAGATATTTGGCTTATTTATGTTAATGCCCTGACCCGAGTTTTCATGTAAAATTTCTTAAGTAATTTTCATCCGACTGTCACCAAGCCTAAGCCTGATTAGGTCATCAAAAAATTCTCAGTCCTTAAACATTGAACTCGAATCAAGAAACATTAAACAATGATAAACCAAGTACGCACAGGTTGTCGGAAAAAAGACTATGCTTTATTGACATATGTACAGCTCCCGACTGCTAACTCAAGAAGTCAGCCTGCTTGAGGTTGGCAGTCAAGAAGAAACATGAAACTTAAGTCAATTTAGGCATAGAATCGTCGAAGATGCTCGATGTTCCAGGAGTTCTCCACCATGGATCCGTCTTCACGCTTTAATCGATATGCACCTGGCCGAGTCACCTCAGCAATTATGTACAGTCCTTCCCACAAGGGGGATAACTTGTGACGGTCCTTGGTGGTCTGAATCTTGCGTAGAACCAAATCGCCAATGATAAAAGCTCGTGCTCGAACGTTGCGACTATGGTATCGTCTGAGCCCTTGAAGATATTTTGCCGACTGGATGAGGGCTGCCTCTCGGGCCTCTTCCAGTCGGGTGAGGTCATCCACTCGGTCAGGGTCGTAGCGTTCATCGTTGAAGCTATGGACTCAGAGGGACTCATACTCCATCTTGTTTGGCAACATGGCTTCTGCGCCATAAACCAAAAAGAAAGGAGTTTGGCCGGTAGCCCGACTGGGCGTGGTCCGCAGGGACCATAGAACCGAGGGGAGCTCTTGAACCCACTTGCTGGCGTAAGGATTTAGGCGATCAAACACACGGGCCTTTATGCCTTGGAGGACCATGCCGTTGGCACGCTCGACCTTTCCATTGCTTTTAGGATGTGCGACCGACGCATAGCAGATTTTGATCCCAAAGTCTTCGCAGAATTCTTTGGAGACGCCTCCTGTGAATTGAGTCCCATTGTCGGTTATAATTTTGTTTGGGACGCCAAAACGGTGCACAATGTTGAGGATGAAGTCCCGTGCCTTGTCAGCAGTAATTGTGACAACCGGCTTAGCTTCGATCCACTTGGAGAACTTGTCGATTGCGACGAATAGGTGTATGAATCCTCCTGGAGCCTTCTTGAAAGGGCCGACCATGTCTAAGCCCCATACCGCAAACGGCCAGGATAATGGAATGTTTGTAGTTCTTGGGCTGGGACATGGCTCTGTCGTGCGAAGAATTGGCAACCTTCATAGGTTCGCACCACTTTGTCCGCGTCGGAGACCGCGGTGAGCCAGAAAAAACCTTGTCTGTAGGCTTTGCCCACCAAGGTGCGTGCTGCCGCGTGGCTTCCGCATATGCCCGAGTGGATGTCTTGGAGTAGCTGTCGTCCTTCCTCGGGTGTGATGCATCTCATCAGGACTCCGGAGGGACTTCTCTTGTATAAATCGGAGTCAACCATGACGTAAGCTTGGCAACGACGTCGGACACGTTCGCCTCATCCGGTCTTCCGCGGCTCTTCTTGTGTTAAAAATTTGATGAGGGTGTCCTCCAATCGGCGTCAATCATGGTGACTTCGTTTGCGGCTTGTTCGTTGGGAGTTGGTTTTGCCGCAACGGTTGGCTCATAGAGCGCTCGACAAAAACGTCGTTGGGGAGGCTTCACGTTTGGACCCGAACTGCGCCAACTCGTCAGCTGCCTCGTTGTTATGCCTCAAGACATGGGATAGCTCCAATCCGTCAAACTTGTCAAACTTGTTGTCTAGACAGGACCAGTCCTTCATCATTTGGTTTACAACAAGCTGGGAATCCCCTTTCACGATGAGCCGACGTATCCCGAGTGAAACTGTGAGCCGCAGTCCATGTAGCAGGGCTTCATACTTGGCGACGTTGTGTGAGGCGGAGAAGTGTAGGTGGAGGACGTATCTTAACCTTTCCCCAGTCCGGGAGATCAGCACAACTCCTGCTCCCAAGCCGGTGATCCTCTTGGATCCGTCGAAGTGCATGGTCCAATGTTGAAGGTCTTCCCGAGGTACACCATCTTGCTGTTCGGTCCACTCGGCCAAAAAGTCCACCAGGGCTTGTGACTTTACAGACGTCCTCGCCTTAAAAGTTAAGTCCAGCGGCATTAGCTCCAGGGCCCACTTCGTGATGCGCCCAGTCGCCTCCTGGTTGTGGAAGACATCGCCGAGAGGAAAGTAAGTGACGACGGTGACCGAGTGAACCTGAAAATAGTGCGCCAATTTCCTCGCGGTTATCAGAACACCATATAGCAATTTTTGTACCTGAGGGTAGCAAATTTTGGCTCCTGCCAGCACTTCGCTAACAAAGTAGATCGGCCTCTGAATCTTCTGGACCCGCCCTTCTTCTTTGCGCTCGACCACGAGGACCGTACTAACCACTTGGCGAGTGGCTGAAACGTACAGTAGCAGGGGTTCCTGAGGCTGAGGTGAGGCTAGGATGGGCGGCGTTGTGAGAAACTCTTTAAAATCTTCAAAGGCCTTATGGGCTTCCGTGGTCCATTGGAAGTCGTCCGTTTTCTTCAGCAACCTGAAGAAGGGCATGCCTCGTTCGCCGAGTCGAGAGATGAATCAGCTTAGCGTCGCCTTGCAGCCGGTGAGCTTACGGACATCCTTACAGTTACTCGGGGCTTCATATTCAAGATAGCGTTCATTTTTTCGGATTGGCTTCAATGCCGCGATGCGACACCACGAAGCCGAGCAGTTTTCCTGATGGGATGCCGAAAGTGCATTTCTCCGGGTTTAACTTCATTTTGAAGGCCCGAATATTTGCGAAGGTTTCTTCTAGGTCGGCAATCAGGTCTTCTTTCTGCTTGGTCTTGATGACGACATCGTCGACATAAGCTTCCACGTTCTTCCCGATCTGCGTTTGAAAACACCTCTGGATCATGCGGTGGTATGTGGCCCCGGCGTTCTTCTGGCCGAAAGGCATTGTAATGTAGCAGTATGCTCCAAACGGCGTGATGAACGATGTCTTCAGGCAGTCGGATTCCTTCAAGCTGATTTGGTGATAGCCCGAGTAACAGTCCAAAAAGCTCAAGAGTTGGCAGCCGGCTGTTGAATCTACGACTTGGTCGATGCGAGGCAGCCCGAATGGATCTTTGGGGCAGGCTTTGTTGAGGTCGGTATAGTCAACGCACATGCGCCATTGCCCTGTCTTTTTCCGGACCAGAACTGGGTTGGCTAGCCAGTCGGTATGTAGAACTTCTTTGATAAAACCGGCGGCTAAAAGCTTTGTGAGCTCTTCTTTGATGGCATCTTTTCGAACCTACGCGAATCTGCGTAATCGTTGTTTTATCGGCTTTGCGTCATCTTTGACGTGTAAAGAGTGCTCGATCACCTTCCTAGGAATTCCAGGCATATCAGATGGTTCCCAAGCAAAAACATCTTTATTATTTTGGAGGAAGGTGACGAGCACGCTTTCCTATTTAGGATCTAGTTCAGCGCCAATTACAGCAGTTTTCGAGGGATCCGATGGATCAAGGGAGATCTTCTTGGTCTTGGCGTCGCCGGTTCCTGATTTGGCTATCTTCTTCACGGGGATCTCACCCTCTGCCGAAGTCGATGTGGCCAATCGGATCTCTTGCTGGCCACGTGATCTCTCGCGAGATTGGACCATGTCGCAGCTCTCCTTGTCGCAGGTGAAGGCTTGCTTCACGTCGCTGCGAAGAGTGATGACGCCATTGGGACCCGACATCTTCATGCAGAGGTAGGTGTAATAGGGTATCGCCATGAACTTGGCGAGTGAAGGCCTTCCGATGATGGCGTGGTAGGCTGTTTCAAAGTCGGCCACCTCGAAAGTAACGTTCTCCGTCCGGAAATTCTCTCGAACTCCGAAGGTGACCGGAAGGGCGATGTGCCCGAGTAGCGTAGATGACAGCCCCGGAATAACTCCATGGAAGGGGGCTGAGCTTGCCTTTAGTTCGGCCCTCGGGATCTGCATCTTGTCCAGGGTCTTGGCGAAGAGAGTGTTGAGGGCGCTGCCCCATCGATGAGGACGCGCTTGAGCTTGATGTTGCGGACCACCGGGTCCAAGACGAGTGGATAGCGCCCCGGGTGAACCACTCGGTCGGGGTGATCCGAGCGGTCAAAAGTGATGGCAACCTCCGACCATCGTAGGTACTGTGGGATCTCGGGTTGTGCCGCGTTGACCTCTCGGTCAGTTAGCTTCTGTTTCCTCTTGGATTCGTAAGCTAGCGGCCCCCCGAAGATGTGATTCAGCTCACCCACGGGGTCTTGAAAAGGCTCGGCATTCTCAGCCGTGTTGTTCTTCTTGGCGCCCGATGGGCCGGCTTACTCAGTCGGCTTCTTGTTGAGTTGTGCCGCATATTGCTCGGCGAACTGTTTATAAATAAAGTAGTCCTTAGCCGCGTGCTTGTGGTTGGGATGGTGCGTGCATTGAGCATTCATGATGACGTCGTAGGCCGCGATTCGGGGGCGGCGTTGGGAGTTGGAAGTTGCGGCAACTAGATCTTCGGATAGGCGCTTGCGGTCCTTCTGGCTCTGGTTGTTGTTGCCGTTATCCTTCTTAGGGTTTCGGCTTCCTCCCGCCTGCTTGTCATCCCTCCTGTCGGGCCGGTCTTGGCGTGCCGCTTTGATGACATCATTGGATTTGGCGTAAGAATTTGCCGTCTCAAACATCTGCTTCACCGTCTTTGGTGGCTTGCGCTCGAACTTCCTGAGCAATAGCTGATCATGGACTCTCTTCTGGAAGGAGGCGATGATGATGTCGTCGGTGATGTTGGGGATCTTATTGCGCTTTTCGGAGAAGCGCCGGATGTAGTCCTTCAGGGGTTCGTCCAGCTTCTGTATGACGTTATACAGGCGAAGTGGGTTTCAGGCCTCTCGAAGGTGCCCTGGAAGTTGGCGATGAAGTGGTCCCTTAGCTCACTCCACGAGCCGATTGAGCCTCTTGGCGAGGCTCGTGAGCCGGTTCTGGCGAGTTGGCGAGGCCACGGGCGAGGTAATTGGCCATGGCCTTGTTGTCGCCGCCCTTTGCACGGATGGCGAGAGTGTACACGGTCAGCCACGACTCGGGGTCGGTTTTGCCATCGTACTTCTCGATTCCGGTCGGCTTGAGCTCATTCGGCCAATGCACTCGGCGAAGCTCCCGAGTGAAAGCTGGAACTCCGTCGTCATTGCTGTCGGGTGATCCCCTCCGATCTTCCCGAGTGCGTTGATCTCGCTCTTGATAACGACGATCGAGGACTTCCCGCAGATCACTCGGCGGGGTCCTCGGTAGGCTGGTTCGGTAGATGGAGCTGTTTTTGCGGCGGACGCAGTGGTGGACGGGTGGACGTCCATGTTGCTTCTCGCGGGAGTCGGCCGTTTGCTACTGATGCTTCTGCGTGGACTCGTGGCGTGGGCCTCTTGGCCTGGTTATCGACCGGTCTGGTTCGGGCCTCTTGTAATCTCTTGACCTTAGCGGCGGGAGTCGGCTTCTGTCGGGCGTTTCAGCCACGGACTCAGTCGGTCTTCGTGCTGAGGTGGAGGGATGACCATTGGCCGTAGCCGCGACGATGGTCTTGATTTTGTCCAAGATTGGAGTCACGTCGGGGGGCGCCGTCTCGATGACGGTGTCCAGGAGTGTGAGGGCAGCAACAGCATTCTGCTGTGGCGTCTGGAAGATATTGGTGTTGGGGACCCGCGTTTGAAGTATAGCCTCCTGAGCGGATCGTCCGGCTGCCCTTAGATCCTGCTTCCTTCTGTCGGCTTCCTCTTTGCGCTTCTTCTCTTCTTCCGCCAACCTGCGTTCTTGTTCGATCCTGGCTCGTTCTTCTTTCGCAAGCCTGCGTGCCATGGCTGAGTCAGTCTCGGCTAGCTCAGCCATGAGGACGTCAAAGCACTTCGGCTCGTAGTCCTTGTTGTAGTCGGAGACGTCAGCTTCGTCCGAGGGGATGCCGTAAAGGTTGTCAAAACCAGAGGAGCTGAGGTACTCGTCGAGCTCCGAGGATGAGCATGACCCGAACGGTTGGAGGATGACCGCGACTTCCCTTGAGCCCGGGTGGTTCGGATCTGGATCGTTCCAGTCCGAGTCGGAGCTTGATGACATGGATCCCTCCGAGTGGGTCGATCTTGACTCGGGGGAGAGGAGCTTGCAGTAGATCTCAGCGGCGTTTGGTAATCCAAATGGCGCCAAGAGGTTTTCTTCCGAGTAGATTGGCTCCGACGGGGAGATGAGAACACCGTTGCAGATCTCAGCGGCGTTTGTGTTAGTGATATGCCCTAGAGGCAACATGGAGATGTTGGATATCACGTCAATGTTTATGTATTTATGAATAAAGTGTTATTCAGTTCTATGAAATAGACATCTTATATTGATCAATAAGTACGTGACTTATTTATGAGACTCTTTGTGTATGAATCTATTTCTAAACGATCCCGATCATATGTCATATTGTTGGAACAAATATGATTCTAAGATCGGCATATTAATTGATTGATGATCATGTCTCATAGATCATGGGTATGGAGATACCAAATCAATAAACATGGACACATGTGTTGGAGAACACATTGTTGAATAGACCCACCATGAGACACTACAGAATTAATGTGCCATTAGTTGGTCTCGGGTAGTGTTGGTACAAAGTCCTTAGACCTGAGATCACCATGGATTCCAACATGTGTAGTAGCCTACTTTGGGACTACCAAACGCTATTCCGTAATCGGGTAGTTATAAAGGTAGTTTTCGGGTTTGCTATGAAATATGGAGTGGGATGTGAGTGATCAAGATGGAATTTGCCCCTCCTTTGGAGAGATATCTCGGGCCCCTCGAGGTAATGGATTATGGAAATGCATGGCCATGCTAAGTTTATTGAGGAGTCAATCAACGGACGGATAATCCAATACGGTTCGAGTGAATGGTTAAGCTATTGAAGGGATGGCACACATCTTGCCTATAGCTTAAGCGGTATCGTGAGGCAAAGGGATTTGTGTACACATTACGGGTTCGAGCCGATGTTATTCTTGTATACTATGGTGTCAATATGTGCTGCTAGGCACCGTTGTTGACAGTCGGCTGAGTTAGACTCAAGCCGACGATCGGCTAAGTTAGACTATAGCCGAAACCGAGTATACCTGAACCTACGGTCGCACGCTTAAGGGGATAAGAACAGGCATTCGAGTTGGACTCGAGATATGGCTCGATCGGATAGGGATACGATCGGATAGAGTCCTATGGGCTTACGACGTGTGGGCGGCCAACTCTATGAGATACGGATGAGACCCGATTCAAAATAGAGTCTGCAGCACATCAATTGCATCACGTGCAACAGAAGTCGCCGAGATCAAACTCCACGGAAACCTTCCCCACTTTCGAGCCAAACCCTAGCCTTGCATCGCGTGCTAGCACACGGGTGTTCGGCGTTCTATCCCGGACGTGTGGATACCGGTAGAGCGGCTGCTACGTTGCACTGGCTGTAGATTGGCCCGGATCGGGCAATCGGAGCGATCGGCTGATTGGCGAATCGGCTGTCCCGGGAATCGGCGTCGGCTTGCGGGAATCGGCTACTGCTTGTTCCGGATCGGATAGCCACGATTGGCTAATTCCGCTGCACTCTCCAATCGGTAACGATCTATCGGCCCTTACTTGCAAGTGTTCTGGTTTGCGCGGTTAAAAGTTTTTGTTTTCGGCTAGCGTAGCCTTCGCGTAACCCTTCAGTGGTATCAGAGCTAATCTTGCTTAGTTCGGCTTTTAGATTGGATCTGGAACAAATTTTGCGCACGGGTTGATTAGATCAATTTGTTTTATGGGATTTGCTGAGGAGAGTTCATGGTAATTGCGTTCCTTGATAGTGTATCGGAACGGCGTAATGTGATTACGTCGAAGCAATTTCCATATAACTCGGTTTGAGTTGGGTTCGAGATAGCGTTCCTTGATTGTGTATCGGAACGGTATAATGTGATTATGCCGAAGCTATCTCGTAGTCCGATCTTGTTAGCTGCCTCGCGCCTACGCAAACCATTTCCCTTGATAGTGAATCGGGACGGCATAATATGATTATGCCGACATGGTTTCCGTAAGCGATTTCATAGATTGGATCTATGAATTTCGTGTGTGTGTCGGCGCTGCCGAAGCCCGCGAGTGTGCGTGTGCGTACCCCTTATAGGTCGTCTCGGTGCCGTTTCTGCGATAGGTAGAAAACGTTTCTACGCCTAACTTGTTTTTGCGAGAGAATGCTTTGAGATGGTATGGCCCTATTGTATGTATGAGATGCATGTGATGCATGTAATATTCTTTCATATGTGCAATCCCTGTAATATTCTTTCATACGTGCAATGCTTGTAATATTCTTTCACGACTGCGAGTCGATGTAATCTTCAATTAGAGCTTACGTAGTAGTAGCTTAGTTTGAAGAAATCAAGCATCATGCACATTGGAAGATGGTGCCGAAGATGGAGATCCTCGGCGCCGACATGGAGATGGAGATCACCATGTGAAGGGGGCCATACTATTTCATTATATGCTATTCTACTGCTTTCATATATGTGATATGTTTGTTTGATAGGATAGCATCCCTCGTAAAATTAAGTGGTAATGATGCCCTTCCAAATGTTGCACCCGTCACCGTTATGCTCGTCAATGGTGGGTGCGCCAAGCAGAGTGCCATTCTCTATCATAACACGAGGGGGTATATGTCGGACATATACATGCGGGAGCATTTGGTTTACTTAACAAGGCTATCAAAACAGTTTTGGGTCTTGGGGCATAGGTTGGGGTCGGGGCATGGAGATGCCACACCAACAACAAGAGTCACATAGAGATGTGATTAGCAAGGAGTTGCTTACCGATGTTATTAATTTTCTAGCGGTGATGCCAAAGCTCACTAGAAAATTAATTAACATGTGGATCTTGACCCAATACATAACCTAGAGGGAAGGTGGAAAATACGTAATGGGAGTCTAATGTTAAATTGTTTAACAATAGACATAGCATAAACATTGTGCTAAACTTTGCTTTTTCTGTTGTAGAATAAATGGCGGCTAATACTACACCCGTACTTTTAATTTGCGATCTATTCTCGAAAAGGAACAATTAAATGGAACAAACTTTATGGATTGGTATCGCAACTTGAGAATTGTTCTCAAGCAAGAGCGTAAGGAGTACGTTCTTGAAGTACCCTATCCCGAGGATTTGCCAAATAATGCCACCGCAACGCACGGAGGGCTTATGAGAAGCACACTAATGATGCCCTAGATATAAGCTGTCTCATGCTTGCTACAATGTCCCCCGAGCTTGAAGCAATATGAGAGCAGCGATGCTCACACTATTATTCGGGGATCTGCGTGGCATGTTTGAGAACCAAGCACGGGCCGAGAGGTTCAACACCTCAAAGTCCTTGTTTGCGTGCGAGCTTCTTGAGGGAATCCCGTCGATCCGCATGTGATAAAAATGATTGGCTACATTGAGAGTTTGGAAAAACTAGGTTTCCCCTTAGCCAAGAGTTGGCTGCGATGTGATTCTCCGGTCGCTCCCTCCGAGCTTCGAGCCATTCATATTAAATTATCACATGAACAATATGGATAGGACCTTGGCTGAATTGCATGGGATGCTAAAGACAGTTGAGGAGAGTATCCAGAAGAATGGTCATCATGTGATGATGATGCGAAGGCTAAGCGCAAACCACTGTCAAGAAACTTTGCACCAAGAGGAAGTTAACTCCCGATGAGATCGCGAGTGCCTCCAAAGCAAAGAAGGGCAAGAAGGGTCGGCGGCATCGGATGCCGTTTGCTTCTATTGCAAGGAGACAGCCCTTTGGAAGAGGAGCTGCAAGAAGTACATGGAGGATCTCAAAAAGAAGCAAAGTACGACTTACGCGAGGTATTAATGTTATAGACATTAATCTTGCTACTTCACCTACTCGACTCTTGGGTATTTGATACCGGATCGGTAGCTCATATTTGCAAATCGTTGCAAGGAATGAGAAGAAGTAGAGGATTGAGAAGGGCGAGGTGAACTGCGCGTCGGCAATGGAGCAAGCGTTGCTACGATTCTTGTCGGCACGATACCACTTCATCTACCTTAGAATTAGTTTTGGAATTAAATAATTGTTATTGTGTTCCAACACTATGTCAAAACGTTATTTCCGCTTCATGTTTGCAAGCGGAAGGATATGATTTTAGATCAATGAACAATGGTTGTTCAATATATCTCGAGAGATATGTTCTATTTTCATGCTCCATTGGTGAATGGATTATACGTTTTGAATCTTGAAGCGTCTCCCATCTATAACATTAATACGAAAGACAACTCTTTAATGATATAAACTCCACGTTTATCGGCATTGTCGCTTAGGCCATATAAATAAGAAACGCATGGAGAAGCTCCATAATGATGGATTGCTTCACTCTTTTGATTTTGAATCATTTGAGACATGTGAGTCTTGTTTACTTGGTAAGATGACAAAGGCACCTTTCACGGGACACGGTGAAAGAGCAAGTGACTTGTTGGCACTCATACATGCGATGTATGTGGACCAATGAGCTCAATGGCCGAGGTGGTTATCGTACTTTATTACCTTTACCGACTGACTTTAGTAGATATGGTTATATCTACTTAATGAGGCATAAGTCCGAATCCTTTGAAAAGTTCAAAGAATTCCAGAATGAAGTACTGAGAATCATTTAGGGAAAACAATCAAGTTTCTACGATCGGATCGTGGAGGGAATACTTGAGCCAAGAGTTTGGTAATCATCGAAAGATTGTGGAATTGTTCCACGATTGACTCCACCGGGAACTCCACAATGGAATGGGGTGTCGGAACGGAGAAATCGCACCTTGTTGGACATGGTGCGGTCGATGATGAGCCAAAGTGATCTTCCGTTATCCTTACGGGATATGCTCTTGAAAGCTTTGCGCTCACACTAAATAGAGTTCCATCTAAGTCGAGTTGAAAAGACACCATATGAGATATGGACAGGGCAACCCCCTAGTTTGTCTTTTCTCATAATTTGGGGATGTGAGGCTTATGTAAAACGTTTACGGTCGACAAGCTCACACCCAAATCGACAAGTGCTTCTTTGTGGGATATCCTAAGGAAACTAAGGGATATTACTTTTATAATCGGGAACAAGGAAAAGTGTTTGTCGCCCGACACGGTGTCTTCTTGGAGAAAGAGTTTCTTTCAAGAAGGGTTGGTGGGAGCAGGGTGCATCTTGAAGAAGTTCAAGAAACACCGAAAAACGTTTCGCAACCACGGAACCACAATAGGAGGAGCAAAATGTTGCGCCACCGGTTGTAGATACACCAGCCCCACGGAGGTCGAAAGATCACGTTGTGCGCGACAAGTACACAGTGCGGAACAACGTGATATATTGTTATTGGACAACGATGAACCTAAGACCTATGAGGAAGCGATGGTGGGACCCGATTCCAACAAGTGGCTTGAAGCCATGAAATCCGAAATAGAATCCATGTACAACAATCAAGTTTGGAACTTGGTTGATCCACTGATGGTGTCAAAACCATTGAGTGCAAATGGGTTTTTAAGAAAAAGGCCGATATGGATGGAAATGTTCACATCTATAAGGCGCGATTGGTGGCGAAAGGTTTTAAACAGATTCAAGGAGTTGATTATGATGAAACCTTCTCGCCGTCGCTGTGCTTAAATCTATTCGGATTATCCTAGCGATTGCTGCATATTTCGATTATGAGATATGGCGAGATGGATGTCAAAACAGCTTTCCTAAATGGAAACCTAAGCGAGGATGTATACATGATACAACCTCGGGGTTTTGTCGATCCGAGAATCGCTGAAAGATATGCAAGCTACGAAATCCATTTATGGATTGAAGCAAGCATCTCGGAGTTGGAATATTCGTTTTGATGAAGTAATCAAAGGGTTTGGTTTCATCAAAAATGAAGAAGAGGCCTGTGTTTACAAAAAGGTCGATGGGAGCGCAATTGTATTTCTAATCTTATATGTGGATGACATATTGTTGATTGGAAATGATATCCCTATGCTAGAATCGTCAAGTCTTCGTTGAAAAATAGTTTTTCCATGAAAGACTTAGGGAGGCAACATACATATTGGGCATTCGGATCTATAGAGATAGATCCAAGAGGCTAATTGGATTAAGCCAAAGTACATACATTGACAAGGTGTTGAAATGGTTCAACATGCATGATTCCAAGAAAGGTTTCTTGCCCATGTCACATGGCATTAATCTTAGCAAGAATCGGTGTCCTCGGACACATGATGAGCGGAATAAGATGGGTATGGTTCCATATGCTTCGGCAATTGGATCCATCATGTATGCCATGCTTTGTACACGCCCGGATGTCTCGTACGCTTTGAGTGCTACGAGCGAGATACCGATCAGATCCGGTGAAGGTCACTGGATGCCGTAAAGAATATCCTTAAGTACTTGAGAAGAACTAAGGATATGTTCCTAGTCTATGGAGGTGAAGAAGAGCTCGTTGTAAGTGGTTACACCGATGCTAGCTTCCAAACAGAGACAAGGATGATTATAGATCGCAATTTGGGTTCGTGTTTTGCCCGAACGGAGGCGCGATCGGTGGAAGAGTTCCAAGCGGGATACGTTGCTGATTCTACAACGGAGGCCGAGTACATTGCTGCTTTGGAAGCTGCAAAGGAGGCTGTTTGGATCAAGAAATTCGTTTCGAGCTTGGTGTGATGACTAGTGCGGCGGTCCAATGTCTCTCTATTGTGACAATAGTGGAGCCATTGCGCAAGCCAAGGAGCCGAGGTCACATCGAAGTACAAACACATACTTCGGCGATATCATCTCATCCGCGAGATAGTGGACAGAGGTGATGTCAAGATATGCAAAGTGCACACGGATCTCAACATAGCCGATCCGTGACAAAACCTCTCCCTCGGCCGAAGCATGAGGCGCACACAAGAGCAATGGGTATTAGATACTTACATGATTGACTCTAGTGCAAGTGGGAGATTGTTAGTGATATGCACTAGAGGCAACATGGAGATGTTGGATATCACGTCAATGTTTATGTATTTATGAATAAAGTGTTATTCGGTTCCATGAAATAGACATCTTATATTGATCAATAAGTACATGACTTATTTATGAGACTCTTTATGTATGAATCTATTTCTAAACGATCCACGATCATATGTCATATTGTTGGAACAAATATGATTCTAAGATCGGCATGTTAATTGATTGATGATCATGTCTCATAGATCATGGGTATAGAGATACCAAATCAATAAACATGGACACATGTGTTGGAGAACACATTGTTGGATAGACCCACCATGAGACACTACGGGAATTAATGTGCCATTAGTTGGTCTCAGGTAGTGTTGGTACAAAGTCCTTAGACCTGAGATCACCATGGATTCTAACATGTGTAGTAGCCTACTTTGGGACTACCAAACGCATTAATGCGGGTAGTTATAAAGGTAGTTTTCGGGTTTGCTATGAAACATGGAGTGGGATGTGAGTAATCAAGATGGAATTTGCCCCTCCTTTGGAGAGATATCTCTGGGCCCCTCGAGGTAATGGATTATGGAAATGCATGGCCATGCTAAGTTGATTGAGGAGTCAATCAACAGACAGATAATCCAATACGGTTCGAGTGAATGGTTAAGCTATTGAAGGGATGGCACACATCTTGCCTATAGCTTAAGCGGTATCGTGAGGCAAAGGGATTTGTGTACACATTACGAGTTCGAGCCGATGTTATTCTTGTATACTATGGTGTCAATATGTCTTGCTAGGCACGCATGTTGGCAGTCGGTGAGTTAGACTCGAGCCGACGATCGGCTAAGTTAGACTATAGCCGAAACCGAGTATACCTGAACCTACGGGTCGCACGCTTAAGGGGATAAGAACAGGCATTCGAGTTGGACTCGGATACGGCTCGATCGGATAGGGATTCGATTGGATAGAGTCCTATGGGCTTACGACGTGTGGGCGGCCAACTCTATGAGATACGGATGAGATCCGATTCAAAATTGAGTCCTGATCGGCCACTAGTCCTAGTCGGCCAACTCTATATAAAGGAGGGAGGGGTGGAGAGCTGCGGCACATCAATTGCATCACGTGCAAGAGAAGTCGCCGAGATCAAACTCCACGGAAACCTTCCCCACTTTCGAGCCAAACCCTAGCCTTGCATCGCGTGCTAGCACACGGGTGTTCGGCGTTCTGTCCCCGGACATGTGGATACCGGTAGAGGCGCTACTACGTTGCGCGCCGTAGATCGGCTTCGGATCGGCTGCAATCGGAGCGATCGGCTGATTGGCGAATCGGCTGTCCCCGGAAATCGGCTGTCGGCTTCCGGGAATCGGCTACACTGTTCCATTTCGGATAGCCCTGATTGGCTAATTCCGCTGCACTCTCCAATCGGTAACGATCTATCGGCCCTTACTTGCAAGTGTTCCTGGTTTGCACGGTTAAAAGTTTTTGTTTTCGGCTAGCGTAGCCTCCGCGTAACCCTTCAGTTTGGTAGCCCGAACGGCGCCGAGTGAGTTCTTCCGTCAGAGTGGATGGACTGCATCTTGAAATCCAAGATTTCGTCGTAGATCTTGGTGTTGTTCGGGAGCCCGAACGGCGCCGAGTGGGTTTCTCTTCTCGACTGGTCCGAATCCGAGTCGAAGGAGGAGAACTTGTTGAAGTCATTGGCGGCGAAGTCGCCGATGCCTGAAGAAGATCCCATCGCGCTTGCCGGCGAGATTGTTGAAGAATTCTTGACGCGCGGTCCCCTACCTGGCGCGCCAACTGTCGAAACTTGGTTTCGGCAATAGAAAATTGGGGGTGTAGTCAATATCGCCAAGCGCTATGGGTTAGGTGGATAACAAGGATTTAGACAGGTTCAGGCCCTCTCGAGAGGTAATACCCTACTCCTGTTTCGGGGATTCGATCCGCCGAGTGTATATTGATCTCAAGATCTAAGGCTGAAAGCTAATAGCTTATCTGATATCCCTCAAGGGACACCTCTTACCCCCCTTATATAGTCTTGGGAGGCGGGCTTACAGATCGGAAACCCTATCTTACTCTAAGTCGGTTTTCTCAATCTTACCAAACCGTGACTATAGGCCGTTGCCTTATCTTAATCGGCAACGTAACACCCAAGTCATATTTGGTTTACATATTTGGTAGGCGCAACCTATCCCTATCTCCAGTTGGATAAGCTTGCCATGTGTATATCCGATTGCCATAATCTCCACAACAAGTTACCCGTACTATACTACTTCTTTATTAGCGACGCGTTAAGTATGTCAAATCCTCCTTACATGTGCAGTCCTGCTGTTTTAGGGACCAAATCAACATTAAAGAAGTTCGGGAAAAATTACTATGATATACCCTCTAACCGCTACCAGAATCCTGAGGTTTACCTAATGCTGAGAGCTTTACCGAGTACATAACCTCGGGCACTCGACAAACAAGGTGTTTGTCGAGTGTCACTCGATAAAGCCTGACACTCGGTAAACTTCATTGTTTGCCTAGGTGACACTCGGCAAAAGTAGGGCACTAGGCAAACTTTCCTTTTTGCCTAGTGCTGCTCTCGGCAAAACTTGAAGTTTGTCCAGTGTCACAAAGCGACACTCGACAAACTTCAAGTTTTGCCGAGTGTCTCCCCAAGGCACTCGACAAAGGTTAGAGTTTGCTAAGTGCTTCGCCAAGGCACTCGGCAAAATTTTAAGATTTTGTTCCACAACATCCTCCAAACTTTCCCCCCTTCCGTATACAACATGAATTACTACATGTTAAAATTTGATGTATTTTTCTAATTGTTCGCTATATTTAAATATTTTTTGTATTTATAGGAATTTCTTTACTAATGCCACATTTGAACTATAAGTGATTCAAATAATGGAATAAAATATGTTAAAAAATGATATTCATGTTATTGAGACCATTTTGAATGTCTGGCACTAGGCAAACAAAAAAACTTTGCCGAGTGCCAGGCACTAGGCATACAAAAAAACTTTGCCGAGTCCTAGCAATAGGCAAACCTTACTACTTTGCCGAGTGCCGGGCACTCGGCAAAGAGTTTGCCAAGTGCCCATAGCTTAGCACTCGGCAAATAGCTTTTTGCCAACTTCATATTTGCTGAGAGAGGTTTGTTGACTGCTGCCCTCGGTAAACCCTTTCCTGAGTGTAATTCTTGTTTCGCCGAGTATGGTGGGCACTATACAAACCTCCAAATTCCGGTAGTGAACACTACTTAAAAAATAACACTATAGATACCACAATAGCTAGAACTGACATATATAATGTTTTTCTCCATGGAACTCAAAGACAAGAACAACATCTTTGTGAATTAATAGGTGCCATGTTTTTTATGAAACAAGTATCAATCTTTTCTGTCAGAGAAATGTGTCGATTCAAGCTAAAAACCAACACCTTTTATTTATATCCCATGTAAGTTCTAAAGTATGGAGCCCACTTCAAAATCGACACCTTTAAGACTTTCACCCCTTATATAACCGTTGAAGGGCTCACTTAAATAACTGGCATATATATGACTATCAGACATAGGTGCCCATTCTATTTAATAACTGATACCTCCTATGAGCTCAGTATATAGATCACCCCTTCCTCTTGAGCTGATCAAGCAAAGAATAGAGCGGTGTCTCTTGTTCTTGCTCGACCAGCTAGAGGACACCAATAGAGAAACGATCTTTAATATCAGTTAACAACCTTCTCTAATACCGGTTGTAGCAACCGAGACCGGTAAATCGAGACTAAAGATCTCGATCTTTAGTACCGGTTGAAAGAACCGGTACTAAAGACGCATAGTATGTCAAAAAATATGTGGAATGTCGGATTCAAACTAATGATCTCTCACCTCAGTCCTCACGCGTGTTACCATCCCATCTATTTTACACATCTGACTTGAATAGAGATGCTTTCTTTTTAACTAACCCTGGAGGCATATTTAGTACTAGTTGGTGTTACCAACCGGGACTAAAGATGTTTCTAGGAACTTGGGCTTTTAGAACTGGTACTAAAGGATCTTTAGTTTTGGTTCTTAATCCATTCGAGATATTTGTGTGTTTGTGGCTTAGGATAAAAGATGAGTTCTCTATTAGTGGTACGAGCAAGGTGTTACTCTATTTGTTTGGTTTTGTTGGATATTGATTGCTACAAGGTTAGTTTTCATTATTTCTCACTCCATTTCACTTTTGCTTGTTGAATTAAACCGTTTGCTATGTATACATATAAAATGTGCAACCAAAACAATTATTTGTATTTGTTTTGTAGGGGTAATTTTTTTGTTCATTTAATTAGATCGACTACATGATAATTTTGAATTGAAGTATTGACATGACAATAGTTGACTTTTGTATATAAAATTTATTATTAGGTGCTGTAATAATATTTATAGAGTAGTATAGAGAGGCGTGAAGAGGTGTAACACAATAGTACAATAGTATAGAGAGGTGTAACACAATGTTATAATAATTAAATTGTTGAAGATCTATCATTTTTTATGCCAATTTGCTTATAAATTATAAAATTTTAATTGTATTTATTCTGCACGGCTTGTAATAAATGATAAATTATTATATTTTTTATAGGGGTGATAAATTTGTTTCTTTTCCTATTTGTTTTATTAATTACTTCATGTTATTGTAGTTAAATTATGGAAGATCCATCGGTTTTGTTATTCGTAGGGTAAATTGACTTTGTATCATTTTTTATCATTAAGAGTTATGATATTAATGCAAATGTTTTAAACTCAAGCTCCAAGTATATATATATATCTATATCTATGTGTGTGTGTGTGAATTTCTAATTTTTGGAGTTAGGAATTTAGGATATATATGAATGTTTAGAATTTAGACTTAGAAATTTAGTCTTTTTAGAAATGGATGTGAATTGATTATAATTTTTGTGATCGACTGATTTGTATGAGAAATTGGTAGACCCTGTTATTTTTATTTTTTTAATATATTGGTGTCGGTTTTTATTACAAACTGGTACCTATAATCTTTGCCACGTGTCCAGGTCAAACAACAAACGACACCTATATGGCATTTATATGCTATTTATAGGTGTCGTTGTTTAAAAAAACCCGACACCTATATAGACATCCACATGACATGGTAGTTTAGAACAGACACTTATAATATGGTATAGGTGCTAGTTCTTTGTAAAAACCAACACCTGTTATTAAAATAAGTGTCGGTTCTATTTCCGGTATCAATGACCGGAGTAATCAATACCGCTTGCTGGGTTCTGGTTGAAAAAATCGGCATCTATAAGGGTTTACCAACTGACACCTAAAGGCTTTTCTGTAGTAGTGTAATTTAAACCTAACACCTTATTAAGTGCTAAAAAGAGCGAGGCCTCACATTTAAAAAAATAAATAAGAGGAAGAGTAGATTTCACTCTAGGCTAGCTATATTGACCAGAGTTATATATTAAATTAAGGCTATATCCATATTTTCACTACTACTTTCTGTAAAAACAGACGGTACTATATGTGCCGGAAATTATAAAACCAACACCTATGGTGCTTTTTCGTAGCGTGTTCACAGGGCGTCTTTTGGAAGAACTGATACTTTTGAACAATCAAACCTGTCAGTTCAGGTTTTTAAAAGAACCAATAACTATAATATATTATAATTGTCAATTAAAAAATTAACACTGTAACATATTATAGGTGTTAATTTTTTTAAAAACGATACCCATAAAAACTGAGCTGAGCCGAGCTGAGCCCGCAGGAGATTCTTTTTAGCACCCCGAGTCAATCGGTCCAGTCCTTATTGACTCACCCCGCCGCCTCGTTTTGCCCTCTCGTTCTCTCTCACGTGCCCCGTCGCACCCTTCGCTGAACACTCGCCACCCTATTTGGCACCGTCTCTTTGGCCTCCACTCACTGCCTCTCTCCGGTGTTGTCCGTCTGGCTCCGGCGCCACCCCTCTGGCCTCCGTCGAGGCCACCGGATTTGCTCCCATGGCACCTCCTCCGCTGCACTGGAGAGGAGAGGGAGGAGGGAGCAGGAGGAGGCGACGCAGGTTGAGGAGAAGGGATGTGAAGGTGGAGCTTCAGCTGCCTAAAGGTCTGTGGAGGCCAGATCCGGCCACCACGTGCTCGGGGTGGCCAGAACAAGATGCGCTGTATGCAGGGAACTTACGCTACCACTTCCCTTTTTCAGATCTGGCGCTCGTCATTTTTTATGATCTGTTTGTTTTTTTTCTGTTCATGTTGTTCTTTCCCCTATGATGCATGCAAATGATATGTGTAATGGATTTTAATTGGAGGAATGATGGAATCTGGTATCAATGCTGGGGAAATCACTTTTAGTCCCGATTTACAACTCTTTTTAGTCTCGGGTTGCAAACCGAGACAATGAAAACGGGACTTAAGATATATATTTTTGGTCCTGGGTGAAATAACCACTACTACAGAAGCTCGCAAAGGTGCTGGTTGGAAAACCAAGTTAGGTGCCGGTTTTCCCAACCGACACTTATAAAAAATTTAATAGGTGCCGGTCTAAGAACCGGCACCTTTAAGATTCCAAAAAAACCCCAAAAAAATCCCTATTCGTTGGCTTGCATCGGTTTGAGCCGATCCACTTCGGCTTGCATCGGTTTGAGCCGATCCACATCCAGTACATCCACAGATCCAATCCACATCCACATCCACAGATCCACAGGAACACAAATTCCACATATCCATTCACAAGAACACAAATTCATCCACATATCAATCAATCCACATCCACAAATCACAAAAAAGTAATCCTAGATCTGAGGGGGAGAGGGGCGAGAGAGAGGGAGACCGACGCCGAGGATCTGATGGAGAGAGGGGCGAGAGAGAGGGAGACCGAAGCCGGCGTCGCCTCGGCCGCGCCGCCTCCCGCGGCCCGCGCTGCATGGCCCATCTCCTCCTCCTGCCGCCTCCCCTCCTCCTGCCGGCTTGTGAGGATGAGAGTGAGGAGAGTGAGTGGATGAGGATGAGAGTAAGGAGAGTGAGTGGATGAGGATAGAGATAAGGGAACCGGTTGATTTAAAGGAATGCGCGACTCGGCTCAGTTTATAGGTGTCGGTTTTTTAAATAAACTGACACCTATAATATATTATAGGTGTCAGTTTTTTAAAAAAACCAACACCAATAGTATAAGTGTCGATTTTTCTTTGAAACTGACACCTATAATATACTATAGGTGTCGGTTTTTTTAAAAACCGACACCAATAGTATAGGTGCTGGTTTTTTAGAGCTGCTACCTATTATTTTAATAGGTGTCGATTTTTGTTGAATCGACACCTATTAAACCGACACCTATGCATGTTTTTGTAGTAGTGAACCATGACTAAAAATGAATCTTTAGTCTCATTTGGTGTTACCAATCGAAACTAAAGTTATAGACACCAACAAAACATCTTTTTGTTTTTTATTTTTTCATTGTTTTTTCATTCACTGCTCCCACTTACCATCCCCACATACCACAAATCGAAATCACAACTTCACAATTCGAATGGTAGATCACGGATCATCAATACAACATCACGAGATCACATATCACCAAATACATAAAAAAACATCAAATACATCAAAAAAATCAAGGGAGCCCGCCGACTGCATCGCCTTCCGCCCGCCGCTCGCCACCCGCTGCCCGCCGCCCACCCCGGCCCGCCGCCACCGTCTGCTGCCATCGTCTGTGGCTGTCACCGTCTGCTGCCGCCGTCCACGGCCGCCGCCTGCGGAACTGAGGGGAGAGGGGAGAGCTGAGTAGAGATAGGAAAGAGAGAGCTGAGGGGAAAGAGAGATCTGAGGGAGAGCTGAGGGGAGAGAGAGAGCCGCACACATTTGACGAGGAGATAAGGCCGAGCATTTTTTTGTCCCGGTTGATAAAAAATCGAGATAAATATTGATCTTTAGTCCCGATTAGTAACATGAACCGACACTAAAAATAATGGGGATCTGAAATGGGCTATAGATTTTTTGAACCAGAACTAAAAATAACTTTTGTTCCGATTGGTGTTACCAAATTAAATCATATAAGCAACAAACTATATTAAATGATTACAATGCTTCCAAGACGACGAGTACATATTTTAGAGGAAATGGTTTTGACCCACGTAGAGATACAGTGGAGTCTACTGGTTATAACGTATCATGCATATGGTTGGTAGATTCACCATTCTCTAGTGCACCGTTTCGGTCGCACAAAACCCTACCGTAGTACCGTTTATTCTTTGTACATCTCTCTACAGTGATGGAGTGACCAACGTAAAATTGGCTCAAACCTTTGGAACGCATAGTTTAACAATTGAGGTCAAATAGACTTCCAATTTTATAATATTAAGGTATTGTGTTTTTCAATAATATTTCCTTCGTTTTTGAATGATTGCCTCTGTGGACTATGGCCACCTCATTTTGACTAAAAATATCTTTTTGATAATTATATTATGATGAATGAAAGTTTTCCAATTACATTTATGACATTACACACTTTTATAATATAACATATTTTCAGGTTTTTATATTTTTTTTTAAAAAATACAAGCAGTTAAAGTTTGAACTTGAATAGTGTCATTGTTAATTATTGGAGAGCAAATAGAGTATTAATATAGTGTGTTGCCAGTGGCCAGAGCAATTAGCCAAAGCTATGCGAACAAGGTTGCAGAAAAGGTATGGAACCTTGATCCTCGAACATGGTGGAAAAAATAAAGCTTGAAAATGTCTGTCAACGATAACGAGAACGAGATACCCGCGAGAAAGCAGAAAAAAGGTAGAAACGCGACAGCTTAACAAAAGGAACTCTTTGCACCCGACTAACTGATCGAACCTCTCTACCAGAGCAGCAATCTGTAAATTGTTAGTGTCACTGGTCACCACCAACTCAATTATGTTGTTGGTTGCCAAACACGCTGTCCAACGAGAAGTCTGTTTACTGAAGCGAGGTATAAACCCAACGAAATATTGTTTGAGGGGAAAACAATATGGTAAAAAATCTCTAGACATAATATATTACTCGTGCAACATTAATTTTCATACCAAACTTAACTTCATTTGCAAGACTCAAAAAATACAAATACTCCATTCATTTTGAATTACTTATCATTTTAACATTGTTCTAAATCAAACATCGATAACTTTTACCATCAATTACTATAAACCCATATGGTTTAGCACCATAAAATGTCACTATGAGAAATGCTTTTGTTTATATATATTTCACATGTTGTCAAACTATATGAATTTAAAGAAATCGATAGTCAAATTTAGGAATGATTGATTTAGTACAAAGTTAAATTGAGAAGCAGTTTAAAATGGAGTAAGTATACATTTCGTGTGCACGATGCCTTGTACCATCGCTTGGACAATTTGGTGCCAGGTTCTCAAGGGTCTCGTCATATGCAGCTTTGCTTTTATGATATTAAAGATGTTGATTGTCACACCCAGAAATTTAGCCAATTTTTAAGACTATTTTGTGTATAAATCCCTATCCAGAAATTAGCCAGGGTACATAAAACAATAAATCAATATATAAATCCAAATGTAAATAAAGCGTAAATACTTACAACCAAAGTACTTAGTACTCACACCAAAAACAAAGTGACAATGGAAAAAGACGATCAGTGCTTCAGTTCCACGCCATAGGCAAAATTCAACTGGGGTATAAGCCATGGTTTTCTAACTCAGTCTTCAACTTAGAAGCACTACACTTCTGAAAAGATGAAAGATAGTAAGGCTGAGTACAACCACCATACTAAGTAGGCCACACCAATGATACAAACGTGCAAGGGGAGACAAAGAGAGGCTTATGGCTATTTGCATATAGGCGGTTGCAAACATTTATAGTTTAAAACATGAAACTATTGATTAATTAAGTCAAGGTTAATTCTTCACTGAACAATGCTACACCACGTTAAACAGGCCCAACCATTCTACCTGAACTAATTCAGTTTATTAAGCCAAGTTAATTAATAGTGTGGGACTAATCATGGTTAAGCTGGTCGATCGCCCATGACTATGGGCACAACTATTCGAGAATAGTTATACTCTGATCAGAGGTGTACAGCTGTACCCATAAGACATAGCCTCACGACACGTTTCCGTGCTCCGACATGCCCCCACGACATACCAAAAAGGATCTGTGACAGGACCCTTCGCATAACACTCCCTAACCAAGCGCACCACCCTTCAGGTTTCGCCCCTACCTTTAAAACCAAGGTACGCAGCCCTCTTTGTGCCTAGGTAAATTTGAAAGCCGCATAGACCGTCGCAGGACCCATCTAAACTCCATTACGCTCACCTTTGCCTAGGTACGTCAGACAGGGAAAAACTATACTACAAGCCCAACCGTTGCCCATGCTAGCTTGTGGTACGTACGGTAATTCTTTCAGGGTTTCCCGTGAAGTGGTCCTTAATTGACATGGGTGCGATAAGCAAAACCATGCACCCATAACCCACCATGAAGCCATATTTTAGTTGGATTATTATGACTAATAAAACATGGCCAGATGTCTCAAGCTCACAGCTCGTCAGATACTAAAATAAATAATATGATTATCCCATTAAGTGAGCTAATGGTAATTAAGCATGGCTAAGCGTAACATAATTCTAGCAAGGTCAACATAGTCGACGCAAGCTAATCAAATTATCACCCAAGATTGACAAAGAACAGATATCAAGTAAACATGACACAAGCAAGCAAATAGGTAGCTCTAATTCCCATATAATTAGCAACACAGGTAATTTATTTGCAAACGGTAAAACATTTTATAAGTAGACTCAATATGCTTCAAGGGGGAATGTGTGACTTGCCTTGTTTCTTCAGACAATCTTCCGAACTCTTTTCCTCGTGGGCATGAACTCCCAAAACGGCAAAGTCTAGACGTTGGCACACAAAACAAGAGAAAATCCTAATGAATACGAAAACAACAGTACATAAAAAGTAAACAAACATGTAGAGCTCAATTTTAGATGAATTTTGCAAGTTGAATGGCTCAATTCAGAGTTTGTATAGATTAGATATGAATTTTAGAAGATTTTAGCCATTTAAATGGATTTCCAGAAATTAAAGTGATTTATTGTGCAATTAATATTTATTTTTCAAAGAAAAAGGGGTGATGCTGATGTCAGCAAGGGAAACCGGCGCCGACACATGGGGCTCATGCGTCAACAGGTCAAAGGGGCCGGCCTACCGTGGACCTAGTTCACGGAGGCATGGCAGGTGTACCACGTGGTGCACACATGGCGCCGACGGGGCACCCACATGGCAGCTAGACGGACGACCCCGATCTGCCGCCACGGCGGGACGGGGCAACGCTCGCTGGCGTGATGATGCGCACGGGAGAGCGACGAAGGAGGGCGGAGAGGAAGAACGGGGTACTCAACGAGTGCGCAAGGCAAGAGAGGCGGCGTGGAGGCGAACAGCGGTGAGGGACGACGACGGTGGCTTCTCTGGAAGGCAACGTGGGCGACGGTCTGTCGGCTTCCGACGAAGGCGGAGGAGCAGCTCAACGCTGCAGAGCCGGACGAGGGGTCGGTGATGCTTGACGACACTCCAATCGATGGTGGCAGGCGGCTGGAGACGAGGGACACGGCGGTGGCTTTGGGCTCACGGCGAAGAACCGGCTCCAGCGGTGGTTTGGGGAAGCAAAGCGGGGACAGGCGTGTGGTGCGGCACGACAAAGGCGATGCGGCTGGGTGAGGTTCCACTTGTCGGTGCGGAGCGGCTGAAGGCGGTGACTTCGGGTCCATGGCGAAGACGCCACCCCGGCGATGGTTGGAGGTGGTGGGGTGGCAGCAAAGGTATGGAGAGGGGCCACAAGGCCATTGGTAGCAGCGGGGCGGCTGAACGTGGCCCCAAGCGGTGGTGGTGTGCAGCCGGAGGAGGAGGAAGAGGTGGTGGGTGTGGTTTCACGGTGGAAGCGGGATTCCGGTGGCGATGGGAGGAGATGGGGAGGTGGCCGGGGTGCGATGCATTGTGGCAAAGTCGGCGATGGCATTTTTGCAGGGCAGAGACGGCGCATGGCCGGAGAACGACGGCGAGCGACGGAAGCCAAGAGCAGAGCTCTATTTTGGGCACTGAGGGCTCGAGAAGTTGGGGAAAAATGGAAGTGGGAGGTGCGGGGAGGCCATTTGTAAGCTTGGGAGGTGGGATTGTGCTCGAGGAGGCGGGAAAAGCCGGTGAGGAGGAGGCAACATGGGAGCGAGATGCAGCTGTGTGCCACACGATTTGCGGCGAGGAGTGGGGAGAAGTTGGAGGGGACAGAGGGGATCCGGTCCCTCATGGTATGGAGGCGAGGACGGGACCAAGGACCGTGCGGGAGAGGTGCCAACGTGGGGAAGGGAGGTGGCGGACAAGGTGGTTGCCAACCGGCTAGAGGTAGGGGAAGACCCCCAGCATGTGGGCCCCAATGTCGGTAGCACTAGGGAAGGAGGAACACAAGACAGACTTAGAGAGAGAGGCAGGTGGCAAACGGGCCGATGGCTAAGGAGGGAGGAGAGGAGGGAACAACGTGGGGATGGGAAGTGGACTTTGGCGAGACAGGGAGCGAGCAGGACGAGCGGCGAGCTGGACCGAGGAGGGAGGAGAGAGGAGGGGGCCGACTCTAGCGGGCTGGGCGGGAGGGAGGGAAACGAAATTGGTCAGGAAATTGCCCAAGGGCAGAGAGTGATTTTTAATTTGTTTTTCATTTAATTAATTGATTAAATAAACTTTGTGTTATTAAAATTACTTCTTGAGCTACGAAAATTCACGGAAATTTCGGAGAGTATAGTAGGGCATGGAGAATATTACAAAAACATTTCCAGCCATGATTTTTATATGAAAATTTCAATTTCCTCAATAATTTTGCTTAATAATTTATTTTAACTTTTAATATAATTTTATAAAAATGTATTATTAAATGATTTTTAATCCCAAACGAAAATCGGGGCATGACACCGATGCACCGGCTCATAGAGTTCGAGGGTCCCTTGACCTTGATTTCAACATTGTCCGGATCATTCTAGGTATTTTTGCACTGAACCCATATGTAGAGACCTTCAAGAGAGCTGGATCCATGCCTAATCTAGATGACTACATGATTGAGCTCAACACTAATGTAATGCCTGACCAACAAAGATATAATGCCCCAATGGCCTCCTAGGTATCTACTATCTGGTTAGAAGGGGATTATCCATTGGGAACTTTTGATAGGCATGTCATGGTACAAGCCAAAGGTGAGAAGCCCAACTATATCAAAGCATACCATGGTTGTTATGATCCCTTGGCGTATCCTTTATTTAACCCTAATGGGGAGACTGGATGTAACCTAAAAATGCCATACGAGGATCTCAACTAGAATCCTTGTGGTGTGGAAATGGTTCAAAACATGTGAGATGCCAACTTCTGCTAATGTGTGTTCCAATGAAGAAAGCACTTTTGATGATCATGTAAGTACACTCGTGACTTGTGTCAAATGATTTTCAATGTTGATACCCTCATGTATTATATGTATATTAATTTGTAAGTTTAACGCTGAGAACAAGGCTGTTGACAATTGTGTAGACAATAAAGATGATAATGACGTTAATAGCAGATCTGGCAATGGAAAAAAGGAAAGATTTGTCATAGCAAGGGAGTACTATCGCTTCAGGCTACAGGTTAGAAGGGGACTTCTAAACATCATTTTGTTCGGAGGACGACTTCTCCAACTTTTGACAAGAAATTTGTTGGGATCAGATGAAGACCTGAGAGATCTATTTAACTCTAGTGTAGGTCCTATAAAACCAGGTTTAGGGCGTGGCAGTTAGTTTGATCATGCAAGTAACAAGATAGACAAATAAAAATGTTAGATTAAGATGGCCTATTGGCCACAGGACCGATATAATATCGTGTGCCTTGCCGATGCCGATAGATTCTGGATCAATGGCTAGAACCGATGGAATTTAGATATAATAAGTTTACGAGAACATCGACTGAAATTTAGATATAATATAATTGTAACTTTTATAAATTTATTACTGTCGACAGACTATACTCAAAGATGTTATTTGAAGGGTATAGGGGACATTGGAACTAGGGTATATGCGAGATTTTAACAAGAAGACATGGGACGTGAATTTATACTGGTTTAGACCTTCAAGATGAGTAATAACCTTACTCCAGTTTATATGTCTATATGAATGAGAATACCACAAGGATTACAATAAAGGGACACCTTCCCATATATCCTTAGATATATGGTATTGCCGTATACCATAAACCCAGATATAGGAGGTATGCCTTATCCTTGACATTGACAATTACAATCAATCTTGACAGATCGGACTAAATCGAGATAATATAAGATTGAAAGTAATAAAGTAGAATTCATACAATTATATAATTTGCTGTAATTGGCCGATGCATAAGGATAATTAAAACTTCTCATTAATCTAAACAAAAGAATTAAACTAATATTGGTTATAACAAATATAAAATATAATCACTAGCTATTTACATTTGTTAAATATAATCTGGATAGTCGGACTTAACCGAGACAGTATAAGACTGTGGCTAATAAAAGCAGCAGCAATCCGATTATACTGAATTTTATGGATTAACCAATACAACATGTTGTGACGAAACAATTATTAAAACCTATCGAGTTGAACAAATCTGACTGGAAAATTAAAACCTAGAAGATTGAACTTAACCAAGGCAGTTCAAGATTAATAATAGACTTGATAGATCGAAACCAGCTGATCAATATTATTCGGAGTGATTGATATATCAAATCTAACATAAGATGGCAAAGTAATCTAGGAAAGGGACTATATATCGAATAAGCAACGCATGTAAAAGCTTAATTAGTATATCGGACTTAACACAGAAAGAACTAATTCTGCCAATACATGCAAAGTTGACGATATTTACTTTCTCGTCGTAGATAAAAACCGATGCAGCCCAAACTCGAAAACAAGAACTCATCAAAACTAAAAGTAGGGTTGGCGATGCGCTGAAAGTTGTGTATTGAACTATTTTTTTACAAGAAACCTTGGGCATAGAATTTATATCCTTAGGCAAATAAAAGTCCGACTCAGACACGATTCCTATCGCCTAAGTTGCAGTAACAAGAAACCCAACTGAGTCCGGTTCTAATACGACCTATCGGCCCAGGGCTCTATCTATGGAAATAGAAACCAAATGCAACACCTTCCTTATTATGGAAGCTGATGCAAAAACCGAATAAACTTGTCAACCAAATCAACTACAATCACGACGTTAACTCTATTTTTGACTCAATCTTTGACTGACAGAAATTGCCAAATTTTGCCGTTAACACATGCCCTCAATTTCGGAGTATGGATAGACATGCTTTGGAATTTTTTGTACGACCCACTAAGCTCCACTGGCCCATTAGGTTTTCATCGGCCCAACTCGCTAGCCACAGCCTTCTATGTACCATCCAGTATAAAACCCTCGTTCTCCACGACGATGAGCTCAAACCTCCCTCTCTCTCCTCTCCTCCGTGACCTCCCTGAGCGATGATCTTTGCCGAAAATTGATGAAGGCTTGTTCCCATTCTTCATGACGTAGGACCCCAATCTTGATAACTAGCTGAAGCTCAGCCGCTAACTTGCTGAAAGCAGCGATAATTAGTGCAACCTGACGACACGCACAAGGAGCCAACCACTGTCTCTATACGTCAGCCTGAACCAAGGATTCACCCAATCACACTCTCAAGAAACCAACCTACGCTACATGGAATCGATAGACCAGGAGCACGGTGTGGAGATTATGGCAATCGGGTATCCACATGGCAGGCTTATCCGACTGGAGATAGGGATAGGTTGCGCCTACCAAATATGTAAACCAACTACGACTTGGGTATTACGTTGCCGATAGAGATAAGGCAACGGCCTATAGTCACGGTTTGGTAAGATTGAGGAAACCGACTTAGAGTAAGATAGGGTTTCCGATTTGTAAGCCCACCTCCCAAGACTATATAAGGGGGGTAAGGGGCGTCCCTTGAGGGATATCGGTTTTAGATCATATGCTTCATGAGAAGTTAGATGAGCTTTCAGCTTTAGATACACGAGATCATGAGATCAATAAAGACACTCGACGGATCGAATCCCCGATACAGGAGTAGGGTATTACCTCACGAGAGGGCCTGAACCTGTCTAAATCTTCTTTTCCTCCTAACCCATTGTGCTTGGTGATCTTGACTGCGACCCCAGAAATTACATTGCCGAAACCAAGTTTCGACAGTTGGCGCGCCAGGTAGGGGACCGCGCGTCGAGACTTCTTCAACAATCTCGCCGACAAGCGTGATGGGATCTCCTTCAAGATTCGGCGACTTCGCCGCCTACTTCGTCGACAACTCCTCCTTCGACTCGGATTTGGACCAGTCGGAAGGAGAAACCCACTCGACGCCGTTCGGACTCCCGAACAGCACCAAGATCTACAATGACGTCTCGAAGACCAAGATGCAATCTACTTTCTCCGACGACGGATTTCACTCGGCACCATTCGGATTACCGAATACCGCCGAAATATGTGCCAATCTTCTCACCTCCCCAACGGAGGCGATCTGTTCGGACGAAGACCTCTCGATGCCGTTTGGGTTACCAAACGCCGCCGAGATCTACAGCAAACTTCTCTCCCCCGAGTCGGCGGCGACCCACTCGGAGGAGCCCACACCCCCAAGCTCTGACTCGGACTGGAACGATCCAGACCCGGGCTACCCAGGATCAAGGGAGGTCGCCGTCATCCTCCCATCATTCGGCTCCTGCTCATCTTCGGAGCTCAATGGATACCTCAGCTCCGCCGGCTTCGACGACCTCTATGGCATCCCCTCTGACGAAGCCGACAACTCCGACTGCCGCATGGACTATGAGCCGAAGTGCTTTGATGTCCTCATGGCCGAGCCGGACGAGTCCGACTCAGCCATGGCCAAGAGGCTTGCTGAAGAAGAGCGGGCCAAGATTGAGCACGAGCGCAAGACGGCCGAAGAGGAGAAGCAACGCAAGGACGAGGCTGACAAGAGGAAGCAGGACCTATGTGCAGCCGGACGATCTGCCCAGGAGGCCATCCTCCAAACGCGGGTTCGCAACACCAACATCTTCCAAACGCCACAGCAGAACGCTGTTGCCGCGCTCACTCTCTTGGACACCGTCATGGAGACGGCACCCGCCAATGTGACTCCGATACTCGACAAGATCAAGACCATCATCGCAGCCACAGCTAACGGCCACCCCACCACCTTGGCACGAAGGCCGACGGAGTCCGTGGCTGAAACGCCCAACAAAAGTCGACTCCCGCCTCTAAGGTCAGGAGACTATAAGAGGCCCGAGCCAGATCGGTCGACAACAAGGCCAAGAGGCCCACCCCGCGAGTCCACGCAGAAGTACCAGGAGCAAACGGCTGACTCCCGCGACAAACGACACGAACGTCCACCCGTCCACCATCGCGTCAGCCGCAACAACAGCTCCAGCTATCCAACCAGCCAACCGAAGACCGCGCCGAGTGATCTACGGGAAGTCCTCGATCGCCGCTACCAGGAACGAGACCGACGCACTTGGGAAGATCGGAGGGGATCACCCAATAGCGGCGATGACGGAGTGCCAACTTTCACTCGGGAGCTTCGCCGAGTGCACTGGCCGAATGGTTTTAAGCCAACAGGAATAGAGAAATATGACGGCAAGACCGACCCTGAGTCGTGGCTTACCGTGTATACTCTCGTCATCCGCGCAACAGGCGGCGACAACAAGGCTATGGCCAATTATTTGCCCGTGGCCCTCGCCAACTCATCCAGGAACTGGCTCACGAGCCTGCCAAGAGGCTCAATCGGCTCGTGGAGCGAGCTGAGGGACCACTTCATCGCCAACTTCCAGGGCACCTTCGAGAGGCCCAGCACACACTTTGACTTATACAACGTCATCCAGAAGCCGGACGAGCCTCTGAAGGATTACATTCGGCGCTTCTCCGAAAAGCGCAACAAGATCCCCAACATCATCAATGGCATCATCATCGCCGCCTTCCACAAGGGAGTCCGTGATGAACTGTTGATCGGGAAGTTCGGGCGCAAGCCACTGAAGACGGTGAAACAAATGTTCGAGACGGCGAACTCCTACGCCAAGTCCAACAAGGCAATCAAGGCGGCACGCCAAGACCGGCCTGACAAAGGGGATGACAAGCACTCGAAAGGAAGCCGGCATCTGAGGAAGGATAACGGCAGCAACAATCAGGCCCAGAAAGATCGCAAGCGTCGACACCAAGACCTGGTTGCCACAACGTCCGATTTTCAACACCGTCGCCGAGTTGCGGCTTACGACGCAATCATGAACGATCGTGAACGCTCAGTACACACATCATCTACAAGCAATTCTCAGAGCAATATGCGGCACGGTTAAACAAGAAGCCGACTAATGAAACCGGTCCATCGGGAACCAAGAAGAACAACCCAACTGGAAATTCGGAGCCTTTTCAAGGCCACGTGGGCGAGCTGAATCACATATTCGGGGGCCGCAGGCTTATGAGTCCAAGAGGAAGCAAAAGCTGATGGACTGCGAGGTCAACGCAGCACAACCCGAAGTCCCACAACATCTACGATGGTCGGAGGTGGCCATCACGTTTAATTGCTCGGATCATCCTGACCGAGTGGTTCACCTAGGGCAGTATCCCTTGGTACTTGACCTGGTGGTTCAGAACATCAAGCTGAAGCGCGTCCTCTTCGATGGGGGCAGCGTCCTCAATCTCCTGTTCGTCAAGACCTTGGATGAGATACAAATCCTGAGAACTGAGTTGAAGGCAAGCTCAGCCCCTTCCACGGAGTGATCCCGGGGCTGTCGCCCACACCACTCGGGCACATCGCCTTTCCAGTCACCTCCGGAGTTCGCGAGAATCTCCGAACGGAGAATACCACCTTCAGGGTGGTCGACTTCAAAGACGGCCTACCAACCGAGTTTCGGAAGGCCTGCACTCGCCAAATTCATGGCGATACCACACTACACTTACCTCTGCATGAAGACGCCTGGGCCTAACGGCGTCATCACCTGCGCGCGACGTCAAACAAGCCTTCACCGTGACGAAGAAAGCTGCGATATGGCCCAATCTTGTGAGAGATCAGGTGGCCAGGGAAGATATCCGGCGGCTACATCAACATCGAAGAGGGTAAAATTTCTACAAAGAGGATAGCCAAGTCGGGACAAGGCGACGCCAAAACGAAGAAAATCTTCCTTGATCCAGTCGTCAAGATATCTTCAAGGACTTAGAAGATACCACAGTCGCAATGTTCGGGCGCGAGCTTTCATTGTCGATGATTTGGATCTACGCAAGATCCAGACCATCAAGGACCATCACAAATTATCTCCACTATGGGAAGGACCATACATAATCGCTGAGGTGACTCGGCCAAGAGCATTTCGACTAAAGTGCGAAGATGGATCTATGGTGAAGAACTCCTGGAATATTGAACATCTTCGACGATACTATGCTTAAATTGCCGTAAGTTTCATGTTATTCTTGACTGCCAATCTTAAGCAAGATGACTTCTTGAGTTGACAGTCGGGGGCTGCATACGTGTCAATAAAGCATGGTTTTCTTCGACAACTTGTTTATATTTGGTTTATCATTGTTTAATGTTTCTTGATTTGAGTTTAATAGTAAGGACTGAGAATTTTTTGATGACCTAATCAAGCTTAGGCTTGGTGACAGTCGGACGAAAATTACTTAAGAAATTTTCTATGAAGACTCGGGTCAAGGCATTAACATAAATAAGCTAGATACTTACAAGTTCATATCGGAGGCATAAAGAGACCAAGATGATTAAACTTACTCCCGACTGAACCTCGAACGACAAGGGAATCTTGGAGGCTAGATGCGGAAGACGGCTTGTGATGGAACAAGAGTTCCTAGATGGATGGATTTGCACGCACACGGGTTTAGGGTTCTCCACGGAGAGCGGTGAACAAGGCTTTGCGAAAGAGGAAATTTTGGGGAAGATGAAGTGTCGAGGATGACCTCGAGGCTTCGTAAAAAGACTTGAGGGTTTTGCGAAGTTATCTCGCGATTGGGCCGAGCCCATGAGAGACTTGCGGCCCTGCTAAGGTGTGGCTTGACACGTGTCCTTAGGGACTTAAGTGGATGGACTTAAGCAGATTTGCCTTGGCAATATGCACGTGTCACATAGCCCAATACCTTTGAAATCCTTTCATACCGCGGTTTGCATAACTTCATGAGAAGTTGGCACGATGCAATTTGAAAGGTGACAAATAGTTAAGCTTTTCATGGGCTGTCGTGATGACGGGAACTATTTGGTTTTAAAGCATTTTATTAAATGATTATATCGGTGCTATTTTTTCCACCTTCTTTGAAGATCTTTTGTAGATTAAGACCAATATTATGGCAGGAGCTATTTAATATTTTGGTCGTATTTTTCAGATGACTGAAAAATTTGTTTACCCACGAGGGTTGATTAAATTATTTGTCCCGAGATGACTCGGGCAAATCAACTCAGATAAGCATGAGTTTGCCGAGTAAATTAATTTCTTACCCACGAGGGTTGATTAGATTATTTGTCCCGAGATGACTCGGACAAGTTAACTCGGATGAGCATGAGCTTGCTGAGAGTTTTTTACCTACGAGGGTTGATTAGATTATTTGTCCCGAGATGACTCGGACAAGTTAACTCGGATGAGCATGAGCTTGTCGGGTGTTTTTACCCACGAGGGTTGATTAAATTGTTTGTTCTGAGACGACTCGGGTGAACTACTCGGATAAGCATGAGCTTGCTGAGTGGTGTGATTTTTTATGATTGCTTTAGCTTGAGCTAAGCATTTATATGAGAATTATTTGTTTCGAGATGACTCGGGCAAATTTCCGGGATGACTCGGGAAGATCAGCTCGGATAAGCATGAGCTTACCGAGCGAATTGATTTTTTACCCATGAGGGATGATTAAAATATTTGTTCCGAAATGATTCGGGCAGATCCACTCGGATAAGCATGAGCTTACCGAGTGCTTTCCACCTATGAGGGTTGATTGAGTTATTTGTCCTGAGACGACTCGGGCAAATTCACTCGGATGAGCACGAGCTTGCTGAGTGATGATATTTTTTATGATTGCTTTAGCATGAGCTAAGCATTTACATGAGTATGATTCTTTATAGTCCTTGTATGTATGTTTGGTCTGTTTTTGACTAATCATATAGTCGGGGGCTACACCTAATTAGGTACATCATGAGATGCACCTAGATATTTATTTCTGAGAATTTTTTGGATATTTTTCAGCCCTTCACAGTCTTTGGAGTCACTCGGGAGATTCAGGCAGAGATGATGGAATCACTCGGCGCCAGAAGCACTCGGCCAAAGAGTTTTTTTTTTGTATATCTTGTCTTGGTTTGGTCTTGAGTTGTCTCGTCGGCGAAAGGACTCGGGGCTCTTGTGGAGATTATGGCAATCGGGTATCCACATGGCAGGCTTATCCGACTGGAGATAGGGATAGGTTACGCCTACCAAATATGTAAACCAACCACGACTTGGGTATTACGTTGCCGATAGAGATAAGGCAACGGCCTATAGTCACGGTTTGGTAAGATTGAGGAAACCGACTTAGAGTAAGATAGGGTTTCCGATTTGTAAGCCCACCTCCCAAGACTATATAAGGGGGGTAAGGGGCGTCCCTTGAGGGATATCGGTTTTAGATCATATGCTTCATGAGAAGTTAGATGAGCTTTCAGCTTTAGATACACGAGATCATGAGATCAATAAAGACACTCGGCGGATCGAATCCCCGAAACAGGAGTAGGGTATTACCTCACGAGAGGGCCTGAACCTGTCTAAATCTTCTTTTCCTCCTAACCCATTGTGCTTGGCGATCTTGACTGCGACCCCAGAAATTACATTGCCCAAACCAAGTTTCGACACACGGATTGTGTGTTGATGATGCAGTCGCTTCTGTAATTTTTGCGAAGGAAAACACAAGAGCAAGGGGTAGAGATCTCTCTTTGGATTTGTTAGCACACAACTGAACAAAAGGTTTTGTAATTGGATTATCAAAAAGTTGTCTTTGCTTTAGGAGCAAGGGGATATTTATACTAGGAACTACCCTCCTAGATGGGTGCAAAACCGAAATGGAAATGAAGAGACATAGTATGTGAAAAGGCATCACAAAAACAACTCCCAAAGTGGCCTTGGAAGGCTGTTGGTCTTCTGCGCAGTCTTGACTAATTTCGCCATAAATCCATCTTGAGAACTCCAAATGATGATCCATTTGTTGGCTGTGAAAGTAAACTCAATAAGCTTTCCAGCCATGTGTAGCATGTACCATGAATTATTGTAGAATGGTGCAATTTTGCATGGAAACTTAAATATCAGATAGACTGTTGGCCTTCTGTGCAGTCTTCACTCGTTTGGCCATAACTCCATCTTGGAAACTCCAAATGATGATCCGTTTGTTGGGTTGGAAAGATAACTTGATAAGATTTCCAAAATGTGCTTATTCACCTTCATAGGTTTTGTGCATCAAAAGTTATGATTGTTTCTTTCTGACTATTCTGCTTGACTGACCTGGTTCAAGTGTAGTTCTTCTTTGTAGTCTTCGTCTTGTGTATCCTTGCCATCCTCCATGGTGAACCTGAGCAATAGCAATGTGCACAAACTAGGCAATATATAATTACAATTAACATTTAAATAGATTTCACAAAGTAGCGTGTTCACCTCTTATTGTAGTTCCTTTGTTTGACTACGTGTAATTGGCCCTTTATTTGTATCTTTGATGTTGGTTTGTGGGTTGTTGACGCTTGAGGGAGCATGCATGGTTGGGATGTCCTCATCATCCTCCCTCTCTTGAAAAGGAGTCATCCTCGACTCTAATTCTTTTGAGTCCAGGACTTGTGCTAGGCCAACAGGGGTAGATGCTATGTTTTTATTGCAATCTTCTTCCATTAAAGCAGAGTGTTTGAATCTACAAGCATTGAAACCAAGTAGTAGTCTTGTATATGGAAACCAAAAGGATTTTTAATTACTTTTAGCTTTCACCTTGAATTTATGCTTAGAATATGGAGTGAATGTTGATGTCCTTGGGATGGTCTTATTAGAAATGCACCGCAAGTGGCCTCATCAAGCACAGTTCTGGAGGTAACAACCTTCAAACCCTTTCTTTCCCATCTTCTTTTATAGCATTATATATAGATTCAAACCTAATATTTTGGTTCCACATTCTTTGTGTTCTTCATGTTCTTCATCTTTACTATTCACTTTCCATTGTAGCATATGAGAAACCAAATAGCAATCCCTATGCTCGATCGGCCACCTTTCTATTACATAGATCCGATGGGTGATGAAAACCCAACCAAATTTATCAATGCTAAAACCAATAGGATTCCTTTCAAATACTCCAGTCTTGCCCTCACCAATTGGCACAACAGCTTTAGATCCTGGCCATCAAAAATCCCTGGCTGGCAAATTTGGTTCTTCGGATGTTGGCCTCGAAATATCAAATGTGGACCGATCTAGGCATCACCCATTGCATCACTATATCTTTAGCCGATATGGAAAAGGATGAACCCCTTGTGACATTGGCTTGTTATTTTTGGTCTGACGCCCTCAACCCTTTCTTATTCAACCATGGGCCGATGACACCAAATCTGTTGGACATAGTCATGCTGACCAGCCTAGATGTTACTTCATCGACCAATCTTATCAGCTTGAGAATCAAGTGCGCTGATCGGCTTGATACCAAGGCAGCTGGTGGATGGGCTAATTATATAGCCAAGCATGCCAAGACTTTTGGACCAGTCACCAATTGAGAGCATGTTGAATTTCTCAACTTATGGATAGAAAAGTATGTTTTCTGTGGATCAACCCTAGGCCCAAGAGACAATATGCAACACCTGGCAGAAGCTCTGTCTGATGGGAGGCAAATTCCTTTGGGAAAATATCTTTTAGAAGCAACTTACCAACTCTTGTATCAAGTAGCTTCCAAATTATCGGCTAGCTAGCCTGTCGGATCAGCAATCCTTGGTGGTTCATCCAACTTTGTGCGAAGCTATATACTACCAATGTTGCGAGGAGAGAAGCCGTTAATGCCCTAAACATCCCATCAGATCATGCAAAAAATCTAGCTCCAACTCATCGTTGATGCATGTCTATCAGTGAGGCCGTATCAGTTTACACGGGTGTTGGTATTTTTTAGGCTTATAGATAAATCCGCAAGAGCACGGATATACCGTTGTAGCATTTCACCTTGGAGTATTCTGGGGTATCGTATTTATTTTATCCCAAAGGAAGACGATGATCTAGAAGAGAATATTAAGGTACTGTGAATATTCATATGTTCTAGTTAAGATGCATAAGTCTAGTCAGGGGTAAAAGATAGTTGGATAAAACGTAGTGTGACACACACATAAAAGAGTCCTAATAAATAGTACACTAGTTCTAAGTGGAGGGTATAGTGTTAGAGCTAGGTTCCTAATGTTCTTTCAGTATGAGTATACAGATTATACATATAATTATATTTATGTTTAGCTACCCAATTCTATGCTCCCAGGACTACGAGGGTACTTCCTCTAGTGACTCGGCCTGCTACCATAAGGCAATTTCGTAGCGTCCGCCCTATGCCATACCCAAACGTGGAGGATTACAAAGGACGAACAAGGCTGTCACCACCTGCCGCCTACCTCTACAACCCATGGGATATGACCATAACCAATGTCTATGTAATAATCTAAGCACTGCGCCTACATCGCCATAGATACCTTTACCTCCGAGGACGTCAATGACTAAGGCAAATGCACACCTACATCATAATTGCACATTGGACCGTGCCCATGGCAATAGAGTTACTCGTCTAACCATGTCATAATTATTATATAAACTATAAATGGAACACATATCTAAGCAAGTAGAACATGAACCACACTCAGATAAACTAGAAAATGGATATATTAGTAAGCTCAAAGTCGTACAAAGGAAGAAAGATACAAAAGACATACCCGACATCCAAAGACGACTCGGGAACCGAGTAGATACTCTAAACTATTTCTAAACTCCACTAGCCTAGAGACTATGATATAAATATAGGAACTACTTCCTGTGGTGTGTGTTGATTGAAGTGAAGCCTCCTCCTTAAATAGCTTCAATGACGGATGTAATGGCGGTTTACTACTGCCATACCTACCTAACCACCATTGTGAAGGGTTGAGAAAGTGCCACGTGGACGGAGGAGGTGAGAGGGGCCAGCCGGTGTTCGGCCAAACCCTGGTCAGCTCCCCTCTCCACCGCCTTTCACTGGTCACCTCCATGTGGGCCCTGTTGGCACCTTTTTTGGCAAAAGCCACGAACACGATCGATTCACCTAAAGCTTTGCGGTGGTTCTTGGTATGTAGTCGCCAACCACTTCAATCTAGCAAAAACTAGAACAAAGTGGGTTTTGTAAATTAAATCGGCTAGCGGAACCGATTTAGATAGATGGATTGATAACTACTCGTCTCGTGAGCAAACGGAAGGTTTTTGGGACAAACCTACAAAGGGATGTCACACTCTCGCAGCGGCAGCGGACGGTTCACGGCGCAAACCAACAAAGATGGACTAAACTAGGGCAAAGTAGAAAAGTATTGAAAAAACGATCCAAGTAGATTGATTGTATGTTGTGTGGTTCGTGATTACAATTGAACCGGCCTTGGCCCTTATATAAGGGTTGGTCTTGCCCTCCACAGGCCCTTCTCCACGTCCAATTCGGGATAGACACATTTGGAAATCCGTGCGGAGGAAGGAAACACGAGTACCGACGAAGTCGTCTAGGTTTCGGACTCGCCGTCGACCCGGCCACATGCCTCCGGTCGGACCGGCCCACGCACTGCAGTCGACCGGCCTATACACGGCGGTCGACCGGCCTCTCCGAAGGAAACCGGTAAATTTCCAAATATTGGCAATCTTCCCTATTTTGATTCCTAGGTGCCAATTTTGGGTGTAAACACATGCCCCCTGCCTTTTATGATGAACATCGTGAATCTAAAAGCAAAAGACATGTTAATACTTAGGACGATAACTCAGTTATCGGCCACAAAACTCCCTAAGCATCTTGCCAAATACTCGAGAAGTATTTCTTCAGATATTTACCGTTGATAGCTCGCTGAAACCGTTCTCCTTGAAGCGTTTCCAAGAAATACGCATTGCCCCAAACGATTCTGTATATCCAATAAGGTCCCTCCCAACTCGGCGACCACTTACCGAATTCTTTAGATCGGGAACCTAAAGGCAAAATAGTCTTCCATATTAGAT
This sequence comes from Oryza australiensis, assembly GCA_019925245.2. Lineage (NCBI taxonomy): Eukaryota > Viridiplantae > Streptophyta > Magnoliopsida > Poales > Poaceae > Oryza > Oryza australiensis. The sequence goes on from JAIFGZ020000258.1 coordinate 587,914, forward strand.
CTCCTACTTGGAATGTCTTTGCCTTCACCCTTTTGTTGTATGCTTTGGCCACTTTCTTCTTTTTTTTCTATTTCTTCCAAAGCCTTCAAATGTTTGTGGACCACTTCATCAAGGTTATCACCCATCAAGAACTTGTAGTCTTCAGCTGACAAATCGTCTTGCTTTATATATCGAAGAGAGCCAAGATTTACCTCAACCGGTAAAACGGGCTCTTGTCCATAAACGAGATCAAAAGGGGTCACCTTGGTGGCACCATGTTTGGATATCCTGTGCGCCCGTAAAGCTTCAGAAAGCACCTCATGCCACCTTCTCGGATGTTCCTCGATCTTTTTTCTTGATCAGTTTCAACAATGTCTTATTACTAGACTCGGCTTGTCCATTAGCCTGAGCGTAGTAAGGAGACGAACTCAACATCTTAATTCCATAAGATTCGGCAACATTTTTCACTTCCTTAGACATAAAAAAGCTCCTTGATCTGTAGTTAATGTTTGAGGAATGCCGAATCTATGGATAATATGCTTCAGAATAAAATCGATTACCTCCTTATGCATCATATTTCTGAGTGGCACGACTTCGGCCCACTTGGTGAAGTAATCCGTCGCAACTAGCACGAACCGATGCCCCTTTGAAGACGGAGGATAAATCTGACCAACAAAATCTAAAGCCCACCCCTGGAACGGCCATGCTTTAATAATAGGATTCAACACCGAAGCCGGTGCGAATTGAACAACGCCGAACCGTTGACAAGCTTCACAACCTTTATAGTATCTGAAGCAATCATCAATCATTCTCGGCCAATAGAACCCCGCTCTCCTAAGCAGCCAGTTCATTTTGTGGGCCGATTGATGAGTCCCGCAAATTCCCTCGTGAACTTCACCCATAGCAACTTTAGATTGATCGGTATCTAAACATTTTAATAGTACACCATCTATATTTCGGCGATATAGCTTTTCATCAAGCAAAGTATACTTATACGCTTGCCGCCGCATTTTCCGATCAACCCTAAGACTAGGATCCTTCAAATAGCTAATCAAAGGAATTCGCCAATCATCTATTGTCTCCAGGGCACGTATATCCGAATCTTCAATTAATTCGGCATCCGCATTGAAAAGATGTGCCCTCCAGCACCTTCTGTGAAGTTGGTCTGATCGGCCAAGCAATGCCGGTCAGACCGGCAACCACCCGCGGTCAGACCGGCCACAGAACGCCGGTCAGACCGGATGCCATCCACGGTCAGACCCGCGACAGTGCACTGGTTAGACCGCCCACGGTCTGCCTCTTTGCCAATTTCGCCCAAAAAACTATAATCAAGCACCGGTTGATCCAATATGAAAAATAAACCTCTTTTGATGCTATAACCAGATGCTTGTTGAGCTAAGTCATTTGCCCTAGAATTTTCATTCCTAGCAATATGCTTAATAGTAAATTCATCGAAACTGGCAATGACATCTAGGCATTGATCTAAATACCTATTCAATGATCCATCGAAGCATTTATAGACCCCGGCAACTTGTTGCACCACCAATTCCGAATCACCGAACGCTTCTACATGTTTAGCTCCAACAATTTCCATCACTTCTAAACCGAATAATAAAGCATTTTATTCGGCTTGATTATTTGTACAATAATATTATAAATGAACCGATGCTTCAAAGCATTGACCATTGGGCGAAACTAAAACTACACCTATGCCTTGACCCTCCTTACACGAAGAACCATCAAAATAAACTTTCCAAGGTGTAACACTAACCAAACAAACTTCATCTCCACAATCAACATCTACATGATGATCTACTATAAAGTCCGCTACAATCTGGCCCTTCATAGACTTCAACGATTCATAGGCCAAATCATATTCAATGAACGTATACGCCCACTTGCCAATTCTACCACTTAGAATTGACCTGTGCAACATGTGCTTAACGACATCGGTCTGACAAGTAACTATGCATGTACTAGATAACAAGTAATGACGTAACTTGGTACAAGCATAGTATAAGCAAAGACAAAGCCTTTCTACAAATACATACCTCATTTCGGCATCCAGAAGACGATGACTTAAATAAGTAATTACGTATTCCTTGCTATCTTTCTCTTGTGTCAAAACGGCTCCAATAACTTTGTCTTTAGCGCAATATACAGCCGAAACGGAATTCCAGCTTTAGGAGCTCGCACCACGGGCGGAGTAGATAAACATTTCTTCAAACCTTCAAACGCCTCCTGTTGTGCTGCCCCCAAGTAAAATTGGCTTCTTTCTTCAAGCGTAAAATAGGTACAAAAGCATCGATTTTACCTGCTAGGTTAGATATGAATCTTCTCAATTAGTTTACTTTACCTAGCAACCTCTGAACTTCTCTCTTGCATGCCGGCGCTTTGAAGTCTTGAATCCTCTCAACTTTCTTAGGATCAATCTCAATCCCTCTCTCATTCACCATGAATCCTAAGAATTTTCCCGCCGACACACCGAAGGCACACTTGAGTGGGTTCATCTTCAAACCTACCGACGCATTCTCTCAAAAGCTAACCTCAAACCGGCCATATGTCCATCCATATCATCTGATTTGACTACAATATCATCAATGTAGATTTCTAGGATAAAACCTAACAAATCATGGAAAATTAGGTTCATCGCTCTTTGATATGTTGCGCCAGCATTTTTTAACCCGAATGTCATGACTACCCACTCAAACAGCCCGACAAATCCTGGACACCTAAAGGCTGTCTTATACATATCCTCCTCTGCCATAAAGATTTGGTTGTAGCCGGCATTGCCATCTAAAAAGCTAATCACTCTATGACCTGAGGCATCATTTATTAGCATGTCGGCTATAGGCATAGGATATTCATCTTTAGGAGTGGCTTTATTTAAATCTCTAAAATCTATGCAAACTCTAATTTTGCCACTCCCCTTCTTTTCTACTGGTACTATGTTAGACACCCATTCCGCATACCGGCACGGCCTAATAAACCTTGCTTTCAATAATCGGTCATCTCTTCTTTGACACAATCATATATAAGTGGGTTAAACCGACGAGGAGGTTGTTTATGAGGCCTAAATCCTGACTTTATCAGAAGCTGATGCTCAACAAGATCACGGCTAAGTCCAGGCATTTCATGGTATTCCCATGCAAAGCAATCACTATATTCTCTAAGCAGCTCGATCATCTTAACTCTATGATCGGCTCCCATGTTTTTATTTATGAAGGTCGGTCTTGGTACGTCCCATCTCCTATGTCTATTTCTTCTAATGGGTCGGCTGATGTGAACCCTTGACTGAGCTTCTCTACCTCGTCAAAATCCTCTATAGTCTCTCCAATATCGTTCTTTGTTGACCGATATTCCTGAACTCTTTTTTGTAACCATTCCAAGTTGGCTGCTTTATTCATCATATAAAGTAATGTCACCCAGCCGTGCTAAACTAGCCGGCTTTACAGAAATGGGTACAAAGCGTTCTTTGGAAACACTAATAAAATCAAAACTAGAAAGTTCTAGCCCTGATAAGCACTGCATGTCTCCATGTTTCCATCCTACAGAAACATCGGCCATGGCAACCTCAGCCGATGTATCCGCCTGAACTACCTCAACTTCATCGCCATCCCATTGTACTAGGCACTGATGTAAAGTAGATGGAATGCAGCAGTTGGCATGAATCCAACACCGCCCCAAGATGACACTATAGTTACCTTGTATATCGACGATGAAGAAGGCAATAGGCAACGTCTTGTTCCCCACCGTAAGCTCCACGGATAAGATCCCCTTCGCCTCTGTTGACTCGCTGTTGAAGCCGTTAAGAAGCATGTTGGTTTTCTTCAACTCCGCTTCTTCGCGACCCAACTTCTTGAAGAGAGAGTAAGGCATCAGGTTCACCGCCGCGCCTCCATCCGCTAGCATCCTCGAGACCGGCTTCCCATCAATGTGGCCCTTCAAATAGAGAGGCTTCATGTGACGGTTGGACTCGTCGGGCTTCTCGAAGACCGCGTCCTTTGGACCTAGCGACATTTGAGCGACCTCGGCCTCGTCCATGGCACAAAACTCCGTGGGCAACATGCAAACCATATTGATATCCATGTTTTCGCTGGACGATGCCTTCACAGCTGGTTGTTCATCCTTTTGAACAACTACCGACTTCTCAACATTTGATGACTTATGCATCCACTTCTTCGCAGGCGGTGGTCGCAACTCATTGAACTCCCTGTCTCTCCTCTCTTCGGCTTCTTTCTCCTTTAATTCAGAAGCACGGAGACGCTGCAACCTCCTCTTCTGAGTAGCCGTTAAATCCTCAGGCATCCACCTAGGTTTCGGCTCTGTTCCAGGAGGCAAATAATGTCCCCCATTACCCTTGCCCGAAGAGGGAATTGCCCTAGTAGTCTTCTTACCAGAACAGCGGTCAGACCAGCCCTGGTGGCCGGTCAGATCGGTGTTGTACCTGCGGTCAGGCCGGCGGCCTGGCCCGATCAGACCGGAGCGAGTATTAGACCGGCGCGGCGCGTTTGGCGCTACGGACTTGCGATCGGGCGCGGAAGGCTCGGCCGGCTCGAGCTGCGGTCGACCGGTCGAGCGTCCGTTTGCTGTCCCCTGCGCGGCACCCTTCGCGGCTTCGGTTCGGCGGCCAAATATCAACTTAGCCTCCTTGCTAGATGGTACCGGCACATCGTACGATCCTATCTTGATAGTGATCGCCTCCGAAGCCCTCTCCTCAGGCTTGGCGCGCTTGTGCGCCCTTTCCTCGCCACCAAACCGGTCTTTCGCGGGGAACCGGTTTCCACTAGAAGTAGACGCATGCCCTCATGACGATCTCCTCTCCCTTCTCCATCCTTGGTGACCCTGCATCGGAGGCATGTTGTACATAGGCGGGGGTGCCCCCCAAGGCATAAAGTAAGGGAACGGATAACCTGGATGCGGCATCGGGCATGGTCCCTATGGCATGACTTGAGGGCAATGGGGGAACGGCGGCTCCAAAACCTTTGATGAAGGACCAAATCGCTCCTTAGGGGGCGATCTTGGTCTCTTTCCCTTGGCACGCTCCTTCTCGGCACTCTTCTTCTGGTACTTGTCAAGGAGCATGTCGAAGGTCACCTTGGGCTTGTGGGGCTTCCTCGATGTAGATGCTTTGGCCTTGTTCTCCTTCCATGTCCCCACCTCTGGGCTCTTCGGCACAAGCATCTTGGGCCTAGGTTCCCCAATGACGACTTCCTTCCCCTTAGCCGATTTGGCTTGGTCCGGCCGAATCAACACCTTCTTGCCATCAAGGTCGATGGCATTCACAGGGAAAGGATCACTGTCAAGCTTCATCTTCGGGCCCTCGGTGAATTTCAATCGTCCTTCTTCTATGGCCGATTGAACCTGTCGACGAAAAACATTGCACTCATTAGTAGAATGGGAATAAGAATCGTGCCATTTACAATAAGAATGACGCTTTAATTCTTCTAATGAGGGTATAACGTGGCCTTTAGGTAACTTGATTTGTTTCTCCTGCAAGAGATAATCAAAAATCCTATCACACTTGGCCACATTGAAACTGTACTTAATCTCACTCTGCCGATCCTTGCGAGGAGTCGACGTCAAGCTAGAACAAACAAAGGGTTTGTTCTTGTTTGTCCAAGACCTCTCAGCGATATACATGTCATGATCGCCCTCATCAGAATCGGAATCACCATTAGGACATTCGACCATGCTAACATGAGGTTTCTTATCACTGGGCCTAACGAACTTTTAGCGTCCCTGACTCGGCTTTCCTGAGCCAGAGCCTTCTGCATCACTTGGCTAACATCAAGAAATTGTTGGCCATCTAACCTCTCTTTAATGGGCGCAAGCAACCCACTGAAAGCAAGGTCAGCCAAATCTCTCTCAGTTATGCTCAGGCTAAAACATCGGTTTCTAGCATCTCTAAATCTTTTAATATACTCAGCTACAGACTCATTATATTTTTGCCTAATCGATGTCAAGTCACAAAGTCTAAGCTCAGTCTCACCAGTATAAAAGTAATCATGAAATTTCTGTTCTAGCTGAGCCCAAGTATGAATACAGTCAACCGGTAAAGATGTAAACCAAGTAAAAGCAGTACCGGATAGAGATAAAGAAAATAAGCGCAATTTGAAAGCATCCGAAGTGCTAGCCTCACCACATTGCGCTAAGAATTGGCCGATATGCTCCCATGAGGTCCTATTATCATCTCCACTGGATTTGGTGAATTCGAGGACTCTATAACCACAAGGATATGGGATGTTATCGAAATAGTCAGGATACGGCTTTTGGTAAACCTTAGCATGATTCCTGGGCTCAATTCCGAACGAATCTCTAATGATGTTCCTAATCTGGTGGTCCATATTTTCAGGCCTAGACGGGTCGGGCACGACCGGCTGCCTGAAAAGTGGCTGTTGCAGCGCAATATTATCATATTGGCCATCTCTCGTATCGCGCGGATATCCCCTATTAGGATCATTGTATTGGTTGTGGACATGTGGGGGAATCAGTGCATGAATAGTAGCCACAGGGGAGTCGTGTGCGGGAACGTGGTATAGAACCGAGTTACCCGTGATGGGATCCACCTCCTGTACTAGCACCAGAGCGTCGGTCTGACCGACCAGGGGCCCGGTCTGACCGGCTATATAAGGCACGGTCTGATCGGCCAGATAGCCGCCGGTCAGACCGGTGTAGCATGGGTGTGGGCCGGCCTGACGGCCGGTCTGACCGATGTACGGCGAGCCAGTCAGACCGACGTAAGGCGACCCGGTCAGACCGACCATAGGGCCGGTCGGACCGTCGTACTATGTTCGTCGAGACCGGCCGTCGGGCGAGGCGTGAGATACGGTGGGCCGGTCGGCCCGCTGTAGGGCCGATCGGACCGACGTGGTGAGGGCCGGTCGGACCGGCGGTAGGGCAGTCGGACCGACGGAAGCGCGCAGAACTATTTTCGTCGGGCCCTTTGGCAATCGCCCCATCAGTTTTACTGAATATGTGGTTCACAGGGGGCTGGCTTCCACTCGCAATCAAGGTAGGCGGTGAATCGGTCACGGGAAGACCGGATTTGCCACTCATGTGCGCCTTAAACATCCTATTAAAACAAGCCTAGGGGATTCAATTTTATTGTTTACGGCGGCGGTAACAGACTCATCCACCATACTAGCAACAAGTTTTCAAATAGGAATAGAGATGTTATCAGCGCTTACCTCGCCGCAAGTTACCTTGAGCGGGCTCCCGGGCTTGATGATGACGCCCTGTCGCGTTTTGGTGCAAGATTGATCTAGCACCTCTTGAGTGATCGCTTGAATGCGCTCCTCCATGATTTGGCGAGCCTCCCCATCCAAGTCGTCCAACGAGATGTGGACAACATTGGATGGCTCCATGTCTTGCGCTGCTTGCTTGGACATGGCAGCGTCGAATCTGAGTTGGCGTCGTGTCTTCCCCAGCGGAGTCACCAAAAATCGTGTTGGCACATTTTTTGGCAAAAGGCATGAACACGATCGATTCACCTAAAGCTTTGTGGTGGTTCTTGGTACGGAGTCGCCAACCACTTCAATCTAGCAAAAACTAGAACAAAGTGGGTTTTGTAGATTAAATCGGCTAGCGAAACCAATTTAGATAGATGGATTGATAACTACTCGTCTCGTGAGCAAACGGAAGGTTTTCGGGACAAACCTACAAAGGGATGTCGCACTCTCGCAGCGGCGGTGGACGGTTTACGACGCAAACCGACAAAGATGGATTAAACTAGGGCAAAGTAGAAAAATATTGAAAAAATGATTCAAGTAGATTGATTGTATGTTGTGTGATTCGTGATTACAATTGAACCAGTCGAGGCCCTTATATAGGGGTTGGTCTTGCCCTCCACAGGCCCTTCTCCATGTCCAATTTGGGATAGACACGTTTGGAAACCCGAGACATACCGTATGGAGGAAGGAAACCCATGTACCGACGAAGTCGTCTAGGTTTCGGACTCTGCCGGTCAGACCGGCCACATGCCTCCGGTTTGACCGGCCCGGTCTGACCGGCCTATACACGACGGTCAGACCGGCCTCTCCGAAGGAAACCGGCAAATTTCCAAATATTGGCAATCTTCCCTATTTTGATTCCTAGGTGCGAATTTTGGGTGTAAACAGGCCCCTAAGGCGGTTCCTGGGTGTTTAGCCCCACTTTATGTCGATTTTTCATGTAACTTGTGGGCCCTCCGATCCACGGGAAGCTGACGTGACGAGCGTCGATTGGTTGGAGTTGTGCTTCTTCGCCACGCGAGAGTGTCTTTACTTCATTTATTCAAATATGTTCCTGCATTCTCATAATCTCCAAGGACATATGGAACTTTATTAATTCTAAACCTATATGTGGGTAAAGGATGCTAATTCTCTTTTATTTCCGAGGTCTATCATGGTCGGATTTGGTTCTTAACAACTGTCAACAAACTCCCCCAAGCTTACCCTTTGCTTGCCCTCGAGCAAAGTCAAGACTTAGGCTCGGTGGATCAAGAGTTGCTACCATGTTTTATTTCTCTAAAGTACCATGCATACAAGCAAGTATTCTACCTTGAATTGAATAAGTTGGGAATAGTAGTCTCACCCTTTTTACCTTAGTCCTCATAGGGATTTTGGCTTCTCCTTATCTTGGGTGGCGGAGAAAAAGAATGGTAGATGTGAGAGTGCTACTCTCTCACTCCTTGTTCCACTTTCATCTGGAGGTTTTCAAAATTTTTGAAAAGAAAAGAGAAGAGTTCCTCGAATGATACTCTCGTATCACTCAATGTGTTTCAATTCCTTACCAAGGCATTATTTTTCCTCTTTTGTCCAACTTCTAATAAGGCTTATGTGGGGCTCAAGGTAGGGAAAATCATGAGGCATACTTGCATCAATTATTTTGTAAAGTCAAAAAGCAGATCCTAGAAGAATAGCAATCATGCAACCAGGATCAAGCTTGTGCATATATTTGGAAGTGAAAATATAAGTGGAAAAATGGAAGAAAGAAAAAGAAAGGGGTTGGTGACTCCTTTTTGTACGATCCTCCTCCCTATCTTTTTATTTTAGAGAACATGACTATGAATGCATATCTCTTTTTTTGTCATCATGCTCAAGAAGATTTGCTTCTTCTTTTGTAAGCATCATGAATTTCTACTATCATTTTGTATATATCCATTTAGCTCATGTCTCAGGTGGCATGGATATGAGGATAGAGGATCATAATTGTCTGGAGTCTTTATTTGGTGGATGCAAACTTCCGGAGTAGAAGTTAGCATATGGTAGGGAATAGAATATTTTTTGGCTAAACCTCTAATGTAGAGGAAGAGTAATTTTTATGGTGGTTATGCACAAGACTTTGATAATGAAGGCATGAAAAGATTCTAACAAGAGTCTAACTATTTGACCAAACTCAAAATGATTGCGAGCAGCATATATATAGGATATTCCAATTGATTAACATATGGCTCTGGTAGGAATGTCTCATCATTGAGGAACTCAACATTTTTGTATTTTTGAAAATAAAATCTCCGGATTCCAGTTTCACTTAGAATAAGATAATAGTTACTCTACTCTACCATATCATAATCCACAATAACCTAGACTTAGATCATGCACTTGCTACCCATAAGTTTTCAAGTTTAGGGTGATATACACATGCAAACAAACTCAAAACTTGGAGAATGCTAAGTTGCAAACTAGGCACGAAAGGGAATTAAAACAGATCAACTATTCATCATATCCAAAGTGTGAGAATTCAATATTACTACCATGCATAGCTACCTTATATTTTTTTCATTTTTTAGATGCAATGCGGGAAATAAATGGATAAGTGATACAGGTTACCTCACGTGGTGTCCTCCCCCAATATTGTTCTTTTGCTCATGGTCCGCGATAGGAATTGAATTCCTGCGAATGGAAGTAGGTCATCAAGTCTGATTGGCCTTGCTGCAACGTTGAGCTTATTTCTTTGAGCTGTTTCATCAGTCTGCTGCTGCCACTGATGAGTTTCTTGGACATGTTGATAAAGTGTGTCTTGAATCTATGTGGTTCTCATGTCCAATTCGCCCATCCTTTGGGTGATATCCGCAAATCCTTGGTCATGAAAGCTTCATGCCGAGAATGAGCGTTGAGCACCAAACTATGGAGGTAGACCACTGGAGCTTGATGACTCCGTGGCCTGTCCATGGTACCAGCTAGGTCCTTGTGCCCATTGTTCACTAGTAGCTGATTGCCATGACGAACCTCCAGCCTCATAATACTATGGGGGTTGTTCCCAACCGGATATGTATCCGGTTGGAACCCACCCCGGCTGAGGTGTGTGTTGCGGAGGCTATTGAGGTTCTTCCTCCATAGTGGCCCTTCTCGACCTGCTTCTTGTGACCCTGCCAGACATACTACTCCTATGAGCAACCTCTCTTGGCTGGAGAGTAATGGTTAGCGCCCGACACTTATACAAATCATATTTTAGGTTAGGAAATGGAATTATATTTGTATATCCGGGGAAGAAAAACACAAGGGAGCCATCAGGACCATGCTTCAAAGTATGGCTCTTCACTAAATACTCCTCGTCTATTATTTCGCGCGGTTTGGTGATGTATATAACTTGTACATTTCCCAAGGCCCCAGCATTAGGAGCAATGCGAGTGATTAGTGAGGTGCATTCAATGGGTCCGTGTCGACGGGATCACCGGCAGTCCTTCGAGGGGGTTACCCAAGGAGGTGAAAGAGAGTGGTCGGGGAATCTCACTGATGCCGATGGTCGACTCGAGTACCAAACGAGCCAAGAGACAAGAGAGTTTATACTGGTACAGCCCTCCCGGAGGATAATAGGCTTACGTCCAATGTTCTTTGTTGGGGTGGAGTATGAACAAGGATTACAGTGGAGAGAGTTCTTGGGGCTCTAGGGATTGGATCTAGCTCCCAAAGACTCAAGTTTAGGGAAGAGTTCTCTGAAAGGGGATCCCCCTGCCCGTTCTTCCTGCCCTCCCTTTTATAGCTCAAGGGGAGGCAGTTAAAAGAGGACTTGGGGGCAAAGAAAGCCAAGAATAAAGACTAAAAAGCAAGTAGAAACAACATCTGAAAAGTACATAGAGATCCTCCAAGTCCTGCGCACCGTGGGCTTCTCATGCTCTATCCTGCCTTGGGATCCGTCCTTGGTAGGTATCCTTTGCTCAGTCTTGTCGGGTGACATCATCTTCTGTCGGGTTGTCCCCTCCTTGCCTCCTCTGCAAACCTTGCAAAACAAGTCTTCCTTCTCGAGGAGATCTGTGGTTGGGCTGATGAGTTGAGGTCGAGAAGGAACGCCAAGGTCAGACCTGGGGGGTACGTCGGGGCGGCTAACCCCAAGAGGAGGTCGGGCGGCCGATCCCGTCCCGAGGATTTCCGGTCCAACTTCAGCTGACCTTAACTCCGCTCTGTGAGCTACCATGGGGTGATACCCCCTGCAGTAGCCCCCCGAGCTTAAGGATGAATGATTCATCCATCCTTAGGGTCCATGTTCTTCCTGGTCGCCGTCTTTAGCGGGTTCCCGAAGCCTCTTGACCATGCTTCAGCAGGTGCACCGCCTGGTGCACCTGCTAGGCATAGCCCCCGAGCCTGGGATTGGATGGTACATCCGGGCCTAGGGTCAAGCCTGAAGTACTTATTTTTCACTCATCTTTGGATTAAGCCATCACCTAGAAACCGATGGTGGTCAGCGAAGCCGACCAACCATAGCTCAGAGGCAGGCGGCTCAATCGGCAAGGCCATAGCTCGGAGGCTTTTGGCGGTCGGCGAGCTCAGCAAGCCCACTGCCTGAAGGCTGATGGTGGATGCCGAGTTCATCGAGACTACTGCCCGGAGGCCCATGCTAGTCCCAAAGTCAACTTAGTCATAGTCTGGAGGCTAATGACTAAGTTGGCAAGACCATAGCCCGGAGGCTGATGGCGGTCAGTGAGCTCGGCAAGCACACTGCCCGAAGGCCAACGGTGGTTGCCGAGTTCATCAGGACTATTGCCCGAAGGCCCATGGTAGTCCCGAAGTCGACTTAGTCATAGCTTGGAGGCTAATGACTGAGTCGGCAAGGCCATAGCTCGGAGGCTAATGGCGCTCAACAAGCTCAGCAAGCCCACTTCTCGAAGGTCGATGGTGTTTGCCGAGT